>CM038147.1:423187551-424387551 GCA_021437245.1 Aegilops speltoides
GGAGGGAGGGAAAGGCACTGCTCACTAAGTGTTCACTTGCGTTGCTGGGCGTCGCCGACTGCTTCATGGAGGGAGGCGCTGAGGGGTCAGGATCGGTGGCCGGCGTCGGGGTCACCGGGGTCGCTGATCTATAGAGACATACCGGAGCGGGAGGGGGTCAGAGAGAGAGAGCCGGGCCTGAGGGGTCGGAGAGGAAGGAAGAGGGGGTGGGGGCCATACCGGAGCAGGAGGGGGTTGGTGGCCGGCATCAGGGTCGGGGCTGAGGTCGAGTCCGACGTCGGCGGCGGCGTGGGTGGTGTGGCATCGATGGCGGCGTGGGTGGGGCGGCGTCGGCGGCAGCATGGGTGGTGCAGCGTCGGCGGCGGCGGCGTCGGCGGTGCGGCGTCGGCGGTGGCGTCAGAGAGGGGATCGATGAGCGGTGCGAGTGAGAGACAGGAAAGAGGGGAGCTAGCGGACCGGTGTTGTAGGCAACTTACCTATCGCGCGTGTTGGCAAAACGCGCTATAGCTAAGTTAGCTATAGTGTTGGTCTAGCAAAAACGCGCTACTGCTAATTTTTTTTCTTTTTTTCTTTTTCTTTTTCTTAGCTATAGCGCTGCTCAGGATAAAACGCGCTACTGCTAACTTTTTTTCCTTTATTTTTTTCTTTTTTTCCTTTTCTTTTTTTTATTTTTTATTTTTCTTGCATTTCATTTTCCACAACATATTAGTTCCTTATTCTTTTTCTTTTCATTTCATTTTGCAAAACTTCCTTTCTTTTTCTTTTTCTTTTTCTTTCATTTGCACTTTTCTTTTTCTTATCACTACTGGAATCGGCTACTTTGCCATTCTGCCAGACTTCTTTGTCACGTCGGCTAGCGGACGGCAAGAAGCTCCTTGCCATCAGCTACCAAAGCAGACGCAAGAATCTAGCTGATGGCAAAGAAAGCCTTGCCATCAGCCATTTCTTTGCGTCCGCTAGTCGACGGCAAAGATTTTGCCGTCCGCTAGTCGACGCAAGAAGAATCTTTGCCGTCCGCTAGTCGACGGTAAGATCTTTGCCGTCCGCTAGCGAGACGGCAAAGAGGAGGGGGGCCACCGAGGAGCTGGTTAAAAATACTTAACGCCCCCATGGTCCGTCCGCCGCAGACGGCAAATATGAAGAAAAGTGGACGGCAAAGGAGGGCGGACGGCAAAGGCTACCCTAACTAACCTAACTAACGGCCGAGCCCCTCCCCGCCAGCATCGATCTCTCTCACTCGACCTCCTCCCGCCCGGGCCGCCCCGCACCCGCCACCGCACAGCCGCCGCCCCCGCCCGGCCGCCACCGCCTCCACCCCTCCCCACCCACCACCGCCTCACCATCCCGCCTGGCCCGCTGTCCCGCCCTCCGCCCCCCACCTCGCCCGCCTGCCGCCCCGCCTCGGCCATCCCATACCTGCCTCGCCACCCGCCGCCCCGGCGTCGCCCGCCCGGTGAGTTTTTTCTTCTGTTTTTCTTTTTTTGCTGGTTAATTCTTGTTTAATTGTTAGTGTTAGTGTTAGTGTTAGATTTAGTGTTAGAAAAGAAGAAAATTTAGTGTTAGTGTTAGAAAAAAGAATATGTAGAAGAAAAGAAGAAGAAGTGGAAAAAAGATGAAAAAGAAGAAAAGAAAAGAAGTAGAAAAAGATGAAAAGAAGAAGAAAAAAGAAGTAGAAGAAGTAGAAGAAGTAGAAGAAGAAGAATAGAAGAAAAGAGCAGTATAAAAGAAGTAGAAAAAAGATGAAAAAAGAAGAAGAAGAAGAAAGGAAAGAAGAAGAAAGGAAAGAAGAAGAAGAAGAAGAAGAAGAAGAAGAAGAAAGGAAAGAAGAAGAAGAAGGATAGAAGAAGAAGAAGAAAGGAAAGAAGAAGAAAAAAGAAGAAGAAGAGAAGGAAAGAAGAAGAAGGATAGAAGGAAACACCCCGACCACTGACCCCAACACCACGACCCCGACACCATACCCCGACACCCTGACCCCGACACCCCGACCCCGACACCACACCCCGACACACGTATCATGACACCACACCCGACACCCCGATTCCCCGACACGACACCCTAACCCCTAAACAGCACCTCGACACCGACATGACACCTCAATTTCGAACCTCCCGAAAAGGTGCTCTTTGGCCTTCCAGAGGCCGACGGGTTATATATTTGTGAATTATTAGTTAGGTCATATATTTTTCGATTTTGTTATGAAAAACATCATATATAATTGTGTTGATCGGGTAGATTTAAATGTGCAGTTGTTTCATCGCTGCGAGGTTTGGTGTTCGATGACCTCGTCGTAGCGCTTGATGAGCTCTGCCCTCTTCGCTCATGGGTGAGCACAAATGACATGTCCTTCTCCCCATTAATTATTTGCACAAATGATATGAAATTTGGTAGCTAGCTATATATGTGTCTTGAATCATCAAGATCGTAATCAATATGTGTCTCCCGCTTGAAAGGTTATAGTTATAAATATGCATGCATTTGCATATTTATAACCTTGATTCTTTCAATTGTCCAACGCTATCCATGGACAGCCAGTATGTATGTAGATTGTTCGTTTTCCCATATGCTTTGCTCGATTCGACGCATAAATTTCGTCTGCTGCCTCCCTGTTGTTCTCCGGCACACATCCTCTCGCTTATTGCGTAGACGTGTATCAGAGAACAGCGGGAGGTGTCTTGCCAAATTTTATGTTGATCCCGAGCATAGCATATGGGAAAATGAACCCAATCTACACATACTCGGGTGGGATTAGGACCTATCATTATCTATTAGAGTGTAGGTTGCATGGACGTAATAAAATTGAGAAAGTAGATCAACTGATGAATATATACATGGTGAATTATATATATAATTGTTGTGTGTCCAGTAGCTCTGAAAGTCAAGATGAGTGATCGTGCATGGATGTATACCGGTCACACTGGTCAGAACAAATGGTGTTGGGGAACGTAGTAATTTCAAAAATTTTCCTACGCACACGCAAGATCATGGTGATGTATAGCAACGAGAGGGGAGAGTGTTGTCCACATACCCTTGTAGACCCAAGCGAAGCGATCACAACGTAGAGGAAGTAGTCGACGTTCTCCTCGCGATCCGACCGATCCCGCGCCGTTACTCCGACGCCCGAGTTCTTGACACACGACAGCTCGATGACGTCCCTCAGACTCGATCCAGCCGAGTGTCGAGGAGAGTTTCACAAGACGACGGCGGCAGGACGATCTTGATGTTTCACTGCGAGGGCTTCGCTTAAGCTTCGCAACGGTATGACCGAGGTGGAATATGGTGGAGGGGGCACCGACACGGCTAAGGAACGATCCGTAGATCAAACTGTGTGTTCTAGGGTGCCCCTGCCCCGTATATAAAGGAGCAAGGGGAGGGGCTGGTCGGTTAAGGAGTCCTACTCCCTCAGGGAGTAGGATTCCCCCAATCATAGTTGGACTAGGATTCCTGAGGGGGGAAAGAGAGAGAGGGGGGCCCCTTTCCTAGTCCTAGTAGGACTAGGGAGGGGGAGGCGCGCCACCTAGGGCTGGCCCTTCTCCTTTCCACTAAGGCCCACTATGGCCCATTTACCTCCTGGGGTTCAGGTAACCTCCGGTACTCAGTAAATTCTTGTTTTTACCGGAACCATTCCAACTCCAAACATAGGCTTCCAATATATCAATCTTTATGTCTCGACCATTTCGAGACTCCTCGTCATGTCCGTGATCACATCCGGACTCAACTTCTTCGTACATCAAAATACATAAACTCATAATAACCGCCATCGAAACCTTGCTGCGGACCCTACGGTTCGAGAACAATGTAGACATGACCTAGAACTATTCTCGGTCAATAACCAATAGCGGACCTGGATGCCCATATTGGTTCCTACATTTTCTACGAAGATCTTTGTCGGTCGATCAGATAACAACATACGTTGTTCCTTTGTCATCGGTATGTTACTTGCCCGAGATTCGATCGTCGGTATCCAATACCTAGTTCAATCTCGTTACCGGCAAGTCTCTTTACTCGTTCCGTAATACATCATCTCACAACTAACTCATTAGTTGTAGTGCTTGCAAGGCTTAAGTGATGTGCATTACCGAGAGGGCCCAGAGATACCTCTCCGACAATCGGAGTGACAAAACCTAATCTCGAAATACGCCAACCCAACATCTACCTTTGGAGACACTGTAGTACTCCTTTATAATCACCCAGCCACGTTGTGACGTTTGGTAGCACCAAAGTGTTCCTCCGTAAACGGAGTTGCATAATCTCATAGTTACGGAACATGTATATGTCATGGATAAAAGCAGAGCAACATACTAAACGATCGTGTGCTAAGCTAAGGGAATGGGTCATGTCAATCGATCATTCTACTAATGATGTGACCTCGTTAATCAAATAACAACTCTTTGTTCATGGTCAGGAAACATAACCATCTTTGATTAACAAGCTAGTCTAGTAGAGGCATACTAGTGACATGTTGTTTTGTCTATGCATTCACACATGTATCATGTTTCCGGTTAATACAATTCTAGCATGAATGATAAACATTTATCATGAAATAAGGAAATAAATAATAACTTTATTATTGCCTCTAGGGCATATTTCCTTCAGTCTCCCACTTGCACTAGAGTCAATAATCTAGATTACATAGTAATGATTCTAACACCCATGGAGTCTTGGTGCTGATCATGTTTTGCTCGTGGAAGAGGCTTAGTCAACGGTTCGCAACATTCAGATCCGTGTGTATCTTGCAAATCTCTATGTCTCCCACCGACTAAGTCCCGGATGGAATTGAAGCGTCTCTTGATGTGCTTGGTCCTCTTGTGAAATCTGGATTCCTTTGCTAAGGCAATTGCTCCAAGATTGTCACGTAAGATTTTCATTGGACCCGATGCACTAGGTATGACACCTAGATCGGATATGAACTCCTTCATCCGCACTCCTTCATTAGCTGCTTCGAAGCTGCTATGTACTCCGCTTCACATGTAGATCCCGCCACGACGCTTTGTTTAGAACTGCACCAACCGACGGCTCCTCCGCTTAGTGTAAATACGATCCGGTCTGCGATTTAGAATCGTCCGGATCGTGTCAAAGCTTGCATCAACGTAACTGCCATTTATGAGCTCTTTGTCACCTCCATATACGAGAAACATATCCTTAGTCCTTTTCGTATTTCAGATGTTCTTGACCGCTGTCCAAAGGATTCACTCTGGATTACTTTGGTACCTTCCTGCTAGGCTTATAGCAAGGCACACATCAGGTCTGGTACACAAGATTGCATACATGATAGAGCCTATGGCTGAAGCATAGGAACATCTTTCATTTTCTCTCTATCTTCTCGCAGTTGGTCGGGCATTGAGTCTTACTCAACTTCACACCTTGTAACACGTGCAAGAACCCTTTCTTTGCTTGATCCATTTTGAACTTCTTCAAAATTTTGTCAAGGTATGTGCTTTGTGAAAGTCCAATTAAGCGCCTTGATCTATCTCTATAGATCTTAATGCCCAATATGTAAGCAGCTTCACCGAGGTCTTTCATTGAAAAACTCTTATTCAAGTATCCCTTTATGCTATCCAGAATTCTATATCATTTCCGATCAGCAATATGTCATCTACATATAATATCGTAAATGCTACAGAGCTCCCACTCACTTTCTTGTAAATACAAAGCTTCTCCAAAAGTCTGATAAACCCAAATGCTTTGATCACACTATCAAAGCGCTTATTCCAACTCCGAGATGCTTGCACCAGTCCATAGATGGATCGCTGGAGCTTGCACACTTTGTTAGCTCCTTTGGATCGATAAAACCTTCGGTTGCATCATATACAACTTTTCTTCCGTAAATCCATTCAGAATGCAGTCTTTACATCCATTTGCCAAATTTCATAATCATAAAATGCGCAATTGCTAACATGATTCGGACGGACTTAAGCATCGCCACGGGTGAGAAGGTCTCATCGTAGTCAATCCCTTGAACTTGTCGAAACCTTTTGCATAAGTCGAGCTTTATAGACGATAATATTACCGCGCGTCGGTCTTCTTCTTGAAGATCCACTTGTTTTCTATTGCTTGCCTATCCTCGGCAAGTCAACCAAAGTCCATACTTTGTTTTCATACATGGATCCCATCTCGCATTTCATGGCCTCAAGCCATTTTATGGAATCTGGGCTCACCATCGCTTCTTCATAGTTCGTGAGGTTCATCATGATCTAGTAGCATGATTTCCGTAACAGGATTGCCGCATCACTCAGTGCGGATCTTACTCGTTGATCTACGAGGTTCTCAGAGTAACTTGATCTCAAGTTTCATGATCGACATCATCAACTTCCTCACTACTTGGTGTAGGTGTCTCGTAAACCGTTTCGCGATTTAACTACTTTCAAGTAAGGGAGAAGGTACTATTACCTCATCAAGTTCCACTTTCCTCCCACTCACTTCTTTCGAGAGAAACTCCTTTCTAGAAAGGATCCATTCTTAGCAACGAATGTCTTGCCTTCGGATCTGTGATAGAAGGTGTACCCAACTGTCTCCTTTGGGTATCCTATGAAGACACATTCGATTTGGGTTCGAGCTTATCAGGTTGAAGCTTTTTCACATAAGCATCGATCCCCAAACTTTAAGAAACGACAACTTTGGTTTCTTGCCAAACCACAGTTCATAAGGTGTCGCCTCAACGGATTTTGACGGTGTTCTATTCAAGGTGAATGCGGCCGCCTCTAGAGCATAACCCCAAAACGATAGCGGTAAATCAGAAGAGACATCATAGATCGCACCATATCTAGTAAAGTACGACACGACGCCGGACACACCATTACGCTGTGGTGTTCCGGTGGCGGAGATGCTAAACTATTCCGCATTGTTTCAAATGTAGACCAAACTCAGAACTCAAATATTCACCTCCACGATCGATCGTAGAAATTTAATTTTCTTGTTACGATGATTTTCAACTTCACTCAAATTCTTTGAACTTTTCAAACGTTTCAGACTTATGTTTCATTAAGTAGATATACCCATATCCGCTTAAGTCATCCGTGAAGGTGAGAAAATAACGATATCCGCCACGAGCCTCAACATTCATCGGACCACATACATCAGTATGTATGATTTCCAACAAATCTGTTGCTCTCTCCATAGTACCGAGAACGGTGTTCTAGTCATCTTGCCCATGAGGCACGGTTCATAAGTGCCAAGTGATTCATAATCAAGTGACTCCAAAAGTCCATCAAGATGGAGTTTCTTCATGCGCTTTACAATCGATATGACCTAAACGGCAAGCCACAAATAAGTTGCACTATCATTATCAACTCTGCATCTTTTGGTTTCAACATTATGAATATGTGTATCACTACTATCGAGATTCATCAAAATAGACCACTCTCAAGGGTGCATGACCATAAAAGATATTACTCATATAAATAGAACAACCATTATTCTCTCGATTTAAATGAATAACCGCCTCGCATCAAACAAGATCCAGATATAATGTTCATGCTCAACGCAGCACCAAATAACAATTATTTAGGTCTAAAACTAATCCCAAGGTAGATGTAGAGGTAGCGTGTCGATCGCGATCACATCGACTTTGGAACCATTTCCCACACGCATCGCCACCTCGCCCTTTCCGGTGTTCGCTAATCCGTAGTCCCTGCTTCGAGTTGCAAATATTAGCAATGTAACCAAGATCAAATACCTGTGTGCTCTGCGAGCTCTAGTAAGGTACACATCAATAACATGTATATCACATATACCTTTGTTCACCTTGCCATCCTTCTTATCCGCCAAATACTTGGGGCAATTCCGCTTCCAAAGGTCCAAATTGCTTGCAGAGAAGCACTCGTTTCAGTGCTTAGGTCCAGACTTGGGTTTCTTCTCCGAGCAAAGAACTTGCTTGTTGTTCTTCTTGAAGTTCCCTTCTTCTTCCCTTTGCCTTTCTTCTTGAAACTAGTGGTCTTATTGACCATCAACACTTGATGCTCCTTGATTTCTACCTCCGCAGCCTTTAGCATTGAAGAGCTCTGCATAGTCTTTACTAACCCTTGCATATTATAGTTCATCACGAAGCCTTTGTAACTTGGTGGCGTGATTGAAGAATTCATCAATGACACAATCATCCGGAAGATTAACTCCCAATTGTGTCAAGTGATTGTAGTACCCTGACATTCTCGAGTATATGCTCACTAATGTAATCTTTCTCCTCCATCTTGCAGCTATAGAACTTATTGGAGACTTCATATCTCTCAATCCGGGCATTCTGTTGAATATCAACTTCAACTCTGGAACATCTCATATGCTCCATGACGCTCAAAACGCCGTTGAAGTCCCGGTTCTAAGCCGTAAAGCATGGCACATCGAACTATAGAGTAGTCATCAGCTTTGCTTCGCCAGACGCTCTAACGTCGTCGGCCAGATCTGATCAGTTCGCACCTAGCGGTGCATCCAGACGTAACTCTTCAGGCAGCAATGAGGATGATCCTCGTTACGGACCCAATCCGTAATTGCTACCATCATCTTTCAACTTTGCTTTCTCAAGGAACGATTAAAATTCAACGGAACAACAAAGACGAGCCATCTATCTACAATCAAACATAAACAAGCAAGATACTATCAGTACTAAGTTCATGATAAATTTAAGTTCAATTAATCATATTACTTAAGAACTCCCACTTAGAAAAACATCTCTAGTCATCTAAGTGATCACGTGATCCAAATCAACTAAACCATAACCGATCATCACGTGAAATGGAGTAGTTTTCAATGGTGAACATCTTATGTTGATCATATCTACTATATGATTCACGCCGACCTTTCGGTCTCCGTGTTCCGAGGCCATATCTCGCATATGCTAGGCTCGCCAAGTATAACCCGAGTATTCTCGCGGTGCAAAACTGGCTTGCACCCGTTGTAGATGGACGAGAGCTTATCACACCCGATCATCACGTGGTGTCCGGGCACGATTTAACTTTGGCAACGTGCATATTCGGGAGAACACTTCTTGATAATTTAGTGAGAGATCATCTTATAATGCTACCGCCAATCAAAGCAAGATAAGATGCATAAAAGGATAAACATCACATGCAAATCAATATAAGTGATATGATATGGTCATCATCATCTTGTGCTTCATGATTCCATCTTGCAAAGCACCACCATGATCACCATCGCCACCGCGCGACACCTTGATCTTCATCGTAGCATCGTTGTCGCCTCGCCAAACTTATGCTTCTACGACTATCGCTACCGCTTAGTGATAAAGTAAAGCATTACAGGCGATTGCATTGCATACAATAAAGCGACAACCATATGGCTCCCGCCATTGCCGATAACTTCGTTACAAAACATGATCATCTCATACAATAAAATATAGCATCACGCCTTGACCATATCACATCACAACATGCCCTGCAAAAACAAGTTAGACGCCCTCTACTTTGTTGTTGCAAATTTTACGTGGCTGCTACGGGCTTAAGCAAGAACCAGTCTCACCTACGCATCAAAACCACAACGATATTTCGTCAAATAGACTCCGTTTAACCTTCTCAAGGACCGGGCGAGCCACACACTTGTTCAACTAAAGTGAGAGAGACAGCACCCACCGGTCACCTTTAAGCAACGAGTGCTCGCAGCGGTGAAACCAGTCTCGCGAAGCGCACGCAGTAATGTCGGTCTGGGCCGCTTCATCTCACAATACCGCTGAACCAAAGTATGACATGCTGGTAGGTAGTATGACTTGTATCGCCCACAACTCACTAGTGTTCTACTCGTGCAAAACATCAAACCATATAAAAACCTAGGCTCGGATGCCATTTGTTGGGGAACGAGTAATTTCAAAAAATTCCTACGCACACGCAAGATCATGGTGATGTATAGCAACGAGAGGGGAGAGTGTTGTCCACATACCCTTGTAGACCCGGCGGAAGTGATCACAACGTAGAGGAAGTAGTCGACGTTCTCCTCGCGATCCGACCGATCCGGCACCGTTATCTCGACGCCCGAGTTCTTGACACACGACAGCTCGATGACGCCCTCAGACTCGATCCAGCCGAGTGTCGAGGAGAGTTTCACAAGACGACGGCGCAGGACGATCTTGATGTTTCACCGGCAGGGCTTCGCTTAAGCTTCATGAACGGTATGACCGAGGTGGAATATGGTGGAGGGGGCACCGACACGGCTAAGGAACGATCCGTAGATCAAACTGTGTGTTCTAGGGTGCCCCCGCCTGTGATATAAAGGAGCAAGGGGAGGGGCTGGCCGGCCAAGGAGGCGCGCCAAGGAGTCCTACTCCTCTGAGTAGGATTCCCCCAATCCTAGTTGGACTAGGATTCCTGGAGGGGGAAAGAGAGAGGGGGCGCCCCTTTCCTAGTCCTAGTAGGACTAGGGAAGGGGGGCGCCACCACCTAGGGCTGGCCCTTCTCCTTTCCACTAAGGCCCACTATGGCCCATTTACCTCCCGGGGTTCCAGTAACCTCCCAGATTCTAGAATTCTTGTTTTCGCCCGAACCATTCCAACTCCAAACATAGGCTTCCAATATATCAATCTTTATGTCTCGACCATTTCGAGACTCCTCGTCATGTCCGTGATCACATCCGGACTCAACTTCTTCGGTACATCAAAATACATAAACTCATAATAAGCGCCATCGAAACCTTAAGCGTGCGGACCCTACGGTTCGAGAACAATGTAGACATGACCTAGAACTATTCTCGGTCAATAACCAATAGCGGACCTGGATGCCCATATTGGTTCCTACATTTTCACGAAGATCTTTGTCGGTCAGACCGCATAACAACATACGTTGTTCCCTTTGTCATCGGTATGTTACTTGCCCGAGATTCGATCGTCGGTATCCAATACCTAGTTCAATCTCGCTATCGCAAGTCTCTTTACTCGCTCCGTAATACATCATCTCACAACTAACTCATTAGTTGTAGTGCTTGCAAGGCTTAAGTGATGTGCATTACCGAGAGGGCCAGAGATACCTCTCCGACAATCGGAGTGACAAAACCTAATCTCAAATACGCCAACCCAACATCTACCTTTGGAGACACCTGTAGTACTCCTTTATAATCACCCAGATTACGCTAGACGTTTGGTAGCACCCAAAGTGTTCCTCGTAAACGGAGTTGCATAATCTCATAGTTACAGGAACATGTATATGTCATGGATAAAAGCAGAGCAACATACTCAACGATCGTGTGCTAAGCTAAGGGAATGGGTCATGTCAATCGATCATTCTACTAATGATGTGACCTCGTTAATCAAATAACAACTCTTTGTTCATGGTCAGGAAACATAACCATCTTTGATTAACAAGCTAGTCTAGTAGAGGCATACTAGTGACATGTTGTTTTGTCTATGCATTCACACATGTATCATGTTTCCGGTTAATACAATTCTAGCATGAATGATAAACATTTATCATGAAATAAGGAAATAAATAATAACTTTATTATTGCCTCTAGGGCATATTTCCTTCAAATGGAGCGCTGAATGGTTCACAAAAACCAAGGGGTTTGTGCAAGCCGCATTTGCAAATGGCTAGAGAAAAACTTGGTGCCCCTGTTTCCGATGCGGCAATTGGGAAAAGAGGACAGAGGCTGAAATGGGTAAACACCTGCAGAAGAATGGTTTTACGCCCGATTATCGGTGTGGACATTTCATGGTGAGTCCGCCTAACGTGACCGAGCTGAGGTGGATCATCATCGCACCGATGAGCATGGTACCGGATGGAAAACATGGTGCAAGACTATGATGATGCTCGGATTCGGACGAGGAGATGGATGAATCTGCAAAGGCCTTCAATGAAACGTTGAGTCTTCAAAATGTCCGCCCACGAGCACACCGAGCTTTGTCGGTTGGATGCCATCTCACAAGTAATGGCTTTGAAGGCTCGGATTCAACTTGGGCAGAGAATGCTATGATGCAATTATGACAAGATTTGGACGCTTTCACCCAAAGGCCATGTAATGCCCGCAAACCTGTACCAGTCGGACAAAATCCTCCGTGCAATCAAGATGCCCTATGAGAAGATACATGCACGTGAGAAAGGATGTGCCTTATTTAGGCTTGACTATGCGGACTTGAACTATTGTCCCATTTGCAAGTGTTCCGGTATATTGTGGTAGACAACGGTATGGGTGAGAATACACGCACCAAAATCCCGTTAGTGTTCTTCGGTATATGCCAATCGTATCAAGACTTCAACGCTTTTCATGGTCGAAGAGACGGCCGACAGATGACATGGCACAAAACAGCAAAAGAACCGAACTAGACGCAGATGGGAAATCGATGATGGTACACACATCGGATGGTGTTGCGTGGAAAAGGTTTGATGAATTACATGTCGACAAAGCGCAGATCCGATGCATCCTCGAGTCGGCATCAGACCGATGGGTTCGATGTGTTTGGTATGACGGCAGCCCAATACAGTTGTTGGTCCGATTTATCTTTCCACTCAATCTCCCCGGACAGATTATGCAAAGAAAGAACATTTTCCTGAAGTTGATAATTCCAGGCCCAACTATCCGGGAAAAATATGAATGTGTACATGTAGCCGCTTATGACTAATTGCAAGAAGCCTGGGATAATGGGTTCAAGACATACGATGCCTATAGCAAACGAAACTTCATAATGCGTGTCCGGTACATGTACTCGACGATGACTTGTCGCCAGATGCGCTTATTCGTTGGCTGGTGTGTGCATGGAAGGTTCCGTGCCCCACATGCAAGGGAGCTCTTGAGTTTCGTTTATTTCAGGGCGGTCGCAAGTTTTCTTGCTTCGACATGCATAGACAGTTCTCGGATCCTCGCCATAAGTTCAAGAAAGACAAGAAGAACTTCATCAGTGGTAGAGTTGTAAAAACTCTGCACCACCTATGTCGACAGCCAATGCACTCGGATCGCTTAAACGCCTCGAGCCAGATCCAGAGCGCCTGAGGTACTTCAAGGGGTATAATTCTGAGCACACCTAGACTCACAAAACATGCTTATGGGATCTGCCTTACTTCAAAGACCTCCTTTGCCCACACAACATCGACGTGATGCACACTGAGAAGAACATCGCCGAGGCACTTTTTGGTACATTGTTCGGCATAGATGGGAAGTTAAAGGATAATACTAAGGCTAGAGTCGATCTGGAGGCGCTATGTAATAGGCCGTTACAAAACATGAAAGAACCGAAAGGAAAGCAGAACTGGATGAAGCCAAAGGCATGGTTCAATCTTGGAAGGCCAGCTATGAGGGAAATTATCTTGTGGGCGAAAATGCAGTTGATGTTCCCCGATGGGTATGCAGCGAATCTAAAGAGGGGAGCGAGTCTTGATAAATTGAAGATATTTGGTCTCAAGAGTCATGATTGGCACATATGGATTGAGCGGGTAATGCCGGTGATGTTGCGTGGCTTCATCCCTGAGGATGAATGGCTAGAACTGGCAGAACTCAGCTATTTCTTTCGTGTTCTTTGTGCGAAAGAACTATCGCCTAGCGTCCTAGAAGAAATGGAAGAGTTGGCGCCAGAGTTGATCTGCAAGTTAGAGAAGATCTTTCCACCGGGCTTCTTTAATCCAATGCAGCATTTGATTTTGCATCTCCTGACATAGGCAAGATTGGGGGACTCCTGTGCAAAATCGTTGGTGCTACCTAACCGAGAGGATGCGTAAGACGCCGAGAAAAATGTAAAAATAAACGTAGAATTGAAGCGTCTATGGCTGAGGCATTCATCACCGAGGAGGCGGCAAACTTCGTGAAAGCACACTACAAAACCAAAAATCGTCATTTGCATAATCCGAAGCCTCGGTACAATTCTGACGAGCCTAAAAAGGGTGGATCCAACCTCAGCCTATTCAAAGGCAATCTCGCACCAGCCAGTGTTTCAAATCCAGTATCTTTGGATAACGAAGAATGGCGGACCATTTCATTGTATATCTTCAACAACCTGATAGAAGTGCGGCCGTACATCGAGAAAGTTCTCAGTACATTGTTTCGCAACTTTTATTTCCTTTGAACTGCTCTTATTCCTAGATATTTCATACAGTCAATACGTCGCCCTATTCTCGTATGGAGCGGTGATCCAAAAGGATTCCATCGAAGAGTATGAGCTTCTCGCAAAGCAAGGAGGCGGCTATCCCGGTTTCATCTCTTGGTTCAAACAAACGGTAAATTCTATTAGACAATTTCATTTCATTCGCTAATTTGTGCGTAATGCAACAATCCTTTCATATTAAACTTGTAGGCTAATTCAGAGTCTATGGACGCCGAATTGAGACAAGTCGCTAATGGTTTTGACTAGAAGGTCCGTTCATTTGACAAATACGGCATCAACGGGTATCGTTTTGCACTCTATGGCAAAGAGCTATCTATGGCCAATCGAAAGTCTACAAATTGTTGTGTATATCGCTATCGGCGAAGGAGGTACCGAGTATTATGGGAGAGTTGAAGCAATTTATGAACTTCTATTCTATGGTGAAAACCCACCAATGTCGTAGTCTTCAAATGTTATTGGTTTCACCGAAGGAGACTAGAAGGACTCATGAACATATAGGGCTAGTTGAAATCAACCAAAGCACCCATTTAGATGTTCCTCGATGTCTATATTATGGCTCAACAAAGCACCCAATTATTCTATCTACCCCTGGCTTGCCAAACTAATCCAAATCTGAAAGGTTGGGATGTTGTTTATGAAGTGCCGCCACGTGCTAGACTATCTCCCCAAAGGAAGAGGATTATGAACCTCACATTAACCTGCACACATATGAAGGAGAATTCTTCCAAGAGACACATCTTTCCAAAAAGCGTTTCAAGAACCGGTATACTTCACCCCAAAACATTGAAGTAGACAGCGACAGTAAATCCCACATCACCCCAGAGGAGGAACAAGAAGAGCCAGAACAAGAAGAGGTTACTGCTGCGGAAGACCTCTCAATGCTTGACCGATTACGTAAAGGTGGCCTTCGACATGTTGATGCCACTGAGCCCGTCATTGATTATAGTGATGATGATGATTATGCATTTATTGATGATACTGATCGAGATTATTAGTAGTGTCAGGTATTCAATTTTTTTATGTTGTACTTGATGATGATACACTTAAGTGATATACATATTATTATTCATGTCGGTATTTTTTTTTATGTTGTACTAATTTCGTTTACTCTTTGTCATGGCAGGTGTTGAAAGATGGAAGGGGAGCCGATCGAGGCCAAGGACAACGTGCCTAAATTGAAGGTGTGCCACACCATCAAGGTAGCTCCAACTTATATCGTTCATGAATTGGGTAATGTGGTTTGCTTCATGATTAATGCAATTCATTCATCATGCTAGCTTGAGCCCTTTAATTACTAATTTACTTTGTTTCTCTCTTTCAGGCATGCTACAATAAGACGGATAAGGTGCCAGAGGGGTACGACCTGTATGCCATGGCCCACACTGCCTCTTACAAGCAAGTCAAGGGGAAGGCGAGGAAAGGGGAGGAGTTTAACCTTGAGCCGATCCCCACAATCCAGAGCGGTGATGATATCTAGTGGCGGGAGGTCCCATGGCTCCATAGCCATTGATCCGAGATTGCTCCCGAGACCACGGTGAGTTTAATTCAATGGACGTTACTTGCTAGTCCTAACATTTGAGTGTCATCATGCTAACGAAACATTGAAATGATCTTTGGTGCAGCAGAACTCCACACAAGCATCACACGATCCTTCTCCACCATCGGCATGAGCCAGCCCGCCCCACACCTCCATGATCATGGTAACTTTCTAGTTTTTTGCTTAACAAATGCATAAAGACCTAGACTTAGCTTTATTTCATCCAATATGCTTACCTTAATGACCTAGAGTTAGCTTCTTTTCCTGCAAAATGACTTAATAAGCTTACCGACCTCCAAAACCAGCCATTTTACCTAAGTTAGCTCTAAAACGATCTATACTTAGCTTTGTTTCCTCCAAAATGACCTAAGTTAGTTATAATATGCTTAATTAACTAGGTTTGCTCAATAATGACATGTACTTACCTTACTTATGTAAAAAACGGCATAATTAGCTTAGTTAGCTCATAAATGATCCATTTTACCTACATTAGCTCTAAAATGATGCATTTTACCTAAGTTAGCTCATAATCGATCCATTTCACCTAAGTTACCTCACAAACGATGGCGTGCTTCTTCTTCTAGTCTTCTTCTTGTAGTCACCTTTTCCTAACTTTCTTATTTGCCATTTTGCAGATTTCATTCACTTCTCGAAAGCTAGCTTGCTATGGAGTGCTTGTTTTTTATTTCATTCTCTTCTAGTATTCTTCTAATGGTTGCAACTTATGTGTATGCTACGATGGAACTTCCTATCTTGATGAAACTTTGCATTGTAATATGTATGTGCAACCTCCTAATGGTTGCAACTTATGTGTATGTGCAACTTGCTATGTATGAGTGGATGGAACTATATATGTATGTACAATGAAACTTATGTGTGTTAAATAGCCCGTGAAATATATCTATATATGTCATATATATTTGCTGTGAAAATTGTTGATTAAAAAAGAGACAATATGCGGTGTTTTTGCCGCTCGCCACTGTGACAAAGGGCTCTTTGCCATCGCTAATGGACGGCAAAGAGGCCACGTGGCGCAATCAAGCTTCTGGGAGGTGACCTATTTGGTCGGTTTGCCAACAATGGTCGACGGCAAAGAGGAAAAAACTTTGCCTACAGCGGCGGACGGCAAAGAGGAAAAATCTTTGCCACAGCGGCGGATGGCAAAGGCTTGCCGTTAACCACCTAACGGAGTAACAGCGCAATTATTGCCGTCAAGATTTTTGTTGCCGGCAACCGATGGCAAAGGACCCTTTGCCGTCGGCCGCCCGAAGCGGACGGCTATGTAGCTCTTTGACGTCCCTTACATTGTCGTCCACTTTTGCCGTCCGCGGCCGACGGCAAAGACCTTTGCCGTCCGCCATCCATGCCTTTGCCGTCCACCGTGGTAGATGGCAAAGTAGCAGATTCCTGTAGTGTATCTTCCTTTTGCACTTTCCTTCCTTTAATTTGGTCTGTCGTTTGAGCAATACCACTGTTACCCTCCGGATAATAATTAGTATAATATATCTTACATCATTTGACCGCTATCGGCGGTATACAAAATAGCTAGACACACACAAACTTTGGGGATTAGTTTGTCAGCTTGGGCGACGATGATGCTTCAGACTGATCTTCTTCCCTCTTTTGTTCGTTGTCAAATAATTGAGCCCATGGTCGTGACTTTTCCTTCTCCAGGGATTACGATCTTTCGTAGGTAATGTAGTCTTCATTCTTCTTTTGACGTATGTTTTGTTGTCACCAGCATCATCTTCCCTCATCGGATCACCGTACTGGTCATAGTCTTCCTCATTGGCGACTCCATCCATTCCAGCGATGCTCCTTTTGCTTATCCTCACGACAACACGGCTGGGATTGATCAGATCAGTTATGAAGAAACATTGTGTCACGTGTTTAGCGTGTACCCATGGCTCATTTTTGGCGATGGCGTTGACGGTACCGCTATCGGAGTCGGGTATACACATGGTAGTGAAATGTCGGTTTTCTCTGTGTACATTCTTAGCCCATCTGACCCGGAACATCAGTGCACTATGCAATCCAGAGTAGTTAAGCTCCCATATCTCTTCGACCCTTTCGTAATATCTTTCAATTACATTCCCGGTCATGGGTTCCATTGTCACCCTTGAGTTTTGGCCATCACTGTTTATATCTTTCTCCTCCATGTAGAACGTGTATCCGTTGATATCGTATGCTTGATAAGTCGCGAGGTTGGTCGAGGGGCCATGTGCTAAGGCGTATATGAGTGTTCCGTTCGGACAACCCTCTTCCGGGGGATTAGCCAGAACTCGCTCTTTGAACCAACGCACGAAAGTGGAGTTGTGCTCTCTAATAACTTCAGCGTCCGTCCTATGCACCCCACGATCACGGTACTTCTTTGCGATGGTCTCTTTGTGCAGTGTCATGAAATCTTCTAGCACATCTAGGTGTTGTAGCACTACTAAGTTTGCCCTGTCAAGGTCGTTTTGTCGGCCTGAGCGTAACACATTCACATCCCTATGACCGTTGGTGTGACCTTCGCCTTCGAGCCTTCCACAGTGCTTGTTGACGGGCAAACCAACAACAAGGTCTTTGGTCAGATAACTCTCACAGAAAGAGATGCAATCTTTGGTCAGATATCCCTGGGCTATGCTTCCATCTGGACGGGACATGTTACAAATGAATCATTTGATGACCCCATTCATCCTCTCGAACGGCATCATGCTATTCAGGAATGTCGGCCCTAGGTCGATGATGTCGTCCACGATGTGACACATAGATGCACCATGACATCAAAGAACGCGGGCGGGAAGTACATCTCTAGCTCATTCAGTATGACAACGATCTCTTCCTGTAGCCTATGTAGTTGCTTCACACTGATCGACTTTCGAGAGATAGCATCAAAAAAGTGGCATAGGTCAGTAAGCGTCTCACGCACATGTGTGTCCATAATCCCTCTAAGTGCAACCGGGAGTAACTGCATCATCATCACATGAAAGTCGTGAGACTTCATCCCACTGAACCTTTTTTTCTTAGTGTCCAGATATCTGCTTATCTTCCCACAGTATTCGGAACTAACTTTGATTCCGGCAAGGCACTTGAACAATTGATCGACCTCCTTCGGATCTAAGGTGAAGCAAGAGGGGGGGGCAATATTGTTCTTCCTTCTTGTTTACTTTTTTGCCCCTATCTTTCGTCTCCGTCTCCGTCTTGGTCTCCTATGACATTTTACCGGGCATTTTTGGAGATCTTTCCTGATATTCAAAAATTCCAAGTCTTTTCTTGCCTTCGGCCCATCCTTGGTCCTCTCCAGCATGTTCATCAATGTTCCAAGCAAACTCTGAAGGATATTTGTGATATGCATTTGATCAAGGCTATGAGGCATGTCGAGTATGGGCCAGTATTCCAAGTCCCAGAAAACTGATCTCATCTTCCATATCTTCAGCAGGGGCTCTGGCGCCTTTTTCTTCGTCTTTCCCGGCAAGGGGCACTCTTCCCAGTTCTTCAATAACTCATATATTTCTGCACCGCTACACTTACGTGGAGGACCTCGATGCTCAGCCTTACCATGGAATAGATCTCCACGCATTCTCCATGGGTCATCCTTCTCGAGCCATCTTCGATGCCCCATGTACACGATTTTCAAAGACCCGCCATCTTTCGATAGCTGTAGAGAAGTTGTATCACCCATGCACCTCGTGCATCCGCAATACCCGTGGCACACCTGGCCGGAGAGATAGCCGTAACCGAGATAGTCCTGCGCCGTCATGATCAGCGCGGCTCTCATGTAGAAATACTCTCCTTTGCTTGCATCCCATGTCTTGGCCGGCGTTTTCCATAAGGTATGTAGCTCCTCTTTCAGTAACCCGAGATACAGATTTATATCATTTCCTGGTTGTCTCGGCCATTGAATAAGCATAGCCATGTGTATGTATTTTTCCTTCATGCACATCCAGGGGGAGGTTGTACATCCATACAAACACGGGCCATGTGTTATGATTGGTGTTCTGCTTGCCAAATGGATTCATGCCATCACTACTAGCGCCAAGCACGATGTTCCTTGGATCATTTGCAAAAAATTCAAATTCAGCATTTAATGCTCTCCACTGGCTAGCATCTGCAAGGTGTCTCAGCTTTGGCTCATCTCCGTCATCTGGCTTCACCCTCTCCGCGTGCCAGCGCATAAGCTTTGCTTCCTTAGGATCTATGAAATACCGTTGTAGACGCGGAGTGATTGGAAAGTACCATACAACTTTCTGTGGAGCTTTCTTTCCGGCCTTTTTATATCGTGAAGCATTGCACTTTGGAGAGATGGTTTTTTCCACGTGCTCGTTCTGATATATGATGCAATCATTGATGCATGTGTGATATCTAATATGTGGCAGATCAAGAGGGCACACGATTTTCTTTGCCTCCTCAACACTAGTAGGACACAGGCTTCCTGTGGGGAGAACCTTCTTTAGATACTTCAAAAGCTCATCCAGGCTTGTATCTGTCCATTTGTTTGTTGTCTTCGTCTTTAGAAGTTCTAGTGTGAAACTCAAGCGGGTCACCTCAGGATTGCAACCATCATACAAAGGAGCCATCGAGTCTACCTCCAGTTGCGCCAGTTTGGCCTCCTCTCTTGAAGCAGCTCTGTAGCTAGCTAGTCGTCTTCTTGCGAAGCAAGTCTCGAACATGTGGGTCCCGCATGGATGAACTTAGTAGCGACGAAGATGGCGGCGTGTCCGCGTCTTCTCCGCCTTGAACTGCCTCTTCGCCATCGACATTTCCGAGGCCGTCTTCCTCTTCGGGCACATAATCGGTCATCTCTTCATCTGGTGGCCCCATGTCGTTATTTCCTGTCCCGTGGACGTCCTCATCATCATCATCATCATCATCATGTTCACTTATCCACCGAGTATGGCCATGCATGAAACCATGCATGATCAGGTGCGCCTTGAATGTACCACCCTGAAAGGGGTTGAGCCTCACTCCTCCTTTGCATTTTCGACACAGACATAAAACATCCTTCAGTCTTTTTTCATACATGTCATCCACAGTGGATTGCTAGTATCTTTCCACCATTTCCATTGACCTTCATGATCACCTACGCGCGGAGCAAATATTATAACCATGAATATCGACATGACCTTCCCTAAACATAGGACATATTGAGTTTGCATGCCCGAAATTCACCGAAACGGAATTGAATCGACATTTCGGCAAAACATAGGCAACTGATGTCACCCACATTATTTCATCAAATACACAATGTAGGCAACTCAAATTATGCCACACACAATTTGGTATATATATTCTCATATCACCCATATATATATATATATATATATATATATATATAGTTTCGGTCCAATCCACGCAAACACCTTTTTTTGCTCACCTATGTGTCGAGAGGGATATCAAGCACCTTTCTTCTTAATTACCTAGTAGCTCTAGATATATAGCTCTAACTAGGTAGCTAGCTAGCTAGGGAGAGAGAGAGCTAGCTATCTAGGGAGATAGTGGGAGAGGAGAGGGAGAGAAGAGGGAAGGCATTAATGGAAGAGGGGGAGGGCAAAGAAGAGGGGAAGGGATGGCATTAATGAGGGGGGGTGGAGGGCACAAAGAAAAGGGGCGTGGTGGAGGGCAAAGAAGAGGGGGAAGGAGGGGGCTCTAATGGGGGAGGAGGGTCAAAGAAGAGGGGGAAGCATTGAAGAACAAGAAAGTGCAAGAGGGAGGGGGAGAAAGAAAAGGGGGAAGAAGAGGGGGAGGGGGGAAAGGTGGCAGATATTTTGGCTGGCGACCATAGCAGTAGGGGTACCAAAGCGCGCTACTGCTATGTGTGCCAGCCAAAATATCTACTGGTACATAAAACTATCTATAGCGCTTGCCCAAAAAACACGCTACTAGTAAAAGATTACACATAGAAGAAGTAGCAGTAGCGCTTCTTGGTGGCGCTACTGTTATTTTCTTAACAGTAGCGCTTGTTAGAGTACAAACGCTGCTACTATTTTTTGGCCGGGGTGTGTGGTGTGGCTAACTTACCAGTAGCGTGCCCTCTAGAAACCAATGCTGCTGCTAAGTTGTACCAGTAGCGCGGTTTGTAACACACGCTACTAGTAATTATCAGTAGCGTGGGCTCCAAAACACACGCTACTGGTAAACTTCTATGTATAAGCCTTTTCCTAGTAGTGTATTATTGCTTCCGCTGACTCTTGTGTCTTCGAGCTTTTGTATTCGAGCCCTCAAGGTCCCTGGCTTGTAATATAAAGCTTGTATTATTTTAATTTATGTCTAGAGTTGTGTTGTGATATATTCCCATGAGTCTCTGATCTTGATCGTACACATTTGCGTGTATGATTAGTGTATGATTGACTCGGGGACATCACATTCTTGTATCTCCAACCTTGCCTCTTCATCGTCATCTTCTTGGTACCTAAGAGTGCATAACATCTCCGTTTGAGAAAGAACCCAATTCACATGTGAATCCGAACGAAACATGAAGACGAAAGAGTTAACCTTGGTTTCGATGGCATGTGCACGTGCTCTTGTCATTGGTCCTCTTTTGTGCTTGTGGTGGTGACAGAATGTCCATGGGGATGGTCGAGGCAGCCTTGATACATCTCCAATGTATCTATAATTTTTGATTGTTCCATGCTATTATATTACCCGTTTTGGATGTTTATGGGCTTTACTTTACACTTTTATATCATTTTTGGGACTAACCTACTAAATGGAGGCCCAGCCCGAATTGCTGTTTTTTTTTCTATTTCAGTGTTTCGAAGAAAAGGAATATCAAACAGAGTCCAAACGAAATGAAACCTTCGGGAGCGATCTTTTTGGAACAAACGCAATCCAGGAGACTTGGAGTGGACGTCAAGAAGCAACCAAGGCGGCCACGAGGCAGGAGGGCACGCCCTAGGGGGGTGGGCGCTCCCCCCACCCTCGTGGGGGCCTCGTGGCTCCCCTGACCTACCTCCTTTGCCTATATATAACTCCATACCCTGAAAACATCCAGGAGTACCATGACAAACTATTTTCACCGCCGCAACCTTCTGTATCCGCGAGATCCCATCCTGGAGCCTTCGTCGGTGCTCCGCCGGAGGGGGAATCGACCACGGAGGGCCTCTACATCATCTCTAAGGCCTCTCTGATGAGTTGTGAGTAGTTTACCACAGACCTTCGAGTCCATAGTTATTAGCTAGATGGCTTCTTCTCTCTCTTTGAATCTCAATACAAAGTTCTCCTCGATCTTCTTGGAGATCTATTCGATGTAACTCTTTTTGCGGTGTGTTTGTCGAGATCTGATGAATTGTGGGTTTATGATCAAGTTTATCTATGAGAAATATTTGAATCTCCTCTGAATTCTTTTATGTATGATTGGTTATCTTTGCAAGTCCCTTCAAATTATCAGTTAGGTTTGGCCTACTAGATTGATCTTTCTTACAATGGGAGAAGTTCTTAGCTTTGGGTTCAATCTTGCGGTGTCCTTTCCCAGTGACAGCAGGGGCAGCAAGGCACGTATTGTATTGTTGCCATCAAGGATAAAAAGATGGGGTTTATATTATATTGCTTGAGTTTATCCCTCGACATCATGTCATATTTCTTAATGAGTTACTCTGTTCTTCATGAACTTAATACTCTAGATGCAGGCAGGAGTCGGTCGATGTGTGGAGTAATAGTAGTAGATGCAGAATAGTTTCAATCTACTTGTCACGGGTGTGATGCCTATATACATGATCATGCCTAGATATTTTCATATGTATGCACTTTTCTATCAATTGCTCGACAGTAATTTGTTCACCCACCGTAATACTTATGCTATCTTGAGAGAAGCCACTAGTGAAACCTATGGCCCCCGGGTCTATCTTTTATCATATAAGTTTCCCATCTACTTTTATTTGCATCTTTACTTTTCAATCTATATCATAAAAATACCAAAAATATTTATCTTATCTTACTATCTCTATCAGATCTCACTTTTGCAAGTTACTGTGAAGGGATTGACAACCCCTTTATCGTGTTGGTTGCGAGGTTCTTGTTTGTTTGTGTAGGGTACGAGGGACTTGTGAGGAGCCTCCTACTGGATTGATACCTTGGTTCTCAAAAACTAAGGGAAATACTTACGCTACTTTGTTGCATCACCCTTTCCTCTTCAAGGGAAAACCAACGTTGTGCTTCAGTGGTAGCAAGAAGGATTTCTAGCGCCGTTGCTAGGGAGGTCTTCACTCAAGTCAAGACATACCAAGTACCCATCACAAACTCATCTCCCTCGCATTACATTATTTGCCATTTGCCTATCATTTTCCTCTCCCCACTTCACCCTTGCCGTTTTATTCGCCCTTCTTCTGTTTGTCTTTTCGTTTGCTTTGATGTCTTACTTGGCTCGTTTGCTCGTTTGATTGGAATAGTTGTTTATTTATTGCTAAACAGAGAACCTAAGATCTATGGATCCTCATCCGCTTGCTAATCTTTTTAAGAGATCCAATTATGATGAACCAATTGCTAGTGAGTTTATAAAGCTTTGCTCGAAATTCGTGAATCTAAAAATTATGATGAAGAAATTTATGAAGAGATTCATGATAACTCCTTGAGTAAAAAAGCATGATTGAAATTTATGAAGAGATTCACTATAAATTCTCTTGATGTCAATTGTGCTAGTAATATGCAAAACCCTAAGCTTGGGGATGCTAGTTTTGCTATGTCTACTACTTGTTGCAATGATCATGATTGGGGTGATTCTTATCTTGAAAATTTATTTAAGCCCCATGATGAATATGAGATTGATAATAGTGTTTGCAATAATATTGAAAGTGGGTTTGGAAGAGTGTCAACTTTAGATCCCACATATTTGGAGTATGTTCAATCTTATGATAATTTTGATAAAAGTGGGTTTGGAGAGGTCATGACTTTAGTTAATGTTAATCCCACTATCTTGGAAGAGTGTCAACTTTGCATGCATATGGATCATGTTGAGAATATGTTATGTGATAGCTATTTTGTTGAATTTGCTTATGATCCTACATGTAATTATTATGAGAGAGCAAAATATGGTTGTAGAAATTTTCATGTTACTAAATTACCTCTCTTCATGTTAAGATTGCTATCGTCTTCTTCCTTGCATATGCTAGTTTTTGCTTGCCTTGATAATTTGTTTGCTTATAAAAAACCTATGCATAGTAAGTATGTTAGACTTAAGTGTGTTTTTCACATGTTTTATGATGCTCTCTTTATGCTTCAATTCTTGTCTTTCATTTGAGCATCATTGAAATCTCAATGCCTGGCTAAAAAGGCTTTAAAAAAAGTGCTTGTTGGGAGACAACCCAATATTTTTCCTTGCTGTTATTCAATAAATAATTCATCTAGCTTCTTTTTAGATGTGGTTTTATGTTTTAATTAGTGTTTGTGCCAAGTAGAACCTATAGGATCATCTTGGGTCATAGTTAATTTGATTCTGCTGAAAAACAGAAACTTTTGCACGCACAGAAACGTGATTTTTAGTTGATTATTTTTGCAGTAGATCAATAGACAAATTTCCTAGGGCTTCCTATTTTGTTATGATTTTTGGAGTTCCAAAAGTATTCGAAAGTTACAGATTTCTACAGACTGTCTGTTTTTGACAGATTCTGTTTTTCGTGTGTTGTTTGCTTATTTTGATGCATCTATGGCTAGTATCGGGGGTATGAACCATGGAGAAGTTGGAATACAGTAGGTTTAAGACCAATATAAATAAAGAATGAGTTCATTACAGTACCTTAAGTGGTGGTTTTTCTTTCTTGCACTAACGGAGCTCATGAGATTTCTTGTTGAGTTTTGTGTTGTGAAGTTTTCAAGTTTTGGGTAAAGATTTGATGGACTATGGAATAAGGAGTGGCAAGAGCCTATGCTTGGGGATACCCATGCCACCCCAAGATAATCCAAGGACAACCAAAAGCCTAAGCTTGGGGATGCCCCGGAAGGCATCCCTCTTTAAATCTTAAATCTATCGGTAACTTTACTTGGAGCTATATTTTTATTCACCACATGATATGTGTTTTGCTTGGAGCGTATTGTATGATATGAGTCTTTGCTTTTTAGTTTACCATAATCATACTTGCTGTACACACCTTTTGGGAGAGACACACATGATTTGGAATTTATTAGAATACTCTATGTGCTTCACTTATATCTTTTGAGCTAGATAGTTTTTGCTCTAGTGCTTCACTTATACTTTTTAGAGCACGGCGGTGGCTTGATTTTGTAGAAATTATTGATCTCTCATGCTTCACTTATATTGTTTTGAGAGTCTTTTAGAACAGCATGGTATTTACTATGGTTATAAAATTGGTCCTAGAATGATGGGCATCCAAGTTGGGTATAATAAAAACTATCATAGGAAGTGAATTGGATGCTATGATCAATTTGATGCTTGATAATTGTTTTGAGATATAAAGGTGGTAATATTAGAGTCATGCTAGTTGGGTAATTATGAAATTAAGGAATGCTTGTGTTGAAGTTGGCAAGTCCCGTAGCATGCACGTATGGTAAAAGTTGTGTAACAAATTTATTGCATAGAGTGCTCTTTTGAGTGCCTTCCTTATGTGTGGAGGTCGGGGGCGCGTGATGGTTAACTCCTACCAACCTCCCCCCTAGGAGCATGCATAGTAGTACTTTGCTTCGAGGGCTAATAAAACTTTTGCAATAAGTATATGAGTTCTTTATGACTAATGTGAGTCCATGGATTATACGCACTCTTACCTTTCCATCATTGCTAGCCTCTTCGGTACCGTGCATTGCCCTTTCTCACCTTGAGAGTTGGTGCAAACTTCGCCGGTGCATCCAAACCCCGTGATACGATACGCTCTATCACACATAAACCTCCTTATATCTTCCTCAAAACAGCCACCATGCATAATTTTTCATACATGTCACTCTTGATTCATTACCCATCCCGGTACACCGCCGGAGGCATTCATATAGAGTCATATCTTGTTCTAGTATCGAGTTAAAATTCTTGAGTTGTAAATAAATAGAAGTGTGATGATCATCATTGTTAGAGCATTGTCCCTTATAAAAAAAGAAAGGCCAAATAAAAAAAAGAAAGGCCAAATAAAAAAATAAAAAAAGAAAGGCCAAAATAAAAAAAGGCCAAAAAAAGCGGGACAATGTTACTATCATTTTCCACACTTGTGCTTCAAAGTAGCACCATGATCTTCATGATAGAGAGTCTCTCATGTTGTCACTTTCATATACTAGTGGGAATTTTTCATTATAGAACTTGGCTTGTATATTCCAACGATGGGCTTCGTCAAAATGCCCTAGGTCTTCATGAGCAAGCAAGTTGGATGCACACCCACTTAGTTTCTTTTGTTGAGCTTTCATACATTTATATCTCTAGTGCATCCGTTGCATGGCAATCCCTACTCCTCATGTTGACATCAATTGATGGGCATCTCCATAGCCCATTGATTAGCCTCGTCAATGTGAGAGTCTCTCTTTTTTATCTTCTCCACACAATCTCCATAATCATATTCTATTCCACCCATAGTGCTATATCCATAGCTTACGCTCATGTATTGCATGAGAGTTGAAAAGGCTGAAGTGCGTTAAAAAGTATGAACCAATTGCTTGGCTGAAACCGGGGTTGTGCAGGATGGGAGTATTTAATGTGATGAAAATGAAGCATAGCCTAACTATATGATTTTGTAGGGATGAACTTTCTTTAGCCATTTTATTTTGAGAAGACATGATTGCTTTGTTAGTATGCTTGAAGTATTACTA
This sequence comes from Aegilops speltoides, assembly GCA_021437245.1. Taxonomy (NCBI): domain Eukaryota; kingdom Viridiplantae; phylum Streptophyta; class Magnoliopsida; order Poales; family Poaceae; genus Aegilops; species Aegilops speltoides. The sequence continues at coordinate 423,214,824 of CM038147.1, forward strand.
TTTTTATGTCAATATGAACTTTTGTCTTGAATCATTTGGATCTGAACATTCATGCCACAATAAAGAAAATTACATTGAGAAATATGCTAGGTATCATTCCACATCAAAAAATTTGTTTTTATCATTTACCTACTCGAGGACGAGCAGGAATTAAGCTTGGGGATGCTTGATACATCTCCAATGTATCTATAATTTTTTATTGTTCCATGCTATTATATTACCCGTTTTGGATGTTTATGGGCCTTACTTTACACTTTTATATCATTTTTGGGACTAACCTACTAACCGGAGGCCCAACCCGAATTGTTTTTTTTTGCCTATTTCAGTGTTTCGAAGAAAAGGAATATCAAACGGAGTCCAAACGGAATGAAACCTTCGGGAGTGATCTTTTGGAACAAACGCAATCCAGGAGACTTGGAGTGGACGTCAAGAAGCAGCCGAGGCGGCCACGAGGCAGGAGGGCGCGCCCTAGGGGGTGGGCATGCCCCCCCCCACCCTTGTGGGCCCCTCGTGGCTCCCCTGACCTACCTCCTTCGCCTATATATACCTCCATACCCTGAAAACATCTAGGAGCACCACGAAAAACTATTTCCACCGCCGCAACCTTCTGTATCCGCGAGATCCCATCTTGGAGCCATCGCCGGTGCTCCGCCGGAGGGGGAATCAACCATGGAGGGCCTCTACATCATCTCCAAGGCCTCTCCGATGAGTTGTGAGTAGTTTACCACAGACCTTCGGGTCCATAGTTATTAGCTAGATGGCTTCTTATCTCTCTTTGAATCTCAATACAAAGTTCTCATTGATCTTCTTGGAGATCTATTCGATGTAACTCTTTTTGCGGTGTGTTTGTCGAGATCCGATGAATTGTGGGTTTATGATCTAGTTTATCTATGAGAAATATTTGAATCTCCTCTAAATTCTTTTATGTATGATTGGTTATCTTTGCAAGTCTCTTCGAATTATCAGTTTGGTTTGGCCTACTAGATTGATCTTTATTGCAATGGGAGAAGTGCTTAGCTTTGGGTTCAATCTTGCGGTGTCCTTTCCCAGTGACAGCAGGGGCAGCAAGGCACGTATTGTATTGTTTCCATCGAGGATAAAAAGATGGGGTTTATATCATATTGCTTGAGTTTATCCCTCTACATCATGTCATCTTTCTTAATGCGTTACTCTGTTCTTCATGAACTTAATACTCTAGATGCAAGCAGGAGTCGGTCGATGTGTGGAGTAATAGTAGTAGATGCAGAATCGTTTCGATCTACTTGTCACGGACGTGATGCCTATATACATGATCATGCTTAGATATTCTCATAACTATGCACTTTTCTATCAATTACTCGACAGTTATTTGTTCACCCACCGTAATACTTATGCTATCTTGAGAGAAGCCACTAGTGAAACCTATGGCCCCCGGGTCTATCTTTTATAATATAAGTTTCCCATCTACTTTTATTTGCATCTTTACTTTCCAATCTATATCCTAAAAATACCAAAAATATTTATCTTATCTTATTATCTCTATCAGATCTCACTTCCGCAAGTTAGCGTGAAGGGATTGACAACCCCTTTATCGCGTTGGTTGCGAGGTTCTTATTTGTTTGTGTAGGTACGAGGGACTTGTGAGGAGCCTCCTACTGGATTGATACCTTGGTTCTCAAAAACTGAGGGAAATACTTACGCTACTTTGCTGCATCACCCTTTCCTCTTCAAGGGAAAACCAACGTAGTGCTCAAGAGGTAGCAAGCCTCAGCCTTTGCTCGAGCTCCATGGGTGGCATGGTTGATGGCCAGCACATGCGTCAATCTCCTCTCCATGGAGGCGCGAGCTGCTCTCCGACACGTGCGCTGGAGTAGCACACGAATGCCTGGACGACCAGCTTGTGGCGGCCAAATCGTCAGCACACGTGGTGGCCAGTCCACGCCGTCGCCAGGTGCCTCCTCCGTTTAGGGCGAGATGTGCGACGAAGGAGCTTTGGGTCACTGCAGCTAGGACCGTTGTGACATGGAGCAGGTGCACTGGCGTGTCCGGGCGTGACCGGGAAGCCTCATATTACCCCCAGATTTGAGACGGGTTTGAGTACGCTGGTCAGTCTGGGCGTTTAGGGAGGAAGTTAGGGGTCCAGTTGGGTCATCACTTTTTAACTGGACACTGACTGGATAGACATTTCGGATGTTAAGGGAGGATATAGGGGGTCCGGCTGTAGATGCTGGAGTATTGGAGCTGATTGTGCGCATGAGAGCATTGTAGCGACCCGACCCTAATGGATCAAGTATATGTGCTTAAGTGTCATTCTTGGATCGGTATGCTGACACACACACAGTACTCGAGGATTTATAACAGAGGTAAATCACATGTATAAAGTAACGTAAATACTATTACCTCAATCCAAATAGCGGAAGTAATAACAAAGCTGTGGAGTCCCAACAACACCAACGGCAAAGTTGAGTGTAGACATTGTAACCCTAAAGTATCACTTACTCGTCGTAAGAATCCTGCAACATGAGACGATGCAGCCATATAGGTCAGCACATTGAATGTACTGGCAAATTCACACCATTGAGCAATAATGAAAGAATAGCTATCACTACATGCATATTTGGCTGGTGGAGGCTCTAAGTTTAATTTTTTGCATAAAGCCAATTTTTCCCTACAACAAAGGAATAAATTTTATTTAACTACCAAATTTATGCCATTATTGAGAAGGTTCCTCCAACTCAATCCCAAAATTCCCAAATTATTAATAACCCAACAATTTCATTAAATAGAGTGATGAGACCAACCAATAATTCAAGTACTAGACACTCAAAACGTCCATAACCGGGGACACGGCTAATCATGATTAGTTTGTACACTCTACAGAGGTTTGCGCACTTTTCCCCGCAAGACTCGATCTCCTCCGTTGAATTTCTCGCACTACATGATGTTTGAGAAATAGATGATTGAGACAAAGTCTTTCCGAAGAGGTCCCCTTAACCGATAGATAGGCCGGTACACCTACAATCCCCTACATCTGCTAGCCTATCATGGAAAGGTTTCCCACAACTTACTCAACTATGCCAGAGCCCATAATGGCTTGTGGCTGCACACGAAATTTTCTAGCATGAATAATGTTATGATCCCTTTGAGCCTGGGTGGCATTCCATAGGGTGATCACACTGGTACTCCGGGATTCCCTTGGGCAAGAATTGGGTTCTCCAGGTGCGCAGGCAAACCACTGGGTGCTCCAGGGTGCCCCAACCATTCCACCCAGATGTGTATTAAAGTAGTCACCTTAAGTTTAAACCATAGTTTAACAATAACTGTCAGATCTGTCATGAATTCTCTCAAACCAAACCACGTCTACGAGCATAGCATAGCAATATAAGCATAACGTAGTAATTCCAGAGTTTGAATGCAAGACAACAGGTTCCTACCTCATCAACTACTTCCCAATACCCACATGTTATCAAAACCTACTCATGCAATGTTTGAGGGTAAATCTAATGCATAAAAACTGGGTATGAAAAGTATGATCAAAGTGTGAACTTGCCTTGTACTGTTGATGAAGATTGATTAGCACTCATAACTCCTGATAGTTCTACTCGTCACACTCCATTCAATCTATCGTAAGAAAGCAATAGTGACCACACATAAGCAATCATGCAAAAGAATCAAAGAAAAGATCTCGGAAAACTTCAAAACAAGCAACTAACTCTCGCAATAGAAAACAATTTCTAACAATACCAAAATTGGGTGGATTTGGTCTTATCAGAAAGTTTAGGTCAAGATCTTCAATTAGCAAAAAGAATCAGTTAAATCGGAGTTATAAAACTCAAGTTATGAACAAAAGAAATTCAAATTCAAATATGTCTAAAACCAAATTTTAAACTTTCAAAAACATGTTTAAGTTGTTTTACTGGATAGAGGGGATCATAACGAAGAAGTGGGCGTTGGTTTCGTTGGATTTGGATAAACGGTGTAAAGGTTGTGATCGTTTGAAAACCAGGGCTAATCTGTAAATAAAAATATTCATGGATAGGTCCCTGGCCGAAAATAAACTGAAAAAGAAAAACCTATCGGACGAACGTGTGACACTCCAAAAATTTTCATTTTTGGTTTTCAACAAAATCCCTTATTTGATTTGAAGGAGGCTATTTAAAATCTTTTAAAAAGAATCTCCCTCTCAAATATTTTCTCTTAGGATAAAATCTCTTTGGGGTTATCCTCAACCTTGATGGTTGCCTTTGAATGTTCATCTTTGGTGTTAACTCACCACATTTATTTTTGAGAGTTTTTCATTTAAAAAGAAATCCTATGGGCTTTGGATTTATCTCTTTTATTTCCAACCATCAGCTTGCACCATGTCTCTTATTAAAATTTTCCCCCAAAACACCTCCCTTCACTTTGGGTCAAGTCAAGTAGTCAATCCCAGCAAGTTCAACTCATTTTTGAATTCTATTCCATTTATTTTATCCCCAAAACTATTTCTGTTTTTAATTTTGGACCTAGGTGATTTACAAAGGGAGTACCATTTTCATTTTGAGTTTTGATCTCAAACCAACTTCCCTGGCTAGTCCTTAGCACCCCCAACCTAGATCCATCAAGATCCACTCTTCCATAGTTCAAATATTTCATAATTTTCCCACTGCAATTTTGGACTAGATTCATCATTTTTGGTGAAATTCATTTTTTTCTCTTCTCCAAAAATTCTGAGAAAATTCAGGCAGCCCCCAGATGCATTGAGAGGCCACCCCAACGATCAGCTCAAGGAAAGTTCCCCACATGCCAAATTCATTTCATCTAACACCTGGCAGGCACTGTTGCTGTGCAAATTCAGAAAAATTCAGAGTCAGTGTCCAGTTTCAAAGCATCGGCGTCGTTTTCTTCAGGGATCGTCGTCAATCTCACCAGTGCACGCACTTGGCACCTTGCGCATTGCACCCCTTCCTTATCCATGCGCCGCACACTCGCTTGGCCGGGCATGGGTGTCGGTGGCGACGTGTCTCGCCGACGCTGGCAGCTTCTGCGGTGGCAGAGCCACCCGTGGCGGCCGGCAGGGGTCAGCGCCAGCTTTCGTCGCCGTCCAGCACCGCCCAAGCCACCCGAGGCCTCCGCATGGCCACCCCCTCCTCTGTGCACGCTGCGGCACCGTCGCCGTGGCCTGGCAAGCGCAGGGCGTGCTCCCTGCCGCCAACGAGTCCCGTGGGCCGTTCCGACGAAGGATTGGAGTAACGTCCAAGTCTTGCCAAGTTCAGCTCCCGGATGGCACCAGTAGACCCGCACGTTGATGCCCGACTGCCTGACAACCCCGTTCGGCCATCGCCCTGCTGTACCCACCACCGGAGTTATCCCATTCATGGCGACCGCCTCGGATCAGCTATAAAAGGAGCCCCCAGGCTCTCCCTCGACCCAGCGCCACACCTCCACACCACCAGAGTCCTGCCTAGCCACTGAGAGGACCTCGAGGAGGTCTCCTTCCTCGACTCCGGCCGCCCGGATCCGCCTCAGGCTCCGGCTAGATTCACTCAGGTGAGGCCATCCCCGCCTCCCATACCTGGTCAGCAACCTCCTAGTGCACCCACACTCCTAACCCACACCCCAATTTGAAGCTTGCACCTCTATTGGAAGAGAATCAACCTCGCCCGAACCACCGTCCGCCAGAGTTGGGGCCGCCGTCGACGTGGTGCTCGCCGACGCTCAACTCCACCACCCACAGGTGCGGAAGAACACCTTGAACTTGTAGGTACCTCCCGATCCCCCTGCCTCGCCGTGGATCGCCGCCGGCGACCACCGCAGCCCTCGGGCGTCGGCGCGCCCTGTCTTTCCTCTTTCAAACATTCAAACCTGACGGGTGGGACCCCCCGTCAACCTCTCTTTTCTTTTAAACGACACGTTTTCTAAAAACGCCTTCTGGCAAAGTACGTATCCTCTCTGGACTGGCGTATTCTTAAATGGAACGTTTTCTGTTTTTATAAAATGAACCTGGAAACTTTCTGTTTCATTACAGAAAGGTCCACGGACTAAAACCCTTATAACTTTTAAGCAGAAAATGATTTTTGATTGATTCTTTTTCTGTCATCTTTATTTTTCTGTCTAGTGTTTTTTCATATTTATTTGAAAAATATTTGGAACACTTTTTGTGCACACACGGTATTTACGTTAGAACGTATTTTTCTCTATACCGTAGATACCGGAGGAGGTGACGGAACCGCGAACTTCACCAAGCTAGACTCCGACTACTCCGAACCAGGCAAGCATGTTTGAACCTTTGATATGATGAGTGTGTTGCATGTTTGCTTTGAGTAGATGGTTTATGGCATGTTCATACATATAGTAGTAAGCGGTATGTTACATGCTAAGTTGATGCAAGTGAGCTCCGAAACTCCATATACCTTGTGATGTGAGTTTATATGATCAGGTGGTGACATGAGAGGTGGTAAGATGGTAGTGTTGAAGCATGTCAGTCTTATGCCAAACTGTTTAACTCCAGGGTCAACGTGAATCAAGTCACGTTACCATCCGTTTCCTTTCGTGCTACCACATGTTTTCTGTGAAGAATATGGTTTGGTAAGTTGCAAACCACTTTCCTCGTACACACCAAATAGAGAGGCTGTGATGAGGGTTCCATGGCCCTGGATTAAAGCCAGTCATCCGGTCAGGGGGCATGGGTGTTTCCGGTTGGGACCGAGAGGGGGCACCCCTTAGAGCGCGCGTATATAAATTTGATCCCATGCTATTCGAGGTTGTAGCCTCCCCGTCTCAAAGTTTTTCTTGAACGTTGCCTAGGGTGATTCATGGCTTCGTGAGGTGGAAATGGGTGTGTACTAGTTAGATGTGTTTCTACTGAAATACCGTAAACGGAACTAGTCCTTCGTGACTACTAAAATCCGTTGGCTGTGGTTAAGTAGTACAAACTCTGCAGAGTCAAAAATCATTCAAGTAACCGTATCTTGGTCAACGATTGTGTTCAACTTATCTTTGTTGGTGTCAGTCTCAGTGACAAAACTCCGGCGAATAAACATGAGTGTTTCGTCCGGTTAATGGTTTATTCCTATGGATGGACTAATCCGTTCATTATTATGTGCGGAGTATTTCCTGTGAGTGATATGTTTTCATGAATTTATTGAATACGAATGGTGAAATATAAGCCCTTTCTGTGATGTCGCTCAGACGTCCGACTGTGGCACTCTTGTTATTTACTTTCAATATAAGCCCTTTCTGTGATGTCGCTCAGACGTCCAACTGTGGCACTCTTGTTATTTACTTTCATTATAAGCCCTTTCCAAGATGTCGCTCAGACGTCCTACTGTGGCATCACTGTTATCTACTTTCATTATAAGCCCTTTCTGTGATGTCGCATAGATGTCGGACTGTGGCGCGCACTGTCTTTTACTTTTCAATATAAGCCCTTTATGTGGTGTCGCCCGGACGCCCGACTGCGGCATGTTAATTTATTTATTTCACCTTTCGTGGCGTCGCTTCAGACACCCGATCGGTTTTCAGTTATTTTATTGGGATTTCGAGAGGACTACCGCCTGACTTCCTTTTTATTTATCATGCTGTGCAAATTTATTATTTGAATGTGCATTGCTAACTGCTCATGGTGCATCGTGTTGCATTTTGTTATATCTTATGTCCGAACTGTCTTGCGAGTACATTCAAAGTACTCACCTGGCTTGTTGATTTGGCGAGATGTTGACGAAGGCGATCTCATGGATGAAGAGTACGATAGCGAGTCCGACGCCTAGAGGAGTCCCAGTCAGTCCCGTGCGATCCTGGATTTGGTCACTTGTATTATATCCGCTTCCGCTACCCGAATAAATTCATCAAGCCTCACTCCGACGCTCGATGAGCTGCAAGATTGAGAGTCTTGTTACCCACTCCACTGTGACATTTCCACCACCACTTTTATATCAAGCCAGTAGTATGCCACCATACCCTTGTGTCATATCCTCCCTTATGTAAAATATTGGCGTACTTGTAATAAATTGTTGAGCAACCTCAGCTCAACCATGTACAATATTTAATACTACTGGATCTCTGTATCAAAGTTTTGTCTACCAGTAAGGAGGATTTTCCTATACTGGTCTGCCTAAAGGTCAGTTGTTCAATAAGCTTTTTATTGAAAAACCGGTCGTGACAAACTTCGTATCAGAGCCAGGCTGACTGTAGGAAGCCACTAGGTGCGATTGCTAATTGGTTATTAGTGTAATTAATGCTATTTTAATATTTTGCAAATGTAGTCATTTTTCTAACAGACAGCATAAATTTATGATCTAACCATTCGGAATTTTTGCCTACTTTTGTAGACGGCTGGCATCGACTGTGAATCACAGGTGTTCGCCAACGTACCTGAGGGGTTCGTCAAGCTCCTCACCTCCATCGTCAAAATCGCGATCGGGCCATCGACTTGTCCGGAGTTCACACTCTACCAGCACAAGATCAACGACGGTCTGTCCATGCACCAGGCCGCGGTGCAATTCAAGGGAGGGCGTGTTGGGTCCTGCCGCTTCCGGTTTGTGGGCAGAGCCATGCCTACGGAGAGGCATGCTATGCAGATGGCTGCCCGTGAGGCGATAGCTCGTCTTCGGGATGTTCTTCCTTCTATGAAGACTCGTCGCTACCGCTACCTCCCCTGCCACGTGCCATACACCTGTCACTAGGCATTTGCTTGCCCTAGAGGAGAAAGGGATGAGGCCATTGAGATGCTGGTTGACTATCTCAAGGCGCTTGAGGCCGCTTTTGATAACCTTGTGGACGACCTCGTGGCTGCTCGCATGTCCGTCGTGCACAGCTGTTCCGCCAACAGGAGGGAGCTTCTCCATACAGCTCCTCCACTGACTTACGTCTCGTCCTCGGCATCTCACACACCTAGCACGCTCGCCACTGCTCGCCGCCTACCTACTCCTGAAGAATTTGACCAAGTCATCGCTCCTACCCCAGTTAGAGCTGCACCACCTACTGCACCCATTCCAGCTCCTCAGCTCAGTGCTTCACATTTGGAGCCCATTGATGAGGAGGAGGTTGAGTCTCCAACTCCGCTGAGCCTTACCCTTGGCAGGCCAAGGGAAGTCCTCACCATCTCCGACTAAGTGCGCCCAACATGCCGTGAAGAGTGTCAGCATGTATGATATGTTTATATGTACATAGGTTGTGAGAAGTAGTCTGTATGCGCATCATGTAGGAACTGGAGAAGTGCACTAGCCTAAATAACATGTCAGGATTGTGTAAGCACATCCTGAGTGTCGTATTGTATAATTATGCTTGCGTGTAAGATATGTACTAAGCGGTCCTTCTCCGTGCGCAATCGAATATTTCCTTGAAAATATTGGAGTTCTTAATTTTTCGTTTTGCAAAAAAAAATTGTCTCACAGCTTCTCTCACAAAAATTTTACAAAAAAATACCCCAGAGTGGAAAATGCATCGCCCCTAGACTCGCTCCATGCCAAGTCCGCCAGAAGAGAATTATGGTACGCAGACAAGCAACAACTTCACACAGGGACAATCAAGTCAGCAGGGCAGTGATGCCGCATTTTCTCAAGTATGCCGCCTTTATGAACAGAGTCAGCAACAGCACCAGGAAATGATGAACCAAGTCATAAATATGGGAAATCACCGTGGTCCGTATCAACAGCAATCCAAATTATCAGAACTACAAAAGACGCGTCCCCCAACATTTTCTCATACTGACAAACCTCTTGAGGTCGACGGTAGCCGAGACACGAGAGAAAGTTAATTATTGCACAGTGTTCAGATCGTGAGAAAGTACTATATGCACCACACTATCTCACTGGAGCAGCTGCCTCATGGTGGGAGAATTTCCTACACATGCACCCCAATGAAAATGATATAACATGGGAGGAATTCAAGGAAGATTTTCGTGGGGCGCACATCCCCAAAAGTATTATGAAGATCAAGAAGAGGGAGTTTGATGACCTCAAGCAGAGGACCATGACGGTAACCGAATACAACAGTCAGTTTACACTATTGTCCCGCTACGCCAACAAGGAACGTATGACTAAAAACAAGAAGATGGAAAAATTCTTGGACGGTCTGGCACCAGCGCTTAAATGCCAGCTAGTCGTACACACATTCCCAGATTTCAAAACACTGGTGGATAAGGCTATTACCTTGGAAAATGAGCGACGCAGCTTGGAAGATTTTCGCAAGCGCAAGAGGGACCAGACTACACTTGCTCGCAACCAGCGAAGCAAGGCTGATGTTCAGAAAGGTGGAGCACACAAACCCACGACCAATGTTTCATGTCCAATCAAGAATTTCCACGCAAGGGACAAGGAGTTCACTTAGCGCCCAAGCGTTACCTGTTACGCTTGCGGAGAAGAAGGACACTATGCCAAGCAGTGTCCCAAGCCAAGGAACTCGGCCCCAAAGCCGAACAACGGTGGTAATAATTCAGCGCCCAAGCGAGACAATTTCAACCCCAATAACAACCACAAGAAGGGTCACCTGAACCACGTGACCAGAGAGGAAGCACAGAATGCCCCGGATATCATATGCGGTATGTTCCCTGTCAACAGAATACCTGCCACGGTTTTGTTTGATTCTGGAGCTTCTCACTCGTTCATTTCAAAGAGATTTGCTTTGCGAAATAATTTTCGATGCTTCCCTTGGAAAAAATCAATGATCATCAAGTCCCCTGGGAGTAAGCAAGTTACTCAGAATTACTGCCAAGGTGTGGTTATTGATCTTGAAGGACTAAAGTTTCATGCAAACCTCATCGTATTGGAAAATAAAGGACTAGATGTTATCCTAGGAATGGACTGGTTAACCACCAACAAGGGATTTATTGACTGCTTCAATCGGACTATGATTATCACCCATCATCACGGGAAGACAATAAAGATTCCAACTCAGGAAAGATAGATATCACGGCAACCAAGGTTGAACAAGGTGGATATCTCAGAGTTAAACAAAGTTCCAGTGGTATGTGAGTTTCCCGACGTATTTCCCGAGGAACTACCAGGCATGCCGCCAGACCGGGAAATAGAATTCATCATTGAGCTAGCACCTGGAACCACCCCCATATACAAGAAGCCATATAGAATGGCCCTCCGAGTTAGTAGAATTGAAGAAGCAAATAAAGGAATTACTGGACAAAGGATTTATTCGAGCCAGCTCCTCATCTTGGGGTTCACCAGTATTATTTGCCAAGAAAAAGGATGGGACACTAAGATTGTGCATAGACTATCGAGCGCTCAACATGGTCACCATCAAAAACAAGTATCCGATGCCAAGGATAAATGACTTATTTGACCAGCTTGCACAAGCCAAAGTATTATCGAAAATTGATTTAAGGTCGGGATATCATCAATTAAAAGTACGGACAAAGGATATTATGAAGACATCATTTACCTCAAGATACGGCTTATACGAGTTTACAGTAATGCCATTTGGACTGACGAACGCCCCTGCCTATTTTGTCCACCTCATGAACAAAGTATTTATGAAATATATGGACAAATTTGTTGTGGTATTCATTGATGATATTCTGGTATACTCCAAGACACCAGAAGAACACGCTGAACATCTCAGGATTGTACTGGGAGAACTAAGGAAACATCAATTGTACGCCAAATTCAGCAAATGTGAATTTTGGTTAAGACAGGTCAGTTTTCTAGGCCACGTGCTAACCCAAGAAGGTGTTGCCGTAGAGCCGGAAAAGGTCAAGGCCGTACTTAGCTGGAAACCACCAGCCAGCGTAATGGATGTACGAAGTTTCTTGGGAATGGCAGGATATTATCGAAGATTTATTGAAGGATTCTCCACCATAGCAAAACCAATGACCCAGTTGCTCAAGAAGGATAAAAAGTTCATATGGACCGAAGCATGCGAGAAAAGTTTCCAAGAACTCAAAAGGAAACTGACAACAGCACCAGTATTGGTTGTGCCCGACATACACAAGAGCTTTGAAGTATATTGTGACGCATCCTGAAAGGGCCTCGGATGCGTATTGATGCAAGAAGGCAAGGTAGTCGCCTACGCTTCTAGGCAACTACGGAAACATGAAGAAAATTATCCCACTCATGACCTGGAATTGGCAGCAGTCATCCATGCACTCAAGGAATGGAGACACTTTTTGCTTGGAAACCGCTATGAAATATATATAGACCATAAAAGCCTCAAGTACATTTTCACACAACCAGAACTCAATTTACGGCAACGACGCTGGTTGGAATTAGTGAAGGATTATGATGTTGGCATACACTACCATCCAGGAAAAGCAAATGTAGTGGCAGACGCCCTTAGTCGAAACCCTAGTCCGAGCAACGACAGCCTACCAAATTTGAGACCAGAATTTCAGCAGGAGTTTGCCAAACTCAACTTAATAATGGTCACCGAAGGTAGTGTGTGAAATTTGGAAATACAGCCTACCCTGGTAGAAAAGATTAAGGAGGCTCAACATGGGCACCCCAGCATCGAAGGAATAAAAAGAAAAGTGAGCATGGGCAAGGCCTCAGAGTTCGTCATAGACGATAAGGGAATATTGTGGTACGGAGAAAGAATTTGCGTAGCAAATATCGAGGACCTCAAACAGCAAATTCTAGCTGAAGGCCACACCGCCCCGTATTCAATCCATCCTGGAGGAACAAAAATGTACAAGGACCTTCAAGAAAAATTTTGGTGGCCCGGTATGAAAAGGGACATAGCCACGTTCATTGCATGTTGTGATTCATGTCAACGCATCAAGGCCGAGCACCAGAAACCAGCCGGACTATTACAGCCAAACAAGATACCCGAGTGGAAATGGGACGAGATTGGAATGGACTTTATTGTTGGACTACCTCGGTCACGACACGGAAATGATGCCATATGGGTCATCACAGATAGACTGACTAAGGGGGCACACTTTATCCCGGTGAAGACAACCTGCACCACTCAAAAGCTTGCCAGGCTTTATCTCTCCCGTATCGTCTGTCTGCATGGAGTTCCAAAGACTATAATATCCGACAGAGGTACAAAGTTCGTCTCTAGATTTTGGGATCACCTACAACAGGCTCTGGGGACCCAACTGGCATTCAGTACAGCATACCAACCCCAGACAGATGTACAAACTGAACGGGTAAATCAAATTCTAGAAGACATGCTGAGGGCTTGTGTCCTCACCTATGGAACTAGTTGGGAAGAAAGCTTGCCGTATGCAGAGTTTGCATACAACAACAGTTACCAAGCCAGCCTACAAATGGCACCCTTTGAAGCCTTGTACGGGCGGAGATGTCGTACCCCGCTAAATTGGTCAGAGACCGGGGACATCCGTATCTTCGGCCCAGAGATGCTCAAAGAAGCCGAGGAAAAGGTTAAGCAAATCAGGGACCGACTCAAGACAGCTCAAAGTCGACAGAAGAGTTATTACAATCAAAAACATCGGGAAGTCAGTTTTGAACCCGGTGAGTATGTGTACCTGCGAGTATCCCCTATGAGGGGCCTGCAACGATTCAGAGTTAAAGGAAAGCTGGCACCCAGATTCATCGGACCTTTCTGTGTAGTTGCACGAAGAGGCACCGTAGCCTATCAGCTAGACTTACCCGAAGAATTATCAGACGTCCACGACGTGTTCCACGTATCACAATTGAGGAAGTGCGTAAGCAACCCTGAGAAGCATGTATCGCATGAAGACATTGACGTGCAACCAGACCTCACCTACAGGGAACGTCCGATAAAAATATTGGAGGAGTCTGAAAGGAGGACCCGTCAGAAAACGATCAAGTTTTTCAGAGTTCAGTGGAGTAATCACACCGAGAATGAAGCAACCTGGGAGAGAGAGGATTTTCTTCGGACAGAGCACCCACACCTATTTAAGGATCAGTTGAAATCTCGGGGACAAGATTTTTCCTAAGGGGGTAGGTGTTGTGACACTCCAAAAATTTTCATTTTTGGTTTTCAACAAAATCCCTTATTTGATTTGAATGAGGCTATTTAAAATCTTTTAAAAAGAATCTCCTTCTCAAATATTTTCTCTTATGATAAAATCTCTTTGGGGTTATCCTCAACCTTGATGGTTGCCTTTGAAGGTTCTTCTTTGGTGTTAACTCACCACATTTATTTTTGAGAGTTTTTCATTTAAAAAGAAATCCTATGGGCTTTGGATTTATCTCTTTTATTTCCAACCATCAGCTTTCACCATGTCTCTTATTAAAATTTTCCCCCAAAACACCTCCCTTCACTTTGGGTCAAGTCAAGTAGTCAATCCCAACAAGTTCAACTCATTTTTGAATTTTATTCCATTTATTTTATCCCCAAAACTATTTCTGTTTTTAATTTTGGACCTAGGTGATTTACAAAGGAAGTACCATTTTCATTTTGAGTTTTCATCTCAAACCAACTCCCCTGGCTAGTCCTTAGCACCCCCAACCTAGATCCATCAAGATCCACTCTTCCACAGTTCAAATATTTCATAATTTTCCCACTGCAATTTTGGACCAGATTCATCATTTTTGGTGAAATTAATTTTTTCTCTTCTCCAAAAATTCTGAGAAAATTCAGGCAGCCCCCAGATGCATTGAGAGGCCACCCCACCAAAGATCAGCTCAAGGAAAATTCCCCACATGCCAAATTCATTTCATCTAACACCTGGCAGGCACTGTTGCTGTGCAAATTCAGAAAAATTCAGAGTCAGTGTCCAGTTTCAGAGCATCGGCGTCGTTTTCTTCAGGGATCGTCGTCAATCTCACCAGTGCATGCACTTGGCACCTTGCGCATTGCACCCCTTCCTTATCCATGCGCTGCACACTCGCTTGGCCGGGCATGGGCGTCGGTGGCGACGTGTCTCGCCGACGCCGGCAGCTTCTGCGGTGGCAGAGCCACCCGTGGCGGCCGGCAGGGGTCAGCGCCAGCTTTCGGCGCCGTCCAGCACCGCCCAAGCCACCCGAGGCCTCCGCGTGGCCACCCCCTCCTCTGTGCATGCTGCGGCACCGTTGCCGTGGCCTAGCAAGCGTAGGGCACGCTCCCTGCCACCGACGAGTCCCGTGGGCCGTTCCGTCGAAGGATTGGAGTAACGCCCAAGTCTTGCCAAGTTCAGCTCCTGGATGGCACCAGTAGACCCGCACGTTGATGCCCGACCGCCTGACAACCCCGTTCGGCCATCGCCCCGCTGTACCCACCACCGGAGTTATCCCGTTCACCGCCAGCGCCTCGGATCAGCTATAAAAGGAGCCCCCAGGCTCTCCCTCGACCCAGCGCCACACCTCCACACCACCAGAGTCCTGCCTAGCCACTGAGAGGACCTCGAGGAGGTCTCCTTCCTCGACTCCGGCCGCCCCGATCCGCCTCGGGCTCCGGATCGATTCGCTCAGGTGAGGCCATCCCCGCCTCCCATACCTGGTCAGCAACCTCCTAGTGCACCCACACTCCTAACCCACGCCCCAATTTGAAGCTTGCAGCTCTATTGGAAGAGAATCAACCTCGCCTGAACCACCGCCCGCCGGAGTTGGGGCCGCCGTCGACATGGTGCTCGCCGACGCTCAACTCCACCACCCACAGGTGCGAAAGAACACCTTGAACCCGTAGGAACCTACCAATCCCCCTGCCTCGCCGTGGATCACCGCCGGCGACCACCGCAGCCCTCGGGCGTCGGCGCGCCCTGTCTTCCCTCTTTCAAACATTCAAACCTGACGGGTGGGAACCCCCCCCCCCCCCGTCCGCCTCTCTTTTCTTTTAAATGACACGTTTTCTGAAAACGTCTTCTTGCAAAGTACGTCTCCTCTCTGGACTGGCGTATTCTTAAATGGAACGTTTTCTATTTTTATAAAATGAACCCTGGAAACTTTCTGTTTCATTACAGAAAGGTCCCTGGACTAAAACCCTTATAACTTTTAAACAGAAAATGATTTTTGATTGATTCTTTTTCTGTCATCTTTATTTTTCTGTCTAGTTGTTTTTAATATTTATTTTAAAAATAATTGGAACTCTTTTGTGCACACACGGTATTTACGTTAGAATGTATTTTTCTCTATACCGTAGATACCGGAGGAGGTGACGGAACCGCGAACTTCACCGAGCTAGACTCCGACTACTCCGAACCAGGCAAGCATGTTTGAACCTTTGATATGATGAGTGTGTTGCATGTTTGCTTTGAGTAGCTGGTTTATGGCTAGTTCATACATATAGTAGTAAGTGGTATGTTACATGCTAAGTTGATGCAAGTGAGCTTCGAAACTCCATATACCTTGCGATGTGAGTTTATATGATCATGTGGTGACATGAGAGGTGGTAAGATGGTAGTGTTGAAGCATGTCAGTCTTATGCCAAACTGTTTAACTCCAGGGTCAACGTGAATCAAGTCACATTACCATCCATTTCCTTTCATGCTACCACATGTTTTCTGTGAAGAATATGGTTTAGTAAGTTGCAAACCACTTTCCTCGTACACACCAAATAGAGAGGCCGTGATGAGGGTTCCATGGCCCTGGATTAAAGCCAGTCATCCGGTCAGGGGGCATGGGTGTTTCCGGTTGGGACCGAGAGGGGGGCACCCCTTAGAGCGCGCGTATATAAATTTGATCCCATGCTATTCGAGGTTGTAGCCTCCCCGTCTCAAAGTTTTTCTTGAACGTTGCCTAGGGTGATTCCTGGCTATGTGAGGTGGAAATGGGTGTGTACTGGTTAGATGTGTTTCTACTGAAATAGCGTAAACGGAACTAGTCCTTCGTGACTATTAAAATCCGTTGGCTGTGGTTAAATAGTACAAACTCTGCAGAGTCAAAAATCATTCAAGTAACCGTATCTTGGTCAACGACTGTGTTCTAATTATCTTTGTTGGTGTCAGTCTTAGTGACAAAACTCCGGAGAATAAACATGAGTTTTCATCTGGTTAATGGTTTATTCCTATGGATGGACTAACCCGTTCATTATTATGTGCAGAGTATTTCCTGTGAGTGATATATCTTCATGAATTTATTGAATACGAATGATGAAATATAAGCCCTTTCTGTGATGTCGCTCAGACGTCCGACTGTGGCACTCTTGTTATTTACTTTCAATATAGGCTTTTTCTGTGATGTCGCTCAGACGTCCGACTGTGGCACTCTTGTTATTTACTTTCATTATAAGCCCTTTCCGAGATGTCGCTCAGATGTCCGACTATGGCATCACTGTTATCTACTTTCATTACAAGCCCTTTCTGTGATGTCGCATAGATGTCCGACTGTGGCGCGCACTGTCTTTTACTTTTCAATATAAACCCTTTATGTGGTGTCGCCCGGACGCCCGACTGCGGCATGTTAATTTATTTATTTCACCTTTCGTGGCGTCGGTTCAGACACCCGATCGGTTTCCAGTTATTTTATTGGGATTTCGGGAGGACTACCGCCTGACTTCCTTTTTATTTATCATGCTATGCAAATTTATTATTTGAATGTGCATTGTTAACTGCTCATGGTGCATCGTGTTGCATTTTGTTATATCTTATGTCTGAACTGTCTTGCGAGTACATTCAAAGTACTCACCTGGCTTGTTGATTTGGCCAGATGTTGACGAAGGCGATCTCATGGATGAAGAGTACGATAGCGAGTCCGATGCCTAGAGGAGTCCCAGTCAGTCCCGTGCGATCCTGGATTTGGTCACTTGTATTATATCCGCTTCCACTACCTGAATAAATTCATCGAGCCTCACTCCGACGCTCGATGAGCTACAAGATTGAGAGTCTTGTTACCCACTCCACTGTGACATTTCCACCACCACTTTTATATCGAGCCAGTAGTATGCCACCATACCCTTGTGTCATATCCGCCCTTATGTAAAATATTGGCCTACTTGTAATAAATTGTTGAGCAACCTCAGCTCAACCTTGTACAATAATTAATACTATTGGATCTCCGTATCAAAGTTTTGTCTACCAGTAAGGAGGATTCTCCTATACTGGTCTGCCGAAAGGTCGGTTGTTCAATAAGCTTTTTATTGAAAAACCGGTCGTGACAGAACGTCCGCTAACAGAACCTAACGAACGAATTCTTTCATTAAAAATAAACTAATGAGTGAATGTTCATCAAATAATGAACTAAAATAAAAACCGATCTAAAACTAACTAACCAAAAAAACAAAAAGAAAACCGATGGTTTTATACCAGTTAACCGGACTTGGCCGGCGGCTCGGTCAACGGCGGGCGAAGGCCGACGGCGGATCTTTGGCGACGGTATCTTGCGGGTGAGGCGAGGCGACGACGACGTCGGCGTGGCTGGCAAGCAAGCAACACGCCTGGCGCGGGCGAGGTGCGGGCGGTGGCGGCGGCTGCAGCTTTGCTGCGAGATGCGGCGGCGCCACTAGGAAGACAAAGAGAGGGGTCGGGGCGGAGTATATAAAGGAGGGGTAGGCGGTGTCGTGGGGAATAGGTAGGACGGCGAAGTGGTGGCCGAGTCGGCCACGGCGGTGGCTGCGTCGTGCGCCGGCCGGACTCACGTCGGGAGGTCGAGGAAAGGCGGTGCGGGGCTGGGCCGCGGCCTGGCCGCGAGCTGGGCTGGCCCAGTCGGTGGGGAAAGTTTTTTTTCTTTTCTAAATACTATTTTTTCAAACAAATAAAATGAAAACATTTAAAATAAAAGAATACTATAGGCATATAACATATCAAAATTTTCAGAAAAAGATTTTCTACAACATGAACATTTTTCTGACGTCAAGTAAAATACACCAAAATTTAAATAAAAAAAAGTGCTGCTGGTTTATTTAAAAACCAAATAAAATATTTTAAAAATACTAAAATGATTTCAAAATCATTTTCTGCAATTTTCTAATGTAGGGAATCACCCTATTTTTGATAAATTTTATTTTTGGAGGAAAATAATTTGAATAAAATCCAAATAGCTCCAAATTGAAAATAATTTCAAAGGGAATTTAAATTTGATTCTTTTAAACTTCCAACTCGTATTTCATATGTTTTGAAGAAGTCATTTTATCTTCTCTCATGAAAATCATTGAGTTGCTTAAAGTTTCTGAATTTGAAGTAGTTCCAAATGGAATTCAAATCTTTTCAAAACCCTTTTTCATTTAATTAAATGGAAGAAGTCATATCATCTTCTTTCTAGGGTTTTGTATTTGAAAAGAATTTGAATTCATGGAGATCAGAAAGCAAAGGTGAAAGTTTGGGAAAGTCATTTGATTCCCTCTGATTTAAATTTCAAAAGGTTTCAAATTTCACTCAATTTCACACAAGCAATCATACAATCAATCAAAATTATCTATTTAATATAACATTCCAAAATTATAATTTTGGGATGTTACAAACCTACCACCCTTAAAATCAATCTCGTCCTCGAGATTCGGAGAGGCTAGCAAGAAATAGGTTAGGTTCAGGGGTCTCCTCAAAATCCATCAATTGGCACGAAGGTCTCGGGTGCTACCACCCTTAGAAACATGGTTACAGTTCCATCAAAACTCATACACTCCATCCTTATTGTTGACAAGGTCAGTCTTCTCAGATTCTCGGAAAAATTCCTACTCTGGCTCTTCTGGTAGTGGCATAACCTTTTCCCTTGATTCTTGTGTCCTTTCATCTTGGTAGGGTACCTCTGTGACTGGGCCCTCTTAGCTGTCGAGTCTGGCTCCAGTACTAAACAACTATCGGTATCTCATGGTGGTCATCAAACAATTTGACTGGGTTCCTGCAGAAAACGGGTCTGGGTTGAACCTCACCGTATATCCTACGATTGGCAACAACTGCCTTGTACAAGGGGAAATTGTCATACCAGTCTAAGGTTCAAACAAGGTTTTGATCATCGTCTCTCTACTATAGGTAAGTCACTTAGATTTACCATCCCATATAGCAAGGTGAATAATAAGAGTAAGTCGGTATGGTGATCAATCCATCCCGCACCCAAATCATTACCTTGTATATGGTTTAGCGAATCTCACATTCTAACACTCGGTCATCCTCACAAGCCTTGCAGAATTTCTCTTGTCAGCGAACTAAGTTCGGATAAATCCATTGATTTTGCAAGCCAAACGAACATCTATTATTCCTTCACCACTCTTAGGTTTTGCGTAAACTCCTATAAGATTGTCTGTTGATAAAGTCATAACTTCTTCCAGGATTTTTGTTCAGCAAGAGTGTGCTTGCTTCTTGGCAGGTCCTGGGGCATGTGGGTTATGACCCACCTCATCACTTGTAAACCTTGAACTCATCATCAGGGCAACTGATCATTATTCCAACATCCAGCTTCCTAGCATTCTTAAATCCATCCAATTGTGTTGTCTCCCTTCCTTCTATTGGTACCAAACTAAGAGATGATTACTCAGACTCATCATGAGTTACAATTGCTCCTTTTACCAATATTATACCTCCATTATTTCCAATAGTACTTCATCCCTTCATATTCTTGGGGTATCCCATATATCGAGACAAAACTCGTACTTATATTGTCCGTAGTCCACTCCGTGGAATGTCATTATCTTTTCCAGGGGTCAAGTGTCCTCACATGGTACTACCACCCTTGAAATGCACCAATTCATCCATAGACCATATTTCTCATATCCTCGAAAATGGTCAAAATCTTTCTTCATGGAGTAACAACTCATAAAATCCAAATCAGTACCAACGATGCTAACTTTATTGATTCTCCAATTATTACAATCTCCTGCATTTCCATTACATGCCTCAACTCAACACCTCAATACTGAAAAAGAAACGTTCCCACTACTACTACTGTATTTCTTTTGTTGCAAACTCAACTATTTAGCACAAGCCTCCTTCTCTTTGGGACAATCTCTGGCAAAGTTCCCTGCTTCATTACAACGGAAACCTATTACTTCTGACAGGTCTCGAGGTTTCCTTGTGATTATATAGCCTCCTTGGGTCCTCGGCTTCCTTTTTGGGCAACCGTTGAAGTAGTGCCCTGACTCTTTGCACCTAAAACATGTGATATGACTCAGTTCCTTCTTTGTAGAACTTGGGTTGTTTCTAGAATCCAATCTATTTCTCTTCCTGGACTTTTCCATGCCAATCAGGGCTTCTATCTCCTGTGGGTCATATTCTACTTCCTCTGTCGGAAATGCTACTAGATCCCCCTTCAGAAAATTCTGGGGAGATGTGTCCTTCGTCTCCACATGAACAGCATGACTTGGTGTAGGGTTTAATTGAGTCTTCTTCGGGTGTGTCATCCACCTCTTCCTTCATCACAGGTTCTTCTAAAATTTCCATGAGGGATCCTTTCATTTCTTCTTTCTTCTGCTGGATGGTTCTTTGTACCATGGGGTAAATGTGACCCTGAGCAGGGTAGTGGGTAGTCCCTTCACACAAGAAACAAGTAATCTGCCTAGTTGGGCATTCTTCAGCTGGGTGACTTTCTTCACAATGAGGGCATTCATCCTTGTGTTATTTATGGTTGTGTCCTATTTCTCCACAAAGCTTGCACGCACAAGGTTTATTCATATCATTTCCATAAGGCTTCAACTTCTGGGACACAAGTCGAGATTTTAGCAGAGTCAACTTAAATTCTTCCCAAGTGGTTACTCTTTGCCATCCATTGATGGGTTGGTACATCGTCCACCAAGTAGCAGCACCTCTTTCAAAGCACTGAAGAGCATGCTGGGTCATATCCTTTCTGGTTATAGTGTTATTCTTCATGTGATCTTCCATGTTCTGAATCCATCGATCTGTCTCCAATTGAGTCATCGGTCCAGAAAATATGAGTTCATCTCCATTCATCCTCTAGTGGCTCCAAGGGTTTTGGGGTGAGATAAGAGAGATAGGGAGGGGTACACACAATACAACCAATAGTTTTGAAGAGACAGATTTTTTTTATTTGTGGCTATCAGAAAAACATCAAACAAATAACAGCTCACAATCGTCACATCTAACGTAGGTATATAACAGGGGTTTGGTCTTCTAAAGGTCAATAAATCTTCAAAGTCACCAAACTCTTCAAATCTTGTTCATGTCTCCGATGGCTTCTTCCGATCGTGCTTGACCTTCTTCTCAAGTTCTTCTGCTAGGCCATTTCTGTTGATGTGAAGTCTCTCATGACGTCCTTTAATATTCTGGAGTTGCACTCCAAACTTCTGGGTTTCAACATCCTTGGCATGAACCAAGGTCGCACTGTCCTTCAGTTCCTGACGAATCTCCGGTATCTCGATGTTTTGCTTCTCCAGCTTAGCTACCTTCACCTTCTGGGTACTGAGTTCTTCACGAAATGCTTCCTTTGCCGATAGATGCTCCATAAGCCTTCTACCATTCAATCCTTCTGAAGAAATGCATGCTTAACTCAGCACGGTGACAATAGCATAAGCGGGCGATAACATCATGGTCAGCCGTGTTTCTGCCCTTTTCATTGCCATGAGCTATCATTCCATAGTTGATATCTCATGCCCTGGGGTTTTCTTGACAAAAACTTTGAGTTTAACCGCTCCATGTTCCGGTCGTTCTCCGACACACCTTCATCTCAGGTATCGGCAACTTCAGTAGTCTGACAAATTCCATAAGGGTAGCCTTCCTAGGTTATACAAGTCTGGGAATTCCTCAGAACCTTTGACTCTCCTAGTCTTCGGAGTCTTCAACCGTTGTAGTTTCCATTATTATAATGCTCAGTAAAATCCTCTTCATTCCGAAGTGGTCTTAGTTGTCCAATATCTTGTACTTCTTGGAGTGGTCTCATCAGTCGAATCTTCATGTGGTCAAAAGGGGAAAGGGATATAGTCTAACTAAAAGGGAATATTTGATAAAGCTTATAAAAGAAGAGAGGTAAAAGATTTTTTTGAAAATAAACTTTTAGAGAAATCCTTTCCTAAGGGCTTTTCGGTTTCTAGGGTCACGTCCTACAGTCAACACCTGGCTCTGATACCTGTTGGGGAACGTAGCAGAAATTCAAAATTTTCCTACGTGTCACCAAGATCTATCTATAGAGAAACCAGCAACGAGGGGAAGGAGAGTGCATCTACATACCCTTGTAGATCGCTAAGCGGAAGCGTTCAAGATAACGGGGTTGAAGGAGTCGTACTCGTCATGATCCAAATCATCGGAGATCCTAGTGCCAAACGGACGGCACCTCCGCGTTCAACACACGTACAGCCCGGTGACGTCTCCCATGCCTTGATCCAGCAAGGAGAGAGGGAGAGGTTGAGGAAGACTCCATCCAGCAGTAGCACAACGGCATGGTGGTGGTGGAGGAGCGTGGCAATCCTGCAGGGCTTCGCCAAGCACCGCGGGAGAGGAGGAGAACTTGGGAGAGGGGAAGGGCTGCGCCAGAACTTGGGGTGAAGCTCCCATGCGCCTCTCCACTATATATAGGGGTGGAGGGGGCTGATTTCTTGCCCTCCAAGTCCATTGGGGCATTGGCAAAGGTGGGAGGAAAGAAATCCCATCATTTCCTTCCCCACCGATTGTTATCCCCCTTTTTAGGGATCTTGATCTTATCCTTGGGATATGATCTTATTCCTTCTAAGGGGGATCTTGGTGCGCCTTGACCAGGGGTGTGGGGCCTTGCCCCACTACCCGTTCATGTGGGTCCCCCATGCAGGTGGGCCCCACTCTGTAACCTTCTAGAACCTTCCGGTACAATACCAAAAAATCCCGAACATTTTTCGGTGGCCAAAATAGGACTTCCCATATATAAATCTTTACCTCCGGACCATTCCGTAACTCCTCGTGACGTCCGGGATCTCATCCGGGACTCCGAACAACATTCGATAACCACATACAAACTTCCTTTATAACCCTAGCGTCATCGAACCTTAAGTGTGTAGACCCTACGGGTTCGGGAACCATGCAGACATGACCGAGACGCTCTCCTGTCAATAACCAACAGCGGGATCTGGATACCCATGTTGGCTCCCACATGTTCCACGATGATCTCATCGGATGAACCACGATGTCAAGGACTCAATCGATCCCGTATTCAATTCCCTTTGTCTAGCGGTATTGTACTTGCCCGAGATTCGATCGTCGGTATCCCGATACCTTGTTCAATCTCGTTACCGGCAAGTCTCTTTACTCATTCCGTAACACATCATCCCGTGATCAACCCCTTGGTCACATTGTGCACATTATGATGATGTCCTACCGAGTGGGCCCAGAGATACCTCTCCATTTACCGGAGTGAAAAATCCCAGTCTCGATTCGTGCCAAACCAACTGACACTTTCGGAGATACCTGTAGTGCACCTTTATAGCCACCCGATTACGTTGTGGACGTTTGGTACACCCAAAGCATTCCTATGGTATCCGGGAGTTGCACAATCTCATGGTCTAAGGAAATGATACTTGACATTAGAAAAGCTTTAGCATACGAACTACGATCTTTGTGCTAGGCTTAGGATTGGGTCTTGTCCATCACATCATTCTGCTAATGATGTGATCCTGTTATCAACGACATCTAATGTCCATCGTCAGGAAACCGTAACCATCTGTTGATCAACAAGCTAGTCAACTATAGGCTCACTAGGGACATGGTGTTGTCTATATACCCACACATGTATCTGAGTTTCCTATCAATACAATTATAGCATGGATAATAAACGATTATCATGAAGAAGGAAATATAATAATAACTAATTTATTATTGTCTCTAGGGCATATTTCCAACAGTCTCCCACTTGCACTATAGTCAATAATCTAGTTCACATCGCCATGTGATTAACACTCACAGGTCACATCGCCATGTGACCAACATCCAAAGAGTTTACTAGTGTCACTAAACTAGTTCACATTATCATGTGATTAAGACTCAATGAGTTCTGGGGTTTGATCATGTTTTGCTTGAGAGAGGTTTTAGTCAACGGGTCTGCAACATTCAGATCCGTATGTACTTCATAAATCTCTAGGTCATATTTTAAATGCTGCTTCCACGCTCCACTTGGAGCTATTCCAAATGGTTTCTCCACTATACGTATCCAATTTGCTACTCAGAGTCATTCGGATAGGTGTTAAAGCTTGCATCGACGTAACCCTTTACGCCGAACTCTTTATCACCTCCATAATCGAGAAACATGTCCTTATTTACTCCAAGGACAATTTTGACCGCTGTCCAATGATCCATTCCTGGATCATTCTTGTACCCCTTCACTGACTCATGGCAAGGCACACTTTCGGTGCGGTACACAGCATAGCATACTATAGAGCCTACGTCTGAAACATAGGGGACGGCCTTCGTCCTTTGTCTCTCTTCTGCCGTGGTCGAGCTTTAACTCTTAACTTCATACCTTACAACTCAGGCAAGAACTCCTTCTTTGACTGATCCATCTCGAACTCCTTCAAGATCACGTCAAGGTATGTGCTCATTTGAAAGTACCATTTAGCGTTTTTGATCTATCCTCATATATCTTGATGCTCAATGTTCAAGTAGCTTAATCCAGGTTTTCTATTTAAAAACACCTTTCAAATAACCCTATATGCTTTCCAGAAATTCTACGTCATTTCTGATCAACAATATGTCAACAACATATACTCATCAGAAATTCTATAGTGCTCCCACTCACTTCTTTGGAAATACAAGTTTCTCATGAACTTTGTATAAACCCAAAATCTTTGATCATCTCATCAAAGCGCACATTCCAACTCCGAGATGCTTACTCCGGTCCTTAGAAGGATCGCTAGAGCCAGCATACCTTTTAGCATCCTTAGGATTGACAAAACTTTTCTGATTGTATCACATACAACCTTTCCTTACGAAAACTGGTAAGGAAACTCGTCTTGACATCCATCTGCCAGATTTCATAAATGCAGCTAATGCTAACATGATTCCGACAGACTTAAGCATCGCTACGGATGAGAAAATCTCATCGTAGTCAACTCTTTGAACTTGTGAAAAACTCTTCGCCACAAGTCGAGCTTCATAGACGGTGACATTACCGTCCACGTCCGTCTTCTTCTTAAAGATCCATTTATCTCAATGGCTTGCCGATCATCGGGAAAGTCCACCAAAGTCCATGCTTTGTTCTAATACATGGATCCTATCTCGGATTTCATGGCTTCTAACCATTTGTCGGAATTGGGCCCACCATCGCTTCTCCATAGCTCGTAGGTTCATTGTTGTCTAGCAACATGACCTTCAAGACAGGATTACTATACCACTCTGAAGCAGTACACATCCTCGTCACCCTACGAGGTACGGTAGTGACTTGATCCGAAGTTTCATGATCACTATCATAAGCTTCTACTTCAATTGGTGTAGGTGCCACAGGAACAACTTCCTGTGACCTGCTACACACTAGTTGTAGTGACGGTTCAATAACCATATCAAGTCTCCACCATCCTCCCACTCAACTTTTCGAGACAAACTTTTCCTCGAGAAAGGACCCGATTCAAGAAACAATCCCTATTGCTTTCAGATCTGAATTAGGAGGTAGACCCAACTGTTTTGGGTGTCCTATGAAGATGCATTTTATCCACTTTGGGTTCGAGCTTATCAACCTGAAACTTTTTCACATAAGCGTCGCCGCCCCAAACCTTTAAGAAATGACAGCTTAGGTTTCTCTAAACCATAGTTCATACGGTGTCATCTCAACGGAATTACGTGGTGCCCTATTTAAAGTGAATGTGGTTGTCTCTAATGCCTAACCCATAAACGATAGTGGTAATTCGATAAGAGACATCATGGTACGCACCATATCCAATAGGGTGCAACTATGATGTTCGGACACACCATCAAACTATGGTGTTCCACGTGGTATTAATTGTGAAACAATTTCCACAATGTCTTAATTGCGTGCCAAAGCTCGTAACTCAGATACTCATCTCTATGATCATATCATAGACATTTTATCCTCTTGTCACGATGATCTTCAACTTCACTCTGAAATTACTTGAACCATTCAATAATTCAGACTTGTGTTTCATCAAGTAAATATACTCAACATCTACTCGAATCATCTGTGAAGTAAGAACACAACGATATTCACTGCTTGCCTCAGCACTCATTGGACTGCACACATCAAAATGTGTTACTTCCAACAAGTTGCTATCTTGTTCCATCTTATTGAAGGCTTTTTAGTCATCTTGCCCATGTGGTATGATTTGCATATCTCAAGTGATTCAAAATCAAGTGAGTCCAAACGATCCATCTGCATGGAGTTTCTTCATGCGTATACACCAATAGACATGGTTCGCATGTCTCAAACTTTTCAAAAATGAGTGAGTCCAAAGATCCATCAATATGGAGCTTCTTCATGCTTTTATACCAATATGACTTACATGGCGATTGCCACAAGTAAGTGGTACTATCATTACTATCTTATATCTTTTGGCATGAAAATGTGTATCACTACGATCGAGATTCAATAAACCATTCCTTTAGGTGCAAGACCATTGGAGGTATTATTCAAATAAATAGAGTAATCATTATTCTCCTTAAATGAATAACCGTATTGCGACAGACATAATTCAATCATGTCTATGCTCAACGGAAACACCAAATGACAATTATTCAGGTTTAATACTAATCTTGATGGTAGAGGGAGCGTGCGATGTTTGACCATATCAAACTTGGAAACACTTCCAACACATATCGTCTGCTCACCTTTAGCTAGTCTCCGTTTATTCCGTAGCTCTTTTATTTTGAGTTACTAACACTTAGTAACCAAACCGGTATCTAATACCCTGGTGCTACTAGGAGTACTAGTAAAGTACACATTAACATAATGTATATCCAATATACTTCTATCGACCTTGCCAGCCTTCTTATCTACCAAGTATCTAGGGTAATTCTGCTCCAGTGGTTGTTCCCCTTATTACAGAAGCACTTAGTCTCGGGTTTGGGTTCAACCTTGGGTTTCTTCACTGGAGCAGCAGCTGATTTGCCATTTCATGAAGTATTCCTTCTTGCCCTTGCCCTTCTTGAAACTAGTGGTTTCACCAACCATCAACAATTGATGCTCCTTCTTGATTTCTACTTTTGCGGTGTCAAACATCGTGAATACCTCAAGGATCATCATATCTATCCCTGATATGTTATAGTTCATCACGAAGCTCTAGCAGCTTGGTGGCAATGACTTTGGAGAAACATCACTATCTCATATGGAAGATCAACTCCCACTTGATTCAAGTGACTGTTGCACTCAGACAATCTGAGCACAAGCTCAACGATTGAGCTTTTCTCCCTTAGTTTGCAGGCTAAGAAAATTGTCGGAGGTCTTATACCTCTTGACGTGGGCACGAGCCTGAAATCCCAATTTCAGCCCTCAAAAACATCTCATATGTTCCGCGATGTTTCAAAACGTCTTTGGTGCCTCAACTCTAAACCGCTTAAGCGAACTATCACGTAGTTATCAAAACGTGTATGTCCGATGTTCGCAACATCCACGACGACGTTTGGGGTTCAAAGACACCGAGCGTGCATTAAGGACATAAGCTTTCTATTGTCCGCATAATCGCTCATCGACAACTTTCAACTATATTTTCTCTAGGAACATATCTAAGCAAGAGAACTAAAGCGTGAGCTATGACATAATTTGCAAAGGGTCTTTGACTATGTTCAGGATAATTAAGTTCATCTTATGAACTCCCACTCGATAGACATCCTCTAGTCATCTAAGTGATTACATGATCCGAGTCAACTAGGCTGTGTCCGATCATCACGTGAGACGGACTAGTCATCATCGGTGAACATCTTCATGTTGATCGTATCTACTATCGACTCATGCTCGACCTTTCGGTGTCTTGTGTTCCGAGGCCATGTATGCATACATGCTAGGCTCGTCAAGTCAACCTAAGTGTTTCACGTGTGTAAATCTGGCTTACACCGTTGTATGTGAACGTAAGAATCTATCACACCGATCATCACATGGTGCTTCAAGCAGCGAACTTTCGCAACGGTGCACAGTTAGGGGGAACACTTTCTTGAAATTTTAATGAGGGATCACCTTATTTACTACCATTATTCTAAGCAAATAAGATGCATAAACATGATAAACATCACATGCAATCAAACAATGACATGATATGGCCAATATCATCTTGCTCCTTTTGATCTCCATCTTCGGGGCTCCATGATCATCATCGTCACCGGCATGACACCATGATCTCCATCATCATGATCTCCATCATCGTGTCTCCATGAAGTTGTCTCGCCAACTTATTACTTCTACTACTATGGCTACCGGTTAGCAATAAAGTAAGGTAATTACATGGCGTTGTTCAATGACACGCAGGTCATACAATAAATAAAGACAACTCCTATGGCTCCTACCGGTTGTCATACTCATCGACATGCAAGTCGTGATTCCTATTACAAGAACATGATCAATCTCATACATCACATATCATTCATCACATTCCTCTTGGCCATATCACATCACATAGCATACCCTGCAAAAACAAGTTAGACGTCCTCTAATTGTTGTTTGCATGTTTTACGTGGCTGCTATGGGTTTCTAGCAAGAACGTTTCTTACCTACGCAAAACCACAACGTGATATTCCAATTGCTATTTACCCTTCATAAGGACCCTTTTCATCGAATCCGTTCTGACTAAAGTGGGAGAGACTGGCACCCGCTAGCCACCTTATGCACCAAGTGCATGTCAGTCGGTGGAACCTGTCTCACGTAAGTGTACGTGTAAGGTCGGTCCGGGCCGCTTCATCCCACAATACCGTCGAAACAAGATTGGACTAGTAACGGTAAGCATATTTAACAAAATCAACGCCCACAACTACTTTGTGTTCTACTCGTGCAAAGAATCTACGCAATAGACCTAGCTCATGATGCCACTGTTGGGGAACGTAGCAGAAATTCAAAATTTTCCTACGTGTCACCAAGATCTATCTATGGAGAAACCAGCAACGAGGGGAAGGAGAGTGCATCTTCATACCCTTGTAGATTGCTAAGCGGAAGTGTTCAAGAGAACGGGGTTGAAGGAGTCGTACTCGTCATGATCCAAATCACCGGAGATCCTAGTGCCGAACGGACGGCACCTCCGCGTTCAACACACGTACAACCCGGTGACGTCTCCCATGCCTTGATCCAGCAAGGAGAGAGGGAGAGGTTGAGGAAGACTTCATCCAGTAGCAGCACAACGGCATGGTGGTGGTGGAGGAGCGTGGCAATCCTACAGGGCTTCGCCAAGCACCGCGGGAGAGGAGGAGAACTTGGGAGAGGGGAAGGGCTGCGCCAGAACTTGGGGTGAAGCTCCCATGCGCCTCTCCACTATAATAGGGGTGGAGGGGGCTGATTTCTTGCCCTCCAAGTCCATTGGGGCGTTGGCAAAGGTGGGAGGAAAGAAATCCCATCATTTCCTTCCCCACCGATTGTTATCCCCTTTTAGGGATCTTGATCTTATCCTTGGGATATGATCTTATTCCTTCTAAGGGGGATCTTGGTGCACCTTGACCAGGGTGTGGGGCCTTGCCCCCACTACTCACGTTCATGTGGGTCCCCCATGCAGGTGGGCCCCACTCCGAACCTTCTAGAACCTTCCGTACAATACCGAAAAATCCGAACATTTTTCGGTGGCCAAAATAGGACTTCCCATATATAAATCTTTACCTCGGACCATTCCGTAACTCCTCGTGACGCCCAAGATCTCATCCGGACTCAACAACATTCGTAACCACATACAAACTTCCTTTATAACCCTAGCGTCATCGAACCTTAAGTGTGTAGACCCTACGGGTTCGGGAACCATGCAGACATGACCGAGACGTTCTCCTGTCAATAACCAACAGCGGGATCTGGATACCCATGTTGGCTCCCACATGTTCCACGATGATCTCATCGGATGAACCACGATGTCAAGGGCTCAATCGATCCTGTATTCAATTCCCTTTGTCTAGCGGTATTGTACTTGCCCGAGATTCGATCGTCGGTATCCCGATACCTTGTTCAATCTCGTTACCGGCAAGTCTCTTTACTCGTTCCGTAACACATCATCCCGTGATCAACCCCTTGGTCACATTGTGCACATTATGATGATGTCCTATCGAGTGGGCCCAGAGATACCTCTCCGTTTCGGAGTGACAAATCGATCTCGATTCGTGCCAACCCAACAGACACTTTCGGAGATACCTGTAGTGCACCTTTATAGCCACCCAGTTACGTTGTGACGTTTGGTACACCCAAAGCATTCCTACGGTATCCGGGAGTTGGACAATCTCATGGTCTAAGGAAATGATACTTGACATTAGAAAAGCTTTAGCATACGAACTACGATCTTTGTGCTAGGCTTAGGGTTGGGTCTTGTCCATCACATTATTCTGCTAATGATGTGATCCCGTTATCAACGACATCTAATGTCCATGGTCAGGAAACCGTAACCATCTGTTGATCAACGAGCTAGTCAACTAGAGGCTCACTAGGGACATGGTGTTGTCTATATACCCACACATGTATCTGAGTTTCCTATCAATACAATTATAGCATGGATAATAAATGATTATCATGAACAAGGAAATATAATAATAACTAATTTATTATTGTCTCTAGGGCATATTTCCAACAATACCATCTTGTAGCGACCCTACCCGAATGGATGAAGTCTCTGTGCTTAAGTGTCATCCCTAGATCGGTATGCTAACACACAGTACTCAAGGATTTATAACAGAGGTAAATCACATGTATAAATAACGTAAATACTATTACCTCAATCCAAATAGCGGAAGTAATAACAAAGTTGTGGAGTCCCAACAACACCAACGCAAAGTTGAGTGTAGACATCATAACCCTAACGTATCACTTACTTGTCTTAAGAATCCTGCAACATGAGACGTTGCAGCCATATAGGTCAGTACATTAAATGTACTGGAAAATTAACACCACAGAGCAATAATGAAAGAATAGATGTCACTGCATGCATATTTGGATGGTGGAGGCTCTAAGTTTAATTTTTTGCATAAAGCCAATCTTCCCTACAACAAAGGAATAAATTTTATTTAACTACCAAATTTATGCCATTATTGAGCAGGTTCCTCCAACTCAATCCCAAAATTCCCAAATTATTAATAACCCAACAATTTCATTAAATAGAGTGATGAGATCAACCAATAATTCAAGTACCAGATACTCAAAACGTCCATAACCAGGGACACGACTAATCATGATTAGTTTGTACACTCTGGAGAGGTTTGCGCACTTTTCCCCATAGGACTCGATCTCCTCCGTTGAATTTCTCGCACTACATGATGTTTGAGAAACGGATGATCGAGATAAATTCTTTCCGAAGAGGTCCCCTTAACCGATAGATAGGCCGGTACACCTACAATCCCCTACATCTGCTAGCCTATCATGGAAAGGTTTCCCACAACTTACTCAACTATGCCAGAGCCCATAATGGCTTGTGGCTGCACACAGAAGTTTCTAGCATGAATAATCTTATGATCCCTTTGAGCCTGGGTGGCATTCCATAGGGTGATCACACGGGTATTCCGGGATTCCCTTGGGCAAGAATTGGGTTCTCCAGGTGCCCGGGCAAACCATTGGGTTCTCCAGGGTGCCCCAACCATTCCACGTAGATGTGTCTTAAAGTAGCCACCTTAAGTTTAAACCTTAGTTTAACAATAACTCTAACATCTGTCATGAATTCTCTCAAACCAAACCACTTCTATGAGCATAGCATAGCAGTATAAGCATAACATAGTAATCCCAGGGTTTGAATGCAAGACAATAGGTTCCTACCTCATCAACTACTTCCCAATACCCACATGTTATCAAAACCTACTCATCAATGTTTGAGGGTAAAACTAATGCATAAAAACTAGGTATGAAAAGTATAATCAAAGTGTGAACTTGCCTTGTACTATTGATGAAGATTGATTCGCAATCATAACTCCTGATAGTTCTACTCGTCACACTCTGTTCAATCTATCGTAAGCAAGCAATAGTAACCACACATAAGCAATCATGCAAAAGAATCGAAGAAAAGATCTCAGAAAACTTCGAAACAAGCAATTAACTCTTGCAACAGAAAACAATTTCTAACAGTACCAAAATTGGGTGGATTTTGGTCTTATCATAAATTTTAGGTCAAGAGCTTCAATTAGCAAAAAGAATCAGTTAAATCGGAGTTATAAAACTAAAGTTATGAATAAAAGAAATTAAAATTCAAATATATTTAAAACCAAATTTTAAACTTTCAAAAACATGTTTAAGTTGTTTTACTAGATAGAGGGGATCATAACAAAGAAGTGGGCGTTGGTTTCGTTGGATTTGGATAAATAGTGTAAAAGTTGTGATCGTTTGAAAACCAGGGATAATCTGTAAATAAAAATATTCACGGGTGGGTCCCTGGCCAAAAATAAACTGAAAAAGAAACACCTATCGAACGAACGTCCGCTAATAGAACCTAACAAAAGAATTCGTTCGTTAAAAATAAACTAACGGGTGAACGTTCGTCAAATAACGAACTAAAATAAAAACCAATCTAAACCTAACTAACCAAAAAAAGAAAGGAAAATCGATGGTTTTATACCGGTTAACCGGACTTGGCCGGCGGCTCGGTCAACGGCGGGCGAAGTCCGATGACGACGGCGAATCTCTGGCGACGGCGGCAATGGTGAGGCGAGGCGACGCAGAATGCAAGAAGAAGACCAATGGCGGCGGCGTGGCGAGGCGGGGCGGCGGCGGCGGGAACTCGGCGACGGCGGCTATGGCTTTGCTGCGAGATGTGGCGGCGGCGCGAGGAAGAGAGAGAGAGGAGTCGGTGCGGAGTATATAAAGGGGGATGGGGAAGCAGTGGCGTGGGAAAGAGGCAGGGCGGTGAAGTGGTCGCCAAGTCGGCCACGGCGGACGGCGGTGGCTGCGTAGTGCGCCGGCCGGACTCCTGTCGGGAGGTCGGGGAAAGGCGATGCAGGGCTGGCAGCGGCCTGGCTGGGAGCTGGGCCGGCCCAGTCGGCGGGGAAAGTTTTTTTAAATACTTTTTTTCAGACAAATAAAATGAAACCAATTAAAATGAAAGAATACTATAGGCGTATAATATATCAAAAAGTTTAGAAAAAGATTTTCTACAACATGAACATTTTTCTAACGTCAAATAAAATACACCAAAATTTAAATAAAACAAAAAGTGCTGCTGGTTTATATAAAAACCAAATAAAATATTTTAAAAATACCAAAATGATTTCAAAATCATTTCTCTCCAATTTTATAATATAGGGAATCATTTTACCCTATTTTCCATAAATTTTATTTTTGGAGGAAAATAATTTGAATAAAATCCAAATAACTCCAAATTGAAAATAATTTCAAAGGGACTTTAAACTTGATCCTTTAGACTTCCAACTCATATTTCATATATTTTGAAGAAGTCATTTTATCTTCTCTAATGAAAATCATTGAGTTGCTTAAAGTTTCTGAACTAGAAGTAGTTCCAAATGGAATTCAAATCTTTTCAAAACCCTTTTTCATTTAATTAAATGGAAGAAGTCATATCATCTCTCTTTAGGGTTTTGTATTTGAAAAGAATTTGAATTCATGGAGATCAGAAAGCAAAGGTGAAAGTTTGGGAAAGTCATTTCATTCCCTCTCATTTAACTTTTAAAAGGTTTCAAATTTCACTCAATTTCACACAAGTAATCATAAAATCAGTCAAAACTATCTATTTAATATAATATTCCAAAATTTAGAATTTTGGGATGTTACAAACACCTTCTGCAAGTGACCCAAATATCACCCCATTTCCAAAAAAGATTCCACCCATATATTTCTTTCCAAGTGATCCAATCGGCCACTAGAGAGCCGACGATGTATTGTTTTTTAAAATAATCGGCATAATATTTCAGAAAATTAATAAAAAAAAGTGTATTAACTTTTTAAAAATAGCTAAATTACATACCTATATTCTCTACAATCTTAAATTACATACCTGTAATGACTTATTTTTACCAACTATGTTAGTGGATGTATATTTTGATTGGTTAGATTACCGGTGCTGAATATTCTTTGATTACCTTATAGTGACAATATGTGACTAATTAACATATATTTATTTATTAGCAAATATGCCCGTGCGCTGCAACGGGAGAAAAATTATCAGATTATGTAGGTGTGGTAGATATACAAAAAAGTTTGAATACATGCAAGATGAGATATGGGACTTTTATAATGTCATTTCACAAACTACGTCTGTGATGTCATGATGAGATAAGAAACTTTTAAAAAATCATTTCAAAATCTAAAAATATGATGGTCTCATCACCACGTGATATCCTAAAGTGCCACAACGAATATATTTTGGCTGAGCAAACTGCATTGATGGACCTGCCTGAGCTAGGCTGATGAATGATGTGTCTTACCTTGACCTAACATAGCAGTGTTTACCATAACCAATATTGTGGTACCAGAATAAATACACAAAGGCAAAATAGACATTTAGTCATTTTCATATAGCTTACAAAAACTAATGCATAGGAAGTTGTGACAATTTTTTTTGGGTGGGGGAGGGGGGGGGCTCATCGCTGTACAAACCACGGAAATTCTTTTTTCACCGACGCGAGAGACTAAATAAAACCATAAAGCGACCTCTACGTATCTCCTAATAAAACCTCTACGTAAGCGACGGTTCGTTTTGTTCATTATTTACGGATTTGTTTTAATTTTTGTGAACATTTTCTAAAATTTCATGGACATTTTTTAAATTCACAAATATTTTTTGAATATTAATTTTTTATTTCATTGGCATTTATTTAAAATCATAATTTTTTAGTAATATGTGAATAATTTTTTGAAATCATGAACATTTTATGATTTTCCAAATGTTTTTTGAATTCATAAATAATTTATGTTTTTCCATTTTTTAGTAAACTCACAACGTTTTCAAATTTGGTCCTTTTGAAAATTCGGATTTTCATTTAGAGAAAAAAACAAGAACAAAAATGAGAAAGTAAATAAAAAGCATAAAAACGAAATAGAAAACAGGGGTTGAACCAGGGATAGATCCCTGGACGACCACACCCTTAGCCATTGCACCGCTTGTGTGCTCTTGTTATAGAAGTGTATCAACTTACAAGAACAGAACCCGGTGGTGATTTTGAAATAAAAATAAATTAATTTTTTTCACTTACGGGTGACATGGCGTGTAATTAGTGCCAACTTTAGGAGCAATTTTGATGACGGACGACCAGAAGCAATAACCTTTTATTATTAGGTAAAGATAAAGATAAAGACTTATGAGCCACAGTAGAAGAGCAAGGAGTTGAGTGATTAGCTTATACACAAAATGCGAGCATATAAATAATTTGACCGCAAAAAATCATAAATAATTTGTTATAGAAAAGTATGTATGTACTTCTCATATACACGTACACACACAAACATACACGTAGAGTTTTTTTTTTTGAGAAAACTTCTCTATTAATTTTCAATCATGGCAGTACAACAAACACTAAAAATAAAAAATTGCATCCAGATTCACAGACCACCTAGCGACGACTACAAAAACTGAAGCGGGCCGAAAGCGCGCCGCCGTCATCACCCCTCCCTCGTCGAAGCCGGACAAAACTTGTTGTAGTAGACAGTCGGGAAGTCGTCGACATACACGTCAAGTTTGAGCTAATCAGTTCGTGCAAATTTTGAATAGAGTAAGTTTCTATACAACTCTTTTTTTCTACAACGTTTATCACATTCGTTGCATCAATTACTCAGCCAAGAGCGTTTTCCCAGGAAAAATGACGAACAGAGTAAGCTCAGAGTAAGCTCATGTGGAGAGAGAGACAGACTGGTGGACCCGCAAAAATAAAGACAGACTGGTAGGGTCCACCTAGTGGTGTTGTGTCGATGCTTGGTTGGATGACTCTGGAAGTGAGGAGAGAGCAAAGAATTCTAGCCAGCTTTTTTTATTCGGATTTCAAGCAAAGTTTTTTGAGGAGCTAATATCACCAAGAGTCATAGAACTTGCGTTGGATGTTCAGTTTGGTGCTAGAACTTTGAAAATACGGATTTATGGTCATCTAACTTGACTCAAGCATGCAAATACGGTCACAACATGCATATGTGGACGGATCTGTGTGTACGACCCCAGCTATCAGTGAGTGCATGATGTATTTTTGCCCAAAACACCCTTGTATTATTATTTTTGCGAAAAAAGTCAAATTTTGCGATGATTTTTTGCACGAAACAGCGTCACTTTTTTTGTGGAGTGCTCATAAATGAGCAAATTAACAAAAAGGGGGGACGGTAGGTCTCCAACACCCGCGTCCAACAATCAACAAACGAGCCCCGCTACAGCCAGTACACAAGTCCAGTTGTACTATCTAAAATGGATAACTATATCTATTGAACTAAGCCTATTGTGGAGCTTAAACAGCTGCACATACTCCAGCCTCTAACTTGCACGCGCTATTTTCTTTAAGAAACTGTAAACCATAGGAAATAAGTTATGCTTAAATATTAGTGTGTTACAAATATACATACAAACAATGATTAGTAAATAAAAAATTAAATATAAACCTGTGTATTGTATAAAAATTGTTTAGTTAATACGGACATTTAAAATTCTTATTAAATAAATATGTTTAATGTACACAAAAAATAGAATGTGAAGTTAATATGGATTTTTTACTCATGACACCATTGAATATCCATATCAACAGTTTAATTTTTTAATTAATATGTTTAATGTATCCTAAAAATTATGTAATTTCAAAATTGGACAAGATTGAATATCCATATCAGCAGTTTAAATTTTAAGTTTTGGAATATTTTAATTATACAAACACTGGACTACAAAATGTGCGCACAATTATTGAAATATTCATATAATTAAATTAATATGTTTGAATTGTAATTTTACAAATATTTGTATTATTTGAAATTATAAAACATTTTTAAAATTCATACATATTTTTAAGTATATATAAATTTTAAAATAATAATACATGAACAAATTAAAAGTAGGTTATTTCAGTGGTGTTTACAATATTTATAAGACATGAATATTTAAACATTATTTTTATTACTAAAGATCATAATTTTATATCTAAGTCAAGAACAATATTTAAATGTTTTATTTACTTATCATCGTATGTATGTATATTTTTAACACACAAATATATGAGCATAACCTGCGTTTTACAATTATCTTATACTCCCTCTGTAAACTAATATAGAAGCGTTTAGATCACTACTTTAGTATTCTAAATGCTCTTATATTAATTTCAAGAGGAAGTAGAAAATAGCGAGTGCAAAAAAGGTTGCAGTACCTGCAGCCTATTTAAGGTCGACACACCGCTTGGTTCAATAGATTTTGTTACCCTTTATAGAGAGTACACGTGAATGGTGTAGTAGTTATAACGACTCGTTTAATAATTTTTGGTTGCCTCTTTTATGAGCAGTACCGTGGTTTGTCTTTTGCACAAATAAAAAAAGATGACAGGGTTTCATGCAAAAATTCATTGCAGTGTTTGGCTTTTCTCAAAAAAAAAGTAATACAAGGGTGTTCTCTGGAAAAAAATGCATCGCTCACTCAGTGGCTGATGAGTCCATACATACTAATGTGTCTGTATACGTGTGTTATGACCGTATTTGAACGTTTAGTCAAGTTAGATGACCACAAATCCGTATTTTCAAAGTTCTAGCACTAAACTGAACATGCAACGCAAGTTTTGTGACTCTTGGTGATATTACCTCTTTTTTGAGGGAAGGGGCGCATTACTTGCTGGGCACATCAATTGGACTTGATCTTATACCCAAATCACACACTTACAGGTGGACCCCTCGTATAATTACTCTCCGTCATCGGCCGCGCACTCCTTCAGCGACGGCGCACTCTTCCATTCTCATTTCTTCCCCAGTCTCCGGAATGTGACGGACCTCAACGGTTACAAGTCCCAATCCCAACCTCGCGGCGGAGCGGGCACGCTCTCACGCGAGGGGAGGGCGAGGCCGAGGCCGAGGCCGCGAGGGTGGACTACGACACCGCGAGGCAACGGCGACGGCAAGCGCGAGGCCAGGCCAGGCGAGGGGAGGGCGAGCGCACGGCCAGGCCAGGCGAGAGGAGGGCGAGCGCAGGGCCAGGCGAGGCGGGGGAGGGCGAGCGCAGGGCCAGGCGAGGTGAGGCGAGGGCGAGCGCAAGGCAAGGCCAGGCGAGGGGAGGGCGAGCGCAAGCTGAACTACGACATCACCGGCCGTCGTAAGTTTCCCTCCAAAACCCTAACCCCTAACCCCTCCTTCGTTCGTC
This sequence comes from Aegilops speltoides, assembly GCA_021437245.1. Lineage (NCBI taxonomy): Eukaryota > Viridiplantae > Streptophyta > Magnoliopsida > Poales > Poaceae > Aegilops > Aegilops speltoides. Next base: position 423,253,839 of record CM038147.1, read on the forward strand.
AGTAGGCTTGCGTCACGAGATTGTCACTGGCGTGGAGGTAACTGGGCGCTCCATCTCGCATTCTCGCTGCATCGGATTTGCTTGAAGGCTGCGCTTCGCGCTTGGTGTCCGAACCAGTTTGCCTTGGGGGGCGTTTCTATGAGCAATTCTCGACTGGATTAGATGATTTTGTTTCCGATTGTACAGTTGGTTTTTGGAGTCCCCAGTGCACTGAATTGCGCTCAGGATTCGCCTCTCTTGGGGCAAGTGGTAGGTAGGATAATTAGATAGTAGTACATGTGCGATTATCACCTTTGAACAGTCACTAGTGATGTGTGTGTGGCCGTTTGAGTTAATAGTACAAAACCTGTTCTGCTGCAGCTACAAATGTTTGGTCTAAAGTGTATAGTGCGTATTTTTGTACAGGGCGATCGTATATTGGAGTATCTGCTTTGGTCTGCACTGTTTGGTGCTCTGGATGTTATAGTGTCCACCTTGTTCTGCAATGTAATGTTACTTCAGATCCAAAATGCGAAACAATATTACGATGTTGGCTTGTTGAATCTATGTGAATTTGAATATATTTACTACCTTCACTGTTGAGATTATGAGAGTAAAACTTGACATGTGAACAAACTATTACCTATCTTAAGCAAGTTGGATGTTGTCATTTAGCTGCTCCATAAATTTTGATCCTTAGGTTGTTGATTTCTTAACTCCTGCCCTCTGCAATAGTTAATTAGGAGTAAAATGTTATGGAATGTAGAAACAGTTCTATACACATATTCGTTGATGCATTGGTCAGAACTTCTGTCTCTGTTATGTAGTAGAGAGAATTTGCATGTGTCCCTAAGACCTTAAATTACCTACTCAGCATTATTTAGTGCCACCACCACTGTTGCCGCCAATAGGTAACCGGGTTACAGTATAGATGAAATTGTGCATCACGACTTCTGTATATATCCCAGATTTTAGTATATGTTGCTTATGTCTGTCATGTGGGATCTATTGTTTTGAAGGCGATTATAAGTGCATGGTTAGTTACTGTAAATCTGTAATATCTTGATGTATTTTGCACATTACTGAATGGCAAATTTGAATTAACAAAATCCATGAATGAATGTTGATTCCCCTTTTTCTTATATTCCAAAAATTCTTATATGAATTTATGTAATGGATTTTTTATTGCAGACCATGTTTATGCAACGCCTGGTGTTCAGAGCAGCAAGATTGCGCCATCTACCATCTGTAGCAGCTGCTATGGAAACTATGGCAGCGCCATGGAAGATCAAGGAAACAGACCGTCACACCAATCTGCCTGCTGTTTTCACCATCCGCCACACATACTCATCTAATGCTCCTAGCATTCCTCCACCGCAGCCCGACCTTCCTCCACCTCAGCATAACCTTCCTGCCACAGATACATCTTCATACACTTGGACTAATATGTTCGACAATGCTTGGAACAGTACGTCAGATGCTACCATCGCGATATCAAATCAGCTATCTGACCTGATTGAGGCCTATCCAGATGTCCCACATTACTTCGCTGTGGTCTCTATATCATACCTGATTGCACGTTACAGTCTGCCTAAATTCCATTTGAAGCTCGAGAAGAAATATGCAGCTGGGACTTACACGGTTTATGAAGCATGGTGTTTGCATCTGATGGAAAAGGTGGAGGGCTACATTTTGGCCTACCCGCTATTTGGCGTAGTCCTTTGGACATCTTTAGATATGTGAGTTTCTGTTTAACCTGTTATGCAACTTTACTTCTTTTTCTTGGTTAGGGTTAGTCTTTATCAGTTGATAATGCAAGATGTAAGTATCTGATCTTTGGGTGTGGCATGATAGAAATACAAGTAAAAAACAATGCCATCTAGCTTATTCACACAAGTGAACCAGTGATAAACAATGCCTATCACATACGTGGCTCTTTTTTTATTTAAAAGCTCATGTTCACCAATCACCATATGGCGGCTCAATATATGTGATTGCTATTTTTCAGCGTTTTGGCGGCTTTCGATGCTAACCATACTTAGTGGCAGCACATATGCATCTTGATTTTTATTACGCTTTCTCTGTATTAACTATTTACTACGGGGGGAACAAATGTTTCATATTGCTTGGTCATGTAGAAACTAGTATGCAACTTTGGGGTCATTTGCTTGTTTGCCTCCCCCTATTCTCTTAGGAATTCAACTTCCAGCTTTATTTCAAAAGTAGAGTATCATTATTTTAAACCGCATGTTATCATCTGATCAATGTCAAACATGGCTATCTTAAGCTAGTTTCCCCATGTGCTTAATTTGGACTAAATTTGGAAGTCTAGAGTTTAGATGGTCCAAGAAGAAAATATATCATGTGGTCCATTATGGCTGAGTTATTAGAAAGGGGCTATTCCTTGAGGTAGATGTTCAACTAGATTAATGTGAGCAGCCTATGATTCTATGCTGATGATAAAACTCTACTAATTCTCTTTCACAGGATTGCTACTATGATTTCTGATCTTGGTGCTGGTGCGCATTTGTCACAAGTTTCAAAATGCGTAACAATTGTCGCAGCTGTGTGGTTCCTTCAAGTTATGAAAAAGAACTTTCTATCCAGCGCACTTATGCATTTTGAAGGTCTAAAGGTTGACAAGCATTGGTTGGGGGCTTTTGACAAGGTTTCTTCATTCGGATTGATTGCTATTGGCCTTCTTGGAGTTGCAGAGGCATGTGGGGTACCATTTGAGTCGTTATTAGCTGTTAGTGGTATTGGAGGTAACACTCTAAATGCCATACACCTACTCAATATGTGATGTTACTTTAGGTCCCTCCTTCTAGCAAATAAATGGCTCTCTGCTGTTACTTAGGTATTGCAACTGCCTTTGCTGCTAAAGATGTCCTGGGCAATGTATTGAGTGGATTCTACTTGCAGCTTTCAAGGCCATTCTCAGTTGGAGAGTCCATAAAGTTGCCTTTTCATGTATGTCATCTTTCTCCACACTTATGTTTGCTAGTTTCTACCTTTCATGTATGTTGATAAAAATAACAAATGTTTGCTAACATTTTATTATATTTGTCATTTTTATAGATAAGCATTTTTTTTGTTCTATTCCCTCTGTACCGAAATATATGTCGTTTTGGTAGTTATCCTACCAAAACGACATATATTTCGGTACAGAGGGACTATAACTTGTTGCAGACTTCACTAAGTGAAAGTTTCATTGTAGGCCGGGTCAATAGAGGGTTTGGTGATTGAGATAGGGCTGACGTCTACATCATTGATAAATTTGGAGAGGCTTCCTGTTTCAGTACCCAACTCACTATTAGTTGGTCAGGTATCGCCATGCCTTTCATAACTGGATATTGCCTAAATTGCACTAATTATGCTCTATAATTTCATGGTGCCATATGTAATGTATACTCTATTGGATGGTACGATACCACTCATCAAAATATGCTGGCCTTTTTCTCTACATGGTAATATTTGGTACATGGGTTAATGATGAAACCTTGAACGACTTTGCACATTTAGATGTATGTCCTATGCGTTTAAACCTAGAACCTGTCTATATGCAAGAGTCCACTGCTTGGTGTTAAAAACAGATGCAGCAGTTACAAGATACACCATGAACAACATTCGCAATATCTAGAGAATGTGAAAGTAGGATAATGTGCCAACTTCAAGCACACTATATATGATCAGCTATCTCACACATCAGATTCACAACTTGGTCAATTCTGTATTTCTCACTGGTAGAGCTTGCTAATTTTCTTAGAGAAATTTGACTATTAGGTTTTGTCTAAAAGGAAGACTTCTAGCCTCAGATCAGTTGGGATGCTGGAAAGCATAGAAATCTTTGGGAAATCCTGTAAACTTGGCTAGGAAGTTTGAAAGATGAGAGAAATATTGGTTGGGGTCTTTTAGTTTATTATCATTCACAACATCCTAGAAAGAAATCGATCAGTCTATCATTCAAGGATAGTGCCGTGAAGATTTCTTGAATGCATTTTTTATATGCATTTTTTTTTCTTGAACAAGATTTATTACCATGGAGCCTATGTAATGTGCTATAGTCCTTCAATAATTTGCAGATTATTGTGAATAGATCCCGTGCTCAATGGGTATTATCTGTAACAAAAATTCCCATAAAAGTTCAGAGTATGGATAAGGTTCGTGCAATATCTGAAAATATCATGGAGAAGTTAAGGGCATATCCAGAAGTTAGCTTGAAAGCAGACGCTCCTTATTGTTATCTCACGAGATTGGGCGATTTGTATGGTGAGTTCACAATTGGCTGCTGCCTCCAGAACATGGTACGTTTCGGATCTCAGTGAAGCATTTTGTATTTCGTACTACCTCCGTTCCTAAATATAAGTCTTTCTAGAGATTACACTATGGACTACATACGGATCAAAATGAGTGAATCTACACTCTAAAATGTGTCTATATACATCCGTATGTAGTTTGTAGTGGAATCTCTAAAAAGACTTATATTTAGGAACGGAGGGAGTAGTTATCATGTGCTTTGGATTTCGGTAATGAACCTGTAGCTCTATGGTATTCCAACAGTAGCTTTAACTATATGTTTTCATGGCAAGGTGAAAGACTGATGGTTTAACTCTCATAGCAAGAACTATATAAATGTGATATGTTGACAAGGTAACAACATTGGTCTTTTGGACACAGTTCTGTAGTCAAAATGAGAAGAAAAAGTATGATTGAGAATGCAATATACTCCTGTGTTCACACTTTAAACTTTGGACTATTGTTGATCATACAAAAAGTATACAGATTTTGTTGAGAATTAACAAGATGTTCTCATTTTAAAAGTTTATTGTTGATCATTCTGGTTTAACACTTTAAACTCTATGTCCAACAAATGTCTGACAAGAGTATCTCTTTGGATTATTGTTGATCATACATTTGTTGTTCATACTTTAAAACTTAATTCACATGACAGCAACATCTTATGATGAGCCAACCTGTAAACTGTTGATGTCTAGAGCTATGCTCGGTTGAACAACATCCCCTGACGCCATGATCTGTTGAGTCTGTCAAGCTTGAGTACTCCCTAGTTATGTAGTACTTCCTCCGTGCTTAAAAAGAGGGCGTATGCATTTTGTCTAAAGTCAAACGGTGCAAAATTTGACCAAATTTATTGTTTTTCCTATAAACTTGGGCAAATTTTGCACCGGTTCAATTCCTGACAAAATGTTTGTGCCTTCTTTTCAAGCATGGAGGGAGTAGTTGTGTAAATGATCTGCATTAGTTGAACAATTGTCCATCATGTTAATGGATCACCAAAGGGCATAACCAGTGGTTTAGTATTTTTGTAACCTGCCATGGTAGCATAAATCTCTGACAGAATATTTTACATGTTTCAGACAAATGAAGAAGTGCTATTTGTTGAGCAAAAGATTCTCATTGATGCAGCTAGGATTATCCACTCGCATGGTGTCGAGTTGGGAAGCCCAAACCCCCCTGCAGATCTCGAGTTGCTGCTGGAAGCTGCTAGGGTTATCAAGTCTCGCTGCTATTAGGAATGCACCACTCACCGTTGATTCAGATGAAATTGTGAGGGCACAGTGACAACTGCGAGTTGTCAATTTTTTTTCTTTTGGATTGTGCGTTTTGGTTGAGCACATCCTCGGCAAACAGCAAATACACGGCGACAGCTACTTAAACGTTCTCCCTCCGTCTGAAAATACTTGTCGCCAAAATGGATAAAAGGAGATGTATCTAGAACTAAAATACATCTAGATACATCCCCCTTTATCCATTTTGATGACAAGTATTTCGGGACGGAGGGAGTAGTTAGTATACAGGATGCGTACGTTCAGCTTGATCTCTACGACATCTGATGTGCTAGGATAGGGAAGGAAGAGATATTGGTTGAGATTACATGTACGGTTTAAACAGCCTTATTTGCTAACAGAGTATACATTCATCTGTACTGGTTTTGTCGTCGTGGTGGTAGCTTGCTTTGCATTGTTCACTCTGTTTTTTGTTTGCACGTTGGCCATGGGATCTAGTAATAGCATCTTCAACCGGATTCTCGCTTCCTCCATGCCTAACCGAAATGTTGGGGCTGCCCGGCAGGCCAGCACCCTTCATATGCGACTCATGTGCGGGGCAAATTTAGGGCCGTTCGGACGCGTTCATCACGTCTAACAAACCACTAGGACCCATGAGAAAACTCATCAATACGCCATGGAGCTCACCAATGTGCTTCCTGCACTCATGGCTTTGTGCCAGGGTCAAGCAGTGGCAAGGTTTTGTGCCAGGGTCAAGCACTGGCAATTTAAACCGGATGACAAGCCAAACCGCCGCCCTCACATTTTTTCACTTTTCCCTCTAGTTCACATCGTTTTCGCATCCCTGTCCCGTCCACGTCCAAGCTCGCCATCCACCATGGTACGTCGAAAGGTTACATGGCACAAGCAATTGACACCAGAGCACCATGTCTATAGATCGCGGCTAAGGTGTGTGTCGTGGAGGCTAGGTGTAGTCGGCCAACCTTCCTTCAACCTTAGCTAGGATGAGGAGGGGGAAGCCCCACACTCAGAGGAGGCAGTCCCCGGCGGTTGACCCCACCGCCTCCGAGTTGGACATCTGGACACCACCTTTGGCGTGGACAGCAGGCATCCCCTACCTCTCGATGGAGGAAGCGAGGGAGCAGTTCCGCCTCGCCATGGAGGCGGAGCACCTCGTGTTGGAGGTGTAGCTCAAGGCGGAGCACGCAGACGCCGCTGCCTTCATCGAGGTCTTCGTTGACCCTCGTTGCGGAAAACCATACCACCCTCAAGTCCATCGAGGATGAGCATGTGGTGACGACAAAACCGCCATAGAATCTTCATCCGCGAGCGAGAGCAAGGCGAGACCTTTGCGGATGAAGACGAGTAGATGCATCCCGCTGCAGGGACCATAAGACCGGCGTCTCCGGCGAGGGGGTCACCCCAATCTCATCGGATGAGTAGATAGATTTTAGCTTGTACTTTCTCCGAACCGTAATATAATATTGTTTTTGGCACTACACAAATGTAGTGCCAAAAACAATATTATATTACGGGACGGAGGGAGTAGTTTGCAAACTTTATTTTTAATCTATGAAATATTCCGTAATTTAATATAATATGTTTTTATATATACTTTGTAATTATAGTTTGTGTGATTTTAAGGGTTGAAGATGGTCCGTCGACTATAGAGACATTTGTGACAACTTCGCCAATCTCAAGTATGATGTGTTGGCTCAGTGTCTCAAAAGTACTCATAGGAATAGAGTATGTGTTCATAGGATGAGCGCATGTATGTATGTCTGAGCGTATGCATCTGCAGTGTGTTAAAAAGTAAAATTAGCCTAATCCAATTAAAGATATCGTCTCTTCCAAATTCTTCAGTCAGGATACATGGCGCAAGCGACGGATTATATACAAATTCTAAAGGAAAAGGCGAAGTACTATTTATTACTGCAGTGCAAGCAGAGAATTGACAGCGAACAACATGTTAAAAAAGGAGAGTTGGCAGTCCTTTGCGCCTCCTAGCGAGGACCGTGATCCATCTTCTTCTCCCTATCGTCCTTGGCGCCGCGTGGAAGATGGCCGCCTGCAAGGTGAAGCTGGCGCCAGCGCTCCGCCCGCTCCTTGGCATCCCTTATCAGCCAGCGCTCCTCCCGCTCCTCGGCCTCCCTCATCAGCTTCTCCTCGTGCGCCTTGTTGAGCTTGTACGTCGCGAACGCCAGCGTGACGCAGCAAGCGATACGCAGCGGCCGACTAATCACCATCGATCGCCAGATCAATCGACTGTCGATAGGAGGCCCCTTGATTTATTTAATTTATGGTGTGGATTTGGGGGGCCGGAGTCTGATTTTGTATAGAGAAGACGGGGAAAACACAGAACGGATCGGATTGATGGGGATTTCGATTCAGATCCGGCTGGTTCCACACAGAAATCCGCCGGGGGTTTCTAGATTCTTCGCCTCTCTCTATCTCTCTCTCTCTCTCCCTGGCGATAAACAGGCAGGCAGGCAGGCAGGCCCGTGTCCTCCTAATCTTCGAATTCTCCATAAAACACGCCGTCGGCTGGCGGCCCATCTGCAAATCTGGGGCTTCGTTCGCTCGGACGGTTCTAAATGTATAGTTTTATAAATGTTGACGAATTAAAATTAGGTTCCCCAAATTTATGAAATGCCCAAATATTTATTTATTTATGCGTTTTTGAGACACTTCATGCATTTAAAATATCTTCATGAATTTACAAGAATGTCTCTGAATTTCAAAATAGTTCATGAACTTTTAAAACTACCGTATTGGTGAATTTTAAATAATTTTAATTTTCCATAGGAAAATCGTGAATAAAATGTATTCATGAATTTTGAAAATATAAGAATTTTTAAAAGTGTGTGGATTATTAAAATATTTGGAAACTTTTTAAAAAAGTCAAGGATTTTAAAAATGTTCATGGATTAAAAACATGAACTATTAAATATTTTTAGAATCATAAAAATCAATGATTTTAAACAATATTCATGAATTGTAAAACAAAAAAGACAATGAAAAAAAGGAAGCATGCGAAAATAAAACACGATGAAAACCTCTAAAATAGGGATGGAGAAAATGAAATTAGAAAAAATCACAATTAAAAAGGAAAAAGGTAGAACAAAGAAAAACTGAGGAAAAGACATGAACTGTAAAAAAAATGAATATGTAGGAAAGTAGATTCGCCATTCCCCTCGCCATGAATAGGTAAAGACCCCCTTAGGGCATGTACAATGGGATATCTTTACAGTACCGTATAGGATAAACGATGAGGTGGGAAAAACTAAAACCAAAAAAAGGCTTTGTCTTCTCTTAATTAAGAGACTTTTTATTACTCTTCTTAATTAAGAGATGACATCCTAGCAAATTATGTCTCACCATATTTATAGGAATATCTAGTTACTAGACATCAGATTAAGAGACAACTCATTGTATGTCTCATTTTTTATCATCTCTAGAATGTGTGGCACGATTAAGATAAATTGCCTTATCAATCACTATACTGTTGGGGAACGTTGCAGAAAATTAAAAATTTTCCTACGGTTTCACCAAGATCCATCTATGAGTTCATCTAAGCAACGAGTCAAGGGAGTGAGTTTGCATCTACATACCACTTGTAGATCGCGTGCGGAAGCTTTCAAGGGGATGGTGATGATGGAGTCGTACTCGACGTGATTCAGATCACCGATGTCCAAGTCTCGAACGGACATCACCTCCGCGCTCAACACACGTGACGGACGGAGACGTCTCCTCCTTCTTGATCCAGCAAGGGGAAGGAGAGGTTGATGATGATCCAGAAGACGACGGCGTGGTGGTGGATGCAGCAGAACTCCAGCAGAGCCGCCAAGCGACTACGGGAGGAGGACGAGGTGTAGCAGGGGAGGAGGCGCCAAGCACAAGGGTGCGGCTACCTCCCCCGCCTCCTTATATAGGCCCCAGGGGCGCCGCCCTGGGAGATTGGATCTCCCAAGGGGCGGCGCCAAGGGGGAGGAGTGCCCCAAGGCATGTGGTGCGCCCCCCACCCTAGGGTTTCAACCCTAGGTGCAGGGGTGGGCCTAGGGGGCGCACCAGCCCACTATGGGCTGGCTCCCCTCCTACGTCAGCCCATGGGGCCCTCCGGGATGGGTGGCCCCACCCGGTGGACCCCCGGGACCCTTCCGGTGGTCCCGGTACATTACCGGGAGACCCCGAAACTTTCCCGATGGTCGAAATACCATTTCCTATATATTATTCTTTACCTCCGGACCATTCCGAAACTCCTCGTGACGTCCGGGATCTCATCCGGGACTCCAAACAACATTCGGTATGCTGCATACTCATATTCATACAACCATAGCGTCACCGAACCTTAAGTGTGTAGACCCTACGGGTTCGGGAGACACGCAGACATGACCGAGACGACTCTCGGGCAATAACCAACAATGGGATCTGGATACCCATGTTGGCTCCCGCATGCTCCTCGATGATTTCATCGGTTGAACCACGATGTCGAGGATTCGATCAAATTCCGTATACAATTCCCTTTGTCAATCGGTACGTTACTTGCCCGAGACTCGATCGTCGGTATCCCAATACCTTGTTCGGTCTCGTTATCGCAAGTCACTTTACTCGCATCAGTAATGCATGATCCCGTGGCCAACACCTTGGTCACCTTGAGCTCAATATGATGATGCATTACCGAGTGGGCCCAGAGATACCTCTCCGTCATACGGAGTGACAAATCCCAGTCTTGATCCGTGTCAACCCAACAAACACTTTCGGAGATACCTGTAGTGCACCTTTATAGTCACCCAGTTACGTTGTGACGTTTGATACACCCAAAGCACTCCTACGGTATCCGGGAGTTACACGATCTCATGGTCGAAGGAAGAGATACTTGACATTGGAAAAGCTCTAGCAAACGAACTACACGATGTTTGTGCTATGCTTAGGATTGGGTCTTGTCCATCACATCATTCTCCTAATGATGTGATCCCGTTATCAACGACATCCAATGTCCATAGTCAGAAACCATGACTATCTGTTGATCACAACGAGCTAGTCAACAAGAGGCTCACTAGGGACATATTGTGGTCTATGTGTTCACACGTGTATTACGATTTCCGGATAATACAGTTATAGCATGAACAAAAGACAATTATCATGAACAATGAAATATAATAATACTTTTATTATTGCCTCTAGGGCATATTTCCAACAGTCTCCCACTTGCACTAGAGTCAATAATCTAGTTACATTGTGATGAATCGAACACCCATAGAGTTCTGGTGTTGATCATGTTTTGCTCGAGAGAGAGGTTTAGTCAACGGATCTGCGACATTCAGATCCGTATGTACTTTGCAAATATCTATGTCTCCATCTTGAACATTTTCATGGATGGAGTTGAAATGACGCTTGATGTGCCTGGTCTTCTTGTGAAACCTGGGCTCCTTGGCAAGGGCAATAGCTCCAGTGTTGTCACAGAAGTGTTTGATCGGCCTCGACGCATTGGGTATGACTCCTAGGTCGGTGATGAACTCCTTCACCCAAATCGCTTCATGCGCTGCCTCCGAGGCTGCCATGTACTCCGCTTCGCACGTAGATCCCGCCACGACGCTTCGCTTGCAACCGCACCACCATCGCTCCACCATTCAACATATACACGATCCGGTTTGTGACTTAGAGTCATCCAGATTTGAGTCGAAGCTAGCGTCAACGTAACCCTTTACGACGAGCTCTTCGTCTCCTCCATAAACGAGAAACATGTCCTTTGTCCTTTTCAGGTACTTTAGGATATTCTTGACCGCTGTCCAGTGTTCCTTGCCGGGATTACTTTGGTATCTTGCTACCAAAATTACGGCAAGGTTTACATCAGGCCTAATACACAGCATGGCATACATGATCCTATGGCTGAAGCATAGGGGATGACACTCATCTCTTCTTTATCTTTTGCCGTGGTCGGGGACTGAGCCGAGCTCAATCTCACACCTTGTAACATAGGCAAGAACCCCTTCTTGGACTGATCCATTTTGAACCTCTTCAAAATCTTATCAAGGTATGTGCTTTGTGAAAGACCTATGAGGCGTCTCGATCTATCTCTATAGATCTTGATGCCTAATATATAAGCAGCTTCTCCAAGGTCCTTGATTGAAAAACACTTACTCAAATAGGCCTTAATGCTGTCCAGAAGTTCTATATCATTTCCCATCAATAGTATGTCATCTACATATAATATGAGAAATGCTACAGAGCTCCCACTCACTTTCTTGTAAACGTAGGCTTCTCCATAAGTCTGCATAAACCCAAACGCTTTGATCATCTCATCAAAGCGAATGTTCCAACTCCGAGATGCTTGCACCAGCCCATAAATGGATCGCTGGAGCTTGCATACTTTGTTAGCGTTCTTAGGATCGACAAAACCTTCCGGCTGCATCATATACAGCTCTTCCTTAAGATGTCCGTTATGGAATGCCGTTTTGACGTCCATCTGCCATATCTCTTAATCATAGTATGCGGCAATTGCTAACATGATTCGGACGGACTTCAGCTTTGCTACGGGAGAGAATGTCTCGTCGTAGTCAATCCCTTGAACTTGTCAATAACCCTTAGTGACAAGTCGAGCCTTATAAATGGTAACATTACCATCCGCCTCCGTCTTTTTCTTAAAAATCCATTTGTTTTCTATCGCTCGCCGATCATCGGGCAAGTCTGTCAAAGTCCATACTTTGTTTTCATACATGGATTCTATCTCGGATTTCATGTCTTCAAGCCATTTGTTAGAATCTGGGCCCGCCATCGCTTCTTCATAGTTCGAAGGTTCACCGTTGTCTAACAACATGATTTCCGTGACAGGGTTGCCGCACCACTCAGTGCGGAACGTGTCCTTGTGGACCTCACGGTTCAAGAGCAACTTGATCCAAGTACCTTGATCATCATCATTGTTTTCCTCTTGATTGGTGTGGGCATCACAGGAACATTTTCCTGAGCTGCACCACTTTCCCGCTCGAGAGGTAGTACTTCATCGAGTTCTACTTTCCTCCCACTTACTTCTTTCGAGAGAAACTCTTTTTCCAGAAAGCATCCGTTCTTGGCAACAAAGATCTTGCCCTCAGATCTTAATTAGAAGGTATACCCGACAGTTTCCTTAGGGTATCCTATGAAGACGCATTTTTCCGACTTGGGTTCGAGCTTTTCAGGTTGAAGTTTCTTGACATAAGCATCGCATCCCCAAACTTTTAGAAACGACAGCTTAGGTTTCTTCCCAAACCTTAATTCATACGGTGTCGTCTCAACGGATTTAGACGGTGCCCTATTTAAAGTGAATGTAGCTGTCTCTAGAGCGTATCCCCAAAATGATAGCGGTAAATCGGTAAGAGACATCATAGACCGCGCCATATCTAATAGAGTGCGATTACGACGTTCGGACACACCGTTACGCTGAGGTGTTCCAGGCGGTGTGAGATGTGAAACGATTCCACATTTCCTTAAGTGTGTACCAAATTCGTGACTTAAGTATTCTCCTCCACGATCTGATCGTAGGAACTTTATCTTTCGGTCACGTTGATTCTCCACCTCATTCTGAAATTCCTTGAACTTTTCAAAGGTCTCAGACTTGTGTTTCATTAAGCAGACATACCCATATCTACTCAAGTCATCGGTGAGAGTGAGAACATAACGATATCCTCCATGAGCCTCAATGCTCATTGGACCGCTTTTACATCGGTATGTATGATTTCCAACAAGTTGGTTGCTCGCTCCATTGTTCCGGAGAACGGAGTCTTGGTCATTTTGCCCATGAGGCATGGTTCGCATGTGTCAAACGATTCATAATCAAGAGACTCTAAAAGTCCATCGGCATGGAGTTTCTTCATGCGCTTGACACCAATGTGACCAAGGCGGCAATGCCACAAGTATGTGGGACTATCGTTATCAACTTTACATCTTTTGGCATCCACACTATGAACATGTGTAATATTACGCCGAGATTCATTAAGAATAAACCATTGACCATCGGAGCATGACCATAAAACATATCTCTCGTATAAATAGAACAACCATTATTCTCGGATTTAAATGAGTAGCCATCTCAGATTAAACGAGATCCCGATACAATGTTCATGCTCAAACTTGGCACCAAATAACAATTATTAAGGTTAAAACTAATCCCGAGGTAAATGTAGAGGCAGCGTGTCGTGACGGCGATCACATCGACTCGGAACCATTCCCGGCGCGCATCGTCACCTCGTCGCCCTTCGCCATCTCCGTTTATTCCGCAGCTCTGCTGTGAGTTACAAATATGAGCAACGGCACCGTATCAAATACCGGGAGTTACTACGAGTAATCGGTAAGGTACACATCAATTACATGTATATCAAATATACCTTTGGTGTTGCGGCCTTCTTATCCGCTAAGTATTTGGGGCGTTCCGCTTCAAAGGACCCTTTCCTAGCAATAAAAACACTCGGTCTCGTGCTTGGGTCCATTCTTTGACTTCTTCCCGAATCGGCTTATCGGGCGCGCAACATCCTTGCCGTCCTTCTTGAAGTTCTTCTTGCCCTTGCCCTTCTTGAACTTAGTGGTCTTATTGACCATCAACACTTGATGTTCTTTCTTGATTTCAGCCTCTGCTGACTTCAGCATTGAAAACACTTCAGGAATGGTCTTCACCATCCCTTGCATGTTGTAGTTCATCACAAAGCTCTTGTAGCTTGGTGGGAGCGACTGGAGGATTATGTCAATGACCGCCTCATCTGGGAGGTTAATGTTCAGCTAGGTCATACGGTTGTGCAACCCAGACATCTTGAGTATGTGCTCACTGACAGAACTGTTTTCCTCCATCTTACAACTATAGAACTTGTCGAAGACATCATATCTCTCGACCCGGGCAAGAGCTTGGAAATCTAGTTTCAGCTCTTCGAACATCTCATATGCTCCGTGATGCTCAAAACGCTTTTGGAGCCCCGATTCTAAGCTGTAAAGCATGCCGCACTGAACGAGGGAGTAATCATCAAGACGAGTTTGCAAGCGCTCATAACGCCTTGGTTCTCTCGACGGAGCGTCACCTAGCGGTCCTTCTAGGACATATTGCTTCTGGCAGCTATGAGGATGATCTCGTGTTCGGACCCGATCCGTATAGTTGCTGCCATCATCTTTCAACTTGGTTTTCTCTAGGAACGCGTTGAAGTTCATGTTGACATGAGCGTTGGCCATTTGATCTACAAGACATATTTGCAAAGGTTTTAGACTAGTTCATGATAATTAAGTTCATCTAATCAAATTATGCACTCCCACTCAGATTAGACATCCCTCTAGTCATCTAAATGTTACACGATTCGAGTCGACTAGGCCGTGTCCGATCATCACGTGAGACGGACTAGTCATCATCGGTGAACATCTTCATGTTGATCGTATCTTCCATACGATTAGTGTTCGACCTTTCGGTCTCCGTGTTCCGAGGCCATGTCTGTACATGCTAGGCTCGTCAAGTTAACCCTAAGTGTTTTGCTGTGTAAAACTGTCTTACACCCGTTGTATGTGAACGTAAGGATCTATCACACCCGATCATCACGTGGTGCTTTGAAACGACGAACTGTAGCAACGGTGCACAGTTAGGGGAGAACACTTCTTGAAATTGTTGTAAGGGATCATCTTATTTACTACCGCCGTCCTAAGTAAACAAGATGCATAAAAACATCACATGCAATTATATAGTTGTGACATGATATGGCCAATATCATATAGCTCCGTCGATCTCCATCTTCGGGGCTCCATGATCATCTTGTCATCGGCTTGACACCATGATCTCCATCATCGTGTCTTCATGAAGTTGTCACGCCAACGACTACTTCTACTTCTATGGCTAATGCGTTTAGCAATAAAGTAAAGTAGTTTACATGGCGTTCTTCAATGACACGCAGGTCATACAAAAATAAAGACAACTCCTATGGCTCTCGCCGTTGTCATACTCATCGACATGCAAGTCGTGAATCCTATTACAAGAACATGATCTCATACATCACAATTCATCATTCATCACAACTTCTGGCCATATCACATCACATGAACAATCGCTGCAAAAACAAGTTAGACGTCCTCTAATTGTTGTTGCATCTTTTACGTGGCTGCAATTGGGTTCTAGCAACAACGTTTTCTTACCTACGAATAACCACAACGTGATTTTGTCAACTTCTATTTACCCTTCATAAGGACCCTTTTCATCGAATCCGCTTCAACTAAAGTGGGAGAGACAGACACTCGCCAGCCACCTTATGCAACTAGTGCATGTCAATCGGTGGAACCGGTCTCACGTAAGCGTACGTGTAAGGTTGGTCCGGGCCGCTTCATCCCACAATACCGCTGAAGCAAGAAAAGACTAGTACTGGCAAGCAAGTTGACAAGATCCACGCCCACAATAAAATTGTGTTCTACTCATGCATTAGAAAACTACGCATAGACCTAGCTCATGATGCCACTGGAACGTTGCAGAAAATTAAAATTTTTCCTACGGTTTCATCAAGATCCATCTATGAGTTCATCTAAGCAACGAGTCAAGGGAGTGAGTTTGCATCTACATACCACTTGTAGATCGCGTGCGGAAGCTTTCAAGGGGATGGTGATGATGGAGTCGTACTCGACGTGATTCAGATCACCGATGTCCAAGTGCTGAACGGACAGCACCTCGCGCTCAACACAGTGTACGGACGGAGACGCTTCCTCCTTCTTGATCCAGCAAGGGGAAGGAGAGGTTGATGATGATCCAGCAGCACGACGGCGTGGTGGTGGATGCAGCAGAGCTTCGCCAAGCGACTACGGGAGGAAGACGAGGTGTAGCAGGGGGAGGGAGGCGCCAAGCACAAGGGTGCGGCTGCCCTTCCCCCTGCCCTCCTTTATATAGGCCCCCAGGGGGGGCGCCGGCCCTGGGAGATTGGATCTCCCAAGGGGGCGGCGGCCAAGGGGGGAGGAGTGCCCCCCAACGCATGGGTGCGCCCCCTCCCACCCTAGGGTTTCAACCCTAGGCGCAGGGGGTGGGCCTAGGGGGGCGCACCAGCCCACTATGGGCTGGCTCCTCCCACGCCAGCCCATGGGGCCCTCCGGATAGGTGGCCCCACCGGTGGACCCGGGACCCTTCCGGTGGTCCCAAGACATTACCGGAGACCTCAAACTTTCCGATGGTCAAATACCACTTCCTATATATTATTCTTTACCTCCGGACCATTCCGAAACTCCTCGTGATGTCCGGATCTCATCCGGACTCGAACAACATTCGGTATGCTGCATACTCATATTCATACAACCCTAAGCGCCACCGAACCTTAGTGTGTAGACCCTACGGGTTCGGAGACACGCAGACATGACCGAGACGACTCTCGGGCAATAACCAACAGCGGATTTGATACCCATGTTGGCTCCGCATGCTCCTCGATGATTTCATCGGTTGAACCACGATGTCGAGGATTCGATCAAATTCGTGATACAATTCCCTTTGTCAATCGGTGCGTTACTTGCCCGAGACTCGATCGTCGGTATCCCAATACCTTGTTCGGTCTCGTTATCGCAAGTCACTTTACTCGCATCGTAATGCATGATCCCGTACAACACCTTGGTCACCTTGAGCTCAATATGATGATGCATTACCGAGTGGGCCCGAGATACCTCTCCATCATACGGAGTGACAAATCCGATCTCGATCCGTGTCAACCCAATGACACTTTCGGAGATACCTGTAGTGCACCTTTATAGTCACCCAGTTACGTTGTGACGTTTGATACACCCAAAGCACTCCTACGGTATCCGGGAGTTACACGATCTCATGGTCGAAGGAAGAGATACTTGACATTGAAAAAGCTCTAGCAAACGAACTACACGATCTTTGTGCTATGCTTAGGATTGGGTCTTGTCCATCACATCATTCTCCTAATGATGTGATCCCATTATCAACGACATCCAATGTCCATAGCCAGAAAACCATGACTATCTGTTGATCACAACGAGCTAGTCAACTAGAGGCTCACTAGGGACATATTGTGGTCTATGTGTTCACATGTGTATTACGATTTCCGGATAATACAGTTATAGCATGAACAAAAGATAATTATCATGAACAATGAAATATAATAATACTTTTATTATTGCCTCTAGGGCATATTTCCAACATATACGTGCCCTCAAATCGCATATGTTACCTTGCAGTTATCGTGTTTTGCGCAAATGCCGCCGCCTATCGACACTAGAAAAATAGCAAATGCATGAATAAAGGTAAAAGGGGGAGCACAAAATTGGAAGACCATCCCCTCGCATCGCTTTCGTGAGAGAATGAGGAACCAAACCATAGCCGCCGAGACCATGTTCCTTCTCCCCCTCCCCTCATTGCCATCAGGCAATGCTCGGTCGGTGTCGGTGGTGGCAGGCCGCTCTCTCTTCCTTGCATGGTGGCGCTCGGTGCGGGCTGATGATCCTGTGTGGTGGCTCGACATTGGTCCGGGCGCAACGACGCTTGGGTAGGCTTGGGCAGGACACGTCACGGATTCTACCTGTGGTGGAGGCGGTCAGCTGGGCTCTGCCCAATCCAGCCCTTCAGCGCCATGGGGTTCATGGCTGTTGCTCGGAGAATTGACCCGGTCGTGGTGGCCATGCAGCGGTTACTGGCGTTCGACGACACAGCGGTAGGGAATGGGCATGCCTGTGGTAGCTTTGGTGGCAGATTAGGCAGCTGGAGGCGGCGGCAGGGGCCGTGGGCTGCGAGTTAGTGAGGATATGTGCTAGTGGCCACCGACATGGCGGCGATGGCATGGTGAAGGAAATGATGTGGTGGGGCTTGCTCGTGGAGGCTTTGTGCGATTGGGCGACATTGTGGGCTCTAGTACACCCAACCGCTATTCACACGGTTTTTACGCCCAATTGCAGACAATTTCGGAACCGTGTGGTCAAGTGGGTTGGCGATGGGGGGGTTACAACGACAAAACTTAAAACGGCTGGAATGACTCTACCATCCCACATGTGTAGCTATGCGGGAATCATCTTCGATTAGCAGGGCAACCACGAACATTTTTATTTCAGAACAACTGTTTGCGGCGACCTCATAATACTGACACTAGTAATGTTGTTTGTAATACGGTCCCTGCTTTAGTTTTGGCTTCTACCTCCCTCAACCAGTTATCAAATATATTAGTAATATTGGTGGGTGGGGGTAATTTGAACGTCACATGAATCGTGCCCTATAATAGAGAGACAAATGGACATGCAATAAGCAAATGGTGTGGTGTTTCCATGCGATCACATAAGCATCATTGTTTATTGCTTGCCATTTATTTTTTTTATTTTTTTTAAACAAGGCAAAAGATTTGCCATTTTCATTGAATAAGAAGGAGTCTCAGGGTCTTGGCCAAAGGCCAAATACAACGTATCACTCTCGCGGCATGATATTACACAAATGTTTCGCACCGGCCAGACACCATAGCGTCGTCTCGTCTTTGATTCTAGCTACTAAAACCCCAACAGGCACTGCGACATTACGAAATACCCTAGCATTCCGCTCTTTCCAAATTTCCCATGAGACGAGCATCATAAGGCGTAAGCGGTCGTCGAGATTGCGTCGTGTTGAAGCGGTGGCGCCCACCAGCTCTTCACCGTGTCGACCATGGCCCGATTCTGGGTGAATGTCATGAAGGCCAAGCCACGCTTTAATCATGTTCCATACTATAACCGTAGCGGCATTTGAAGAGCAGATGAGCCGCCGATTCTCAGCTTGCTTGCACATGGGGCACATGTTGCAATTAGGCCACCCTAAACCGAAGCCGGTCTGCCGTCCAGATTCTATTGTTGATGACTAGCTGTTTAAAAACTTGCATTTTGGGGGCCCAAGTTGCCCAAACAATTTGAGGCAAGTCCGAGTCAACTAAACCAAGAAACTGCGCACTGTAAGCCGTTGCTGCAGAATAGTGACCATCCTTGGTGAGCTTCCAAATGATGGAGTCAGGCATGTCAGGAATTAGCTGAACGTGAGATAGCTTCTCCCATAGGTTGACGAACTCATGAAGATGGTCAATAGTCATGCCCTGAGAGATCTTCACCTGAGACACCCAAAAATTGTTGAGGAGCGCTTTCTGGACCGTGCAGTTCCTTCTTTGTGACAGCTCAAAAATTTTGGGCGCAATGTCCTTGGGTCGCAAACCATCAAGCCAAGCAGACTCCCAAAAAATGACACGTGTGGCCATCGCCCACGACGACTTTTGTGGAGGCCGCAAAGATGTCTCTATCCTGTCGGTTGCACGGCGTCCCTAGTCCCACCCAGGGCTTGGTGGGAGTAAGCCACTCACCCCAGAGCCAACGAATGCGCAGAGCAGATGCAAATTTTTTCAGATTGAGAACGCCAAGGCCACCATGAAGTTTTGACTTGCAGACTTGCTCCCAATTAATATTGCATTTTCCACCAGTGACTTTGTCACATCCAGCCCACAAGAATGCCCGTCGGAGGGCATCAATCTTGTTCATCACCTCAACCGGGAGGTTCAACGCCGTCATATAATAGATAGCAATGGCCGTAAGCACGGATTTGACCAACACCACACGTCCTGGAGAGGCAACGTGTTTACCCATCCGCGGTGCCAATTGGGCTGCGATCTTGTCTTCAAGCGGTTGATAGTGGATTCTTTTCAAATTCTTGACCGATAGAGGTAGGCCCAAATACTTCATTGGGAAGGAGGTGCGGCTAGCCGGGAAAGAGTGCAGGATGTCCACCAGGTCCAGGTTCTCACATCGAATAGGAGCAACCAAGCTTTTGGTACAGTTCGTGACCAAGCCAGTGACTTCCCCAAAGCTCTTTAAGGTGTGGGCAAAGAACTCAACATCCGTCTTGATGGGGGCAAGGAAAACGGCTGCGTCGTCCGCGTAGAGAGATGCCCGAATTGCCATAGCCTGACCATCGAGGGGGTGCAGTTTTCCTTGGGCGGTGGCCTTCTGGAGGATTAGGTGTAGCGGATCAATCGCAAGCACGAATAGGAGAGGGGAAAGCGGGTCCCCTTGCCCCAGACCACATCCGTGCTTGATGGGGGCCCCAGGAACCCCATTAAGGAGAATACGAGAGGACGCTGAAGAAAGCAAAGTCGAGATCCAACCCCTGAACCTCGGAGGAAACCCAAGGTGGTTGAGCAAGTCGAGGAGGAAGTCCCATCTAACCGAATCGAATGCCTTTTTGATGTCGAGTTTGAATATGAGTGCCGGGGTCGGTGCAGGCGTTTCGCTAGGTTGCGAACATACATGAAATTATCATGAATGCATCGTTTTTCTATGAAAGCACTCTGAGCCTGCGAGACAAGGTCATCCATGTGTGGCGCAAGGCGGTTGGACATCACTTTGGAAATAATCTTGGCAATGGCATGGATAAGACTGATGGGGCGAAAATCTGTGATGTCATCGGCACCATCCTTCTTAGGAATCAAAGCAACATCTGCCGAATTCAGCCAGTGGAAATGGGATGCATGTAGATCAGAGAAATGATTGATGGCACACATAATGTCCTCCTTGATGGTGCTCCAGCATGCCTTAAAGAACGCACCGGAGAAACCATCCGGTCCAGGGGCTTTGTCTCCTGGCATGGAGAACACAGCAGCCTTCACCTCCTCCTCTGTGATGGCATTGTCCAGCTCATGAAGATCACAATCAGGGGTATGCAGGATCCCCCAATTGAAGTCTATGTTGCGCGAGGGGGGCTTTTTGGCAATGTTTTTGAAGTGCCGGTGCACGATGTCCTCTTTGTGAGCATGTTCCGTAGCCCAACCTATATTGTTTTTCAGGTGTTGTATGAAGTTCTTCCTCCTTCTGCGGTTGACACGGAGATGGAAGTAGCGAGTGTTGGCATCTCCTGCCTTAAGGTTGGTAACTCTGGAATTTTGATGCTTTCTAGCCTTCTCCAGGACCGCCAAGCCAATGACCTTCCTCTTTAGTCTCTTCCTAAGGTCCCTCTCGTCAGGAGAAAGGTCTCTACGTTCTTGTGCCAAATCTAGGTGTAGGATGATTTCCAGTGCCATATGGAGTTGGAGTCTAGAAGCAGCGAACAATTTTTTGCTCCAAGTACGCAACCTCCTACTTGTTCTCTTAAGCTTATGGAAAAGCCGTTGGTAGGGCTCACCATGGGGAGAATCCTCATTCCAGGAGTCACTAACAACCTGCTGGAACCCAGGCATCTTAATCCAGTGGTTCTCAAAACGAAATGATTTGGGTCTCTTCGGTCCAGATGCATTGGCAAACAAGAGAGGGTCTCATGTACTGTCGAACGTTCCAAACCACGCGAAAATTTTAATTTTGAGTGGTACTTATTTTCTAAATGTGCTGTGAATGGAAGACTTGTTCAAAGTTGATTAAATCATGTACACAGATTCGATCCTGAAAACCCCAGATCAACTTTTGACAGAATGTGTCTGATACATTAATGAGGTTTAAATGTATGAACCATCGAACTAAAAGTGTACCCACACAATCCACTTATCTGTGCT
Source organism: Aegilops speltoides (assembly GCA_021437245.1). Classification (NCBI taxonomy): domain Eukaryota; kingdom Viridiplantae; phylum Streptophyta; class Magnoliopsida; order Poales; family Poaceae; genus Aegilops; species Aegilops speltoides. Next base: position 423,275,812 of record CM038147.1, read on the forward strand.
CAGAGCACTCATGAACAACTCGATATTCAATGGACTTCACCCTAATATAGTGCTCGCATAGTCTTTCTAGAGCTGAACAATATTGTACAAACAAAGATACTGTAAAGCCATGGGCATGTCTCAAGTCAAGTATCCTCCCAGAACCTAATTGTTCCGCCGTCACTAGTATGAAACCTTTTCTTATTAAAAAAATGCAATCTTAATTTTCATCAAACCCTTCTAAAAGGGTGAATCAAACAATTACGCAGTGACTTATATCTCTGAGTGTAACTATTTGTTAGCAGTAATTTTGTCCACACTCCGTCGTCCTCCGAAGGGAGCTGGGTTATGGCTCCACCAGCAATCACGTATAAATCGAAGAGGTGAAGCGATTGTAGCACAGTGATACTACGAACCATGTTTATATATAGACATAATCAATGTACAAGAGATCGAGCAACATCACCATGATATGGAGTACTACACAGAAATGGTGCTGCACAACCAACAAATAGCACTACCCACAAACGTGTAACCAACCAAGCGAAAAAGGGAAACAAACAACTACTGTACATGACGTCCGGACTCCACATCAACCGTGATGAACAGCAGGAGCACTCGTCAGACCACGTGTCGTAACTGAGCACGGCGGATAAAATCTGACTCGATCAGAAGCAGGCGTCGAGGAGGCAGCAGCAGCACAGCGCGGCGCAGCTTCAACAACACAAGAAGCAGACAAACATGATTAAACATCTTCATGAACGAGGCCATGCACGGGAAGGATTGCATCTAGAGGCAGAACTCAGAAGGGATGAACAAGACTTACCAGCCTCTCCAGAAGCCGCCGCCGTGGTGGTGTCCGTGTCCGCCGCGGCTCGTGGTGGTGTCGGCACCGCCGGCGTCAGGATACTGCTGGTCCCGCTGCGGGTAGCCGGCCGGCGCCGGCGGCGCTACGTAGGCCTGCTGCTGCTGGCCCGGCGGAGGGTAGGCCGTGGCGCTGGCGCCCTGCTGCGGGTAGCCCTGCTGGTAGCTCATGATGGGATTACTGGTGTGTCTCCCTGAAGCGATCGAGAACAGTAGAGGAGGACGAGGAAAAGAGGCTTTGCTGCAAAGAAGATGAAGGGAGTGGGTAGGATTATGAAGACTGCTTTGCCGAGCGTCTGCCTTTATAGGAGCTGCACAGACACGGTTGCTTACCCGCGTCGGCCGACATGGGGGTAGAAGAGAAAGCGAAAGGAAACCAGTATGAAGGAAACAGCTGAACTGCCCTGCCTGCCATGCCACCGTTCCACGGACGAACGCGCTTTCAGGTGCTGCGCTTGCATGCCGCCTCGGGCGCGCTCATGGTTCCGTTGGACGGTGGGTCTCGTGCGTGGTTGACCGCCATTGGACCAACTGGCAGGTCCCGGCTGGTGCACCACACCAAGCAGATGAACCTAGAGCAGAAATCCAAGACGCCACGACGTCGTCTCTGCTAATCACGGATCAGCGCGTGTAATTATGCCGGCGGCTCAACCGTGTTGGACTATACGTACTCCTCCGTCGTGGCATGCAGAGATTTGTCCCCGCGTGGCATCTCCTCTGCTCTGGATGCAGTTGACCAGCTACGGAATCGCGATTTAATTTGACAGATGCTAGGCTAGCATGTCGGCCCTAGTCGACGACGAAGGTTCGCCGCAGATAAGCACAGCGAGGAAGGAAGGAAGTACGGAACCGTCACCTGCAGCGTGCAGCCACCGACCCACGAGAGAGACGCCGCGCCATTGCCGCGTGGATTTCTTCATTTAGTTTAAGGGATGCGTCAACCAGTCTCTGTCTGACTGCCTCGAGCAGGCAAGACGACGCGTGTAAGCAAACCGACCGGATGCCGCGTACGTGCATGCATCTCTTCTCTGTATAAGTAGACAGATCGAATGATGCGGTTTCCACTCCATCCCGCCCCGTTCTATCCATTCCCTTCATCTTCATAGCAGCAGAGCCTCTTTTCCTCATCCTCCTCTACTGTTCTTGATCGCTTCAGGAAGACACATCAAGTAATTCGATCATGAGCTACCAGCAGGGCTACCCACAGCAGGGCGCCACGGCCTACCCTCCGCCCGGCCAGCAGCAGGCCTACGTCGCGCCGCCGCCGGCTGCGTACCAGCAGGGCCAACAGTACCCTCCCGCCGACGCCGACACCACCAGCCGCGGCGGGCACGGCCACGGCGGCGATGGCTTCTTGAAAGGATGGTAATCCCCCCCCCCCCCTGTTCTGAATTATCACTCGTCTCGTAGCCACATTTGTAACAAACTGATAATGATGGTCTGCTTCTTGTGTTATTGCAGCTGCGCGGCGCTGTGCTGCTGCTGCCTCCTCGACGCCTGCTTCTGATCGACTTCGTCCCTTGTTGTTGGACCCACACGATCAGGCGCGGCATATAGATTATAGAGTATCGTCATATTTTGCTTCTTTTTCGTAACGTGGTAGATGTGTTGAGTACTGTCTCAGAACAATATTTCTTGTGTAATGGTGTGCGTTTTTTCAATTCGTATGATCCAGATATATAGATAGGGAGTGAGTACCTTTTGGCCGTTGGATTGGAAACACGAATCTTAAAGCAACTTGAGTGGCCATGTTAGAGAAACAAACCCGTTCGCTGTCGCAAACTTGCACGTCAAATCCCTACACGGCTGTGCCTCCTCTCGATACCCCCCCTCACCCCCCCCAAAATTCCCCATCGCGTCTCGCTAAGAGTGAGTTAGAGAGCAGAGCAGGGCTACCGGCAGCCGCGCATCCAACCTCCTCTGCTCCCTATCTCCTCTGGACGCCACACCCATCATGGCCTCGAGCTCCAAAGCCCTGTGGGCGAGCCTCTCGGACAAATAGAAGAAGAAGATTGCCGGCATTACAGCTGGCTGACAAGCTAGAAGATGGACGAGCTCTCCGGATGCCAGCGCAGCAGACCTGCCAATGAAAGAGGCGGCGAGGCGGCGGCGACAAGCCGGTGCCACGTCCTCGCAGGCCCATGTCGGTGCCAGTGTGGGCGAGGCACAGGCACACTACAGACATGGTGTTGGAAGAGTGGGAGCCGCGTTCCGGCAGACGCAGGCGGACCAGAGGTTAAACCTCCGCCTCCTCAACAAGCACCGGCGTGCGGAGGAGCAACTCGCCGGCACGGGCATTGTAGAGGACGTGGGCGTGGACGAGCAAGAGGCGCTGCTCCTGTCCTACCACGCCGGCTGCGACATCCTTCGTGAGCGATGGCGGCACCGTGTCCTGCGGGCTCGGAAAGAATCCATGTACACTAAGATCATTTAGACTAGGTTAGAATATGGTTTACAACGACGCGGACGACGTGGCCAGCTCCGTGATAAATGCTGGAGATCATTTAGACTAGGCTAGAATAGGGTTTATTGAAATATGTTGAAAATATAACGCATGTGCTCCGGAAGCATTTGGTTTTATATAGAAATTATCCAAGTTTGAATGAATTCGTCTTGTTTGTTTAAATTTGCATCAAAATTGTTTATTTTCGTTAAATTTTGTTCAAAATGTCTCTGGACATTTGTGGCAACGGTTGGATGGCCAGATCTCACATAAATGTCCATGAACTGGTTCCCACCAGTCCACGGATGGATACGTTGTCTTTTTTAAAGGTCATTATTAAAGAAGGCCATGTCCAAAAGACTAGACCATCATCCATGGTCAAAACCTCCTTAACTCCATAAGAGCATTTCTATCCGATTCCTTATAATCAGTAAGAGGAGTAAAAATTATGTTTTACTCCTCTAACCGACACCTAGCCGATCCTTTATCCGCTGTAAGGGAGTACATTTTTTACTCTGTCCCCAACTTTCTCCCTAAATTTACTCCACCGCGGGGCGACTGAGTAAAATCCATGCCTCTCCCATGCATCGCCCCCCTACAAATTCGTCGGCGCGACTCCCGACGACCGTCCACCGGCCCCGCCGCTACCTTGTTGCCTCCCCTGCCCACGCCACCTTTCTGCTCGACGTCGAGCCCGTTCGGCCCGTGTCGCCGTCGTCGAAATCAAGGTGAAACGCCGCCGTCATCGCCATTGTTACTTCGTCGGATTGCTTCGTTGCTTCTTCTTTTTTTGTTGGCTACCGCATCTCACCTTGAGTGCACACCACTGCAGGTCATTCCCTCTCATCGTCATCAGCCTGTTTGGTCAGAACGACACTGGCCGGCCGGTGAACAACCACCGCACCGCAAGTGTTCGACAAATCGACTAAGTGAGTTTCTTTGTGAACCGAGCCATTTGGATTGAGCCTACCCGTTTGAATTGTAGATGAAGAGGTTGAGAGAGATGGCCTTGGAGGACTCATCGTCATCCGAAGAGGAAGAAGAGGATGATGACTATGACACTGCTTTAGGCATGACTTCCAATGATGATGTTCGGCAGCCGAGGAGAGGATCACTGTTTGACCGCATAGACATCAACTTTTATAGAGCGGAGGGTCATGCCAAGATCATGAGAGACTACTTTGTCATAAAGTCAACCTATCCAGAGAAGTACTTTCCCCACCGCTTTCGGATCCACACAAGTATTTTTTTATGCCATATATCCACCACGGGCCACCTTGGTCAAAAACTAATCCACGTCCAAAAGGTAACAAAAACATTCACTTTGCCCAATGACAAGAAGCTGCTAAAGATGTTGAGAGAGCCGTCAGTGTGGTTTAGAAGCGCTTTGCAATTGTTTGTGGCCCTGCCGAGTACTGTAGCTCCAATGTTCTATGGCGGATCATGACTTGTTGCATCATATTGCATAACATGATCATTGAAGACGAGAGATATATGTTTGAGAACTTTCGGTACATCACCAAAGGGACTCCGGTTGAGCCAGAGTAATGATACAAACAGGATCTTGCCATTCCTTGAAGAGCATCACAAGTTCGACAAATGTCAAGTTCATGCTCAGCTCCAACAAGAACCTGTTGAGCATCACTGGCAACGTCTTAGCGAGTCCTAAATGTTCCATCACATGCTATTTGCTATATTTCAACCATTCGGTGTGTTTAAGTTTGAATAATTTGGTTTATAAACTTTGAATTTGGTTTCTAAACTATATTTGTGATTTGCTTGAACATTCAAATTTATGTTTAGTTTCTATATGTGTACTGATATGTAGCTGCAATTTATACTAGAATTGCAAAGTTTAGAAGAAAAAAAATAAAAACTTACTCTGTTATATATAGAGGATCGGTTAGGTCCGGCCAAAATTTAGTGGAGTAAATATACTCCACTAAGGGTTTACTCCACCGGATACTCCATTATTTTCAAGGGGATCGGTTAGAAATGACTTTAGCTCTAAATAGATGGAGGAGCGGAGATCATCGTAATAAAGTCCATGCCCTCCGGTCTCATAATTCGTTAGCTTGTTTGTTAAGTCTTACTAGACCCCAACATAATCCTCCTGCTAGCATTCAACGAAAGATGCTTGCTTTTGTTGAAGGAATGCCGGTGCTCAAGAAAAGGAGTCTATGAAGTTAAAACGCTGCAATGACGCTTTACAATCATTCTGTTTTTCATAACCGTGAACAGAAACAATCATTCTGTTTTTCATAACCGTAGGGCTCGTGGTGGTGTCGGCATCGCCGGCGTCAGGATACTGCTGGTCCCGCTGCGGGTAGCCCACCGGCGGCGGCGCTACATAGGCCTGCTGCTGCTGGCCTGACGGAGGGTAGGCCGTGGCGCTGGCGCCCTGCTGCGGGTAGCCCTACTGGTAGCTCATGATGGAATTACTGATGTGTCTTCCTGAAGCGATTAAGAACAGTAGAGGAGGATGGGTTAGAAGTATAATTTGGTTCAAGTTAGAGATATGGAGATAGAGATATAATATGTTTAAACCATGTATAACTTGTCTTGTACTCGAAGCCTCTACCCCTCATGTACTTCTATATATACCCCATATGAAGGTCACATCAATACAATAACAAATATTAGCATCCCACAATTTCCACATGGTATCAGAGCGGTTAGTCTCACGACGCCGATCCTAGGTTCCTCTACCACTTCCGCAGCGCGCCGCCCCCGGGGAGATTAATCTTCCCTCCTCGGGGGCGCGGCACCCGATCAGTCAAAGATTTGATCGGTCTCGTAGTTTTTGATCCAATTTTAGAGTTCATCATCATTAGGTCGATTCCTTAGATTAGATCAAACTCCAAATTTCGAAATTCAAGTAGATTGATTTTCCTTTAGCCACAAATAAATCCCATGGTGCCAAAATCCGGTGAAATCAGTGCAGAAATCGCAGCAGGAACATCGATCACTCCATCGACTCTCTGGCGGCTACGTGCGCGATCAGCGGCCGCGCATATAGATCTCTCCCGAGACGCTCACCGCCGGAGCCAGCAGCGCTTCAAGGATCTCCACCGCGTCCGACCTCGACGGAAGACACATCGCCGAGTTCAGATCATCAAACTCACGAGCAACACGAGACCAGCGTCGATCTGCCCTCGGGGCGCCACGGACATCGACAACAGCAGAGCTCTACGTGCCCCCCGGGCGCCACGGCCTCGATGCCACCACGGACATCGACAACAGGAAAGCTCTACGTGCCCTCCCGGGCGCCACGGCCTCGACGCCAAGCAACACACATCAACGCCTCAAACCAGTAACTTCAAGCGGACGTACGAACGCGTACGGTTGTAGCTCCGCCGTACGCCTCGCCGCTGCACCGATTCAAGACATCGCGCAAGCCTCTTCTTCAAGGAAGCATCATATATCCACGTGATCGATACTCCATCAGGGAACCAACATCGGTCACAAGTCGTCCGAGCAAGCTTCATCGAGCACCCGAGGCCACCACCGAGCGAACCAATGATCTGCACCAAGCCGGCAACCTTCACCGAGTTCCGCACCATGCACGTGACGCACGTCTACACCGAGCCGACGGAGTGAACCTGCATTAAGCTACCGATCTGCACCAAATATTCTTCGTCGAGCCGAATCACTGCACCGAGCTATACGACTACGCCAGTCTACGAGCCAACATACTTCTTTGACATGACACGCCATCGACACTTCATCGTCACAGAGGGACACCTTCGAGCGACGCCTCATTGTTGACACGCCGCTGTGCCGCCATTGCCAACATTCATCGCCAAGGTCTTTATCAACGTGGTCTTCACCAACATCTTCGTCACCACATCGCCGCTGCCTTGTCCACAAGATGGACACCTAGTGTCCTCTAACAGACTTGTCTGCAAGACACGACCACGACGACGGCAACAACCGTGTCATCCACGGCGTCACGACTGCATCGACACAGCATCACTACAATGATGACCCTACACAGTCACACTGTTCTGACAAAACCGATGTGTGCTCGATGGGCTTCCTCCGGTCTTGGCAAAACCGGCGAACTCATCGCTGACTGCACCCTCTCACATCCGCATGGTGCATCATCCATGTCTGCAGCTCCATCATAGTGCTTTTTTTTGCGCCTCTGACTTTGTGCAGCTTCATCATCCACGACGACTACACCATCGACCACGACTACCTCGACCACGGCTACATCACCATGATCAACACGCTAGACATCAACAATGGCTACGTCCACAGCAACACATCGGCAACCACTCCAGTCAACAGCGTCTGCGTCGTCACTAGCGTCCACGCCACTCCCGCTGTGACTGCGGGAGGGAATAGAGGACAAGGCATGAAGGCACCAGGGGACGCAGTCACCGCCCTAGGCGCCGACCCATCAGAGATGCAGTTGATGATGGCGCAGCGGAGAAGACGACGGAAGCACAGTAGTTCAAATTCAGTCATCATCGTCCGCTTCACTCCCGCTACGACTGAGGGTGGATGTTAGAAGTATAATTTGGTTTAAGTTAGAGATATGGAGATAGAGATAGAATATGTTTAAACCACGTATAACTTGTCTTGTACTCTAAGCCTCTACCCCTCATGTACTTCTATATATACCCCATACGAGAGTCAGATCAATACAATAACAATTATTAGCATCCTACAATTTCCACAGGATGGGCAAAAGAGGCTTTGCTGCTATGAAGATGAAGGGAATGGGTGGGATTAGGAAGAGTGCTTTGCCGAGCGTCTGCCTTTATAAGGGCTGCACACACACGGTTTTGCTTAACCGTGTCGGTCGACCTGGGGGAGAAGAAGAGAAAGCGAAAGGGAAGAACATGCATATAGTGTATTAAGTTCATGGAAAAACAGAGTAATGCAATAAGAACGATGACATGATGTAGACAAGATCTATTTATGTAGAAATATACCCCATCTTGTTATCCTTAATAGCAGCGATACATACGTGTTGTTTCCCTTTCTGTCACTGGGATCAAGCTCCGTAAGATCGAACTCATCACAAAGCACCTCTTCCCATTGCAAGATAAATAGATCAAGTTGGTCAAACAAAACCCAAATATCAGAGAAGAAATACGAGGCTATAATCAATCATGCAAATAAGAGATCAAAGAAGACTCAATTAACTTTCACGGATAAAAACATAGATCTGATCATAAACTCAAAGTTCATCGAATCCCAACAAACACATCGCAAAAATACTTACATCATATGGATCTCCAAGATACCATTATATTGATAATCAAGAGAGAGAGAGAGAGGAAGCCATCTAGCTACTAACTACGGACCCACAAGTCTACAAAGAACTACTCACGCATCATCGGAGAGGCACCAATGGAAGTGGTGAACCCCTCCGTGATGGTGTCTAGATTGGATGTGGTGGTTCTGGACTCTGCGACGGCTGGAATTGATTTCCGTTCACTCCCCTAGGGTGAAATATTGGGGTATTTATAGAGCAAAGAGGTGGTTCAGGGGGCACCCTAGGTGGGCACAACCCACCAGGACACGCCTGGGCCTCCTGGCACGCCCTGGTGGGTGTTGCTCCCCTTGAGGCACCCCCTAGGTGCTTCCTTGGCCCACCAGAGGTCTTCTGGCCCAAAAAAATCCTCCAGGAGTTTCGTTGCGTTTGGACTCCGTTTGATATTGATTTCCCGCGATGTAAAAAAATGCAGAAAACAACAATTGGCACTGGGCACTATGTCAATAGGTTAGGATAAAAAATGATATAAATTGACTATAAAATGATTGTAAAACATCCAAGAATGATAATATAACAGCATGGAACAATAAAAAATTACAGATACGTTGGAGACGTATCATCCAGCTCCACACCAATTTGCTCCATGTTTCTCAGCACCAGGTGACTATTGTGTGGGCTAGCCCCCACAAGAAATGGTGAACTTTCCCCGGGAACCGCACTCTCTTCAAAGATTGGTCCACATTTTTCGGTCCACCAACACACCCACAGAGCTCTCACCAAGTGGATGGTTTCTCTGGAGCCATTGTAGCTCATAGTGAATTCGGTATGCTGAACGAACTGAGAAGAGACGCTTGCAGTCGAACTGCCAAGCTACAAAATCCTCACGCTGCTCATAGATTGGATTTTTCAGTATTATGTCGGCTTCTGCATGGTTAAAAGTCTGTCTAATGAGTTGTGCATCCCATGTATGGTACATGGGGTCTATCAGCTCCGATACTCGCGTCAGCGGCGTACTACCTCTGCGGGATCTTGGGAAACGAACTGCACCTATAGGGACCAGGGGTCCTCCCAAATTTGAATCTAATCGCCACTACCGACCCGGCAAACCATGTCCTCCATGATTACAGCCAGATGTAGGACCTTGAGAAGAGGTGTCTAGAAGGGGGGGTGATTAGACACTAAGTACCAAAGTTGCAGTTTCTTAACTTCTTTAAGTTTAAGTGGAGTTTAGGCACAAGTTTAACATTCACAATACATAACAAGCAAGCGTGCAAAGAGTATATGAGCAGCGGAAAGTAAAGCATGCAACTTGCAAGAATGTAAAGGAAAGGGTTTTGGAGGATTCAAACGCAATTGGAGACACAGATGTTTTTGGCGTGGTTCCGATAGGTGGTGCTATCGTACATCCACGTTGATGGAGACTTCAACCCACGAAGGGTAACGTTCTTGCTGAGTCCACGGAGGGCTCCACCCATGAAGGGTCCATGAAGAAGCAACCTTGTCTATCCCACCATGGCCGTCGCCCACGAAGGACTTGCCTCACTAGCGATAGATCTTCATGAAGTAGGTGATCTCATTGCCCTTACAAACTCCTTGGTTCAACTCCACAATCTTGTCGGAGGCTCCCAAGTGACACCTAGCCAATCTAGGAGACACCACTCTCCAAGAAGTAACAAATGGTGCGTTGATGATGAACTCCTTGCTCTTGTGCTTCAAATGATAGTCTCCCCAGCACTCAACTCTCTCTCATGGGATTTGGATCTGATGGAAAGAAGATTTGAGTGGAAAGCAACTTGGGGAAGGCTAGAGATCAAGATTCATATGGTAGGAATGGAATATCTTGGCCTCAACACATGATAGGTAGTTCTTTCTCAGAAAATGTATGTTGGAAGTGTAGGTTTAGTCTGATGGCTCTCTCCACGAATGAAGAGGAGGTGGAGGGGTATATATAGCCTCCACACAAAACCTAACCGTTACACACAATTTACCAAACTCGGTGGGTCCGAATTAACAAACTCGGTCGGACCGATTTAGTTAATCTAGTGACCGTTAGGGTTTTCGGTGGGACCGACATGCAACTCGGTAGGACCGATATGGTTAGGGTTAGGGCATAACGTAATCTCGGTTAGACCGATTACACAAACTCGGTGAGACCGATTTGGTAATTAGCTAACCAGAGAGTTGGTCAGGCAAACTCGGTGGGACCGATTACTAAAACTCGGTGGGACCGATTTTGGTAATAAGTTAACCAGAGAGTTTGCATTGTAATCTTGGTAGTACCGATTGCTCAAACTCGGTGAGACCGATTTTGGTAATGGACATACACAGAGAGATTACAATCCCATCTCGGTGAGACCGAGATCCCTATCAGTGAGACCAATTTGCCAAGGGTTTGTAGCAGTGGCTATGACATCTGAACTCGGTGGCGCCGGATAGAAAGAATTGGTGGGGCCGAGTTTGACTTTAGGTTTAGGCCATATGTGTGGAAGTGGGAAAGTAGTTGAGGATTTTGGAGCATATCACTAAGCACTGTGGAGCAAGAAACTCATTAAGCGACACCTCGTCCCTTCTTGATAGTATTGGCTTTTCCTATAGAATCAATGTGATCTTGGATCACTAAAATGTAAAAGGAAGAGTCTTGAGCTTGAAGCTTGAGCCAATCCTTTGTCCTTAGCATCTAGAAGGAGTTCCCACATCCTTTAGTCCATGCCACTCCATTGTTGAACTTATCTAAAACATACTAGATAAAAGTGTTAGTCCAACAAGAGATATATTGACATTAATTACCAAAACCACCTAGGGAGCACTTGTGCTTTCAATCTCCCCCTTTTTGGTAATTGATGACAACATACATCAAAGCTTTAGATAAAGATACAAATAATAGCAAGTAAAGCTTTGGAAAGACATGTAACAAGCATAGGCTCCCCCTACATGTATGCAATCATGTGAATATGGAATATAGAAGCATGTGAGAGCATAACCATTATAGAGTAGGCAATGTGTTACATGTATCTTGGCCATATGCATCAGAGCAAAGAATATTAAAGAAAATACCTTCATGCCCATGAGTCCTTCTTGCAAACAATATGTACATCAGCAAGAATTCCTCATACACATGATTGTGATGCATATCCTTACCTTGTAGTCTTGAGTTGGCTTAGGATGGAATGAACCTGCGTAAACAAGGTTAGATAACACAGGTACATCCACTAGCCAGAGCAAACAGAAGAAACCACAAGAATACTGAGACTGGGATGACATGTAGAGAGTGAGTACTAAGTACCACATGGGATACTGGGAGAAGATAGGGAACAGAAAATTAGAGTTGAAAGATATAAATGAACAGAGCTAATGCAAATAAGCACATATGAACATGTCTTTTCCCCTCAAAAAGACATGTGGCATCTCTCCTCTTGAACACCAAGCATCTGGGACCCTTGAGAAATACTTTCTACTTGAGTATTCTCTCCCCCTAGAGATCTCTTTCTCCCCCTGAGGAGGTGATATTCTCTCTGTCTGATGTGGTCTCTCTAAGTGATAAGCTTTGATGTGATCTCTCTCTCCCCCTTTGACATCAATGTCCAAGAAGGATTTGATCCTTGAGTCACAGCACAAAGCATTTATATAAATGTGATGCTTGTAGAGGACAAGATTCATTGAGTGGAGCTGGATTAGAAGAAACACAGAATAAGTGGCAAACTGTTTTTCCTGTTGTGAAATCGGTGGCACCGAGTGGTATGTCTAGATTGTGCGAAAGGATTCGGTTGGACCGAAAACAACAAATCGGTGAAACTGAGTTCATCACAGAGAAAACACTTGTCACCTCAGCTCACTAGACTCGTAAGATCTCACAAAGATTTGCAAGGAATTTACTGAATGATATGCAATGAATTGGATGCTGAAAATGCAGAACAGAAAAGAAAGAAATCTAGATGAAGTTTTTTTGGAAAGGGGAAACAAATATGCGTGAGACAAATGCAAAAACACAGAAAAGAACACAAGAGAACTTCATCTAGAGATGTTCGGCGACAAAGTCACCTATGTTAGAGTATATTGACTTAGGAGTCAAGTGAGATCACTTGATCATAGGTCATACTCATCGTTTAAGCTCAAAATGGGGTTGCCATTTTTTGTTTAAGCATCTTGATGTATTCACATCTTGTCGAGTTGCTTTAGCTCATGACTTGGAGTAAAGCTTCTCTAAGATGGAATAACATACCTTGGTTGGTGGTGTTGTCCATGTAGTTGAACTTGTGTGGGTTGCTCAAGGTTGATGTAGCTCATCAAGAATTGGGAGCACCACTTGGAATTTGAGTCCATCTACCTACATGGGTTAGTTCTTGCAAGGAAGAGCACTTGTGTATCCAAAAATGACAATCATGAAGCTCAACATAGAATTTGTCAAAGGATATGTTTGAATGGTTCTGTGCTTCCTTGTCTTCAACCACCATAGTGTAGAAACTTGGTGATGTAGAGATTGCTCAAGATGTGAGTAGATTACAATCTCATGGAATTTGATTCAACCAAGTACCTACATGGGTTATATAACATGCAAGATGCAAATATATCCAAGACATAAGATTTTCATCATAAGAGAAATATCAAGGATTAGTCATAAGCTCATGTCTTGCATGTGTCCAATGGAGTTTCTACTCCAAGTTTGAAGCATCAATGATGTTCAATTCTCCTCTTAACCTGCAAAACACTTTCTCATCAAGAGGTTTAGTGAATATATCCGCTAATTGCTTTTCGATGCGAACATGCTTAAGATTAATGTCACCCTTAGCAACATGATCTCGAATGAAATGATATCGAACTTCAATATGCTTAGTTCGAGAATGTTGTACGGGATTATGACCAATTTTGATAGCACTTTCATTGTCACAAAGCAATGGAACATGTTTCACATATATCCCATAATCTTTAAGAGTTTGGGTCATCCAAAGTAATTGAGCACAACATGAACCAGCGGCAATGTATTCTGCTTCGGCGGTGGATATGGATACCGAGTTTTGTTTCTTGGAGGACCAAGACATAAGAGATTTACCAAGAAATTGACAAGTACCCGAAGTGGACTTTTTATCAACCTTGTCTCCGGCATAGTCCGAGTCGGAGTAGCCAACAAGATCGAAAGAGGCCCTCTTAGGATACCAAATGCCAAAATTTGGTGTATGGGTTAAGTATCTCACTATCCTTTTCACGGCCTTAAGATGACATTCTTTAGGAGCAGCTTGATATCGTGCACACATGCACACACTTAGCATGATATCGGGACGTGAAGCACATAGATATAAAAATGAACCAATCATAGAGCGATAAACCTTTTGATCGACCGGTTCACCATCTTTGGTCAAGTCAAGATGTCCACTAGTAGGCATGGGTGTAGACATACCTTTGCATTCTTGCATATTGAACTTCTTGAATAAGTCCTTGGTGTACTTCGTTTGAGAAACAAAAGTACCTTCCTTATTTTGCTCGATTTGCAACCCAAGAAAGAATTTGAGTTCACTCATCATAGACATCTCAAACTTCTCCGACATTAGCTTCCCAAACTTTTCACTAAAATGAGGGTTAGTTGAACCAAATATAATATCATCAACATAGATTTGGCACACAAATAGTTCTCCATTAACCCTTTTAGTAAAAAGTGTGGAATCAATTTTCCCAATTTCAAAGCCTTTTTCAATAAGGAACTTGGTCAAGCATTTATACCACGCTCTAGGAGCTTGTTTAAGACCATAAAGAGCTTTGTGAAGTTTGTAAACATGATTGGGTTTCTTAGGATTGACAAAGCCGGGAGGTTGCTTAACATAAACTTCCTCCTCTATTTCACCATTTAGAAAAGCACTTTTAATGTCCATTTGGTACAAGGTGATATCATGGTGATTAGCATAGGCAAGTAAGATGCGAATGGATTCAAGTCTAGCAACGGGAGCGTAAGTCTCACCATAGTCCATACCTTCGACTTGTGTGTAGCCTTGGGCGATTTAGACGTGCTTTGTTGCGAACTACTTGTCCATCTTCATCTTGCTTGTTGCGAAACACCCATTTGGTACCGATGATGTTGTGGTTGTTGTCGGGCTTCTCAAGCAATGTCCAAACTTGGTTCCTCTCAAAGTTGTGTAGCTCTTCATGCATAGCATTTATCCAATCCGGATCCTCCAATGCTTCTTCGACCTTCATAGGTTCAATGCTAGAGATGAAAGAATAGTTTTCACAAAAGTAGCTAAATGAGTTTTAGAGCGAGTGATTCTCCCGGTTTGAATATCATTGTAGATTTTCTTGACGGGATGGTCTTTAGCAATTCTTGCTCGAACTCGTGAGAGCTTTCGCTTGGTTCTTGGTTGAACTTCTTCTTCATCTTGTTCTTCTTCTTGGCCTTCTTCATTGTTGGCGTTGTCGCTCTCTTGTCGTGGTGGAGAAGGAGGTTGTTGACGTTCATCTTGATGCACTTCCTCGTTTTCTTCATCTTGGTGTGTCCCACTTGTGGATGCTTCCGTATCAACTCTTGGTTCACCTTGTCGTGAAGTACAAGCTTCCACTTGGACGGACGAGGTACTCTCCTTCACCTCCGTTGGACGGACCTTGCCAATAGACAAGTCTTGGATTGCTTCCGAAGGATCTTTGTCTCCTACATCAATTGGCAATTGCTCTACTTGCGAGCCGTTAGATTCATCAAACTTCACATCTACCGTCTCTTCAACCTTTCGGGTGAAATTGTTGTAGACACGGTAAGTGTGAGATTTTGAGCCATAACCTAGTAGGAAACCTTCATGAGACTTAGGAGCAAATTTAGAACGACGATGCTTATCAAGAATGTAGCACTTTGAGCCGAATACTCGAAAGTATCCAACTTGGGGTTTGTTACCGGTGAGGAGCTCGTATGCCATCTTGCCGAGTAGCTTGTTAAGATACAAGCGATTTGTTGCATGACAAGCTGTCTCAACTGCTTCTGCCCAAAAGTGCTTCGGCGTCTTGTACTCATCAAGCATCGTTCTCGCCATTTCGATGAGCGTCCGGTTCTTCCTCTAAACAACTCCATTTTGTTGAGGTGTGTACGTAGCCGAGAACTCGTGTGAAATCCCTTCCTCATCAAGAAAGGTGTCCACATTTGCGTTCTTGAACTCCGTTCCGTTGTCGCTGCGAACCTTCTTGATCTTCACCTCAAATTGATTTTGGGCCTTCTTAGCGAAGTTTTTGAAGATCTTTTGGACCTGCGATTTATCATCGAGAAAGAACACCCACGTAAATCTTGAAAAATCATCAACTATAACTAGACCAAAAGAATTTCCACCGAGACTCTTGTAAGAGTTGGGACCAAAAAGATTCTCGCTGTTTTGATGCTACTCGTCTTCCTCTATCCAACAAGCTTGAGTTTGCTCAATTCGGAGCTCATATAAAGAACTTATGGAAGTTCTGGTTTTCCTTGGAGTATATTTTGTTCTCGTGGTAGTGGCATAAGGATGGCGCCAGCGGTAGTACCGCTGGGCCGGAGCGGCAGTACCGCTTATCGCCACAAGTGGTAGTACCGCTGTCCCACAACGGTAGTACCGCCCATGGCCATAAGCGGTAGTACGGCTCCGGTTCCGCGCTGGTACCGCCTCGACTCAAAACGTGGTTTTCTCATGTCGGGTTCAGCGGCAGTAGTAGCGGCAGTAGGAGCGGTAGTACCGCTCGTGAGCGGTAGTACCGCTGGGGTGAGCGGTAGTACCGCTTATATGCGGTACTACCGCCCCTAGGTTCATGTGTTGTTGCTCGTTTTCCCTGCTTCTTCTGCCCGAGCGGTAGTACCGCTCGTGGAGAGGTAGTACCGCTCGTGTGCGGGCTGAGCACATAACGGTTGGATTTTCCCCCTCCTATAAAAGGGGGTCTTCTTCCCCAATGAACCTTATCCTTTGAGCTCGTGTTCTTCCCCCATTGTTGACCTTCTTCGTGCTTGCTAACTCTCAATCCCTAAAATGATTCTTGCTAGTTCTTGAGGGAAAAGAGAGAGGAGATCTAGATCCACGTTTCCACCAATCACTTTCTCCTCTAAGTGAGGGGAACCCCTTGGATCTAGATCTTGGAGTTCTTCGTGTTCTTCTTTCGTTCTTCCTCTCATTTTCCTCCCTAGCATTAGTTGCTTTGGTGGGATTTGGGAGAGAAGGACTTGGACACTCCGTGTGCCCTTGCCATTGCATTTGGTGCATCTGTTTGAGTTCTCCACGTGATACGTGGAAGTTACAAGTTGAGAAGCTTATTACTCTTGGGTGCTTGGTGCCCTTGAGCTTGTTCCTCTTGGGTGCTTGGGCGCCCTAGACGGTTGGTGGTGTTTGGAGCTCAGTCATTGTGGTGTAAAGCTCCGGGCAAGCGTCGGGGTCCCCAATTAGGTTGTGGAGATCGCCCCGAGCAATTTGACGGGTTCCAGTGACCGCCCCCAAGGGTTGCCAAAGTGTACGGGTTCGGTGACCGCCCCCAAGGGTTGCCATTTGTACGGATTCGGTGACCGCCCTCAAGGGTCCCTTAGTGGAATCACGACATCTTGCATTGTGCGAGGGCGTGAGGAGATTACAGTGGCCCTAGTGGCTTCTTGGGGAGCATTGTGCCTCCACACCACTCCAAACGGAGATTAGCATCCGCAAGGGTGTGAACTTCGGGATACATCGTCATCTCCGTGTGCCTTGGTTATCTCTTACCCGAGCCCTTTACTTATGCACTTTACTTTGTGATAGCCATATTGTTCTTTGTCTTATATCTTGCTATCTCATAGTTGCTTATCTTGCTTAGCATAAGTTGTTGGTGCACATAGGTGAGCCTAGTTGTTGTAGGTTTTGTGCTTGACAAATTAACCATTAGGTTTATTCCGCATTTGTTCAAGCCTAAACCATAATTATTTTAAAGCGCCTATTCACCCCCCCTCTAGGCGACATCCACGATCTTTCACTTTGTCAAATCAAAACAAGACATAGCGTAGGATGGAATTTCTTGTGCCGTAGTTTTAATCAAGGTCTCATTTCCTTTTTTTGACAATAGCTTCACCTTATACCCCTGCAACAGCTCCCAAATTATGTCCCCGATATATTCCAAGCCAATCTACCTTCACTTTTCTGCATAGATTTGAAGACTAAAGTATTTTCCCTGTTGGCTTTCCCGCTGCAATCCCAGCAGAAGTAACAACTACTCCTTCCTCTGACATGGGGTATTCTTACTAAAAAGAATTGTTGATTTATCCCTATTAATGGTCTGCCTCGAGCCCTTCTCATACACCGCAAGGATATCATTAACTGTACTCACACTATCCTCCATGGCCTCCATCAACAGGAGTGAGTCATCCGCAAATAAGAAGATGCGTAACTGGGGGCGCCTCCGGACACACCTTGATGCCCCTTATTTTGCCTATAGTTTTAGCATGATTGATCAAGCAGAGAGTTCTTCGGCATAGATAAGGAAATGGTAAGGCGATATGGGATCTTCCTATCTCAATCCACGTCCTGGAATCACCGTGTCCGTGCATGAGTCATTTATCTTAAATCTGAAATGGACTGTACTGATACACTTGTTGGTGAGCTCCACAAAGCCTTGTGCGAAACCAAGCTGGGTCATAATTTTCTCTAAGAAAGACCACTCCACCCGATCATAGGCCTTACTCTTATCCAGTTTAAGAGCAGCAAAACTCAAGGCTCCCGATCTCTTCCACTTCAGAAAGTGGGTCATTTCATAGGCCAAAATGGTGTTGTCCGATACGAGCCTGCCCGAGACAAAAGACTCTAGTTTGGCGAGATAATTTCATCAATTATGCATTTTAGCCGGTTGGCAAACACATTGGACACGAGCTTGTAGACAACCTTAGAAAGGCTAATCAGGTGAAATCTTTTAGTCTTTTAGGGTTCTGAACCTTTGGGATTAACACGACTAGGGTGTTGTTCCATCCCTCCGGTATACTTCTTCCTTGTAACACCTGCAACACCTCGCGAACCACATCGTCGCCAATAAGCTGCCAACAATGCTTATAGAAAATAGCCGGTAAGTCATCCATCCCAGGTGCCTTTAGGTCCCCAATGCTATCTAGGGCAGCATTAACTTCTTCCGCTGTGAATTCCACCATTAGTTTTAACTGTAGCATCGAAAATGTGTTTTTGTTAGCAAGTGTTTGTGATGTGCAAAACGAAATCGGGCAATGAAACAAGCTGATTTTTGTTGCTGTGTGTTTGTGTATGATGTTGAATATGTATGCTAATTTTCATGCCAAATGGATGAGTGTGGAGGGAAAAATGTTCTGGTCAAATGGTGTGATGGAAATTGATGAAATTTGGTGGCAATGGTAATCACCATGAAAAATTCGAGCTTAAATGGATGGATGCAATATGTACTTCCTTTAGAATATGGTGATGTGGATGCAATCTTTGGAAAATTGTGGGGAGTTGTGTTGGGTGTTTGATGATCAAAATTTGTGGATAGGCATGATATGGGTGGATGATGATGTATGCAAAATTTCAGCATCATAGATAGGGCACAATGCACTTGCTCCACAAATCAATAGATCTAGGAGAAACCTAGATGAATTGTTCTGGGTGTGTGGGTTTTAAGATAGAAATGTTGAAGATATTTGTAGGATGAGTTTTTTTCATGATTTTTGGTGCAAGTGAAATTAGTGGTCTAGTGCAATTGTGGCCTTAGAGTTTAAATAAAAAGAAAAACAATTAAGGTTTTGGAGGAAAACCCCTAATTTGAAGTAACTAGGCAAGTCACTTACTCTCACATAAACATAAAAGTGCAAATAAAATCCAAGAACACCAAAATAAAAAGACAGAAGCCAAATTAGGAAAAGAATATTCTAGGGCTGAAAATCCAGGGTGTTACAGAACTGGAGGTGAACAGCCGCGACCAAAGATGTGCTTTCTGCAACAGGTGATTTTTCTGTTGTTGAATCGATGACAAAGGTTGCTACGACTGACAGATGACCACAACACCGACATGGGTGCTGCAGCCGGCATCCCGATTGCTGGAACCTTGGCGTCATTTTGCTGGAACTGATGAGTTAGTTTACTACAACTGATGATGCAAAACATTGTGAGCTACACGGTGAGCTACAACCCGCAGCGACGATAATGAATTTTTTGTTGCAACCATCATCTCCGTTTGCTACGACCAACAATGATAACCGCTGCCACAGTCGGTGGCCATGTTTTCTAAACTGCACTATGAGGTACAACCGGCGGGGACGACAATGACAATTTTTGTTGAAACCGTCACCTTCATTTGTTATGGCCGGTACTGAAATTCCTTGGTGGCGACGGGAGACAACAAGTGCGACAACTGAGGGTGAGCGGTCGTTGCGTGACGTGGCCGATAATGGCAGACGAGTGGGGAGGGGAGATCCTTCCTAATTTTCTGTGCACGTGCAGGGGAAGAGGAAGATGATGACGATGCCCCAATCCACTTCAATTGGGTTGTTGATGCGCGCTTGATCTGACACTCTTGACCGGCTGAAAGTTTGGTCCGGCTTACCGGCGCCTAGCGCTGTCCATAAAAAACCGTAACGCAGCACAGTAAAACCCCATGTAACCGAATGACGTCAGTCATCGACTAAGCGCTAGTCATACCCAAACATTCATTTATTTATTACAAAACAACAAATGTCACAAGGAGAGTTCCATGGTACATATTCAGGATTTCCACGAGCATTTCCTCGAAAAATCCAAAAAGTGTTGTGGGGTAACCCTAATTACATCCTATTGAGGATGATTAATTGGGAAGCTGCTGCAGCTGCTCTTATGCATGACCTTAATTGATGTGGGGCGAACCTTAAGACGAGGGTCGGTCCATTATTGACCCGATCTTTCACGGCATAAACCTTCATTGCAGCAAAAACTCGTTGTGGGTTTATGAAGAAATTCACAAACTCCGCATGAAAAACACGTTAACCCCTCAGTTCGAAGGAATAATGTGGACGGAATGTATAGGCTTAGTTTGTAATCTCCTACACATCACATGAACTCACATGCCAGTAGAGAGTTTTGACGAGGTTTCTCTAAACTCGATAATGGCCCAAAAACACACATGTGTCTAATTCATCTCAAAATAACATACCTGTTGTTGACACCAGATTTTGGCACGGTCAATAACTTATTTAAGATGGCCTCAAATGGAGAAGTGATCTTCATGAAAGAGTTCCGTATTGTCGATATGAACATCTTTGAAGTTTGGGTCATCGCAGTCCGATTTCATCTCTAAGGCCGAAACTATGCTCAAAGTACTAAGATATTATATTCAGAGTACAGTTTAGCTGATTAAGCCCCCAAGACGACCTCAAATGGAAAACTTATCTACACGGATTGTCTTCGTCTCGTCGAAACGATTGATTTTGATATAAAAATCGTTCCAATCCGAGTTTGTATGCAAAAGTTAGAGCCATCGGAATACAGCCCTGTCAGGAGGCAAAAACTGGCGCGCCCCACCAGACACCCTGTCTGATGGGTAGTGCGAGGGATAGCCTGTTTTACGAGACCGATTTGACCCTCAGGATGACCTCTGATCAAAAAACGTTCAACATAAAAGTTGTTCGTCTCGTCTAAACGGTCAAGATTGCTTTTGGGCTCGTTTCCATCCGAGATCGTTTACCACCACATAAAAGACCCGCAAGGTGCAGCCAGTTTAAACCGAACAGTTTTGGAAAGTTCAGACAAAACCAATCCGAATTTGACTAGGGTTTTCGACGTGAATCCAAGCCTTTTCCTTGCACGGGAAGTCCAGCCGCCTCTTATATACCTAAGGGGTGACGGGCGATTGAACAACACACAATCGATCAAATCATCTACCACTTTTTATCTTTTATCTTTTCTCCTTAACGCTAGTTCTTCTTCTTCCTCGTTCTTCGTTCGTTCTTCTTCATTGCAGGGCGGCGAACCTCGAGGCCCTAGGGGTGATCAGGTCGACCTAGGGCAGCCCATAGTCGCCACGCGCCCAGACGGGGTCCCTCCCGGGCGTGTGGGGTTTCGGGTCTTCAAAAGCACCCGCCGGACGGGTCTCCTTCGACGTGAGCTGCGGTGCATCACCCTCGGCGTTAGAGGTACACGGTGACGTGTTCGTGTGCGAACACACTTTTTGACGACTCCGCTGGGGAAGAAGCTTTGAACGGTCTCCGGCCCCTTCTTGCTACGAAGTGATCGTCATCTAGGGTTTGCAATCTACAAAGGTAATATGAATACCCAATTCACATATGTAGATGCAAATAATGCATATGTTGTTGCTAAATCATCTAATGAGCATAATGTATCGGCTAGCCCTAGCTTTATCAATCATGCATCTAATTATGTGCAAGGGCCGATGCAACAAAATCTCCATGATTCTACTTCATATAATTTTAGCAACATGCAACATATGTATCCCAACTCCCATGCATCGGCAACCCCACAAATTTATATGCCGATGAATAACATGATGAGTTCGGTTAATCAAGTTGAGACACCCTATGTAGGAACTTCCAATGCTATGCAACAAAGTGTCTCAAGTTTTTATTCATCGGCAAATAACTTGCAGTACGCTAATCCAAACGTGCCGGTGGATAGGGGAATTGGTCATGTTACTACTAGTTATTTGCCCAATTACCCTCAAACATCATATGCTACACCTCATGCTACTAGTTTTTTGGCACCATACGCAACTGTTGATGTCCATAATTCGGCTCAGCACCTTCATGGTCATGGCCGAATAAGTGAAACTTCTGCAGGAGCACAAATGCCTTCACCTACTACCGTGGCATATCATGTTCGCCCTACACAATTACAGAATTTCAGCAACATCTCATTGCCGAAAGAGTCTAAAAGCATTGGGGGGCAACCATATCCAGACTGGGTAATTGAGAACAAGCTTACATTCTCTTGGGATTTGTGCAACTCTATTCGCCAGGAACTAATAGAAGGCGGGAAGCCTCATGATTTTGCTGCTGTAAAAGCTAGAATTGTGCAAATGATGCAGTCCCCAGTGTTGTACCATCCAGTGTACCACCTAAAAAATCGCAAAGTTTCGGCACCTCATTGCCGAAAGAGTCTCAAAATATTAGGGGGCAATCTCATGATGAGTGGATGGAAATTGAGATGAAAAAGTTTAAAGCTCGCCAAGCTGAGATGTGGGCTAAAATTAGACGAGAGCGAGAAGCCTTGCAAATTCAAAAAGATAAAGTTGTTGATTCAGGTAACAAAGAAAATTCGGTTATTAGAAAAGCCGAATCAAGTAGTATATATTCTGAGACCATCAAATCCAAAGAGGCAAGCATTATTGAGAAAGGGCATGGAAAGCATAGCAAAACAACCATACTTGATTTTTCCGAAGTCAATGAAATCTACTTCCTGCCCTATGAGTTTCGTGCCATAGAAATTGATAAGCCTCAAGGACAAGAACAAGTAGCCGAACAAAGTTTGGCTGACATGGATCTTCAAAGCAATGATGCACGGAATCAAGAAAAAAATGATGACAAGGTGTTGGGGAGCCATCCAAAGACGGAGCAAGATGTTCTTCAAGTGGCACCACCATCATGCTCTCCCAACATATTTGAAGAGGTATGCATAGAGAGTAATTTGCCTATTTTCAGATTTGGTCGCAACTTCATTATTGGTGCATATATAAGAAATATTCTCATAAGTAATTTTGAAAGACCAATGAAGAAGGGTAATTTACTTGTTAGCAATAAACTTGTTATGGAACATATCGGTCAACACATTGCGCCATTTATAAAGACCGATAATGACTTATTGTTACAGCCAAAGCTTTTCCCGTTGCTTTATCTAAAGTTCGTGTCTAGTTGGGTAGCTTTGCTTATTTCGTACTTGGCTTGCACTTGGTCTCAATTGAGACATGTGTGTTCTAAATATTTTTATTTCAGAAGTTTAAAGCCAAGGTTAATTTCTTTTGAGAAATCCGATGCTAATATAATATCTTATCAAAAGACACCGGAGATAGAGTGGAAAACACAATGTATAGCCGAATGGGGAGATTCCAAATCTGAACCGTTCGTTTGCTTATCTCCAAAGCCGTTCACACAGCAAGATCAGCTAGAAAACAAGAAGTTTACCTTCAATTCAAGCATGTGTGACCAAATATTTGATTTATTGCTGAAAAATAATTACATAAGAATTCTTGGTCACCATGTTGAGCCATCTATCCAAGGATGAATGTATTGTAAGTTGCATGATTCGTTCAAGCATAATTTTGATGATTGCAACATGTTCCGTCAAATAGTTAAATCGACCATTGAAAAAGGACGATTGAAGTTTGTTGAAACACCAAGAGATGACCAGTCTATTCCGATTGGTCCTGATGGCAAAAAGTGAAGAAATAGAAGGATGGAAGCCAAAAACAGTTAAGCCGAAGGTTTGCATCACCCCATCAAAATCTTCGGTTAGCACATCATCCATATTCTTCAATCATACCATTGATGCCTTTGTCATGGAATTCATCATCAGGTATGTTAAATTACCCTCCCTGGATTTATTTTAATCCATGGAAGCGACATAATTTTCTGCATCATGAGAGGGTATTACCAAATCTCTATACATTTTATTAGCTACATTTTTCTTGATAATCCAAAGGGCCGAAATATTTGATTGCTATTTCATTTGTTTATTTCGGCTATACATGATTTGGTGAATGAATTCTACATGGGCATTATGTTGATGGCCGGTATTTATCTATCGCCCTAAGAATATGTCAAAACATGGCTGATGTAGTATCCTAACATCGTCCTTAGTTCAAATAGAGGCCAAAACGAGGTACATGTTCATTGATATTGCCCTTGTCTTTCTAGTACTACGGAGATTATTTTCGACGGTATATTTGTGGCAATGGCCAAGGTGCTGGTGTTGCTTATTTATCTTCATATGGAGCTATTTTGTGAAGCCTCGGGCCGCTTATAATATTTTTGCACAATCATCAAAGCCGAATATGCATTGTCATTCGGATTGGAGCTTTGCCTTGATATAGGTGCTATACATATTGAGGCTTCCGGTGATTCGTTATTAGTAGTGCAACAAATATCCAAGGGTTATCAATGTTTTGACGGATCACTTATAGTTTATCTTTTGGTATGTCTAGATGCAAGATTTACCTTGGGTTGCTTTGAAATTTTTCATATATCTAGGCATGAAAATTTGAAAGAGTTGGCACAGCAAGCGTCCGGCTACTATGTTAACCATGGTGTATTGCATTTCTATCAATAGCCGATGCTAGGTCTTGCGACATAGGTAAGGCTGAATCGAAGCCCACCGCTTCGGCCACTGATGAAACTTTTATGCAGGCGAAGTAAGGATTGAAGGAAGTTCATTCTTGATTATCTGCAAAATCCTAGCGAAAGGGTGAACAATATGGTTCGGAGGATGGTTTTGATCTATGGAACCTTATCCTTTGGATTGTTATAGAAAGTGAAGTTTTCACCCAAGTTTGCATCAAGAGGTTCAAACAAGCAATGGTCGATATATACTTGTCGTCCTAAGAACATGCAAAATGGACGATGGAGTGTTGACATCGTCCTTAGAACATGCGGAAGTTATTTTTCGGCACACAAACTTTGCCGAAAAACAGGGGGGCATGTGTTGACACCAGATTTTGGCACGGTCAATAACTTATTTAAGATGGCCTCAAATGGAGAAGTGATCTTCATGAAAGAGTTCCGTATTGTCGATATGAACATCTTTGAAGTTTGGGTCATCGCAGTCCGATTTCATCTCTAAGGCCGAAACTATGCTCAAAGTACTAAGATATTATATTCAGAGTACAGTTTGGCTGATTAAGCCCCCAAGACGACCTCAAATGGAAAACTTATCTACACGGATTGTCTTCGTCTCGTCAAAACGATCGATTTTGATATAAAACTCGTTCCAATCCGAGTTCGTATGCAAAAGTTAGAGCCATCGGAATACAGCCTGTCAGAGGCGAATCGGCGCGCCCACCGCACACCGTGTCTGATGGGTAGCGCGAGGGATAGCCTGTTTTGCGAGACCGATTTGACCCTCAGGATGACCTCTGATAAAAAAACGTTCAACATAAAAGTTGTTCGTCTCATCTAAACGGTCAAGATTGCTTTGGGGCTCGTTTCCATCCGAGATCGTTTACCACCACAAAAAAGACCCGCAAGGTGCAGCCAGTTTAAACCGAACAGTTTTGGAAAGTTCGGACAAAACCAATCCGAATTTGACTAGGGTTTTCGACGTGAATCCAAGCCTTTTCCTTGCACGGGAAGTCCAGCCGCCTCTTATATACCTAAGGGGTGACGGGCGATTGAACAACACACAATCGATCAAATCATCTACCACTTTTTATCTTTTATCTTTTCTCCTTAACGCTAGTTCTTCTTCTTCCTCGTTCTTCGTTCGTTCTTCTTCATTGCAGGGCGGCGAACCTCGAGGCCCTAGGGGTGATCAGGTCGACCTAGGGCAGCCCATAGCCACCGCGCGCCCAGACGGGGTCCCTCCCGGGAGTGTGGGGTTTCGGGTCTTCAAAAGCACCCGCCAGATTGCTTGCGTACCGCGCTTCCGGACGGGTCTCCTTCGACGTGAGCTGCGGTGCATCACCCTCGGCGTTAGAGGTACACGGTGACGTGTTCGTGTGTGAACACCTGTTACATGGCCTTACCATGACAGATTATACTACTATCACAACAGACTCAAACTTGGCTAATAAGTTGGCCTAACGATACCTCTCGTTATCTCTAAATCTCGACCAAATAACATTTCCCAATAACTAAGGAAGGAAATCCTGACCATGTGCTTTATTTTAGCAGATAATCATTACAAAATAAATGCCAAAAATAATTAAACGTAATTTTTTTAGTGGCCCCAGCCGATATTTCTCAAGGAAAGTAACCTCCACCATTGAAATATTCGGACGTGTACATCCATCTCTGATGGTCTTGAACGTGAGTAGCAGACTAGGATTCCATCATTAGTCTCAACAAAATATATGTCCTCTACTTGTGGGACCTGGCCTTGCTCTGTACAAGGCAACCAAGAATAAAAAATATTGTACACCTTGATGAAACGTGTTTGGGTTGGAACTCTTTATTTTTCATCTACATGCTCCACGTGACTTTGCTTCTTCTCATTAGCTAGTCCAACGGCTTGTCGTTTTTCTGCCTTCTCTTGGCGCTTAACAACATCAACTTGATTCTGAGAATTGTTGGTATAAATAAATCTCGAGACGAGGGTCGGTCCGTTGTTGGTCCGATCTTTCACGACACAAATCCCAAACAACAACAACAACAACAACAACAACAACAACAAGCCTTTAGTCCCAAACAAGTTGGGGTAGGCTAAAGGTGAAACTTATAAGATCTCGCAATCAACTCATAGCTCTGGCACATGGATAGCAAGCTTCCACGCATCCCTGTTCATCGCTAGCTCTTTGGTGATACTACAATCCTTCAGGTCTCTCTTAACGGACTCCTCCCATGTCAAACTCGGTCTACCCTGCCCCCTCTTGACATTCTCCGCACGCTTTAGCCGTCCACTATGCATTGGAGCTTCTGAAGGCCTGCGCTGAATATGCACAAACCATCTCAGACGATGTTGGACAAGCTCCATTGCAGCAAAAACTCGTTGCGGGTTTACGAAGAAATTCACAAACTCCGGAGGAACAATATGCCAACCCCTCAGTTTGAAGGAGGACGAACCATATACGTTCAGCTTGCAATGTCATACGCGTCGCGGGAACTCACATATCAGTTGAGATTTTTGACAAGGTTTCTCTAAACTCGATAATGGACGACGGCCGAAAAACACACACGTGTCTAATTTATCTCAAAATAACCTACCTGTTACATGGCCTTACCATGACTATTTATACTACTACTAGTAAGTTTGCACGTGCAACGCACGTCCCCACCAACACACATAATTTTTTGTGAGTGGAAATATTAAGTTTGTATTACGAAAATTCTGAAAAAATAGAATAAAGGCATGACTATAAAAAATCGATGCGGAACAATATGCATTCTTAAAGCACACCACCAGTAATACAGACATAAATGATGTACATTATTAAACAAAGATAACATCAGATGAATATAATGAGTAACCATGCACACAAGGCATGTCTCAGCTGATGTATACATTAAATCAAACACAAGACCTTACAAATTCATGTTCAATATTTGTGGGAAAAGAACCAAGAGCAAAAACTGAAGTGATGCAATGCAGACAAAGGAAAATCAGATATATCTTTTGTCTAATCTATGCTTAAGAAATTCTCGCACAAAATAGGATGCTTTTAATATATAGACAAGACATGTGCCCGTCCAGTGAGCACAAAATTCATCTTATTCAACTCCATACTCTTATAACAAATATAGAAGGATGGAAATGATATACCAACTCACACACGATATAAGCTTACCACTTACGTCTGTCACAAACATTAAAAAACTAATTATATTTGAAGAGTACAAAAATAAAAACCACATTTTTCATAGTGCAGTTCATCCAAAAATGTTCTTTAACTGAATGTATCTGGAAATATTCTTGGAAAAAATTGAACATAAATTATGAAATGGTGTATCAAGTTAAATGAATAAAATATAGTGAATTATCTATATGTAGGAATGATTCAAGAAGTTCCTTCCACCTACCTGCAACAGAAACACAGTACAAGCACGAACTCCACCTTATCTGACAAAAAAGAACACCACCCAACATCTGTTAATCAGACTAGATGACCCGGTGCGCCAAATGGCGCAGAGACCCATTTGAAACCATGTTCATGTTGAAAAATATTTGCCTTTTATAGTAACTTTATGTTTGATCAAGGATAGAGACCATGTCAAACCCGAAGTGTTTTGAACGTGAATTTGGGAAATGTGTCATTTGGCTCTGTTACCCAAGTAAGGTGCAAGGTCCAAATTCAAGCATCAAGAGTAATGATTCTAAACCTTTTGTAACAGAAACCTTTGCATTTGTTAGCAACTTCGAGTTTTAGCAAGCACTAAGGGTAATAATTCTAAACCTTTTATATGAAAAATTAAGGAATTCCTATGCTCAAACTATATACTTTAGCACGTGAAACTAATTCAAACCATGCAAGTTGAAATATTTAGAGACCGATCATAAAATTGCCAAATCAAGATATAGAAGCAAGAACAAAGTACCGTCAATTTTGTCAAACTAACAGAAATGCATTTTACATTGCCTGCTCACTACTATTGTTGTCCATAAATAAATGTCTATCTATTGTTGTACCCAGGTTAACTTGAATTAGCTAGGATGAATCAAACACTTCTAAAATGAGCAGTAACATATCAACAGGGTATGCATCTGCATGAGACGACTGATCTTTTCTTGTTAGCAACGAACAAATATTGATTTCAGTCACAGGCAAACCAAGATGCAAGCAAATCTAAAATTTCTCAGTCTTTGACCATGTCTCTAAGGAACAACACTAAAACAAAATTGAAATAATACCATGTTTGTAAAGGTTCGCCTGTTAAGCGGTCTGATTCAGTGAGGATCCACCTGAGGAACTGACATGTTGATATTGCAATCGAAGTTGAGGAACAACGACGATGGTCTGGAAGAGAAAGGGTGAGCGAGAGAAGGTTTGGTACACGGAGGGAAGAAGGTGATTGATAAGGTCAAGGCGTCAGTAACCGTGTCTCGTGCCCATGTCGACACAACAAAACTTAATTTATTATTTACCTTTTTTCTAAGCCCAACAACATGGTGTAAATTTGAATTGGCACAACTAAATTAAATTATTTTGT
Organism: Aegilops speltoides; assembly: GCA_021437245.1. Lineage (NCBI taxonomy): Eukaryota > Viridiplantae > Streptophyta > Magnoliopsida > Poales > Poaceae > Aegilops > Aegilops speltoides. Next base: position 423,305,050 of record CM038147.1, read on the forward strand.
CTAAAAAAGATGTCAAATCAAAAAATAAAAAGTTAAATCAAATAAATGAAAGAAACATTAGCTGATATATTTATAATGGTTATCCATCAGTAACGATAGCTATTTTATATGACCGGTACTGCTAGTAGATTTATAGCGGTTATCCAGCAGTGGTGATACAGATGATGGATCTTTTCAAACATTAGCTGGGCATATATATCATCATGGATAGATACTTAATTACATATAAAACACATGACCACAAAGGGATGTTTAGCACATAGATGATTACAAAAATCTGAAGCCTATACATGTCTTATTCTTCAGAGCAGGAACAAAAGGGTTAGGGCATCATTGGAACTAAACATGGAGTATACTGCAGAAGAAACAAAAAGTGGCTTCTCCAGGGGTCACACATGCATTGTAGGTAAGACAGATCCAACAAAGGTAATTAGAAACGGCCTTTCATAGTTTCCAGCCGTTGTTCTAACTTCATACCTATGAAGCGTAATCTCTTTGTCAATTCCTCGATGCCTATAAGTGCTACTATCATAACTCCTTTGGTGTCATCCTGTCCTTTTAGGTGACGAACAGTTGTTGTGTTCTGCAAAAAACAAAAGGGCAGAAGTTGATGTGACATAACACATAACAAATAACATGTGAATAAAGATGACATCCTTGTGGCACTCAAAGAAATAGTGCTCATATGGTTAATTTAAATACTTAATCATATCCAACTCCCACCATTCCTAAATATGTCCTTTTAGAGATTTCAATGCGGACTACATACAGAACAAAATAAGTGAATCTACATTCTAAAATATGTCTATATACATCCGTATGTAATTTGTATTGGAATCTCTAAAAAGACTTCTCCTCATCAAGAAGATCACATACACTATCTATCCTGTACAATGAGCATAGGACAAGCTCAGCTAGTGTAACTACCAATTAGCTATGTGATGATCAGCTAAGAAAATCAACTTTGATTATGTGTCTTTGCCAAGACTACTCCAGAAACATGCATGTTGAATTAAATGAACAAACAAATAGCCAAAAGACCATTGGCTATCCTTGACTGGCTAGCTATGTTTTTAAGGCGGTAAGGCGACCTAAGGCGCTGCAGGGGCGCCTTATCGCCTAGGCGACGCCTAAGCGCCTAAGGCGGACGCCTAAGCGCCTAAGGCGATCATATTTGTAAGGCGCTGGGGGGGCGCCTTATCGCCTAAGCGTCGCCTAAGCGTCCAAGGCGGGACGCCTTAAAAACAATGCTGGCTAGTTTGACTAAATGACTCAGGAAAATAAATTGTCATGACATATTATAAGTAATAAAAAGGCAAAAGGCCAGAATATGTGGTACATAATGTTCACAGTCCATCGGCTTCACCAAACACTAAAAAGGGGTAAGCATAAATACACCTCGCTAATCCCATGGAGGCACTTCTCACATAAAAAGGCAAATGAATGAAAACAGACAGGTATCTTGTTTTCCTAGACTGTTGCATCCATGGCGAAATGACTATAGCAAAAAGATGTGTGCTATAGATTTGAAGAAAATACGGGTTCGCCTGTGAGGAATATACTAAAAGTCTACAACAATAATCATAGTGAGGTAATCAAGAAAATAGTGCAAACGCATGAATCTGATACGCTATAGAACTCATCCTTCCGTATGTAGTTTTCCTATCTTCCATGTGGAAGAGATTAAGGTAAATACTAACAGTTCGAATTTGTTTTAGAATATAGGAGGCATGTATAAGTAAACTAAAAGGAAAAACCTACACACACATGGTGCAACACCAGTCATGCTATTTATTTCAAGCATCAATGGTAAATACTAACTTGCCAAACCTCATATGTTTACTAACTATGATACTGAAGAAGAAGTTACTGAAGAACAAACTAATCATTCCAGTGCTACAGAATCATGAAAAGGAACTGTGATGAAAACCGAAAGGAAAGACTTAATTTGTTTTATTTTATATATAACCATGGAAGAGCAGCATTATAAATCATAAGTTGTAGCTCCTATAAATCATAAGTTCCCTCATATTGTAAATAGCGCCCTTGTATGGACGGTGAAACTTACTATCCCAATGCCACATAGATAATCACAATACGTGAACACTGACACAAGATTGCTCTAGATTTGAGATCCTGGCACTCTGCACCTCCATATAAAAATTACCAATGTGTGGGAATTCTCATGAACATCATCACCACTCACTGACCCACCTTCGAACATCTCTTAAGGATTTTGGTAATGAACCATCTCAAGGAAATTTGCATTCAGGCTAGCAACTTCAATCCAGTCGTATGGTCCAACAAAACAATTCTCTGGTCGGAGAAAAAATAAGTAAATACAAAATAAAAACACTCTCTTTTCACCTAGAACTGAAGCTCAGGAAGTTTACTTCCCTTCCTAGCTTCCAACCCTGTCCCTCCTCAGACCTCTCTATCTGTATACCTTTGTCATGGATGGAGCTACACTTGCTCATGAAGATGGGTGGAAGCTGGGAAGGGAACAAGATTGGAGAGAAGACAGTATCGAACCTAGGAGACATTATGTCATCAGAACAAATCTGAAAAAAAAACCAAAGCTCTCCTCTAGCTTGGTCATGTTTACATTAGCATAAATCGTAACATTAAATTGCAGGAATAAACTTGACCGTGCGAGATTAGTATGAGGCTCAGGCTCCACATAGTGATACGAGAGCATTATCATCCAACTTCATCTATACTATGTGTATATGATGACAGCAAGCATGAGATTATTTGCAGCAGTCTTAGAAGGAAAACTATATATGTTGTAGCCATATCATATATATGCTAACCGCACGTCAGAGAAGGTACTTCGTATTAGAGAAAAATGGGAAATTCTTCAATAGCTTCAAATAGGAGTATTGGCTATAGACAATGTAAGAATGGCTATGAAGCTTTTTTTCTTTATGAGCTAAATTGCTCTCAAAGGAAATACAGATAGTACTTAAATGGAAAGGCTTATTATCCAAGTTATTTTAGTTTAAATAAATGCATCAAAAATATGAACTGAGATCAAAATAGTAAACTACAGGCTAATATATATAAGCATTCCATAGGCAGTGAATAGAGAAGCCGGAAATACATAGAAGCACACATGCACAAAGAGGATATTACTTACATTCAAACCAAAAAAATCTGAAGTCTGAACAGCCCCGCCAAATTGAAGAAATTAATTCAAAGATGTGCCAAAACAATAGGCAGAGAGCCATGCGGAAAGCTTGCGGCCTCATATCCATAATACGTTCTGAAGAAAAGCAATATCCCATTGGATGCTCTGTTAATCACCATGGCACGAATCAAAATGTCAGTTCCTCGAAGTAACATAAAACAACTCTTTCTTCATGAAACTTCATTCAGTATGTTAAAGGAGAAAACATATCCTTTCACAGAAAGAAGAACAGAGTAGCACTACATACCATGGGAAGATCGAGCAACAACAACAAACACTAAGAGCCATGACCGAATCGACAAACACGACAGCCTTCTTTGAAAATGGCACATAAAAAGCTATTGTCAATATGCACAGATAACACCACTGTAGTTAATTACATGTAGAAAATCTGCATGCATTCATGTGCAAACATAACTACTGCAATAAGACAATACAACAAAACGAAGCCATCACCTGGAATTTTGATTAGGTATGACAATATGTACCAGCACCAAAACACACCACAGCAGCGAGAGTCCCATCCCATGGCAAACAACACCAAAGCCCAAAGGGAATTTGCAAGAATCCAAATTCTGTATTGAGCATTTTAAGTAGAGTCCCCGGGAAAAAGTAGTCCCTGATCAATCTATAGAACTGCAAAGTTGCCGACAAAGTGAAAAATTGTGTGGTTATCCAACTTGTTACAATATCGAAATAATGCTTATAATAAGACAGGGAATGTATTTTCAGTAAGGCTGTCCTGGTATTCCAAACGCAAAATATGAGTGCAATGCAATGACTTATTACCTCGTTCAAAAAACTGCCATGAAAGATAAAAGATCCGAGACCCTCTAAAACACACAGTCTTGTAATATAAGCCAAGAGGTCCAGACCAGAAGAATTCATTTGCTAACCATTCCCGAACACCAGACAACACACGCGTTGAAAGTACAGGAAATTAATCTATTCGCCTAAAATCCTTGTGTCCGAAGATTCTTCTTGATGCATGGACTGAACAGAGGTATCAGAAACAGTGTTGATACTCCCAGTTACGTCTTTAGGCAAAACAGAAGCGACAAATGTCAGATACCATAAGGCCAACGGAACCATGTTATCTACGGTTGCAAAATAGATTTTGTTCCAAGAAACACAACACTACAGAGGAGTCACCAAACCACGATGCATGCACACTTGTCACAATAAACATAAGTACTTTGCAAAAGTCTGGAGGCTACAATGTTTGTCATGGATAAACTAAAGAACCGAATGTGTTTCATCACACAACAATTAATTGATTGGAAGAATATAATGTATGTCAGTGTATTCTAGTACCTTGTGCACCTTTTACACTGCCTCAACCCTTGTTCACTCCACAATGAACTTTCCAATTACCTCCAACGCTAGCTCACGATGCATGACCCTGCGCCATGTATGGTCTCTCTTACAAATATATCAACACATTCAGAGATATGGTGATTTGTCGAACAACTATGTGTTGCAGATGAATTTCCACTAACATCCACCCGCAAACATTGAATAATCCATCATTTAAAGGACTAATTCCAAGTGTGAACACGGCCAAACCTTGAGCAATAACATGGGGCTAAGCTCCTGCCCGACGTGCGCCTACAGAGATGTAGGGCACGGTGAGCACTTCGCGAGGATGCGGCGTGGGCGTGATTCTGCAGGTCAGGGCTACCCACGCCATGCCCCTGAGCTGATGCCGCCAGTCAACTTGCGGCTGGCGCCGGCGCGTGGACCTGCTGCCATCCTGTCTCCTCCTAAATGGTACAGGCATGAATCCGTAGCATGCGGTGATGCACGAGCCTGCTGCTGTTGCATCTCCTCGTCCACCCACTCATCATGGCAAAGCCCCGTTTTAGTCGTCCACATGGGCAGCCGTCGGTGTCGCCATCGAGCAGCAAGATGCTGCCGAAGTGGAGCTGTGTCGGGAGTGAGCGCGTGTGGAAGATGGCGCCAATGGCGCAAATAGCCGATATGAACCGAAATGTATTTGCTTAACAAAGCCTTCCTCTGAGATTATTTTTGTATTTTGAAACTACATTGTTTAGAACATATGCTTTGTACTGATGATATCTCAAATAATTGAACGGATCAATTAGAAATTACAAATCATATATCACTGACAACCAAAAATATGCACAGCTCATATCAATATTGACAGAGAGAGAATAAATGGTTTCTTGTCATATATATTATTATTCCCAAAAAATGGGTTCAGACATTCAGTAGCATGACAAAGCAAAAGGAGATCCACTCACATATGGACTCTTCAAATGCTAGACAAGTACAAAAGAAATTAGTGCCTAATCTAAGATAGTTCTGGCATAGACCTTGTGCAATTGTTGCTTATTAGTGCCTCGCAAAATATAGTCACAGCAGGGAGCAGAACTAAGCAGCAGGGCAAAGACGACAATCACACTTGAGATAGAAAATAACCAAGCTGCTAATTAGCAGCCTATTATTTGCCTCTTGGAAAAGAAAGGGGAGAAGTAAATCACCTTGGATGAGAACTAATTAATTATCAAGCTGCTGTAGCTGCCAAACATGCCACAACTAAATACATGGATTCTTCCAATGTAGCTCGCATAGGCACCTAGTACAAAAAAATAGACAGAATAATGCATCAATTAAAAGGTGCCAAAACAAGCAAAGTATATCATGAACAAAAACAAATGAGGAAAGGGTTCATACAGAGAGGGGAAAGAGGCAGTGGAAGGTGAGAATACCAGCAGGCTCCACAACAACTATAGATACCACGACACCATGTCGAGCATATGTAGTTCTTGATAGGCAAAACCTTTACCAAAATAAGATAAACCTCAGTGTACTAACAACAATAAAATTTTGGATATTAGCTGCCAACCATGACTATGTGATATCTGCCCAGGTAAAAAAGTATGTAAGATATAACAAAAAGGGAGGCACACATGAATCATTTCTTCTGTTGGAGGCAAAGAATCTAAGGCCTTATACCTCTATCCCCAATTCTTTCTCTCTTTATCAGAATATAACTAAGAACCACTGCACAAATATGCATTCAGTATGGAACATAGGTCGCTGGAATATAAGCAAACAAAATAGTTGGCATACATAGAAACTAATCTAAACATGGCTAAAACAAACAAATATCAGAATGCAGAAAAAACTTGACTTTGAGAGAGAGAGAGAGAGAGAGAGAGAGAGAGAGAGAGAGTACCCTTTCATCAAACTCTTCCTCAGGATTCTTCCTCTCCTCTTCTTTCTCAGATCTGCACATCATGTTTACAAAAATAAAGAAATCGAAATCAGATTACCAGAGAACTGGGGGGATCAAGAGGTAGGGGGGTGGGCGGTGTGAGGACGTGCAACCTGGATTGGGTACAGGGGACGACGGCCGGTGAGCAACAACCATCAGTCATGGCCGGCGACACTTCTCCACTCCACGACAACGCGAGCGACGCCTAGAGCTCCGGCATCACGGTCCTGCCTTCACCTCTGTTCTTCTCACCCTCCCATGCTCCTGCACACCCACCATTAAAACCAAACACCGAAACCCTAACTGCGAAATATAAATTAATTTAAGGAGATAGGAATTAGGAGGAGGAGCTTACACGGGGGAGGAGTTCAAACCCCTTCTTTCTTGTAGAGATCGAGCCGCCACCGACCGCGAGGTCGGCCCTCCCCCGTCCGCCGCCACACCTTCCTCTCCTCTTTCTCTCAGATCAAGCAGCCACCGACCACGAGGTCGACCCTCTCCCGTCCGCCGCCACACATCCCTCTCCTCTTTCTCTCTCCTGCGCCGGTCGCCGGGGGAGAGAAGGGAACGGGCAGCTCGCCGAGCGGGGAAGGAGGGACGCGGGGACCGCTCCGACCCGGCCGCCCTCCATGGGGTCGCCGCCGAGGCGCGCGGATGGAGGAGGAGGCGAGGAGGCGGCGCGCGGATGGAGGAGGAGGCGAGGAGGCGGCGCGCGGATGGAGGAGGAGGTGAGGACGCGGCTAGGGTTCGTGGGGAAGACGCAGTCTGCGGTCTCCCTGCCCGCGCTACCTGCCTTTTTGGCCCACTGAAAAGACTAAAATGCCCTTGGCCCGCTGAAAAGACTAAAATGCCCTCGGCGGGGTGCAGAATTTACAGGCGGTGGCATAGCGATTATATGGGGCGATGTGAAGGGCGCGGTCGTGACTACGAGTCTAGGAGGGTTTATATGTTCAATGAATCAATAAGCTCGCAGGACAGAAAGGCCAACTACCAACCTAGCAGAAAAATATTGTATATAATACATGGCACACCCACATAAATAATAGCTTAAAATAATTATTAGAACTTAAATCCGGCAACTGAAGCACCAAGTGCAGGAAGATAGGTTATTATTTTCTTAGTGGAAAAAAGCTAACAAATCATGGCTTGGTTACTCAGGAAAACGTGTTTAGTCTGAGTCTGAGATATACATCCTCTCACCCTCGGTAGCCTTTTCCCAAATATGAGTTCTAATATCACATTATCCTTTCCATCGAACGAATTCAACACAATAGTGGCGTATGAGGATTCTAACAATGGATTGGCCTAACTGTAACACATAAAAGGGGTTCGTGTAAGAAAACAAAATGATAAATACTGCAATCCGATGGGGGTGAAGAGAACATATAAGCGATAATTAAGATATTTCACTTTTCATATGGGATTCTTGTGAAGATGAATCTAGGCCTATAGTATAAATTGGTTCATAAATAGGCCTACAAATACAAGAGGATGAGTGAAACAAAACTTTCATGCCCGTGAGTTCCACCTATCCAGCTCCTTTTTCCGAATGTATCCTTCTACTGATTTTTTTTGCGGGGCATCCTTCTACTGATTAACAACGTGGCCATGGAATTAATCACCAAAACGAAGTAGATCAGGAATCCTACCTGTGCTGCTGTCCACACGGGGCTGATCTTATCCATCAACAAGCAACCCTGAATCTGCCATCGCGTGGTCGGCCCTTTGGCGGAGTCCAGCGGCAGGCGGGCGGGCGGAGTGCTGCGCGGCAAGGTCGGCGAAGGAGGCGTGGTCCATGAGGATCTGCTCGTGGAGCTCGCCGAGGAGCACAGCGGCATCGCCGCGCGTGGTGGAGGAAATGACCCGGTCCTCGGGGTCCTTCCAGGATTCCTCGCACCGGGACCCTTCGTGGTTGATCGGGATGTGCAACGCCCGCATCATCTCCTTCCCCGCCGCTGTCGACGCCATCTCCCCCTTCCTCCACCGCTCTCTCCCTTCCTCTGCCACTCACGTTCCAGTCGCTTCGGGTGGTTGACTCTGTTTGCTCGCGCCCATGGGGAAGTAGAGGAGGAGCGGTAGGCGGCGGCAGCGATCTACGCTCGAATCTGTGACAAAATTACGGGATTGGGGCAGCAGAGGAGGAACGGCAAAGAGAAAATAACGGGATAATTAAGGACGAAGGGTGTGCGGGGTGGAGCAGTCTGCTTCGCGGCAGAAGCCGCTCCGGCAGCGCCGGCCACAGCCCTTCCCCCCGCGCTAGCCCCGTTCCGTCAATTCCATGATCCCGCGGGAGAGGCCGGTCGTCTCGGGGCTCGGTCTCTCCTCGGCGTCGGAGGGCTCCGTTGAGGCTGTCGTCGGGCCGGCTGCTCCCGCCGCATCGCCGGACGCGCATCTTGATACGGCAGTGGTGGAGGAGCCGTGCCGGAGGCTGTCCTCGTGGCAGGAGGCGCCGGCATCCAAGAAGACTCTGTGGAAGCGGAGGGTTGGTGCTGGCCTGCCTGCGGGGGGCCTGCGCCGCCCATCGCCGGAGCGCCGGGAGGTCTCGCCGGAGATGAGGGACAAGTGCTTCCGCTGCCTGGCCAAAGGGCACTTCCTGAAGGACTACACCAACGACCTCGTGTGCCTCCGTTGCGGCCTCCCGGGGCATGTCGCCTCGCAGTGCAAGCGGCCACGCAGTCCGTCGCCGGTGGAGGAGCTCCGTCGGAGGTCTGCGCCAAGGTGGCTCATGGTGACCCTCGCGGTCTTATCACGGGGCCGGTCGTCGTCCGGGATGGGCACGTCGGCAAGGCTCCCGCCTCCTCCGCTGGCGGCTGATCCTGCGGTGGACTCGGTGTGCCCTACCGACAACAGCAAGCAGTTAGTGACGATCGACAGACGATGGAGCCTTCGGAGTTGTGCGTGGTCAGGAGGACCCGGGCTATGGATGATATCGAGCTCAGGCTTCGCCAGGCCATGGTGGTGTACGTCGGTGGTGAACGCTCTGAGATTTCCCCGGAGATGGTGCTGCGTGCTCTTCAGGACAGGTTGGGCATCACCGCGGACAGAGTCTCCGTGCACAAATTTTGGCCGGAGGACTTCCTTGTGGTGTTTGCTAGGCAAGAGGATCGGAATCTGGTTGGTAGGCGTCCGATGCTGGAATTTCACGGTCAGCGTCTTTCGTTCAGGCAGTGGATCAGGCAATCTCAAGCTGTGTTCGCCGCCACGAGGTCCAAAGTGAGATTAGTCATTGAGGGGCTGCCGCCGCATGCTTGGGAGTTGGAGGTGGTGGAGGCTCTACTCGACGGGTCGTGCATCATAGACTCCGTCACGCCGGAGACCTCGGCGAGGACCGACCTCGCTGCGTTTAGGCTGTCGGCATGGACGGCGGACCCGGAGCTGATTCCTACCAGCCGCTGGCTGGCGGTTCCGGAGCCGGAGGAGCAGCAGGATCTGTTCCAACCAAAGGCGTTGCAGTACAAAGTGCTTATCCACCTGGACGCGGTGACCTCGTTCCCGGAGGGAGAGGAACCATGGTTCTTGCGCGGCTCATCGGATAGCAGACAGAGCGGCTTGCCGGACTCGGACAAGGACCTGGGCGGTGACTCTAACACGCAGAGTTTTGGGTGGCAGTTTGGGGTCCGCGACCAGAGGGGTGACAACGCCGGCGACCATGGTGGGCGCCGGAGTTCCGCCGGCGGTGCGGCTCGCCATCTTGCGTCAGCGGTGGTGGTGCTGGCGTGGAAATTACCGCCCATGGACTAGGCAAGAGAGAGAAGAAGCTTTGGGAGGCCAGGCGTGCGTGTGCAGGATAGGCTGACGTCCCGTCAGTCGGCTTTTGACCGGATCACAGCTGGGTCAGGGTTGGTGGACAAGGAGAATTCGGCGGGTGTTCAAATTTCGAATCCCCAGGGCGCGTGTGAGGCGCTGGCACAGGCTGGGACGGTTTTGGCGCCGAGATTGGCTGAGCAGGCCACTACAAGCCCTGATCGTAATCATGCCCTCATCATGGCTTCAGGTGCGCAGCTGGATAAGGGCGCAGACGTGACCGTTGGCGGGCCCACAAGGTTTCGGCTTGTGGGATCCAATGGGGGGAGGCTTGCGGGCGAGGCACCCACCCTCTGCCACATCCCCGAGGCGGAGGTGGAATCTTTGCCACCACTGGTGCGCGGCGACAACTCGGTTGATGTGCTGGAAAGGATGGAACTTTTGGAAGTTGGGCAGGTGTGCCCCACTCTGGCGGTGGTGGGTACTGCGCGGCCACTGGTGTGCGGCGACAGAATTGCTGCTGGGCTGGATCGGATGGATGGCCAACCATCAGGCGGGCAGGTGGCTCTCACACCAGATCCTCTGGGTGTGGTGCTGGGTATGGCCCAACATGTGTCTTTGGAGCGGCCCGTGTGCCACACGCCTGGAGGGCAATCGTCTGCCGCACCGGATCGCTTGGCCACAACTGGGACTGGGTCCGACATGCCGGGCTCGAGACACGCTGCTGGATTTAGCGAAGTGGGACCCCAGGGCAGGACGGAGGGAGTGGATGGCTCAATGATTGGCGTGGATGGCCATATGATTGGCACGGATCCCCTTCCTGATAGGGATTGTGTTGTCCCTGGACAAGTGGCGCCCAGGCAAGTGGGGGAGGCTGCTCAGCTAAGCTCGCACGTTGGGTACGACATGCAAAGCAAGGAAGCGACATGCACTGGTGGTATGAAGCCACAGGAGGTCGCTGCTTTTGGAAAGATGAAATGGTTCTGTAATGCGCTGGTCCACAAACTAGCGCCCCCTCTACTTCTTGAAGTGCAATCGTCTCTCCGGCCTGAAGCCCAGCCCTTCACACCTCGTCGCAATACCAGAGGAGCCAAGAGAGCACTGACGTCCAACCCATCCAAGGCTACGCAGGCGGAGAACGTACTTATGAGAGCACTTGGTCTTGTGTCGGAGGATCTTGAAGGGAATGAAGATACCATAGCCGAGCTAGCGGAGATCTTCGAATCTCCTCTTCGGGAGCAGCATGTCAAAGTGATTGCAGCGTTGTTCGGGAAGGAGGTCCCTCCTACTTGCGAGCTGCTAGGAGGAACCACGGCCGTGGTGAGCTCTGCTTGAGAGCTTGCGTTGGATGTTGGGTTGCACTCGTGATCCAATGGATCATAATCCACATGTATTGTGTTGGAACGTGAGGGGCCTCAATTGCCCTGCCAAGAAGCATGCCGTTAGGGAGTTCGTAGTGGCGGCTAAGGTTAATCTAGTGTGTCTGCAAGAGACTAAGCTTGATGTACTTGACCAGTTTACTGTCATGCAATGTATCGGGCAATCATATGATGGTTTTGACTATGTGCCTGCGGAGGAGACGCGTGGGGGCATCCTTATTGCCTGGGATAGCTCATCGTTGACTGTTGATAACATTGTGCGGGATGCTAACTCCATCACTGGCTTGGTCCATGACAAGGGTGGCCATGCATGGTGGATCACGGTGGTTTACGGACCGCAAGGTGAAGGCCCTAAAATGCAGTTCCTATGTGACCTACATGCATTGAGAGCGAATTGTCCAGGGCCTTGGATGATCTTGGGTGATTTCAACATGATTTTGAGTGCGGAGGATAAAAGTAATAATAACATCAATAGGCGCATTATGAGGAGATTCAAGGAGTTTGTTGACAACAATGAGCTCAAGGAAGTCTACATGCATGGCAGGAGATTTACGTGGACGAACGAAAGGGATAATCCGGTAATGACGAAGATTGATCGTGTGCTTGTCTCGGTGGACTGGGAACTCAATCACCCGGATGTCCTCCTCCAAGCTCTCTCCACCAACATCTCAGATCACGCTCCATTGCACCTGACCACCTCTGCCCCTTTCTGCCCTAAGAGACGATTTCGATTTGAGATGTATTGGACCAAGTTGGAGGGGTTTGAGCAGGCCGTCCGTGACGCTTGGGTATGCGATGAGACTATTGCTGACCCCTTTAAGAGGATGGAGCTTTGCTTAGGAATACTGTGGTGGCTTTACAAGCTTGGGGACAAAGGAAGACCGGTAACATTAAGATCCAAATCGCTGTGGCAAACTATGTCATCCTCCGGTTCGATCGCGCCATGGAAGCTAGAGCCCTTACCCCGGCGGAGCAATGGCTTAGGAGGATGGTGAAACATGCACTATTGGGGCTCTCCTCGCTGCATCGTACCATTGAGCATCAGCGATCACGGCTGCGGTGGATCCGTGAAGGGGATGCTAACACTAAGCTGTTCCAAGCCGTGGCGAATGGTAGACGCTCAAAAAATTTCATACCCCACATCAGACATAACGACGAGCTCGTCACGGAGCAGGAGAGGAAGGGGGAGATTTTCACTAAGGCCTACGAAAATCTGTTAGGTCATGCCGTTTCTAGAGAGGTCGAGCTAGATCTGAACTTTCTGGGTATTGAGACGCATGACCTGACCGATCTTGAAATCATGTTTACCGTGGAGGAAGTTTGGAACACCATTAAGGAAATGCCTCCGGATCGCGCCCCTGGACCGGATGGTTTTGTGGCAGCTTTTTATCAAAAGGCGTGGCAGATCATTAAAAACGACATTATGGCCATGGTGATGAAGCTCTATGTGGAGGACGGGAGGGGTTTTGGAAAGTTGAACAAAGCGCACATTGTGCTCATCTCGAAGAAGTCTGATGCCGAGGTGGTGGGCGACTTTCGCCCTATTAGTCTCACTCACAGCGCTGCAAAGTTGTTTGCTAAAATGTTGGCCAATCGTGCGAGGAGAAGGATGAAGGAGATTGTCACGGCAAATCAATCCGCGTTCATCTGTGGCAGACACTTGCACGACAACTTTCTCTTGGTGAGACAGGTGGCTAGGAAGATACATACTCGTAAGGAGGCCGGGGTGTTCCTGAAGTTGGACATCTCGAGGGCTTTTGATTCCATTGCTTGGCCTTTCCTGTTTGAGGTGATGAGGACTAAAGGTTTTGGCCGCAAATGGATGGCGTGGGTTGCTATATTGCTCAGGACGGCATCCACCAAGGTGGTGGTCAATGGTGTGCCGGGCAAAAGTTTTGTGCTAGCACAAGGACTCAGACAAGGAGATCCGGTTTCCCTCCTCTTGTTCATCATCGCTATGGATGCACTCTCTTGCATCATGGTCAAGGCAGGTGAAATGGGAGTGCTACGACCGTTCACCGGGGTCAAGCCTAACCAAAGTGTGTCTATATATGCCGACGACGTGGCTCTTTTTGTCAGGCCTAATGAGGTGGATCTTCGGTTTGTCACTATGTCCCTTAAAGCTTTCGGCGATGCGTCGGGTCTAAGAGTCAACTATGCCAAATCTTTTGCCATTATGATTCACGGAAATGAGGAGGATCAAAATAGAGTTACCAACTTGCTGCACTGCAATCTAGCGAAGTTTCCTTGCAAATATCTAGGCCTCCAACTCGCTATCCATCAACTTAAGAGGGCAGACTGGCAGCCAATGTTGGATAGCGCGAAGAAGTGCGCCCCGGGATGGCAACGTGGCCTCCTACAGAGATCAGGACGGCTGGTGTTGGTCAAGTCTGTTGTAGCCGCAAAACCCATACACCACTTTATGATCACAGATGCGCCAGCATGGGTATTCGAAGAGTTGGACAAGTGGATGAGGGCCTTTTTTTGGGCTGGCAAAGAGAAGACCTCGGGGGGCCAATGCATGGTTGCATGGAACGCGGTATGTAAGCCTACGTGCTTCAGAGGGCTGGGAATCAGGAATCTTAAGTTACAAGGACTTGCATTAAGAGTCGGGTGGGAATGGTTGAAGCAAACGGACCCGAAGCGCCCTTGGCAGGGCCTCAGTTTGATGAAAGAGGAAGATGCTCGAGCAGTTTTTGATAGCATGGTTAAAATCGAGGTTGGGGAGGGCACCAAGGTCCTATTTTGGAGAGACCGTTGGATCCATGGTTTTGCTATTGCTGACATTGCACCCATGATTCACGGGATGGTGGATGTGCGCATACGGAATAGACGCACCGTCAAGGAAGGGCTGGACGAGGGGCGATGGTTGCGTGCTCATGGCGAGGTTGAGATGCACAAGCTGTAGGTGGCCAGAAGGTCGATCTCCATTGACAAATGGAGATCTGACCTTTACGGGCCACCTACAGCTTGTGCATCTCAACCTCGCCATGAGCACGGTGCAAAAAGATCTTAACGCCCCTGACTATTTCTCCTGGCCCGCGGATCCATCTGGGAGGTACACTGCGAGGTCCACTTACCAGCGGTTATGCCTTGGAGACGAATGAGCCCCCTACGCTTCGTGCATCTGGAAGAGCTGGGCACTCCTTAAGTGCAAAATTTTCATTTGGTTGGCCGTCCAGCACCGCATTTGGACTTCGGATCGTAGGGCTAAGCATGGCCTCCAAGATCATCCTTCAAGTTGCTATACGTGCCTGCAGGACGAAGACAATGCCGAACACATCTTGGGTCAAATGTGGGTATGCACGGCATGTGTGGCACATCTGCTTTGACACCCTCCACCTAGCTATTAGGGCCCCAGTAGTTGATGACACTTTCTTGGAGTGGTGGATCGAGACTAGGAGGAGTGTGCCCAGAGAACTAAAGAGAGGGTACGACACCTTCGTCATACTAGTTGCCTGGGAGCTCTGGAAGCAAAGAAACGCACGTGTTTTCAACAGGGTGCAGCAACAAAGGACCCCGATGGAGTTGGCGGATGATATCTTCCGAGAAGTCAAGCAATGGAGCCTTGCTAGATTTGGAGTTGGTAGTTTAACACATTTTGTGAGAATGTAGCCCTAGAGTTTTAGTTGTCGGGTGTAAAGGGTGCTGTGGGTATTGGCCTAGCTGGGATGCTTTCATCTAGCTAGTGCCGCTCTTGTACATTCACTCTCTTTCTTCTATAAAAATATGTTATGCCTTTGGCGTACTCTCAAAAAAAAAAAATCTGGATCGTCTATTTACTTGACAGACCTTTGATATAATATAGACTATTAGATGTGATTTAGTTAGATTGATCCAACGTCTCTGGTAATCCTGTGTATAGTTTTTGATGTGTAGGAATTCATGTTTGCTCTTTTAATAGTAAGTAAAGATAAAGATAAAGATTACAGCAGACTCAAACTTGGTTAATAAGTTGGCCTAATAA
The DNA here is from genome assembly GCA_021437245.1 of Aegilops speltoides. Lineage (NCBI taxonomy): Eukaryota > Viridiplantae > Streptophyta > Magnoliopsida > Poales > Poaceae > Aegilops > Aegilops speltoides. The sequence goes on from CM038147.1 coordinate 423,320,571, forward strand.
TACCTCTCGTTATCTCTAACTCTCGACCAAATAACTAAGAAGGAAATCCTGATCATGTGCTTTATTTTAGCAGATAATCATTACAAAATAAATGCCAAAAATAATTAAACGTAATTTCTTTGGTGGCCCCAGCCGATATCTATATCTATACCTACTAATAAAGCAAGGTGATATTCTTATTTTCGTCCCGCGATTAGATGATTTTTTTGAGTTTTTTTTATCCGGTGAGGTGGTACTATTCACATGAAAGTTTTGATCGTCGTTTCGTGCATCGAGGAAGCGTAGTCCAAAGGCCGATACGTCTCAACCGGGTGGGCCTCGACCTTCCTCTAATGGGCTGGCTCCCTTAGCCAACCGATCTATATTCAGCCTATGCTAAAGACGTGATTTGATATTTATTAGTCTCACCTCGCTCTTTTAAATCAAATCCCATCATTTTAGATACGCACGTGAGTTGTATTAAAATCAACCAGCCAAGAGAGATCCATTAAATCCAAGTCAAAAAGAAAGAAAGAGACCACATAAAGGCAAGGAGTTGGGGGGACGAACATGCATATCAGTATGCTCGTGATCGAGTGATGGCCTGCAGGAGAGGCCGGAGTTCATGGGGTCGTCGCTGCAGTACTTGCATAAATTCGTGAACACATATCTGCATGCAACGTACGTGAAGATAAACATGCATGCTAGGCAGCAGGGCCACTATTAGCCGGTGGCGTTGACCACTTTTGGCTGCGCCATTCTAATTTAACATGAACACATGACATCAATGGTCTTAGATACAACTTCTAATCTCCCTCAAGAGAAAAGGTAGATACAAGTTCTAATATAATCATCTGGGACCTACTGCTCCAATCAGTTTACTCCTCCACCGGATTTTCTTTTAAGTTTACCCATAAATTCTTAATTAGAAAACGATAGATCATGCTGAGACGCCCTTTTAGTTTGCATAAAATACCTCTATTTAATATATTTTTCATTTGAGATTTTCATGAGTTATAGGTAACAATACTTCATGGTTTGGATAGAGATTTAGCTACATATATGATCATGTCATGTGTCATCATGAGCATTCGTTTATCCAAAAATCCAAAGGTACCAATGTGCATTCTCTATAAAGAATTGTCAGATCTCTCTTCTCCGTGTGCGTATATATAAAAGAAGCGGCTATTTATTTTTTGGATATTGTGTTATTGCACGGAAAAAATGAGCTATTATGCATAATTTGTTTATCTAGATAATATGGTATTGTGGATTGTGACTTGTGCTTCTTTTACTTAAATGTTGTAGTTAAAACAAGTAAATGTCTAACCATTTTCCCATAACAAAGCAGCCCTAGCGGCGGAACCAAAAACTTGTGGCCGTGTGAGCATCGAAGGCGGTGGGCATGGAAGCTTCCGGTAGAAGATTTTAAGCACTATCAAGCAGCTAGCCCTTGAACCAACAAACTAAATGACATAGTTCCTCTCCCTGGCCAACCTTGATTGATAAAAATTATTGTGTTTCCCCGTTGCAACGCACGGGCATTTGTGCTAGTATTTCTCAAGGAAGTAACCTTCACAATCGAAATCTTCCGACGTGTACATCCAGATGTGGTGGTCTTGTACGTGAGTAGCAGACTAGGATTCCATCATTAGTCTCAACGAAATATATCTCCCCTACTTGTGAGACCTGGCCTTGTTCTGTACAAGGCAACCAAGAAAAACAAAAAAATGTTGTACACCTTCATGAAACGCGTTTGGGTTGGAACTTTTTCTTTTTCATATACATGCTCCACGTGACTTGGCTTCTTCTAATTAGCAAGTCTGACGGCTTGTCATTTTTCTGCCTTCTCTTGGCGCTTAACAACATCAACATGATTATGAGAATTGTTGGTACAAATAGATCTCGAGACAAGGGTCGGTCCATTGTTGACCCGATCTTTCACGACACAAATCTCCATTGCAGCAACAACTCGTTGCGGGATTACAAAGAAATTCGCAAACTATATAGAAACAATATGCCAACCCCTCAGTTCGAAGGAATAACATGGACGAACCATATAAGTTCAGCTTGCAAAGTTGCAATCTCCAACGCGTCGCGGGAACTCACATGCTAGTAGGGATTTTTTACAAGGTTTCTCTAAACTCGATAATGGATAACGGCCGAAAAACACACACATGTCTAATTCATCTCAAAATAACCTACCTATTACATGGCCTTACCATGACTATTTATAATACTATTACAACCGGCTCAAACTGGGCTAATAAGTTGGCCTAACAGTACCTCTTGTTATCTCTAACTCTCGACCAAATAACTAAGGAAATCCTGATCATGTGTTTATTTTAGCAGATAATCATTACAAAATAGATGCCAAAAATAATTAAACGTAATGTCTTTGGTGGCCCTAGCCGATATCTCTCAAGGAAAGTAACCTCCACCATCGAAATCTTCCGACGTGTACATCTAGAGCTGGTGGTCTTGTACGTGAGTAGCAGACTAGCACTACCGGAAACCAGCCCCCTATGCCGACGGCATTAGTATGCCGACGGTCTGACAAGAGTACGCTGACGTGATCTAGACTGACGGGGATATGCCGACGGCAGCCGTCGGCATAGATCAATGCCGACGGCTTAGGGGCCTATGCCGACGGCCCCTGGCCATAGGCATAGACCGCGAGTCCGGTAGTGTAGGATTCCATCATTAGTCTCAACGAAATATATCTCCTCTACTTATGGGACTTGCACTTGGCCTTGTTCTGTACGAGGCAACCAAGAAAAACAAAACAAATTGTTGTACGCCTTGATGAACTGTGTTCGGGTTGGAACTCTATTCTTTTTCATCTACATGTTTCACGTGACTTTGCTTCTTTTCATTAGCTAGTCTAACGGCTTGTAGTTTTTCTGCCTTCTCTTGGCGCTCAACAACATCAAATTGATTATGAGAATTGTTGGTACAAATAGAACTAGAGCTGGTCATATCATCCTCTCTCCCTTTAAGCGAAACCGTCCTGGGTTTCGAGCCAGACTTTATAACAACGATATGATATGCAGATTGTACATCTGCTGAAAACAATTTAGCACCTTGAGCTTCCTTCATTGCTTCTTCTAGCTCCTTCCTTTTCTGTAGTCGTTCTTTCCTCCATGTCTTAAACGGCTTCTCTTCCATGGACACGAGAATATATTGTGTACCATGTACGACAGTGTATGTGTTGGCGGAATAGTCGTGTGTAGCGTTATTTTTCTTGTACCATGGCTTTCCCAGCAGTATATGACAGGAAATAATCGTACCGGAATTACGCCGCACAAAACTTCACAAGAAAATTTGCCCACTGAAAACAGTACCGCAGTTTGGTGCGTAATGTCGAACTTGTCGTAGTACCTCCTCAGTGAGTACGGTCGTGGATGTGGTGTCATCGATAGTTGCAGCTTCTCCACCATGTCGACGCCAATAGCGTTGATCGAACTGTCATGGACGCTCGATGTGGCGCAAACTTTCTCTCCCACTTTACAGCAGGTGTGAAAAAGTTCAGCACCATAACCTTTCTCCTCCAGCAAAAAATCACCGGAAAGCCTCCAGTAGCTCCAGTAGCTCCAAAGTGCCATGAGAAACGCCGATCTCTGATACCAGTTGATGTGGGGTGAACCTCGAGAGGTCGGTCTGTTGTTGGCCAGATCCTTCACGCCACAAATCTCCATTGCCCATTGCAGCAAAAACCCGTTGTGGGTTTACGGAGAAACTCACAAACTCTGTAGAAACAATACGCCACCCCTCAGTTCAAAGGAATAACGTGGATGAACCGTATAGGTTCATCTTGTAATCTCCTACGCGTTGTGGGAACTCACATGCCAGTAGAGATTTTTAACAAGGTTTCTCTAAACTCGATAATGACCGACGGACGGAAAACATACACATGTCTAATTCATCTCAAAATAACCTATCTATTACATGGCCTTACCATGACTATTTATACTACTAGTACAACCGACTCAAACTTGGCTAATAAGTTGGCCTAACAATACCTTTTGTTGTCTCTAACTCTTGAGAGCAACTCTAGCAGACCCCGCATCCCGCGCCGGCCCGCAAATAACCGCCAAATTGGGTCGGGGCCGAAAAATCTGCACGATCAGACCCCGCATCCCGCCTCGGCCCGCAAATATTTTTGCGGGGCGCGACAAATCTTCTCCCCCAACCTCTATCTTCACGGGCTGGTGAGGGAGTCCTGGATTAGGGGTTCCTCAGACAGCCGGACTATATACTTCTGCCGGACTGTTGGACTATGAAGATACAAGATTGAAGACTTCGTCCCGTGTCCGGGTGGGACTTTCCTTTGCGTGGAAGGCAAGCTTGGCAATTCGGATATGTAGATCTCCTTCTCTGTAACCGACTCTGTGTAATCCTAACCCCCTCCGGTGTCTATATAAACCAGAGGGTTTAGTCCGTAGGACAACAACAATCATAATCATAGGCTAGCTTCTAGGGTTCAGCCTCTATGATCTCATGGTAGATCAACTCTTGTAATACTCATATCATCAAGATCAATCAAGCAGGAAGTAGGGTATTACCTCCATCGAGAGGGCCTGAACCTGGGTAAACATTGTGTCCCCCGCCTCCTGTTACCATTAGCCTTGGACGCATAGTTCGGGAACCCCTACCCGAGATCCACCGGTTTTGACACCGACATTGATGCTTTCATTGAGAGTTCCACTGTGTCGTCACGATAAGGCTTGATGGCTCCTTCAATCATCTGCAATGATGCGAGGCAGGGTGAGGTTTTCCTCACCGGACAGATCTTCGTATTCGGCGGCTTCGTACTACGGGCCAACTCGCTTGGCCATCTGCAGCAGATCGATAGCTACGCCCCCTGGCCATCAGGTCAGGTTTGGAAGCTTGAACTACACTGCCGACATCCACGGAGACTTGATCTTCAACGGATTCGAGCCCATGACAGGTGCGCCGCACAGTGACGATGAGCATGACTTAGATCCGCCATCAGACGGTGTTCAGGAGAACGCACCTATAGCTGCCCCGGCCTTAGATCCGGAGCAGATCGCGCCATCCAAGGACGGCTGGATAGACCCCGCCACGGAGGCCGCACACTCATCGGCGATTGAGACGAACACAGACCTCGCCTTCGATGAGGCCTGTGTCATTAGACCCTCAGACTCGTCTCCGGCCATAGGCTCCGAATCACATGCATCCTTGCCTATCGAATCTGATTGGGCACCGATCATGGAGTTTACCTCCACTGATATCTTTCAGCACTCACCCTTGGGCGACGTGCTAAACTCACTAAAATCTCTCTCCCTGTCAGGAGACTCTTGACCGAACTATGTCCGGCTGGAGTGGGAGGCGGACGACAAAGAAATTCGTTCCCCACCCACCACCCACTTAATAGCCACTGTCAATGACTTAACCGACATGCTTGACTTCGACTCCGAAGACATCGACAGTATGGACGATGATGCAGGAGAAGAGCAGGAACCACCACCCACAGGGTGCTGGGCAGCCACCTCATCATACGATATATATATATATATATATGGTGGACACGCCCAAAGAAGGCAATGGCGATGAGGCAACGGAGGATAATCCCCTTGAGAAGCAATCAAAGCACCGGCGTCATCGGCGCCGCTCTAAGCCCCGCCAAAGCAAAAATAGCGATACCGGCACAAGAGACGATAACAATCCGGATGGTGCCGAAGACGAAAATAATCCCGCCCAGCCAGGCTTCATGCAGGCCAAGCGGGAGGATGGGCAAACTAGCCCTAAGGAACAGGTAACAGATGGAGAATCAGAGGATGACAATTACATGCCCCTCTCCGAAGACGAGGTGAGCCTCGGTGATGAAGAATTCATCGTACCTGAGGATCCCATCGAGCAGGAACGCTTCAAGCACCGGCTTATAGCCACTGCAAAAAGCCTGAAGAAAAAGCAGCAGCAGCTTCAAGCTGATCAAGATCTGCCAAATAATAGATGGACTGAGGTCCTGGCAGCCGAGGAATATGGACTCGAGCGCCCAACCAAAAGTTACCCAAAGCGCAGGTTGCTACCTCAACTCGAGGAGGAGACATTAAAGCCTACACTACCAGCGCAGAATGCGGCTGACCGGCCACCTCGTGGTCGAGACAAAGCGGCGTATCATCCTGAACACCAGCCCGCACCCCGTCGCCAATCAAACAACAACACCAAGGCCTGGGGCTACACGTAGGACCTGCAAGACGTACTGGAAAACAAAGCAGGATAGTCAAGATCGATCTACGGATCAGGGGGCGCGCCCCAATGCGTGACGATGACCGTCACGCCGGATATACTAAAAGCAAATCCGGCCGGACCGAATACAACAAACCAGACTCATTTGAACTGCGCCGTGATGTAGCCTGGCATAGAGGCACCGCACACCCCCTATGCTTCACGGATGAAGTAATGGATCATGAATTCCCAAAAGGGTTTAAACCCGTGAACATTGAATCATATGATGGTACAACAGACCCTCGCGGTATGGATTGAAGATTTCCTTCTCCACATTCACATGGCCCGCGGTGATGATCTACATGCCATCAAGTACCTCCCACTAAAGCTCAAAGTACCGGCTCGGCATTGCCTGAATAGCCTGCCGGCAAATTCCATCGGCAGTTGGGAGAACCTGGAAGACGCATTCCTTGACAACTTCTAGGGCACTTATGTTCGACCACCGGATGCTGATGACTTAAGTCACATAACCCAACAGCCCGGAGAGTCAGGCAGGAAATTCTGAACTCGGTTCCTAAATAAAAAGAACCAAATTGTCGACTGTCCGGATGCCGAAGCCCTAGTGGACTTTAAGCATAACATCCGCGCGAGTGGCTCGCCCGACACCTCGGCCAAGAGAAGCCAAAGTCCATGTCAGCCCTCACGACACTCATGACCCGCTTTTGTGTGGGAAAGACAGCTGGCTGGCTCGTAGCAACAGCACATCAAGAAATCCTGGCACTTCAGATGCCAAAGATAGCAACGGCAAGCGATGACGCAACAGACACAAGTGTCGCAACAATGGCGACAACGCCGAAGACACGACAGTCAATGCCGGATTCAGTGGCTCTAAGTCCGGTCAGCGGAAAAAGCCATTCAAAAGAAACAATCCGAGCCCGTCCAGTCTGGACCGCATACTCGATCGCTCGTGTCAAATTCACGGCACCCCCGATAAACCAGCCAACCACACCAACGGAGAATGCTGGGTGTTCAAACAGGCCGGCAAGTTGAATGCCGAAAACAAGGAAAAGGGGCTGCATAGCGATGACGACGAGGAGCCTCGGCCGCCGAACACAGGAGGGCAGAAGAAATTTCCTCCCCAGGTGAAAACGGTGAACATGATATACGCAACCCATATCCCAAGCGGGAAAGGAAGGGTGCACTAAGGGACGTCTATGCGATGGAGCCAGTCGCCCCAAAATTCAACCCATGGTCTTCTTGTCCGATCACTTTCGATCGCAGGGACCATCCTACTAGTATCCGTCATGGCGGTTCGGCCGCATTGGTCCTCGACCCCATCATTGACGGATTCCACCTCACATGAGTCCTTATGGACGGTGGCAGCAGCCTGAACCTGCTCTATCAGGATACCGTGCGCGAAATGGGCATCGACCCCTCAAGGATCAAACCCAGAAAAACCACCTTTAAAGGTGTAATACCAGGTATAGAGGCCTGTTGCACGGGCTCAATCACACTGGAAGTGGTCTTCGGATCCCCGGACAACTTCCGAAGTGAGGAGTTAATCTTCGACATCGTCCCCTTCTGCAGTGGCTACCACGCACTGCTCGGACGAACCGCATTTGCTAGATCAATGAAGTGCCGCATTATGCATACCTCAAGCTCAAAATGCCAGGACCTTGCGGGGTTATAACAGTCAATGGAAACATAGAGCCCTTGCTCCCTATGGAGGAGCACACTACGGCAGAAGTACAGAGCAACCTTCTTAGGCAGACCACCAATTCAGCAATAAAGCCCCCGGACACCGTTAAGCGAGTCCATAGTACCCTGCAACAGGATCGTTCGGCACGTTCAGAGCTCACCTAGCAATTCGGCCTCTGTCCCAGTCCCAGTCTAGCGGTGAAATTTGTGCCGCGCTTACATAATTACGCACTTAAAATACCATGGGCATAGGTGGAGGCACAACTATAATGAGGTCCACAATGCGGCTCAACCGCCCAGGACCCGTATACCTTCATCATTTTCTTTCTTTTAGGACCCTATTCTCTGGAAGCTCTTTCGTATAGCCCGATTATCGGACCCATCACGGGAAGGAAACACCAAGGAGGCAAGAAGATTTGACGTATAAGGGAATACCCAGGTGGTCTCTGATAACGATCGTTATACCTGTTTTACATACCCACACGCAGCTTACCCTTGGCTAGGACATGTCAAATAGTCCTATTTTGCTTATCGCACTACTTGTATGCATACGCTTTGACGTATTATTTAAATAAATAATGGAAAATAATATACAGCGTCAGCTTATTATTACATTCCTTTATCTTCTTCCCTTGACTGCTTATTTATTACAAATTGCACCCATACACTTTGGTACGTTAAGCTCGCCAGGGGCTTTAGTGTACCCCATAACACGACAAGAAAAGTCGGAACACTTTCGACAGTGCGGCACCCCGAACTTATAGTATTATATGCATCAGCTCTGAATCATGTCTTGGGTCAATAGTTGGGTTTGCCCGGCCCCCATGTTTTGGCGCCTTACGTTCCGTTATATCGGCTAAGGTAGCACAGGGAGAACTACTGCGATTGTGTCCCGGTTCTTCTGGACGAGCACCTCAGTAGAGAAAGCTGACTGTCATGATGCAGCGAGAGCTGGTCGCTGTTCGAGAGGTCTCAAATCCTTAAAGATTTTTTCCGCGGGTGAGGAATTGGCCTTGTCCGATTTAGGCGTGTATAGCGCCCCAAGTTCGGCCTTCTGAATACTCGGGGCTTCGCCAAAATTTAATATCGTAGACTTCTATGGCTAAGTGAGAGTGATAAAGCTGTATAGTCCGATTGCCTTGTTCACTGCGCTAAACACCTCCTTGAAGGACCAAAAATTTGGATGAAGAGTGTTTAGATTTATCCCGAACACCTCAGTACTAGGTACATGGGGGCAGAAGCCGACCACCGGGCAACTCTCAGATTATATAAATGGCCGCACAGAAGGTAATTTTTTAAATCAACAAGCGTTATATAGCGCACATGAACTCGTTTTCATATTACATGATCACATGAGTACATATTCAAATATTACATCCTTCGCACATTCCACCGCGACAAGGCGGGCACCCTTCAGGACACTGTCATAATACTTTTTGGGGTGGCGATGCTCCTTGCCCTCCAGCGGCCCCTCTGTCACCAGCTTGTCGGCATCCATCTTCGCCAGTGCCCTTTCGCGCGGGCGAAGGCCCTGCGCGCACCTTCAATGCAGACTGACCACTTAATGGTTTCAAGCCGCGGACAGGCATTCACAAGCCGCTTCACCAGGCCAAAGTAGCTGCTGGGCAGGGGCTCGTCGGGCCACAGCCAACCTATGAGGTCCTTCATGGCCAGTTCGGCCGCCTTGTGCAATTTGACCAGTTGCTTTAGCTGGTCGCTCAAGGGCATCGGATGTTCGATCCCAGCATATTGAGACCAGAACAACTTCTCCGTCGAGCTCCCTTCTTCGGCCCGGTAGAACTTCGCGGCATCCGATATCTTTTGCGGCAGATCGCTGACGCTCTGGAGAGCTCTCAATTCGGGTAAGTAAAGGAAAGTCTCCTTTACATGCTTGCTTTGCATAATGAATGCCTTACGCCGCTATCTTTTGGGCCTTGAATCTCTGAAGGGCCTTTTGGGCTTCGGCCTTGGCATCTTGTGCACTCTGGAGGGCCTTCGCAAGCTCGAACTCTTGCGTCTTAGAGTCACGCTCCAAGGACTCATATTTCTTGACGAAATCCTGGAGCTCTTGCTGGACCTCATCGACTCAGGCCTCTTGATTTTCGCGCTCGATGCGCTCCTTGGCCGCTTTGTCTTTGGCCTCGGACAGCGCCTTCTTTAGGGCTGCCACTTCGGTCGTGGCCCCTATTAAAGTTCATGACGATTCTGTGAGCTAAAACCATTTTTTATTTATCAATATTTAGACAGGGTATCACATACCTTTGTTCTCCTCGAGCTGCCTCTTTGTGAGGCTGAGCTCTTCCTCGGACCGCTCCAGGTCCCGCTTCAGTCCGGAGACCTCCGCAGTACAAGCGGCAACGGCCAGCAGCGAGGCCTGCTTATTCACATAGACATAATTCCGGTTAGACTCCTGTGGATGTTATTTGATCCTTTGTTCGGCCTTTCTTTCCGAACACCAAACAGAGCATCAGGGGATACTGTCTATGCTGTGATATTTTCTCAAAATCTAATTACTTACCTCAAAGCCTGTTAGGAGGCTGGCGTAGGCTTCGGTCAGTCCACTTTTGGTGGACCGAACCTTCTCGATCACCGCACTCATGATAGTGCGGTGCTCTTTGTCAATGGAAGCCCCGTGAAGCGCTTCCAGCAAGCTGTCCGATGCCTCTGGATGGACAGAGGTCATCGGCATGGGCGACTCGCCCCCTTCGTAAGGGGCCGCCTACCTGAATACGGAACCACTGGAGGTTCCGGTGCTGTATCCGGCTGGGGGCCAGACCTGTTGCGGCCCCCATCATCAGAATCCATGGGGGTCTTTCCCCCCATGTGCCCGGCGTCTGGGATTTCGCCTTGGGGCGTCTCCAGAACTGTCTCCCCCTGGTCTGGTATCCTCTGAGACAACACCTCGGTGTCGTCCGCGGGCCGGGGGGTGGTGGCCGTCGGGAGTGAATCACTATTCATCACCGACTGGCTCAAAGACCCATCCAATGAGGATACGCTGATATGGGATTTGGACAGACTGCACAATCATATTTGACATGATAAGAAGCAGTAAAGCAAAACATACCGGAAGTATTATAGTGTCCGGATACTTACAACTTCGCCAGGGGCTTGTCCCTAGGCAACCAATCCTCGTCGCTGTAGGCGGCTGTTGTGGAGTGGTCCGGAGGGAGGGTCCTTCCCTTCTTGGACCCTTCGGCCTCCCCAGACAGGGCGGCCTTCCTTTTCTTCTCCCCCCTCGGTTGGGGGGGGGGGTGGAGGGCTTTCCTCTTCCTCCTTCTTGTTTTCGTTGGAGGAGCGCGCCTCGGTGTCTTCGGACGATGAGTCCGATACAACCTTGCGCCGGAGACCTTTCCTGGTCCCCGTGGCCTTCTTCTTGGCCTTCTTCTCCGACACCTCATAGGGCGCCGGAAATAGCATCTCCGTTAGGAGAGTCGTTGCTGGATCTTCAGGTAGTGGAGCTGGAGAGTCGATCCGCTCCGCCGTCGCTACCCAGTCCTGTTAAATTGGCATGGAGGCTTAGATTCCTCCCACGAATATACTAGGGAAAGGAACATCTTGTAACATACAGAGAGCTTACCGGATTGGCGGGGCGCTTTGCGCTGAGTCCGTGATCCTCGGTAATGGGAGGAGGTACCTCGGCGGCCTTGAACAACACCTTCCAGATGTCTTTGTGCGTCGTGTCGAAGAGCTCTTGCAGCGTCTAGTGTTTGGCCGGGTCGAAATCCCATATATTGGTTGCCCGTCTTTGACATGGAAGGATCCGACGGAAGAGCATGACCTGGACCACGTTGACAAGCTTGATTTTCTTTCTTATCATATTTTTACACAGTTCTGGAGTCCGGTCAGCTCCGCCGGCGCACCCCAGGCTAAGCCCTTCTTTTTCCAGGAGGTGAGCCACATGGAAATGCCAGACCAAAATTCGGGGGCCGCCGCCCAGTTGGCGTCACGCGGCTCGGTGATATAGAACCACCCGATTGCCACCTCTTCACGGTCTCCACATAGGAGCCTTTGAGCCAAGTGACGTTGGGCATCTTGCCCACCATGGCGCCTCCGCACTCCGCTTGCTGGCCAACCACCACCTTTGGCTTCACGTTGAAGGTCTTCAGCCACAGGCCGAAGTGGGGCTTGATGCGGAGGATGGCCTCACACACGACGATAAACACCGAGATATTGAGGATGAAATTGGGGGCCAGATCATGGAAGTCCAGCCCGTAGTAGAACATGAGCCCACGGACAAATGGGTGGAGGGGAAATCCCAGTCCGCGGACGAAGTGGGCAAGGAATACAACCCTCTCGTGGGGTTCTGGAGTAGGAACGATCTGCCCTGCGTCCGGGAGCTGATGCGCGATGTCTGCGGCCAGGTATCCGGCCTCCCGGAGCTTCGTGATGTCCTCCTCTGTAATGGAGGAGACCATCCACTTGCCTCCCGCTTCGGAAATGTTTGGAATGGCTTTACGGAGAAGGTGAGAACTTGGGTGCTGGAGCTCGAGCGTGCGAGAATGGATGGGCAGGGGAAGTAGAAGGCGTGGGTGAAAAAGAGGAATCTTTATCCCTTTATAAAGGCGGTAGAAACTGTGCGCCTCCCCACTTGCCCCGTAAAATTGCTTATTCCCCAAGCGCCATGATTGATGGCACAGTTGGGTTACCCACACCCGTATTGATGAGAATCCCGTGATAAGGGGACACGATCTCTGCTTCGACAAGACGTGCCAATAAAACCGCCCCGCGATATGTGCCGTGGCAGGTTGAGAAAAACGGTTCGCATTATGCTCTAGGGTTCAGCCTCTACGATCTCGTGGTAGATCAACTCTTGTAATACTCATATCATCAAGATCAATCAAGCAGGAAGTAGGGTATTACCTCCATCTAGAGGGCCCGAACCTGGGTAAACATTGTGTCCCCGCCTCCTATTACCATTAGCCTTAGACACACAGTTCGGGACCCCCTACCCGAGATCCGCCGATTTTGACACCGACAGCTGGGAGGCCGACCCGAGCTCAACCCCTATCCGCCGCGAGATTTAGCGGGAGGGACATTTCCGCACGCCCTTTCCCACTCCCCGCACCCTACGCCACCATTGCCCCCCTTCGCAAGCTCCGGTTCCTCCTCCCGGCCGTCCGTCGATGGCATGGATGACCCCATGCTGTCCACCATCACCGTCGAGGTCGCGCACGCTCCTTCCCCTCGGGTTGATCTCGTCGCCGGCCATGTTGGTCCCGCCGCCATAGCCCAAGCACACGCCACGCCTGCCCGCAAGTGGCAGGGCAATGTGGTCGTGCAGGGCAGGAATCTGGTTGCCCCCGCTGCGATGGCTCGCGCTCCAGTCACCAACGCGGCAGCGCGAACCCGACCGGTGGCGGAGAAGGTCGGCAAGGCCGCGGGCGTAAAGCGGAGGAAGGTTCTGGCTTCAAAGAAGCCACCTTCTTCATCCTCTCACTCCATCCTCCTGCAAGGAGGTGCTCCGGCAATGCCGTTCAACGGTGCCACTCGCTCCGCGAGCGAGGTCTTCGACGAAATGGCTGGAAGGTATGCGTCTTCGGTCTTGGCGATTTCCTTTCATTTCCGCCATTATTCTTGATATCTCGCGACTTGTTATCATTCGCTATAGCGGTGGTTCCAACAATGCAACAACCGAGTTCGTGATCTTGTTGGAAACGAACGCAGTTGACATTGATCAAGCCCCTTTCGAACCGTTCGACTACAATGAAATGGAGGGAGGCATGGACAATCATGGTTGTGCAGACGAATTGGAGGAGATCGAAGCGGAAGCATATGAGCAATCGCAAGCAAAAACTGGGAAAAGCCAGAGGTCAAAGAACTACACGATCTTGGAAGATCAAGCTTTGATCAAAGCATGGAGTGCGGTGTCTCTTGATGCATGGACGGGTACTTCTCCAACCGCCAAGTGATATTGGCAAAGGATCAAAGATCAGTACTTCTGCATTATGGCAAAGCATCCCAATAAGACTCCACGCACATTTCAGTCGCTTCAAGGGCGTTGGGAGAATATCAAGCCTGTGTGCAGCCGTTGGGCAGCTTGCTTGGAGCAAGTACGCAATGCACCTCAAAGTGGCACCGTGGAGTCGGACTATGTGAGTTTGTTTTGCCTTTGTTCAAGTTGTGCATCGTCATATTGCATCATGGGAAATGATTGGATCACTTTGTTCACATTGTGTAGGACAAGATTGCTCAACATCGATACAAGGACATGAAAGCTTCGGAAGGCGGATTCTTCAAACTTGAGCATTGTTGGGAGTTGCTCCAAAACTGCGAGAAGTGGAGGTTGATCGACAAAGAATCCCCACCAAAGAGAGGCTCACTTACAAACATGGATGAATATGAGGATGATGATGGCCCAAGAAATTTGCACAAGCCCGATGGCGACAAGAAGACTAAGGAGAAGATGAAAAGAGAGAAAGAAGCATCGAGCTTGAGGGAGAAGATTGATGCCATGGTGCAATCAAATGAGTCGATGTTGTTGAAGTCGTTGGAGATCAAGAAAGAGTTGGCCGAGAAGAAGGCAAAGAGAAGCAAGAAAAGTGGCAAATACTCAAGGAAGAGGGGCTCCGCAAAGCTGACATTGAGGAAAGAAGAGCACGCGCCGCTGAAAACAAATCCATGTCCTTGTTGCTCGCCGAAGAGAACAAGATCATGACAATGAACCGCAATGACATGGACGACCTCACCGAAACATGGCATGATATGGCAAGGAGAGAAATCTTGAAGAGGAGAATGGTCGCGTTGGCCGGTTCGTGTTACAGTTTCGGTGATGTTTTCTCTGCTCCATATGGTGGCAATGTGGATGATTTCGGTGCGGGAGTTGGAACAAGCGCCGGAGGTGAATTCGGTGGCGCCGATGAACTTCAAGATGGACTCGATGGCGCGGAGTGAAGATCGACCAAGATGATGCCGGACATGGGTGCAAACCTTTGTAGGGCCCTCTTTTGCATTTGCCGTAATGAACTTGGCTTTTATTTGCGCGTAAAACTGTTTATGTCATTTGAATTCGAACTTGTTTGTGAAACCCTATGTCAAATGCGAGATTTGCAGTTTCTTTGCGGGTCATCACGGTGGTGCGTGAGCAGACCCCGCAAAGCCGACCCGTAAAAGGATATATTCCGCGAATATACTTTTTTATGGATCCGTTTGGGGGGTCTGCATCTATGCCAGCCCGCAAAAGCGGTTTTGCGTGAACCGCAAACACGTTTTGCGGGCCGGCGGGATGCGGGGTCTGCTAGAGTTGCTCTGAGCAAATAACTAAGGAAGGAATTCTGATCATGTGTTTTATTTTAGCAAATAATCATCACAAAATAGATGAAATTTTTTTTATTAAACGTAATTTCTTTGGTGGCCCCTTTCTCAAGGAAAGTAACCTCCACCACCGAAATCTTCGGGCGTGTACATCCAGCTCTGGTGGTCTTGAACATGAGTAGCAGACTAGGATTTCATCATTAGTCTCAACAAAATATATCTCCTCTAGTTGTGGGGCCTGGCCTTGTTCTGTATGAGGCAACCAAAATAAACAAACAAATTGGTGTTCGCACACGAACATGTCATCGTATACCTCCAACGCCGAGGGTGACGCACCGCAGCTCACGTCGAAGGAAACCCGTCTGGAAGTGCGGTACGCAAGCAATCCGGCGGGCGCTTTTGATGACCCCAAACCCCACATGCCCGGGAGCGACCCCGTCAAGGCGCACCGCCGCTACGGGCTGCCCTAGGTCGACCTGATCGCCCCTAGGGCCTCGAGGTTCGTCGCCCTGCAACAAGAAGAACAGACGAAGAACGAGGAAGAAGAGGAAGTAGGGTTAAGGAGAAAAAATAAAAGATAAAAAGTGGTAGATGATTTGATCGATTGTGTGTTGTTCAATCGGCCGTCACCCCTTAGGTATATAAGAGGCGGCTGGACTTTCCGTGCAAGGAAAAGGGTTGGATTCACGTCCAAAACCCTAGTCAAATTCGGATTGGTTTTGTCCGAACTTTACAAAACTGTTCGGTTTAAACTGACTGCACCTTGCGGGTCCTTTTTGTGTTGGTAAACGACCTCGGATGGAAATGAGTCCAAAAGCATTTCTGACCGTTTCGACAAGACGAACAACTTTCATGTTGAACGTTGTTTGATCAGAGGTCATTTTGGGGTCAAATAGCTCGCGCAAAACATCTGTTTGCTCGCGCTACCCGTCAGACATGGCGTCCGGTGGGGCGCGCCATATTTCGCCTCTGGACAGGGCTGCATTCCGATAGCTCTAGCTTTTGCATACAAACTCGGATTGGGATGCTTTTTATATCAAAATCGATCGTTTCGACGAGAGGAAGACAATTCATGTAGATCATTTTTCCATACGAGGCAGGATTGAGAGCGTAATCAGCCGAATAGTGTTCTGGATACAAATTCTCAGTACTTCGAATATAACTTCAGCCTTAGAGATGAGACCGGATGGCTATGGCCCAAATATCAAAATTTCTCATTTTGACGATACGAAACTTTGTCACATGGAGCACTTTTCCATTTGAGGTCTTCTTAATTATGCTTCTGACCATGCCAAAATCTGGTGTCAACACATGCCCCCTGTTTTTGGGTAAAGCTTGTGTGCCGAAAAATAACTTGCGCATAGCTTGTTCTAAGGACGATGTCAACACTCCATCGGCCATTTTGCATGTTCTTAGGACGATAAGTATATATCCGTCATTGCTTGGTTGAACCTCTTGATGCAAACTTGGGTGAAAAGTTCTCAGTTTTTATAACAATCCGGTTATAAGGTTCCATAGATCAAAACCATGCTCCGAACCATATTGTTCTCCCTTTCGCTAGGATTTTGCAGATAATCAATAATTAACTTCCTCCAAGCCTTACTTCGTCTACATAAAAGTTTCATTAGTGGCCGAAGCTGTGGACTTTGGTTAGGCCTTACCTATCTTGACGAGACAAAGCATCGGCAATTGAGAGAAATGCAGTGCATCATGATTTACATATTAGCCGGATGTTTGCTATGCCAACTCATTCGAATTGTCATGTCTAAATATATGAACAATACTAAAGCAACCCAAGGTAAATTCTATATCTAGACATACCTCAAGGTAAACTATAAGTGATTCACCAAAACATTGATAACCCTTGGATATTTGTTGCACTACTCATAACGAATCATTGAAAGCCTCAATGTGATTAGCACCTATGGCACCAAAAAGCTCCAAATTGAATAACATTGCATATTCGGCTTTGATCATTTGTGCATAGATATTTTAAGCGGTATGAGGCTTCATAGAATAGCACCATAAGGAGATATATAAACAACCCCAAGACCTTGGCCATTGCTAGAAATTTAATCATCAATATATAATCACCATGGTACTAGAGAGATAAAGCTAACATCAGTATTATGCATGATGTCAATATGATGCTCAATAGTAAAATCAACCATGATTTGGCTTTACATAAATTCTGAAAACTAATAATCCAAAGCACACCCAATCAAAACGTAAGTCCACTTTGGAGTTTTGGTGAATTGGTCCATGCATAATATCTTCAATGCCATCAATTTGACAGATTTTTATGCAAGCACTTATCTCAACCTCTACTCAGACTAAGGACGATGTTAGAATACCACACCGGCCATTCTTAGATATGTTCTTAGGGCAATAGATAAATATCGTCCATTACCACAAGGTCCATGCAGAATTCACCCACAAAGTATGTATAGCCGAAATAAACAAATTAAATAGCAATAAAATATTTCGGCCGCTTTGTATTAGCAACAATAAAGCAACTAACCAAATGTATAGTGATTTGGTAATACCCTGTCATGATATAGAAAATTATGTTGCATCCATGGACCAAAATAAGTCCATGGAGGGTAATTGATCATACATGTGGATGAATTCCATGGCAAATGCATCAATGACATTGTTGAAGAAAATGGATGATGTGCTAATCGAAGATTTTGATGTTGTAATGCACACCTTTGGCTTAATTGTTTGTTTCTTCCATTCTTCTCTTTCTTCACTTTTATTGCACTAGTCGCAATAGAAGCATGCACATCATTTTTGTTATGAATTATACTCTTGGGAACCCATGCCATGTTCTGATGTCTCAGCTCTTGTGCACTAAGATTTTGTAATTCCTTCTTTTGCCAATACGATATGCCGAGTGGGCATCTCGGCTGTGATTCCGTTTTAACCAATGGCAATTCCTTTTCGGCCTTGTGCACTCTCCACTTCTCTTCTTCAAATTTGGTACTTTGATTCTCACTAATTGGTTGGTTCGTCTCATTGCCTTTAGTAGACAATGTCACCACTTTAATTGGCTCTTTTTCATTTAAGACCAAATCTAAAGTTACACTCTTACGACCATCTCTTTTAACACGGTAAACTTGCCTGACCACTTCTTTCCTCTTCCTTGAGGTCTGGACCGATTCCTTATGATTGAAACGGTTTTTAACATGTGATTGTTCTAATGTTGATCTTCTCGGAGCTGCATAATATTGGTGAGATGGTCTAAAATAAGATGGGGAATGTGCCCTTGTATCATAAATGTCCCATGATGGATATGGATCTATATGAGCATAGGGAGGCATCCACGACAATGGCATTGGCGGCCCAAAATAAGGATATGCATATGTTGCATTAAAATTCTCACTTTGCCAATGCCGATCCTCATATTTGTGCCTTGGGGGTGATCTTGGTTTCTTTGCATGATTTGGCTGATAAGCATTCTTCTCTTAACTCTTCTTTTGATATTTTTCCAATAGTTCAACGAAGGTGATTTTTGATCTCTTACACTTGCGCTTTCGGCCTTTGTTTTCTTTTGGTTTGCTTTCATCGATCATTGGATTTGCTTGCTGCCCCCAGTCATTGGCATCTCCATTGTAGATTCGATGGAATTCTTGCCCTCAAGATTATGTTCATTATGCTCTTCAACAAATTCTTTACTTGAAAGCTTGATCCCATCACCTGCAGCTTTAGCAGCCGATGCAAAAACTTTTTGCCATCGGGACTAATCGAAATAGACTGGTCATATCTTGGTGTTTCAACAAACTTCAATCGTCCTTTTCAATGGCCGATTTAACTATTTGACGAAACATGTTGCAATCCTCAAAATTATGCTTGGACGAATCATGCAACTTACAATACATTCGTCCTTGGATTGATGGCTTAACATGGTGATCAAGAATTGTAATATAATTATTTTTCAGCAACAAATCAAATATTTGATCACACATGCTTGAATTGAAGGTATACTTCTTGTTTTCTAGCCGTTCTTGCTGTTTGAACGGCTTTGGAGATAAGCAAGCGAATGCTTCAGATTTGGAATCTCCCCATTCGGGTATGCATTGTGTTTTCCACTCTATCTCCGATGTCTTCGGATAAGATATTATATTAGCATCGGTTTTCTTAATAGAATTTAACCTTGGCTTTAAATTTCTGAAACGAAGATATTTAGAACATACATGTCTCAGTTGGGATCAAGTGCAAGCCAAGTACGAAATAAACAAAGCTACCCAACTAGATATGAACTTTACATAAAGCAACGGGGAAAGCTTTGGCTGTAACAATAAGTCATTATCGGTCTTTATAAATGGCGCAATGGGTTGACCATTGACCGATATGTTCCATAACAATTTTATTGCTAACAAGTACATTACCCTTTTTCATTGGTCTTTCAAAATTACTTATGATAATTTATTATAGATGCATCAATAATAAAGTTGCGACCAAATATCAAAAATAGGTAAATTACTCGCTATGCATACCTCTTCAAATACGTTGGGAGAGCATGATGATGGTGTGACTTGAACAATATCTAGCTTCGTCTTTGGATGACTCTCCAACGCCTTTTCATCATCTTTTTATTTATTCCGTGCATCATTACCTTGAAGATCCTTATCAGCCGAACTTTGTTCGGCTACTTGCTCTTGTCCTTGAGGCTTGTCGATTTCTATGACACAGAACTCATAGGGCAGGAAGTAGGTTCCATTAACTTCAGAAAAATCAAGCATGGTTGTTTTGCTATGCTTGCCATGCCCTTTCTCAATAATGCTTGCCTCTTTGGATTTGATGGATTTGGAATATATACTACTTGATTCGGCTTTTTCAACCGAAACACTTTTAGTTTTCGAATCATCATTCTTTTCACCGGTTATATCAATTGGCAAGGCTTCTTTTCTTTGAGCTAATTCCCTATCAATTCTCCCTTGGCGAATTACTTGCACCCTATCGTGCAAAGATTTAACTCCCCTCTCAATTTCAGCCCGGTCTAGATTAGTTTGCCCCCCAATGCTTCTAGGATCTTTCGGCAATGAAGTGTTAGTGTTGCAAAATTTTTGCAATTGTGTAGGGGGTGTATAATATGCTACCGTACTAGGTGGAGGTGTATGCACTGCTGTATAACCATATGCTCTCTCACCAAACTATCAATTGATGAAATTTCATCTTCCTGCAAAACTCTAGCCTTTATTGTAGCATAATCAGGAAACAACCCTTTTTCATATTGTTCAAGACAAAGAGCACTAATCCTCTTGTTTTGTGCCAAGCTCTTTTTTAATGTAGCCACAACCGCTTCTAGAAGGGATTGCTCCACAATACTTTCAGATTCTTTCGGCAATGATTCGTGAGTGTTGCCGAAATTCTTGAATTGCATAGAGTATGCATTATATGCTACAGTATTTGATGACGGCACATGTGTTCCTATAAATTTTTCACTTATTCGGCTATGACAATGAAGATGCGGGGCCGAATTATGAGCATCCACTGTTGTATATGGTGTCAAGAAATTACTAACATGAGGTGTAGCATATGACGGTTGAGAGTAACTGGCCGAATAGCTAGTAGTAGCGTCGCCAATTCTCCCATCCATCGACAAGGTTGGATTCACATATTGCAAATTAGTTGTCAATGAATAAAAAGGTGAAATCCTTTCTTGTATGCTATTGGAAATTTTAACATGAGGTGTTTCAAATTGATTAACCAAACCCATCATGTTGTTCATTGGCATATGGATTTGTGGGGTTGCTGATGCATGAAAGTTTGGATACATGTGTTGTATGTTGCTAAAATCATAAGAATTTGAAGCATGAAGAATGTTTTGCATCAGCCCTTGCGCATAATTAGATGCATGATTGATAAAACTAGGGCTAGCCGATACATTATGCTCATTAGGGCATCTCGGCGCGCTTCAACAGTTCCCTCCAGCGATTTCGCCACGCCGCGCGCCAAAAAGGCCCAGTCGCACCCGAAGCCCTTTTAGCGGCTCGGGCGAAACTAGTGCGGCGGACCAGGCGAACCAGCGCCTGGCGGTGCTTGGGGAGCCGGCGCAAGCAAAAAAGGCGCGTGGGACCGCACTGGAGGCGACCCGAGGGCCTTTTCCCGCCGTTTTGTTGCCGCTTTTGTCACTTCTCTCCCGCTCGCTCGCCTTGCTCCCGCCATTCCCCCCCTTTCTCCTGCCAACCTTCGCATCCCACCGCCGCCATGCCGCCGAAGAAGTACTCCATGCCGCGTGCGGCGGCGACCGCGACGGGCGCCGTGACAACCGGGCGAGAGAAGCCGGCGCCTCAACGGCCGCCGGGCCTGTCGAACGCCGAGTGGAGGGTGGAAGTACAGCGGCGAGAAGCAGTCACCACCGACAGGCGGAATAGGGGGATAGCCCAGAAGGCCCGCGACAACGCGGCGCGCCCGGCGGCGTCCTCCTCGTCTGCCGAGGCTCCCGTCGTCAGCCACGCCCACCAGTACGCGCCCTGGGGACAGCAAGGCGCCGGATCTCCATGGGGTTCATCGTCGCCCGGCTACGCCGACGGCGACGTGCACGGCGGGTTCAACCCAAACGTGACCTTCCCCCATGGTCATCCCGCTACGCGCACGCCATCGCCCGCCTTCGCCGGTGTGCAGTACCCACCATACAACTACTCGCCGCCCCCCGCCTACGCGACCACGCCGACACCCCATCTCTACCATGGGCGCGCCCTTCTTCGCACTCGGCGGCGCCGACGACACGGAGCCGACATGGGCGACATTATCGCGGCAGATCGGCGCGCCGCCTCGTCTCCGGATTCGCCACCCAGACGAGGTGGTCGACCTCGGCGGCGACATGGAGGCCGAGCTTCGCCACGCTTCTGGCGATGATGCGCGAGAACCCGAGGAGGAGGAGGAGGAGCCGCTCTGTTCCGATGAAGGGCGCGAAAAGAAGCGGGCGGCAGGTCGGGCGAGCCGCGCATCAAATGGGCGTCAAGGAGGAGGAATGCCTCGCCGAAGCGTGGAAAGTCGTTTGCCTCGATCCGACCACCGGCGCGAACCAGAGCATGGAGACGTAATGGGACCGCATCAAGGCCGAGTTCGACGAGCGGAAGCTCGTCGACCCCTACTTCAAAGGCGTCTACATGCAGCGCGGGCCAAAGCGATGGCGAACCATTGGGCGTATCCGGTTGGCGTGCAACAAATGGCACGGAATCGTCGAGGAGGTCGCGGCTCGCCGGAGAGCGGCGCCGGCGTTGAGGATCAGGTACGACGCCGTTCGCCGCGCATATTCGCCCCCGCGCCCGCTGTTCGCCAACTCGTTCGTCCTTCCGCGCAGCTCTGCGCATGTTCGCCATGTTCGGGTGACAACCAAGACGCCGACTTCAAGCACCTCCCGTCTACAAAGCGCATTGACAAGTCGCGAAGTGGGCGGAAGTCCGACGTGCCCTTGACAAGGCCAAGGAGGCGTACAAGCGGACGCGCCGACTCGGCGCGCGTCGGAAGGCGGCGGACGGCCACAAATTGTCCAAGAAGGGAAAAACACCGACGCGGCAACCGTGCGAGTGCAGGAGTCCATCGAGCATTGCCTCGCCGACGTCGAGCCGGGCCGTCTGCGCGAAGAGAAGGCGAGGCGCGGTGGTCGGCGGCGATGAAGAACAACGCCATTAAACTCGACTGCTCCGGACGAGCGTCGCGCGAAGAAGAGGAACACCGACATGGCTTTCCGATGGGCGGGCGGACATGCTTCAGAGCAACGGCGAGAATCTCGTGGCGTGGTACCTGTGCAGACGGCCTCATCTCGAACGAGCTGCCGACGGTAACGCCCACGACGCCGACGACGCCCACGGCGGCCGACGGACGCCAAGCCGAAGCGAAGCCTCTACGTCTCCGCCCAGCGGTGTCGAAGCAGCTACGACGCAGCCTAACACCAAAGCAGCTCCGACACGCCGAGCTCGCGACGCCGACTCCGCCAACACAGGACCAACCCGCCGAGTGAATGACCCGTCGGCGGCGGCGCTTTTTTTGTAACGACAGACTATGCCCGATCGCGGACTTGCGGCGTCTTGAGAGCGGAACGGCGAGTTTGAATTAACGCGTCCGAGGCCGGCGTGGGTGCGTGTTGGGAGCTAGCTCGCCCCAGGCCGAGCTAGGCTGCACGCCTCAGATGCCAATTTAGGCATACTGGGGCCGAGCAGTGGAGATGCCCTTAGGTGATCCAGCAACAACATATGGATTATTTGCATCTACAAAGGGGAATTGGGTATTCATATTACCTTTGTAGATTGCAGCAACTTGATGACGATCTCTTCGTAGAGAGAATAGGCTGGAGACCGTTCAAAGCTTCATCCCCAACGGAGTCTCCAAAAAGTGTGTTCGCACATGAACATGTCACCGTGTACCTCCAACACCGAGGGTGATGCACCGCAGCTCACATCGAAGGAGACCCGTCCGGAAGCGCGGTACGCAAGCAATCCGGCGGGCGCTTTGGATGACCCCAAACCCCACATGCCCGGGAGGGACCCAGTCAGGGCGCGCGGTGGCTATGGGCTGCCCTAGGTTGACCTGATCGCCCCTAGGGCCTCGAGGTTCGTCGCCCTGCAACAAGAATAACAGACGAAGAACGAGGAAGAAGAAGAAGTAGGGTTAAGAAGAAAAGATAAAAGATAAAAAGTGATAGATGATTTGATCGATTGTGTGTTGTTCAATCGGCCGTCACCCCTTAGGTATATAAGAGGCTGCTGGACTTCCCGTGCAAGGAAAAGGATTGGATTCACGTCCAAAACCCTAGTCAAGTTCGGATTGGTTTTGTCCGAACTTTCCAAAACTGTTCGGTTTAAACTGACTGCATCTTACGGGTCTTTTTCATGGTGGTAAACGACCCCGGATGGAAACAAGTCCGAAAGCAATTTTGACCGTTTCAACGAGATGAACAACTTTCATGTTGAACCTTTTTTGATCAGAGGTCATTTTGGGGGTCAAATAGCTCGCACAAAACATCTGTTTGCTCGCGCTACCCATCACACATGGCGTCTGGTAGGGCGCGCCATATTTCCCCTATGGACAGGGATGCATTCCGATAGCTCTAACTTTTGCATAAGAACTTGGATTTGGATGATTTTTGTATCAAAATCTATTGTTTTGACGAGACGAAGACAATTCGTGTATATCATTTTTCCATACGAGGCAGGATTGAGGGAGTAATCAGCCAACTAGTGTTCTGGATACAAAATCTCAGTACTTCGAACATAACTTCAGCCTTAGAGATGCGACCGGATGGCTGTGGCCCAAATATCAAAATTTCTCATTTTGAGGATACGACACTTTGTCACATGGAGCACTTTTCCATTTGAGGTCTTCTTAATTATGGTTCTGACCATGCCAAAATCTGGTGTCAACAATTGGTTTACAGTTTGATGAAACGTGCTTGGATTGGAAGTCTTTTCTTTTTCATCTACATGCTCCATGTGACTTTGCTTCTTCTCATTAGGTAGTCTAACGGCTTATGGTTTTTTATCCTTCTCTTGGCGCTCAACAACATCAACTTGATTTTGAGAATTGTTGGTACAATAGAACTAGAGTTGGTCATATCATTGATCATGTTCCAGTTGTTTCCAAAACCAAACACTGGTTATGGCTCCAACGCACACACCCTTCTAGACCATGGAGCCACCTACACATCCCGCATGACGCGGACATCAGCGTCATCTTCCGTGCATCCACCTCTTTGGCAATGGCACTTCTTGCAAATTCTGGACTGACCACTGGATCAATGGTTAATCGGTCGCTGATATCATGCCCTATATCTACGCGATGATTCCTAGGCGACACCGCAAAACCCGAAGCATTTTGGAAGGCCTGTGTTGCTGTCAAAACTGGCAGATCTCGGGTAGGGGGTCCCGAACTGTGCTTCTGAGGATCAAGGGTAATAGGAGACGGGGATACGATGTTTACCCAGGTTCAGGCCCTCTTAATGGAGGTAATACCCTACTTCCTGCTTGATTGACTTTGATGAGTATAGGGGTTACAAGAGTTGATCTACCGCGAGATCGTAATGGCTAAACCCTAGATGTCTAGCCTGTATGATTATGATTATGATCGCCTCTACGGACTAAACCTTTCGGTTTATATAGGCACCGGAGGGGGTCTAGGTTTGTACAGAGTCGGTTCACAGAGGAAGGAAACTACACATCCGGATGCCAAGCTTGCCATCCATGCAAAGGAGAGTCCCATCCGGACACGGGAGAAGGCCTTCTGTCTTGTATCTTCACGACCCATCAGTCCGGCCCATGTCAGATAGACCGACTCCCCGAGGACCCCATAATCCAGGACTCCCTTAGTAGCCCCCGAACTTTCCTTCAATGACGACGTTGTATCCAGCTTCATGTCTTCGGCTTTGCAAGGCGGGTTCTCCATTATACTTTGTAGAGTTCGGCTTTTACATTAAATACCATATCCTTCATCTTCTGTGCTGCCGTCGCCTCGGCTTCCACGTGTCAAACGAATACGAAGGGTCTAAGTATTTTAACAAGTAACCCCTTGACCACATAGGGAAGGCGTCTATTTAAAGAGACTGAATCTCAGATGCCATTCCTCACCAGGCGAAAATCCTTAGAGCTTGCCATAGGAAACTATCAAAACATGGCTAGCGTTCCTAGTTCTTCATCGCGCCCCCACGACCCTCAAAAAGGCGATTGGGAGAGCTGCTCAGTGTCCCACGCCCATTTGAC
This sequence comes from Aegilops speltoides, assembly GCA_021437245.1. Taxonomy (NCBI): domain Eukaryota; kingdom Viridiplantae; phylum Streptophyta; class Magnoliopsida; order Poales; family Poaceae; genus Aegilops; species Aegilops speltoides. Next base: position 423,346,394 of record CM038147.1, read on the forward strand.
CAAGCTTCAGATGCAAGGATATCTCCCTCCCTCGGATCTAGTCCCTGTTCGGGCGGGATTAACTTCCATCAACGGCGAAGCCCTGGCGGAGAACTTCCCCAATCCTACTAAAGGGGAGCGGGTGTGCTTTGTTTCCTTCTTGCTGAGAGGCGTGGGATTTCCGATCCACCCTTTCCTTAGAGGTCTCCTAGAGTATCACGGCCTCCAATTGCACCATCTCACGCCGGGCTCCATCCTGCACATTGCGAGCTTCGTTGCTCTTTGCAAGCTATTCCTAGGCTGCGAGGCCCATTTCGAATTATGGAGGAAATTTTTCTACCTCGTCCCCCGCTCCCAAAAGGGATCCATATTCGAGGTGGGCGGTGCCGAAGTATGGCTCATAGCCGGAACAGGATACCTGTCCAGCACTCCAAAGAAGGCATCCGAAGAGTGGCCCTCGGAATAGTTCTACATTGAACACGTTGTACTCCTGGACCTAATCCGGCGCGGTCTTCCGGAATTCTCCACTGCTCCTTTAAAGAAGCGTGCCAGTTGGCATCCCCGAAGCCTTGAGGTAGAAGACAGTGCGAAGATTAAGAGGCTAGTGAGCAAGATCAGAATACTCGCCCACTCTAGACTGTCTATAGTCGAGGTAATGGCGATTTCAATAACGCGATGTGTTCAACCACTCCAATCCAGAAGGCTTCCCATGTGGCATTTCAACGGGGAGGACGACGCATCACGCTGTAGGTGCAAGGGTCCAGACAATTTTGCCGCTTTGGCCGCTATGTTGGCTGATGTTTACAAATGGGAGAAGGAAGGCTTCACTCGCCTTAAATGCCGAGAAGGTTTCTCCATGTATAACCCCATTGACTGGGTGAGTTTTTGATCATAGGCCTCACTCAATATTTTTCCTTAATTATGCTTAGTCGAACTTAATCCGGCTACCTTTAATAGGAATGGAGAAAGGTCATCGTCGCGGGGATCTACAGCCCCGCTCCACAGCCGGAGAACCATATTCGAGACCTAGATCCTGGATTTGAAGAGGATCCGGATATATTTATGGAATTTAAGGAGGGAGTCTCTTATTAGGCGAGCTACGATGGCACAGAAGTGGCCATTATAGCCGATTACCCCGGCCTTCTCCCCTCCTCCCATGTAAGTACCCAGGAGACATCCCCTCAAAAAGAGTTTTCCCCTTGCAACTCACCTACCGCGCTGTATCGTGCTCCCAAGAGGCGACGCTCGTCCCATCGTACTGCGGCAAAGGCGTCCTATAAGAATACGACGCTTGCACAGGGCGAGTCTTTGAAAAGAAAGGAAAACGATGATACTGCCGGGCTCTCTCCTTCATCAAAGAGGTATAACTTTTTAACACGCACTCAGTGGATAGATCGGACAGTGATGTTTCCTGTTGTGCCATATTGTAGGAGGAGCGTACGCCGGACTGTATCCAAAGACCTGGCTGGTCATGCTTTGGCTAATCTGGCCCCGAACCCTACCACAAGGACTGGGGTTGACGCGGGGGCAATGTTGGATTGTCATCTCCCAGAGGATTCGGATAATGTATCTGTCACCAACTCAGAAGTGGAGAGTGTGATGAATCATCGGCGGCGGAGAGCGGCTATGCGCGACCCAAATTTCACCAAAGAGGCATTCAACGCTTTCAGCTCAGCGGATGCATAGAGCCGAGCTGCTCGGGATGGACTTGCTGGAGCCACTCACCAACTTTCAAAGGATATGCGGGTAAGAACTTTTGTGCAGATTTTTAATCATATGCCAGTAGCCACCGAGTCTTGAAGCAGTTGGCCCAACTGATTTAAGGGTCGTTACGTCATCAGGTACTCACGGAGAAAAATAACACATAATCCAAGGAGCCAGAAGAATGCCGAACTAAGCTTACTGTTGCCACCGCTGAACTGGAAAATTTAAAGAAATCCAAGAAGGCACCTGATGGTAAGCACCATAGTAGCCCAGAAATTTATTCCGTGCCTACAACCATTTTTGCTTAAATATGCATCGTTTTGTTGGTAGGGTCAACAGATCAACTGGAGGAGAGGCTAAGGGCTGCTCAAGCGGACAAACAACATGCCGAAGCACAAGAAGCCGCTAGTCAATGTGTATTAACACGGACCATTAATGAGAAGAACAAACTACATGATGCAAACATCAAGCAAGCCGAAGAACTGAAGGACATAAGAGCCCAACTATCGGATGCCTTAAAGGAGAACAGAAAGCTGAAAGGCGGCATATTCAGTATGCTCTTTAACCTGACTTTCGCACGGTCCCCTGATGGAAAGTTTTACGAGTTTGTTTCTGTAGGTGTGCTGACTGGGCGTCCCGAGGGAGAAGTGTCTAGATTTCAAGGTGTCCTACTACAAGAGCTGGTCCAAGTGCACGAGTGAGCTTGGAAAGCAATGAGGAACATGGCTAAGGCTTTATGGCCATCGGATTCTCCTCCAGGAAGTATGGAGGAGCTCGTGAATTTATTCCAGGGAGCTCGTCACCGTTTTGGGCAATGGAAGATATCATCATGTCGAGAAGGCGCACGAGAGGCCTGGGCCATGGTGAAAATGCGATACACCGGACTTGATCCGAATCATATGGCCCGGGTCAGACCATGGGGACTGGATGGAAAAGAAATTCCTGTTAGCTTGGTGTATGACCAAGTAAAGATAGCCGCTAAGTTTTCTCAACAGGATTGTAAACTAGACAACCTGTTAGATGGTCTAGAGGAGGAAGAAGTTTTTGAGTCCAAGTAGCAATGTACTTTTATCGGTAAACTTATCTCTAGCCGAATTGTAAAACGATTGTCATGGCAAACTTTCTGCTTCGACCTCCAAAACCCAAGGTTTGGAGTGTTTTCGAATACTATACCGTTGGTAAACACCAAAGTATGTTCGGAAACTAGGCAATCCGGTCATAGTTGCTTGCATAGACAAGTTGTATTCGGGGAGTTATGTTATATTACATTTGATCGTCAGAAACATCTTCCAGAGAGAATAGTTCCGTTAAGGGTTCCTCTCCCTGGGCCAGCATGCGTTTTTTGTGCATGCCGAAGCTGTCATGCTAAAAATCACAGTACACGTTATATTTTGGGGGCTTATATTGCAGCGAGGGCAGTTCATCTTTTTTCCGCCAACCAATTATTCCCTTAAGAATGCTAGCTTTCGGCTTCACCCATCTGAGGTACACGTCCAGATGACCCGGTTGTAACAATCGCAGAGGTGCTCCCTTTATGCCCTAGCCAAACAATCAGGAACGTAGGGCATAAGCACAGGAGCCAGGTAACCCATCTTGGCAAAATTGAAGTCATAAAGGTGCATATAATGGTGAAGAAAAGACATATATGAGTAGACAGCACATATAAACAGTGAGCTTGATGCTCGAAAAATAATACTGATAAAAAGCTTCTGTGAAAAGAAGCCCCCAGGTATTGTGGGGTATGTACATTTAGGGATGTATGCCCCTCAAGTTGTGGTTTATCCGAACACGAGCTAGGAGTCATATAAAAATGAGGAAAAAGAAAAAGTAAAAGGGAGAAAAGAAGGACGAGGAAAAAGGTATAAGTGCGGACTTAGGCGTAGAATCTTCGGAGCTGGGAAGCATTCCATAGGTTTGGTTCCAAGCGATTATCCGAAGCATTACGAAGGAGATAGGCTCCTCCAGTGAGAACTTCATCTATAATGAAGGGACCCTCCCATTTGGGCTTGAGCTTGTCCTTTTTCTTCTCTGGTAGGCGTAGAATGAGTTCACCAACATTATAAGTCTTTGCCCGTACTTCCCTGCTTTGATATCACCGAGCCTGCTGTTGGTAGAGTGCGGAACGGGCCTTCGTGACATCGCGCTCCTCCTCCAAGCCATCCAGATCGTCCTGCCGATCGAGCTCAGCTTATCTCTCTCTCTTCGTACATGCGCACTCGAGTTGAGTCATGAATAATGTCGCAAGGCAAGACTACCTCCATGCCGTACACCATGAAGAAAGTTGTATATCCGGTCGTGCGATTGGGCGTGGTCCGCAGCCCCCAGAGTACGAAATCGAGTTCCTCAACCCAGTGCTTGTCTGATTCTTGAAGAGATCACACTAGTCTGGGTTTGATGCCGCTCATTATCAGGTCGTTAGCCCGTTCGACCTGTCCATTTGTTTGAGGGTGATATACGGAGGCGTAGTCGAGCTTGACGCCCAAATTAGCGCACCAAGTTTTCACCTCATCGGCCATAAAGTTAGAGCCGTTGTCAGTAATAATACTGTGCGGGACACCGTAACGATGTACGACACCGAATATGAAGTCTATCACCGGTCCGGCTTCAGCCGTTTTGACTGGTTTGACTTCTATCCACTAAGTGAACTTGTCGACTAACCTGTAAATATTTCTTCTTATGGGTTCCCCCTTTAAGGGGTCCGACCATGTCTAGCCACCAGACCGCAAAATGCCAAGTAATGGGGATTGTTCGTAGGGTAGTGGGCGGCATATGGCTTTGATTAGCGAAAAGCTGGCATCCAACGCAGCGCTGTACGAGGTCCTGTGCGTCTGATCGGGCCGTGGGCCAAAATAAACCCGTACAGAAGGCCTTACTTACAAGGGCCCGAGCTGTGGCGTAATGGCCACCAAGACCAGTGTGTATTTCGGCCAAGAGTTGTCGTCCCTCTTCGTCGGATATACATCTTTGAAGGACTCCGGTAGTACTTTTCTTGTATAGTTCCCCTTTTCATGAACTTTGTAGGCCTTCGAGCGTCGAACAATAAGACGGGCCTCAGTCTGATCATCAGGGAGCTCATTCCTAGTAAGGTAGGAGAGGAAAGGTTCAGTCCACGGGGCAATTACAGCCATGATTTCGTGGGCCGATGGTGTTATTTCGGTGCCCAAACCCCCGATGATATCAGAACTGTGTTCGGAATCTAGGGGTATGATTGGCTCCGGACCAGTATTGCCACTCTCGTCCTGCCACACCATGGATGGCTTGAAGATCCCCTCCACAAAGGTGTTAGGTGGGACGGGGTCACGTTTAGCGCCCATGAGAGCAAGGATGTGCGCAGCTTGATTACTCTCTCGAGCCACGTGATGAAACTCAAGCCCCTCAAACCGAGCTGATATTTTGAGTATGGCATTGCAGTTAGCTGCCATCTTTGGATCTTTTGCATCGAATTGTCCGTTTATTTGGGATATTGCAAGGTTTGAATCCATGCGCACCTCGAGGCATTTTATGCCCATGGAGACGGCCATCCGGAGACCGTGCAATAGGGCCTCGTATTCGGCTGCATTGTTGGAGTCTGTATACAGTATTTGGAGCACATAATGGACTGTGTCTCCTATGGGGGATGTCAAGACGACACCAGCCCCAAGTCCGGCTAGCATTTTAGAGCCATCAAAGTGCATCACCCAGTTGGAATATGTGTTGTACTCTTTAGGGAGTTCGGCCTCTGTCCATTCGGCGACGAAGTCAGCCAACACCTGAGATTTAATGGCTCAGCGTGGCTTTTAAGTTATTTCAAATGGTAAGAGCTCAATGGCCCATTTGGCAATCCGGCCGGTGGCATCCCGGTTGTTTACAATATCATTGAGTGGTACTTTGGAAGCCATCGTGATCGAGCACTCTTGAAAGTAGTGCGGCAGCTTGCGGTATGCCATAAAGACCGCATATGCTATCTGTTGATAATGCGGGTATCGGGATTTGCATGGTGTAAGGACCGTCGATATGTAGTATACTGGGTTTTGGAGTGGGAATTTATGTCCCTCTTCCTCTCGTTCGACGACAAGCACCGCACTCACCACCTGGTGAGTTACAGATATGTAGAGCAACATCAGTTCGCCAACGCTTGGTGCGGCAGGATTGGGTTGCTCGCTAACAAAGTTTTTATTTCTTCTAGTCCGGTTGTGGCAGCGTCCGTCCACACGAAGTGGTCGGTGCGTCAGAGCAGGCGATACAATGGCAATGCCTTTTCTCCTAATCTGGAGATAAAACAGCTCAAAGCTGCCATGCACCCCGCTAGTTTTTGAACCTATTTGAGGTCTGTTGGTGTTGCCAATTGTGACAGGGCTCGGATTTTGGCTGGTTTTGCTTCATTTCCTCTATTGGAGACAATGAACCCAAGCAGTTTTCTGTCGGGAACGCCAAAAACACACTTTTCCGTATTGAGTCGTATGTCATATGTTCGGAGGTTGTCGAATGTAAGGCGTAAGTCATCCACCAATGATTCAACATGCTTGGTTTTGATGACTCTTTCATCTACATATGCCTCCACAGTCTTGCCGATTTTCTTTTCCAAGCATGTTTGAATCATGCGTTGGTAGGTTGCGCCGGCGTTATTAAGACCGAAAGGCATAGTGTTGAAGCAGAAGGGCCCATACGGGGTGATGAATGCCGTTGCGGCCTGGTCGGATTCCTTCATCTTAATTTGATGGTATACGGAGTATGCGTCGAGGAAACACAGTGAATCGTGTCCCGTGATTGCGTCAATAATCTGGTCAATACAAGGTAGTGGAAAGGGGTCCTTAGGGTAGGCCTTATTAAGACTTTGAAATCGACACACAGGCGCCAGGATTTATCCTTCTTCGGTACCTTAACCAGGTTTGCTAGCCAGTCCGGATGTTTGATCTCTCTGATAAACCCGACTTCGAGTAACTTGGCTAGCTCCTCCCCCATAGCCTGTCGTTTGAGTTTGGAAAATCGGCGTAGCATTTGCTTGACTAGTTTGTATCCCTCTAGTATATTGAGACTATGTTCCGCCAGTCCGCGTGGGATACCTGGCATATCTGAAGGGTGCCAGGCGAAGATGTCCCAATTCTCGCGCAGGAACGCGCGTAATGCAGCATCGATCGTCGGATCCAGCTATGCCCCAATGGAAGCTGTCTTCTTGGGGTCCGTCGGGTGAACTTGAAATTTGACTATTTCGTCTACTGGTTTGAAGGAAGGGAACTTAGGTCTCTTATCTAGGATTATGTCATCCCTATCCACTATGGAATGTAGGGTGGTTAATTCTTCGGCCGCAAGGGCCTTGGATAATGCCTCGAGGGCCAGAGAGGCGGTTTGTTTTTGGCGCGGAGTGCTATGTCCGGGTCACTGATGATAGTTATAACTCCGTTGGGCCTGGGCATTTTGAGCTTCATATACCCGTAATGGGGTATGGCTTGAAAGCGTGTGAATGCGTCTTGCCCCAGCAGGGCGTGATAGCCGTTGTTGAAAGGTGCCACATGAAAGAGTAACTCTTCAGACCTGTAGTTCTCCGGCGTGCCGAATACAACGTCAAGTTTGATTTTCCCCGAGCATCTTGCTTCCCGACTGGGGATAATGCCTTGAAAGGTTGTGCTACTTTCCTCAACGCGACTCCTGTCCATTTGCATTTTATTGAGCGTGTCTTCATTGGTGAGCTTCAGTCTGCTGCCATGGTCCATTAGCACTTTAGTGAGCCGAAAGCCGTCCATGATTGGGTTTAGGACCAAAGCGGCTGGTTCCCAGACTGATCGGGGCCTTGGTTCGTCATCGGCATTAAAAGTGATCGCCGTGTCGTTCCAAGGATTTATTGCTGCCACTTTGCAGATTTCAGCGAGGTCGCGGAGCACCCTTTTACACCAATTATTTGAAGAAAAAGGTCTCGAAGACCGTGAATACTTTGAGATCATCGTCCTCCAAAGAGTAGTTATCTGGGGTAATGTTGGTGAGGATACCCTCGCCGCTCTTGGCCACTTGCCGGAGTGTCCAACATGCTCGAAGGCTGTGCGTTGGTTCGGTATTCGGCGTCATGTGAATTTGACAGGGCCTGTCGAGCCATTCCTCGAGGACAGTTTTACGTACCGTAAAGGGCTTGATTTTCTTGTCCACGGGATGATGATCAGGTGCCCCGCGAGGGTGCATCCTTTTTGCCCGTCTGGGAGATGGCCTGAAGGCATGCGGTTCCCAGCGGGCTGTCTGGGTTTTCTAGGCGCTTTCTATTGTGCAGTACTTCTGTACTATGTGTGCCAAATCCGCAAAGTGCAGTACAGGGCGGCGGTTGAGGGCATTAAGATTCCCTCATTCATACAGTTGTTGCAAAATACAGAGATCGCGTCGTCGTCGCAACAATCTTTGATCTTGTTTTTAACGAGGAATCTGGCCTAGAAGTGATGGACTGTTTCCTGAGGCTGCTGCCGTACGTACATTAGGTCGCATATATACGGAGGACCTGAATTGCTTGGGGAGTATTGCTTGTGGTGGGTGAGGGAGTCCTGGATTAGGGGGTATCCGGACAGCCGGACTATATACATTGGCCAGACTGTTGGGCCGTGAAGATACAAGACTCAAGACTTCGTCCCGTGTCCGGATGGGACTCTGCTTTGCGTGGAAGACAAGCTTTGCGATCCGGATGTTAGATCTCCTTCTTTGTAACTGACTCTATATAACCCTAGCCCACTCCGGTGTCTATATAAACCGGAGGGTTTAGTCTGTAGGACAAGGACAATCATAATCATGATAGGCTAGCTTCTAGGGTTTAGCCTCTACGATCTCGTGGTAGATCAACTCTTGTAATACTCATATCATCAAGATCAATCAAGCAGGAAGTAGGGGTTTACCTCCATCGAGAGGGCCCGAACCTGGGTGAAACATCGTGTCCCTTGCCTCCTGTTACCATTAGCCTTAGACACACAGATCGGGACCCCCTACCCGAGATCCGCCGGTTTTGACACCGACATGGGTGCTCTCATTGAGAGTTCCTCTGTGTCGTCACCGTGAGGCTCGATGGCTCCTTGAATCATCAACAATGCAGTCCAGGGTGATACTTTTCTTCCCGGACAGACCTTTGTGTTCGGCGGCTTCGCACTGCGGGCCAATTCGCTTAGCCATCTTGAACAGATCGACAGCTACGCCCCTGGCCATCAGGTCAAGTTCGGAAACTTGAACTACACGTCCGATATCCGCGGAGACTTGAACTTCGATGGATTCGGGCCTACGCCAGGAGCGCCGAACAGTCACGACGAGCACGGCTTAGACCTACTATCAGATAGTACTCGGGATATCGCACCTGCCAGAGCTCCGGACCTAAATCCGGGGCAGATCGCGTCGTCTGAGGACGGGTGGATGGACCCCGCCCCGGAGGCCGCATACTCATCGGCGGTAGATCCGAACATGGACTCCACCCCCAAGGAAGTTCAGTATCCTTTGGACACCTGGACTTGTGTCGGCCGTGGGTTCTGCATCACGTGCTCCCGAGCACGCCGAATCTGATTGGGCTCCGGTAATGGAGTTCACCGCTACGGATATCTTCCAGCACTCGCCCTTTGGCGACATGCTGAATTCATTAAAGTCTCTCTCTTTGTCGGGGGACTCTTGGCCGAACTATGTCCGGCTCAAGTGGGAAGTAGGCGACGAGGAGATTAGTTGCCCACCCACCACCCACTTCATAACCACTGTCGATAACGTAACAGACATGCTTGACTTCGACTCCGACGACACCGACGGTATGGACGTCGGCCCAGGGGACGATTTGGAACCACTGCCCACGGGGCGCTGGACGGCCACCTCATCATATGATACATACATGGTGGACACGCCTAAGGAGGACGATGGCGACCAAAAAGATACAACGGAGGATAAACCCCCGGACAAAAGCCAAAACGATGGTGCAGACGCTGCTCTAAGTCCAGCCACGTAAAAATAGCGATAACAGCGCTAGAAAGATCAACACCCCAGTCAACTCTAAAGGAAACAACGACCATATGGACCCAGCGATGGAGCAGGATGAGCCAGGTCATGCCGAACACAACTCGGAGCAGACGCCCGATCACAGCGATCCCGAGGGCCGAACTCATCAACCTGCCTCGGGAGAAGAGCACAGTCCCGACGACGATGCATTCATCATCCCGAAAAAACGTTTGGAACGAGATAACCTCCATAGAAGGCTTATGGCCACCGCGAGAAGTTTAAAGAAGCAGAAGCAAAGGCTCAAGGCCACGCAGGAAACGCTCAACCGCAGATGGAATAAAGTGCTAGACACTAAAGAAAAATATGGCGACGATCGCCACACAAAGAGCTACCCAAAGTGCAAGCTGCTGCCAGAATTTGACGATGAGGCCATTCCACCGAAAAAAAATACGGCCAGTAGGCCGGACCAACCACTTCATGACCACAATAGAGCAGCTACTGACGCTGCACACGATTTACGTGAGCTCCTGGAATAAAAGGCCGGTGTGACCAGGTCCATCTATGGATCTAGAGGACACGCTCCGGTGCAGGATTATGGTCACCAAAACGATCAGACTGATCGAATACCAGTTCAGAATCAGCACCAGACACAACAACAGTCGACAACATGCCACAACATGTCCAGATACAGAGGGGCTGCACACCCTTTGTGCTTCACCGAAGAGGTACTGGACCACGAATTTCCACAGGGTTTTAAACCCATGAACATAGAGGCATATGATGAAACGACAGACCCCGGGGTCTGGATTGAGGATTTTATCCTTCATATCCACATGGCTCGTGGGGACGACTGTCAATGTCAAAACCGGCGGATCTCACGTAGGGGGTCCCGATCTGTGTGTCTAAGGCTGATGGTAACAGGAGGCAAGGGACACAGTGTTTACCCAGGTTCGGGCCCTCTCGATGGAGGTAAAACCCTACTTCCTGCTTGATTGATATTGATGATATGAGTAAAGGAGAGTCCCATCCGGACACGGGACGAAGTCTTGAGTCTTGTATCTTCACGCTCCAATAGTTTGGACAAAGTATATAATCCGGCTGTCCGGATACCCCCTAATCCAGGACTCCCTCAGTAGCCCCTGAACTAGGCTTCAATGATGATGAGTCCGGCGCGAAGTTCGTCTTCGGCATTGCAAGGCGGGTTCCATCTCCGAATACTCCAAAGTAATTATCGAACACTTAAATCGTGTCAGGATCTGCAAGATGATCTTCACATACCACCATAGAGAGAATGATATTTCACTAATGTAATCTGGTGACAACTTTAGACAACGTGACATGACACTACGGTCGGGTCATTATTCGAACTATTTTCCCACAACCAGCCATAGCGCATATTGCGAAGCGGTTTCCTTGACACGTCTTGTCAAAGCAGAGATCATGTCCCCTTATCACGGGATTCCCATCAATACGGGTATGGGTAATCCAACCGCGCCATCAATCGTGGCGCTTGGGAAATAAGCGACCCTCAACGGGTAAGTGGGGAGGCGCACCGCTTTCGTCGCCTCTATAAAGGGATAAGGATTCCCCATTTTCACCCATGCCTTCTTCCTCCTCTGCTTATCCATTCTCACACCCTCGAGCTCCAGCGCCCTAGTTCACACTTTCTCCGCACAGCCAAACATGTCCGGAGCAGGAGGCAAATGGGTGGCCTCCACCGTGAAGGAGGAGCATATTGCAAAGCTCCGGGCGGCCGGATACTTGGCCGCAGACATTGCGCACCAGCTACCGGACGAAGGGCAGATCATTCCAACTCCGAAACCCCACGAGAGGGTCGTGTTTCTTGCCCACTTCGTCCGTGGCTGGGATTTCCACTTCATCCCTTCGTCCACGGGCTCATGTTCTACTACGGGAAGATTTCCATGATCTAGCCCCAAATTTTGTCCTCAACATCTTGGCATTTATCGTCGTGTGCGAGGCCTTCCTCCGCATCAAGCCTCACTTTGGCTTGTGGCTACGAATCTTCTGCGTGAAGCCGAATATCTTGAGCGTCCAGCAAGCGGAGTGCGGAGGTGCCATGGTGGGCAAGATGCCCAATGTCACCTGGCTTGACGGCTCCTTCGTGGAGACCGTGAAAGGGTGGCAATCGGGGTGGTTCTACATCACCGAGCCGCACGACGCCAACTGGGCGGCGGCCCCCCGAATTCCGATCCGGAATCCCCATGCGGCTCACCTCCTGGGAAAAGAAGGGCCTGTCTTGGGGCGAGCCTGTGGAGCTGACCGGACTTCAGAACTGCATCAAGAATATGAAGGACAAGAAAATCAAGCTTGTCAACGTTGTCCAAGTCATGCTTGTCCGCCGGATTCTCCCGTGCCAAAGGTGGGAATTTAATATGTGGGAGTTCGTCCCGGCCGAACACCTGACACTTCAAAAGCTCTACAGCATGACACGCAAGGGCGCATGGAAGGTGCTATTCAAGGCCTCCAAAATACCTCCTCCCACATCTGAGGACCGCGGACATCACGCCATGCCCCCTCCCGTCCGGTGAGTTTTCTGACTACCACCGGATGCAGTTTTTCCCAATGTACTCATAGGGGAATCTTAAGTCATTGTGTGTATTTGATCAGGAGTATGTGGAGACGGCAGAGTGGATTGACTGCCCGGCTCCGCTGCCATAAGGTCTAGCGGATGCTCTCCTGACGGAGATGCTAGTCCCAGCGCCCTACAAGGCGCCGAAAAAGAAGGCCGAAAAGAAGGCCCCGGGGACCAGGAAGGGTCTCCGGCGTAAGGTCGTACCGGACGCCTCGTCCGAAGACGACGAGGCACACTCCTCCCCCGAAGGGGAGGAGGAAGAGGAAAGGGCCACCCCATCCGGAGAGGACGAGGGGCCTGAGAAGGCGGCCCAGGCGACCAGGAAAGGTCCCCGGCGCAAGGCCGTCATACCCTCGTCGTCCGAAGACAACGAGGCAGGTTCCTCCCGCGGAGGCGGGGGGAAACATGAGGAAACTCTGCCTCCCCACACTGGGGAGGAGGAGAAGAAGAAAGCCACCCCGGAGGGGAGGCTAGGACGCCCAAGAAGGGAAAGCCGTCCCTTCCGGATTACTCCCCCGCGGCCGCCTATAGCGAGGAGGAGTGGGTGCCCAGGGGGAAGCCCCTAGTGAGATCTTAAGTATCCGCACTTTGTTATACTTTAGTGCGACTTCGCTTCATAGTTTGTTATAACGCCGAACTCATATATGTAGTCCGGCCAGGGTCCATCCCGAGGTATCATCTTCGGATGTGTCCTTGAGTGATTCAGCGATGAACTCGCTCCCGACGGCCACTACTCCTCGGCCTGCGGATGACAAGGAGGTGTTGTCCCAAAGGCTCCCAGAGCAGGGGGAGGTGACTCTGGAGATGCCCCAAGGCGACATTCCAAATGCCTGGCACACGGGGTATAAGATCCCCGCGGGTTGTGCCGACGAGAGCCGCAGCAAGCCTGGCTCTCTGCCGGATACTGTGCCAGAACCTCCAATGGTTCCGGATTTGGGCAGGCAGCCCCTTGCTAGGGAGGGCAAGCCGTCCATGCCAATGACTTCCGTTACGCCAGAGGCGTCAGATAGTCTGCTGGAAGCGCTTCGCGGCGCTTCCATGGATGAGGAGCACCGTACTCTTATGAGTGCGGTGATTCAGAAGGTTCTGTCCGCCAAGAGCGGACTATCCGAAGCTTGCACCATCCTCCTGACAAGTTTTGAGGTAAGTAATCAAAAATGTGTGAAGTTATTACCCGATAGGTAGTAGCCCCTAATACTCTGTCTGGTGTTAGGAACGAAAAGCCAAACGGAGGGTCAATTATAATCCGCAGGAGTCTAATAGTAGGTGTGTATGTGAATAAGCAGGCAGTGCTGCTTGCCGCTGCTGCCCGTACGGCCGATGTCGCCAGACTCAAATAGGACCTGGAGCAGGCACATGGAGAGCTCGGCCTCATGAAGAGGCAGCTCGAAGAGAACAAAGGTTTGTGATACCCCGTTCGTATATCATAAAGAATAGACAAAATTGGTGATTCTAACAACAAAGCGTCGTGACTTTGAAATAGGAGCCACAACTGAAGTGGCATCCTTGAAGAAAGCGTTGTCCGAGGCCGAAGACAAGGCGGCCCTGGAGCGCATCGAGCGTGAAAAGCAGAATGCTAGGGTGGGCGAGGTGCAGCAAGAGCTCCAGGAGCTCGGCAAGAAGTTCGAGTCCTTGGAGGTGACCTCAAGACGAAGGAGTCTGAGCTTGCGAAGGCCCTTGCGAGTATGAAAGACGCCAAGGCTGAAGCCGAAAAGGCCCAGCAGGAAATCCAGGCGGCAAAGAAGATAGTGGGTAAGACATTCTTTATGCAAAGCAAGCATGTGGAGGAGGCGTTTCTTTTACTTACCCGAATTCGGAGCTCTCCATGGGCATTCGCAGATCTACCACGCAGCGTATCAGATGCTGCGGAGTTCTACCGTGCCGAGGAGGGGAGCTCAACGGAGAAGCTGTTTTGGTCCCAGTATGCTGGAGCTGAACACCTAATGCCTATGAGTGACCAGCTGAAGCAGTTTGTTGAACTCCACAGGGCGGCCGAAATGGCTATGAAGGATTTCATAGTCCGGATGTGGCCTGGTGAGCCCCTGCCCGCTAGCTACTTCGGCCTGATAAAGCGGATGGTAAATGCATGTCCGTGGCTTGAAGTGACCAAGCGATCCGTTTGCATTGAGGGTGCCCGCCAGGCCTTTGCCCGTGCGAAGGTGCGTTGGGGCAAGCTGGATGCGGAGAAGCTGGTGAAGGACGGACCGCTGGAGGGCAAGGCGCATCGCTGTCCCGAAAAATATTATGATGGCGTTATGAAAGGCGCTCGTCTCGTGGCCGAAGAATGTACCAAGAACATGATCTTTGAATGAATGTACTTCTGTCGTTTTTGTAATATAAAGACGAAGTTATTTGCGCTATATAGCGCTTTGTTTTGATTTAAAATATTACCTTCTGTGCGGTTGTTTATAAAATTCTGAAAGTAGGCCAGTTGTCGGCTTCCGCCCCCACGTAACCAGTACTGGGGTGTTCGTGGAAAACCCAAAACACTCTTTTATCCAAATTTTTGGTCCATGAAGGAGGTGTTTGGCGCAGTGAACAAGGCAATCGGACTATGCGGCTTTATAACTTTCACTTAGCCATAGAACTCTACAATTTTAAATTTCATTGAAGCCCCTAGAATTCGGAAAGCCGAATTGGGGCGCTATATATGCCTAAATCGGACGAGGCCGATTCCTCGCCTAAAGCGGAAAAAATCTTTAAGGATTTTAAGACCTCTCGAACAGCGACCAGCTCTCGACGTATCATGCCGGTCAGTTTTCGTCTTTCTCTACTGAGGTGTTCGTCCAGAAGAACCGGGACACAATCGCAATAGTTCTCCCTGCGCTACCTTAGCCGATATAACGGAACGTAAGGCACCAAAACAAGGGAGCCGGGCAAACCCAACTATTGACCCAAGACATGATTCGGAGCTGATGCATATAATGCTATAAGGCCGGGGTGCCGCACTGTTGAAAGTGTTCGGACTTGTCTTGCCGTATTATGGGGCGCCATAAGAAGCCCCTGGCAGACTGAATGTACCAAGGTGTACGGATGCCATATTAAATAAACATTTATAGGAAAAATGTGCAAATAGGAATAATAAGCTGACGCTATATATTATCTCCTATTGATGAATAATACGTTTAAGCGTATGTTTACAACGAATGTGTTTAAGCAGAAGTAAATAGGACTATTTAAGATGTCCTATCCAAGGGCAGGCTGCATGTAGGTATATAAAACAGGTATAACGACCGTGAACAGATTCCACCTGGGTATTCCCTTCTTGCATAAAGCCTATTGCCTCCTTGGTTTTCTCTCCTGTGTAAGTCCGACAATCCGGGTCTTCTGAAGAGGCTGCTCGAAAGTAGTGTCCTGAAAGATAAAAGGGAGGGGTTATTAAAGTATGTTGCGGCTATACCGCACTGTTGACTGAGTCACTATTGCTCCTCCGCCTATGCCCATGGTATTTTGAGTGCGTAATTGTGTACGCGCGGCACGAATGCTGCTTTGATGGGGCTTGAGCGGAGGCCGGACTTCTAGTCGCGCTCTTGGCATCCCTAGCGATCTTGTTGCGGGGTGCTCCGGACTCGCTTGACGGTGTTCGGGGTTGTTGTCACCGGATTCGTGGTTTGCCGGAGAAGGCTGCATTGTACTTCTACTGCGAGAGCTGCAGTATGCTCTTCTGTACGGAGAGAGCGTGATGACCCACAAGTGTAGGGGATCAATCATAGTCCTTTCGATAAGTAAGAGTGTCGAACCCAACGAGGAACAGAAGGAAATGACAAGCGGTTTTCGGTAAGGTTTTCTCTGCAAGCACTAAAGTTGTAGGTGATAGATAGTTTTGCGATAAGATAAATAGTAACGAGTAACAAGTAAATAAAGTAAATAAAGTGCAGCAAGGTGGCCCAATCCTTTATGTAGCAAAGGATAAGCCTGGACAATTTCTAATAATGAGAAAGGAGCTCCCAAGGACACATTGGGAATTATCGTCAAGCTAGTTTTCATCACATTCATATGATTCGCGTTCTGTACTTTGATAATTTGATATGTGGGTGGACTGGTACTTGGGTACTGCCCTAACTTGGACAAGCATCCCACTTATGATTAACCCCTATTGAAAGCATCCACAACTACAAAAGAAGTATTAAGGTAAACCTAACCACATCATTAAACATATGGATCCATATCAGCCCCTAAAGAAGCAACGCATAAACTAGGGTTTAAGCTTCTGTCACTCTAGCAACCCATCATCTACTTATTACTTCCCCATGCCTTCCTCTAGGCCCAAATAATGGTGAAGTGTCATCTAGTTGACGTTCACATAACACCACTAGAGGAAAAGACAACATACATCTCATCAAAATATCGAACGAATACCAAATTCACATGACTACTAATAGCAAGACTTCACCCATGTCCTTAGGAACAAACGTAACTACTCACAAAGCATATTCATGTTCATAATTAGAGGAGTAATAATATGCATAAAGGATCTGAACATATGATCTTCCACCAAGTAAACCAATTAGCATCAACTACACGGAGTAATCAACACTACTAGCAACCCACAGGTACCAATTTGTGGTTTTGATACAAGATTGGATACAAGAGATGAACTAGGTTTTTGAGAGGAGATGGTGCTGGTGAAGATGTTGATGGAGATTGACCCCCTCCCAATGAGAGGATTGTTGATGATGACGTTGGTGATGATTTCCCCCTCCCGGAGGGAAGTGTCCCCAGCAGAACAGCTCCGCCGGAGCCCTAGATTGATTCTGCCAAGGTTCTGCCTCGTGGCGGCGGCGTTTCGTCCCGTAAGCTTGCCCACGATTTTTTCTAGGGTAAAAGCGATGATATAGCAGAAGATGGACACCGGAGGCCCGCCAGGGGGCCCAGGAGATAGGGGCGCGCCCTATGGGGGGGGCGCCCCCTGTCTCCTGGACAGGGTGTGGGCCCCCTGGCATATTTCTTTCACTCAGAAATTCTTATTAATTCCAAAAAGTTGTTTCATGGAGTTTCAAGACTTTTGGAGCTGTGCAGAATAGGTTTCCAACATTTGCTCCTTTTCCAGCCAGAATTCCAGCTGCCGGCATTCCCCCTCTTCATGGTAAACCTTGTAAAATAAGATAGAATAGCCATAAGTATTGAGATATAAAGTGCAATAATAGCCCATAATGCAATAAATATTGATATAAAAACATGATGCAAAATGGACGTATCGACTCCCCCAAGCTTAGACCTCGCTTGTCCTCAAGCGGAAGCCGAAATCAAAAAATATGTCCACATGTTTAGAGATAGAGGTGTCGATAAAAATAAAATACGGACATGAGGGCATCATGATCATTCTTATAATAGCAACATATATAGATTTTATCATATGATTTCTTATGCTCAAGTAACAAACAATTCACAATGTCAGGTATGGTTCAAAAACTTCATTGGGAACTAGCAAACTGTAATCTCAGTCATTGAAGCAATTGCAATTTATCGTAACATCAGAAAGAGTCAACAATAGAGATTTTCAGCAAGCTGACATACTCAACTATCTCGTAGTCTTCTACAATTGCTAACACTCACGCAGTACTTGTGGTTATAGAGTTTCAGCCGGACACTAAGAAAGATAGGGGCTTATTGTGTTGCCTCCCAACGTATTCACCTTTAGGTGATGTCAACAATAATGGACCATGCTAACTTACATCTAATTGGATATATATATCATGATCTTTCAAACACGAGGAGCTTGCCAAAGGATAAAATGAAAAAGGGAAAGGTGAGCGTCACCTTGACTCAAGCATAAAGTAAAAAACATAAAGTAAAAGATAGGCCCTTCGCAGAGGGAAGCAGAGGTTGTCATGTGCGTTTAGGGTTGATGCACAAAATCTTAATGCAAAAGAACGTCACTTTATATTGCCCCTTGTATGTGGACCTTTATTATGCAGTCCGTCGCTTTTATTACTTCCACAACAAGTTCATACAAAGCTTATTTTCTCTGTACTAATAAGTCATACATATTTAGGGAGCAATTTTTATTGCTTGCACCGATGACAACTTACTTGAAGGATCTTACTCAATCCATAGGTTGGTATGGTGGACTCTCATGGCAAAACTGGGTTTAAGGATATTTGGAAGCACAAGTAGTATCTCTACTTGGTGCAAGGAATTTGGCTAGCATGCGGGGGAAAGGCAAGCTCAACATGTTTGGAAGGTCAATGACAATATACTTTAACTGAGATGTCGAAAAACATAAACCATTACGTTGTCTTCCTTGTCCAACGTCAACTCTTTTAGCGTGTCATACTAAATGAGTGCTCCCAATTATAAAAGGTGTCCAAGATAATATATTTATATGTGAACCCCTCTTTCCTTATCACTTCCTATTAATTGCAATGATGACCAAGGCTAAGTTTATCAACTCTCAACAATTTTTATGCCTCATACTTTCTATGTGTGAAGTCATCACTATCCATAAGATCAATATGAACTCTTTTATTCTTTCTACTTTTCTCAAGATCATTGCAACATAGCAAAGCCATTGACTCAACACTAATCTTTATTATAGATAGCTCACAGACTCGAATACAAAAAGAGATCACAATGCAAAACTCAAAACTACTTGATATCAAAACTTTGAACTACTAGATCAAAATGCTACTAAAAGGATCGAACTAAATAAAGCGGTAAAGATAAGAGTATGATGGTGATACGATACCGGGGCACCTCCCCCAAGCTTGGCAGTTGCCAAGGGGAGTGCCCATACCCATGTGATTATGTCCTCAGAGGTGGTGAAGTAGGAGTTGTTGATGATGTAGGCTTGTCGTCCGTCTTCCAAGGCATAGGCTCTCCATCATAGAAGGATGATCGAGTCTCCGGATCCTTAAATCTGCAGCCAAACTCATCCTCTTGAATCTATATTCATACTCACAGTTCTGGTTTTGCAGGTCATAGATCTGGGCTTGGAGGTGCTCGATTTGCTATTGAAGCTTGAAGATGGTCTCCCCAATGACTTCGGCATCCAGCTTGTGGTTGTTGGTGAACTCCGTGATCATCATCTGGTTGGCGTTGAGTCCACGCTCCACCATCCCTTGACACTTGAAAACTCGCTGCTCCACAGCTTCAAGCTTTGTCTCCACGCTCACGGTACGCCTTGGTCCCTCCACATCGCGGATGTGCAGCACCCCCTCACGCATCTCAATGGTTTGAGGGTGTTTCAGCACCTCCGCAAGATAGGGGTTGATAACCCTCTCGAAAAACTTGTCCTTGGGAGCGCTTGGAGACGACATGATGCTTTTAGATCTAAAACAAAAACAGCTCGAAACGAAAACAGAGGATTTTGCGTGATACGGTGGTCAAAACCTTCGGGAGTATATATAATGAATTTTTACCGACCAAAATACGTAATGTGCAAGAAAACGGAGTCCGGGAGGCACACGAGGTGCTCACGAGACAGGGGGCGCGCCCAGTAGGGGGGGCGCGCCCTCCACTCTCGTGGGAGCCTCGTATCCCTTTCGGACTACTTCTTTCTTCCTAAAATTCTTAAATATTCCAAAACTGATAAAAATTGCCAGTGGAGTTGTTTTGGAGTCGGTTTACTTACCGTACCACATACCTATACCTTTTTGGAGTCTGGAACATTCTGGAAAGTGTCCCTTATGTATTCCTTAGGGGTTACGGTTTCAATAATATTAGTTTCAACATTGATAGGATTACCTGAAATATAATGTTTAATTCTTTGACCGTTTACCACCCTTGGACTTGTGCCTTCGGAGTTGTTGATTTTCATAGCACCAGAACGATAGACCTCGATAACGCAGGGAGCTTCCCATTTTGAGAGATTTTTTCCTGCAAAAAATCTTAAACGGGAGTTGAATAATAACACATAATCTCCTACGTTAAACTCACACTTTTGTATCCTCTTATCATGCTAGCGTTTGACTTTTTCTTTGAATAGCTTGGCATTCTCATACGCTTGGGTTCTCCATTCATCAAGTGAGCTAATATCAAACAACCTCTTCTCACTAGCAAGTTTGAAGTCATAGTTCAGCTCTTTAATAGCCCAATATGCCTTATGTTCAAGTTCAAGAGGTAAATGACAAGCTTTTCCATAAACCATCTTATATGGAGACATACCCATAGGATTTTTGTCTGCAGTTCGATAGGCCCATAATGCATCATCAAGTTTTTTGAACCAATTCTTTCTAGATCTATTCACGGTCTTTTGCAAAATTAATTTGAGCTTTCTATTGCTCAACTCTACTTGACCATTAGACTGCGGATGATAAGGAGATGCGATTCTATGATTGACATCATACTTAGCAAGCATCTTACGGAAAGCACCATGAAGAAAATGTGAACCACCATCAGTCATAAGATATATAGGGACTCCAAACCTTGGAAAAATAACTTCTTTAAGAATTTATAGAAGTGTTATGATCAGCACTACTAGTTGGAATAGCTTCTACGCACTTAGTAACGTAATCAACAACAACTAAAATATGTGTAACCATTAGAGGCAGGAAAAGGTCCCATATAATCAAAGCCCCAAACATCAAACGGTTCAATAACAAGAGAATAATTCATAGGCATTTCTTGACATCTACTAATATTACCTATTCTTTGGCATTCATCACAAGATAAGAAAAACTTACGAACATCTTTGAAGGGAGTAGGCCAATAAACACCAGATTGTAGTACCTTGTGTGCAGTTCTGTCTCCAGCGTGGTGTCCTCCATAAGATTCAGAGTGACACTTGTGTAGGATCTGTTCCTGTTCATGCTCAGGCACACAACGTCTAATAACATCATCTACTCCTCCTTTATAAAGGTGTGGGTCATCCCAGAAGTAATGTCTTAAATCATAAAAGAACTTTTTCTTTTGCTGGTATGTGAAACTAGGCGGTATAAATTTAGCAACAATGTAATTAGCATAATCAGCATACCAAGGAGCGGTACGAGAAGCATTAACGACCGCTAATTCTTCATCAGGAAAGCTATCATTAATAGGCAGTGGGTCATCAAGAACATTCTCTAGCCTAGACAAGTTATCTACAACGGGGTTCTCAACTCCCTTTCTATCAATAATATGTAAGTCAAATTCTTGGAGCAAGAGAACCCATCTAATGAGTCTAGGCTTAGCATCTTTCTTTTCCATAAGATATTTAATAGCAGCATGACCAATGTGAATAGTAACTTTGGAATCAACAATATAAGGTCTAAACTTATCACATGCAAACACAACTGCTAAGAACTCTTTTTCAGTAGTAGCATAATTTCTCTGGGCAGTATCAAGAGTCTTACTAGCTAGCATACTGGATAACATTCAATTTCTTATCGACTCTTTTCCCTAGAACAACACCTACAGCATAATCACTAGCATCGCACATAATTTCAAAAGGTAAATTCCAATCAGGTGGCTGAACAATAGGTGCAGTGATCAAAGCTTTCTTAAGTGTTTCAAATGCTTCTACACAATCATCATCAAAGACAAAAGGAATATCTTTTTGCAATAAATTAGTCAGAGGCCTAGAGATTTTAGAAAATTCCTTAATGAACCTCCTATAAAAACTGGCATGACCAAGGAAACTTCTTATACCTTTTATGTCCTTGGGACACAGCATCTTTTCAATAGCATCAACGTTGGCTTTATCAACTTCAATACCTCTCTCGGAGATCTTGTGCCCCAAGACAATGCCTTCATTAACCATAAAGTGACACTTTTCCCAATTCAGGACGAGACTAGTGTCTTCGCATCTCTGCAAAACTCGATCAAGGTTGCTCAAACAATCATCAAAAGAAGATCCATAAACGGAAAAGTCATCCATGAATACCTCACAAATCTTTTCACAAAAATCAGAGAATATAGCCATCATGCATCTTTGAAAGGTAGCAGGTGCATTACATAAACCAAAAGGCATACGTCTATCAGCAAAAGTACCAAAAGGGCAAGTAAAAGTAGTTTTAGATTGATCCTTCACTGACACAGGTATTTGAGAGAAACCAGAATAACCATCTAGAAAGCAGAAATGTGTGTGTTTGGATAATCTTTCTAGCATTTGATCAATAAAAGGTAAGGGGTAATGATCTTTCTTAGTAGCTTTATTTAACTTACGGAAATCAATTACCATCCTATAACCTGCAATAATTCTTTGCAGGATCAATTCATCTTTATCATTAGGAACAACGGTAATACCTCCCTTTTTAGGAACACAATGGACAGGGCTTACCCCTTCACTATAAGCAACGGGATAAATAATACCTGCCTCAAGGAGCTTTAGTATCTCCTTTCTTACCACTTCCTTCATCTTGGGATTTAATCGTCTTTGAGGATCTCTAACTGGTTTGGCATCGTTCTCCAATGTAATTTTGTGTTGGCATAATGTGGGACTAACGCCCTTAAGATCATCCAGAGTATATCCAATAGCAGCTCGGTGCTTCTTCAGAGTTTTCAATAATCTTTCTTCTTCTTTCTCTGAAAGGTTAGCACTAATAATAACAGGATATATTTCTTTTTCATCAAGATAAGCATACTTAAGACTATCAGGTAATGGTTTGAGTTCAAACACGAGACCACCCTTGGGTGGAGGGGGATCCCCTATAATTTCCATGGGAAGGTTATGTTTCAGCATAGGTTCCTGTTTAAGGAACACTTCATCTATTTCCTCCCTTTCCGTCATAAACATATCGTTTTCATGGTCTAGCAAATATTGTTCTAACGGATCAGTTGGAGGAACAGCAATGGAAGCAAGACCAATCATTTCATCCTTGCTAGGTGGTTCCCTATAACGAGGTTGTCTACTAAATTTAGCAAAATTAAACTCATGAGACATACCATCTATGCCAACGGTGACAGTATTCTTTTCACAATTAATCTTAGCACTAGCCGTGTTCAAGAAGGGTCTACCAAAAATAATGGGACAAAAATCATCTTGTGGGGAACCAAGAAAAAGAAAATCAGCAGGGTATTTAACCTTCCCACACAAAACTTCAACATCTCTAACAATCCCAATAGGTTTAATGGTATCCCTATTAGTAAGCTTGATAGTAACATCAATGTCTTCTAATTCAATGGGTGCAATGTCATGCATAATTTCTTTATATAGATCATAAGGTATCGCACTAGCACTAGCACCCATATTGCATAAGCCATGATAACAATGATCTCCTATTTTAACAGAAATAACAGGCATGCCTACGACAGGTCTATGTGTCTTAGTATCAGGTCTAGCAATATTGGCAGTCTCACCACAGAAAGAAATAACATGCCCATCTAAATCCTCATCCAAGATATCTTTAACCATAGCAATACTAGGTTCAACATTAATTTGCTCAGGAGGTGTATAAGTCCTAGTATTACTCTTACGAACAACAGTCGAAGCTTTAGCATGATCCTTTATCCTAACAGGAAAAGGAGGTTTTTCAACATAAGTAGTAGGAACAATAGGATCACTATAGGTAATAGTCTTTTCTTTGACTGTAATAGGTGCAACTTCTTTCACTTCAACAGGAGGATTATATTTAAACCACTTCTCCTTAGGGAGATCAACGTGAGTAGCAAAAGATTCACAGAAAGAAGCTACTATCTCAGAGTCAAGTCGATACTTAGAGCTAAATCCACGGAAAGCATCGGTATCCATAAAAGATTTAACACAATCGAACTTGGGTGTCATACCTGACTCCTTACCATCGTCGGAACCCCAATCTTCGGAGTTGCGTTTAATTCTTTCCAATAAGTCCCATTTGAAATCAATAGTCTTTAGCATATAAGAACCAGCACAGGAAGTATCGAGCAGGTTGCAATTATCAAGAGAAAGCCGAGCATAAAAATTCTGAATAATCATTTCCCGAGAGAGCCCATGATTGGGGCATGAATATAACATTGACTTAAGCCTCCCCCAAGCTTGAGCGATGCTTTCTCCTTCGCGAGGCCAGAAATTATATATGTAATTACGATCACGATGAACAAGATGCATAGGATAGAACTTCTGGTGAAATTCCAACTTCGATCGCTTATAATTACAAGATCACGTATCATCACATAGCCTATACCATGTCAATGCATCTCCCTTCAAAGATAAAGGGAAGACCTTCCTTTTGACAACATCATCGGGAATACCTGCAAGCTTAAATAATCCACAAACTTCAACCACAAAGATAAGGTGTAAATCGGGATGCAATGTTCCATCTCCTGCAAATGGATTAGCTAGCAGTTTCTCTATCATACCCGAAGGAATCTCAAAGTAATATTTTCATAAAGTTCAGTAGGTTGAGGAGCAACTCTTTGCTCTTCTGGTTGCGGTGAAGATACCCCAAACAAGCCCCTCAAAGGATTAGTCTCCATAGTGACAAGTAACAGAAAATTTTAGCACACTATATAAATGTTTCCTTACCAAGTTCCACTCACGAAAAGCGCTACACTCCCCGGCAACGGTGCCAGAAAAGAGTCTTGATGACCCACAAGTGTAGGGTATCAATCGTAGTCCTTTCGATAAGTAAGAGTGTCGAACCCAGCGAGGAGCAGAAGGAAATGATAAGCGGTTTTCGGTAAGGTTTTCTCTGCAAGAACTGAAATTGTAGGTGATAGATAGTTTTGCAATAAGATAAATAGTAACGGGTAACAAGTAAATAAAGTGAAGCAAGGTGGCCCAATCCTTTATGTAGTAAAGGATAAGCCTAGAAAATTTCTAATAATGAGAAAGGAGCTCCCGAGGACACATTGGGAATTATCGTCAAGCTAGTTTTCATCACGTTCATATGATTCGCGTTCGGTACTTTGATAATTTGATATGTGGGTGGACCGGTACTTGGGTACTGCCCTAACTTGGACAAGCATCCACTTATGATTAACCCCTATTGCAAGCATCTGCCACTACAAAAGAAGTATTAAGGTAAACCTAACCACATCATTAAACATATGGATCCATATCAACCCCTAACGAAGCAACGCATAAACTAGGGTTTAAGCTTCTGTCACTCTATCAACCCATCATCTACTTATTACTTCGCCATGCCTTCCTCTATGCCCAAATAATGGTGAAGTGTCATGTAGTCGATGTTCACATAACATCACTAGAGGAAAACACAACATACATCTCATCAAAATATCGAACGAATACCAAATTCACATGACTAGTAATAGCAAGACTTTACCAATGTCCTCAAGAACAAACGTAACTACTCACAAAGCATATTCATGTTCATAATCAGAGGAGTAATAATATGCATAAAGGATATGAACATATGATCTTCCACCAAGTAAACCAATTAGCATCAACTACAAGGAGTAATCAACACTACTAGCAACCCACAGGTACCAATTTGTGGTTTTGATACAAGACTGGATACAAGATATTCTAGGGTTTTGAGAGGAGATGGTGCTGGTGAAGATGTTGATGTAGATTGACCCCCTCCCTATGAGAGGATCGTTGATGATGATGTTGGTGATGATTTCCCCCTCCCGGAGGGAAGTGTCCCCGGCAGAACAGCTCCGCCGGAGCCCTAGATTGATTCCGCCAAGGTTCCACCTCATGGCGGCGGAGTTTCATCCCGTAAGCTTGCCCACGATTTTTCCACAGTAAAAGCGATGATATAGCAGAAGATGGACACCGGAGGCCCACTAGGTGGCCCAGGAGAAAGGCGGCGCGCCCTATAGGAGAGAGGCGCGCCCCCTATCTCCTAGACAGGGTGTGGGCCCCCTGGCGTATTTCTTTCGCTCAGAAATTCTTATTAATTCCAAAAAGTTGTTTCATGGAGTTTCAAGACTTTTGGAGCTGTGCAGAATAGGTTTCCAACATTTGCTCCTTTTCCAGCCAGAATTCCAGCTGCCGGCATTCCCCCTCTTCATGGTAAACCTTGTAAAATAAGAGAGAATAGCTATAAGTATTGATATATAAAGTGTAATAGCAGCCCATAATGCAATAAATGTTGATATAAAAGCATGATGCAAAATGGACGTATCAGAGCGATCCATGTTTCCGTTGACTGTTATGACCCCGCGAGGTCCTGGCATCTTGAGCTTGAGGTATGCATAATGTGGTACCGCATTGAATCGAGCGAATGCGGTTCGTCCAAGCAGTGCGTGATAACCACTGCGAAAAGGGACGATATCGAAGATTAACTCCTCGCTTCGGAAGTTATCCGGAGATCCGAAGACCACTTCTAGTGTTATGGAGCCCGTGCAACGGGCCTCTACTCCTGGAATTACACCTTTGAAGGTGGTTTTGGTGGGTTTGATCCTCAAAGGGTCGATGCCCATTTTGCGCACTGTGTCCTGATAAAGCAGGTTCAGGCTACTGCCAACATCCATAAGGACTCGCGTAAGGTGGAATCCGTCTATGATTGGGTCTCGACGGTCTTGCGATTGAACCGCCGTGGACGGATCTTTGGTAGGGTGATCCCTACGATCAAAGGTGATCGGACAGGCTGACCATGGGTTGAATTTTGGGGCGACTGGCTCCATCGCATAGACGTCCCGCAGTGCGCGCTTCCGTTCCCGTTTGGGAATGTGGGTGGCGTAGATCATGTTGACCGTTTTCACCTGGGGAGGAAATTTCTTCTGTCCCCCCGTGTTCGGACACCAGGGCTCCTCGTCATCGTTGCTGTGCAGCCCCTTGTCCTTGTTTTTGGTGTTTAATTTACCGGCCTGTTTGAACACCCAGCAGTCTCTATTAGTGTGGTTTGCTGGCTTGTCCGGGGTGCCATGAATTTGGCACGAGCGTTCAAGTATGCGGTCTAGACTGGATGGTCCCTGATTGTTTCTTTTGAACGGCTTTTTCCGCTGACCGAATTTGGATCCGCTGAATCCGGCGTTGACTACTGTGTCTTCAGTGTTGTCGCTGTTGTTCCGTCGCTTATGCCTGTTGTGCTGTGGCTTGCCGTTATTGTCGCGGACATCTGAGGTGCCGGAATTTATAGGCGTGGTTCTACTGCGAGCCAACCAGCTGTCCTCGCCCGCGCAAAAACGGGTCATGAGTGTCGTGAGGGCCGCCATGGATTTTGGTTTTTCCTGGCCGAGGTGTTGGGCGAGCCACTCGCCATGGATATTATGCTTAAAGGCCGCCAGGGCTTCAGCGTCTGGACAGTCGACTATTTGGTTCTTTTTGGTTAGGAACTGAGTACAGAATTTCCTGGCTGACTCTCCGGGCTGTTGGGTAATGTGGCTCAGGTCATCGGCATCCGGTGGTCGCACATATGTGCCCTGGAAGTTGTCGAGGAACGCGTCCTCTAGGTTTTCCCAACTGCCAATGGAATTTGCCGGCACGCTGTTTAGCCAATGCCGGGCTGGTCCTTTGAGTTTAAGGGGGAGATACTTGATGGAGTGTAGATCGTCTCCGCGGGCCATGTGGATGTGGAGAAGGAAATCTTCGATCCATACTGCGGGGTCTGTTGTGCCATCGTATGATTCGATGTTTGCGGGTTTAAACCCTTCTGGGAATTCATGATCCATCACTTTGTTAGTGAAGCAGAGGGGGTGTGCGGCGCCTCTATGCCGGGCTATGTGGCTACGCAGTTCGAATGAGTCTGGGTGGCTGTATTCGGCCCGGCCGGACTTGTTCATAGTGTATCCGGCGTGACGATCATCGTCACGTGTTGGGCCGCGCCCCCGTGATCCGTAGATCGATCTTGGCTGTCCTGCCTTGTTTTCCAGTATATCTTGTAGGTCCTGTCTATTTCCCCGGGTCGTAGTGTATTGGTGTGGGGGTTCGGGCTGGTATGCCGTTTTATCCCGGCCATGAGGTGGCCGGTCAGCCGTCTGGCACTCGAGTCCATATTCCTCAGCTGCCAGGAGTTTAGTCCATCTGTCTGTGAGCAGGTCCTGATCAGCTTGGAGCTGCTGCTGCTTCTTTTTCAGGCTTCTCGCAATGGCCATGAGCCGGCGCTTGAAGCGCTCTTGCTCCACGAGGTCCTCAGGTACGCCGAACTCGTCTTCGTGGAGGCTAATTTCATCCTCGGAGGGGGGCATGTAGTTGTCATCCTCCGGATATCCATCTGTCGCCAGTTCGTCTGGGCTGTCCTGCCCATCTTCCTGTTCGGCCTGCTCGAAGGCAGGCTGATCGGGGTTGTATTCATCTTCGGCACCATCCGGACTGTTTTCGTCACCTGTGTTGGTATTGCTGTGGTGGGGCTTGGAGCGGCGCCGGCGACGCCCATGCTTTGTTTTCTTCCTTGAGGGGTTATCCTCCATTGCCTCATCGCCATTTGTTTCTTTTGGAGTGTCCACCATATATATATATATATATATATATATATCATATGACGAGGTGGCTGACCACCGCCCCGTGGGCGGTGGTTCCTGTTCTTCTCCTGCATCGTCGTCCACACCGTCGATGTCTTCGGAGTCGAAGTCAAGCA
Source organism: Aegilops speltoides (assembly GCA_021437245.1). Classification (NCBI taxonomy): domain Eukaryota; kingdom Viridiplantae; phylum Streptophyta; class Magnoliopsida; order Poales; family Poaceae; genus Aegilops; species Aegilops speltoides. The sequence goes on from CM038147.1 coordinate 423,374,906, forward strand.
CGTCGGTTAAATCATCGACCATGGCAATGAAGTGGGTGGTGGGTGGGCAACGAATTCCTTCGTCGCCTGCTTCCCACTCAAGCCGGACATAGTTTGGCCAAGAGCCTTCTGACAAAGAGAGAGACTTTAACGAGTTCAGCACGTCGCCAAAGGGCGAGTGCTGGAAGATATCCGCAGCAGTGTGTTGGGGAACGTAGTAATTTCAAAAAATTTTCCTACGCACACGCAAGATCATGGTGATGTATAGCAACGAGAGGGGAGAGTGTTGTCTACATACCCTTGTAGACCCGAAGCGGAAGCGATCACAACGTAGAGGAAGTAGTCGACGTTCTCCTCGCGATCCGACCGATCCGGCGCCGTTACTCGACGCCCCGAGTTCTTGACACGTACAGCTCGATGGCGCCCCTCGTACTCCGATCCAGCCGAGTGTCGAGGAGAGTTCCACAAGACGACGGCGTGGTGACGATCTTGATGTTTCACGGTAGCAGGGTTTCGCCTAAGCTTGCGACAGTATAACCGAGGTGGAATATGGTGGAGAGGGCACCGCACACGGCTAAGGAACGATCTCACGATCAACTTGTGTGTTCCAAGGTGCCCTCTGCCTCGTATATAAAGAAGCCGGGGGGAGGGGGCCGGCCTAAGGAGGTGCATACGGGAGTCCTACTCCTCTCGGGAGTAGGATTCCCCAATCCTAGTTGGACTAGGATTCCTGAGGAGGAAAGAGAGAGAGGGGCGGCCCCTTCTCCTAGTCCTAGTAGGACTAGGGAAGGGGGGGCGCGCCTCCTAGGGCTGCCCTTCTCCTTTCCACTAAGGCCCATCGAGGCCCATTTACCTCCCGGGGTTCCAGTAACCTCCGGTACTCGATAAATTCCGTTTTGCCGGAACCATTCGAACTCCAAACATAGGCTTCCAATATATCAATCTTTATGTCTCGACCATTCCGAGACTCCTCGTCATGTCCGTGATCACATCCGGGACTCGAACTTCTTGGTACATCAAAATACATAAACTCATAATAAGCGTCATCGAAACCTTAAGCGTGCGGACCCTACGGTTCGAGAACAATGTAGACATGACCTAGAACTATTCACGGTCAATAACCAACAGCGGGACCTGGATGCCCATATTGGTTCCTACATATTCTACGAAGATCTTTGTCGGTCGAGACCGCATAACAACATACGTTGTTCCTTTGTCATCGGTATGTTACTTGCCCGAGATTCGATCGTCGGTATCCAATACCTAGTTCAATCTCGTTATCGGCAAGTCTCTTTACTCGTTCCGTAATACATCATCTCACAACTAACTCATTAGTTGTAGTGCTTGCAAGGCTTCAAATGATGTGCATTACCGAGAGGGCCAGAGATACCTCTCCGAGCAATCGGAGTGACAAAACCTAATCTCGAAATATGCCAACCCAACATACGCCTTTGGAGACACTGTAGTACTCCTTTATAATCACCCGATTACGTTGTGACGTTTGGTAGTACCAAAGTGTTCCTCCGTAAACGGAGTTGCATAATCTCATAGTTATAGGAACATGTATAAGTCATGAAGAAAGCAATAGCAACATACTAAGCGATCGTGTGCTAAGCTAACGGAATGGGTCATGTCAATCAGATCATTCAACTAATGATGTGACCTTGTTAATCAAATAACAACTCCTTGTTCATGGTCAGGAAACATAACCATCTTTGATTAACAAGCTAGTCAAGTAGAGGCATACTAGTGACACTCTGTTTGTCTATGTATTCACACATGTATTATGTTTCCGGTTAATACAATTCTAGCATGAATAATAAACATTTATCATGATATAAGGAAATAAATAATAACTTTATTATTGCCTCTAGGGCATATTTCCTTCAGTCTCCCACTTGCACTAGAGTCAATAATCTAGATCACATCACCATGTGATTAACATTCACAGTTCACATCATCATGTGATTAACACCATAGTTCACATCGCCATGTGACCAACACCCAAAGGGTTTACTAGATTCAGTAATCTAGTTCACATCGCTATGTGATTAACACCCAAAGAGTACTAAGGTGTGATCATGTTTTGCTACGAGAGACTCTTAGTCAACGGGTCTTTCACATTTAGATCCGTTATGTATTTTGCAATTATTCTATGTCTACAATGCTCGCATTTAAGCTACTCTAGCTAATTGCTCCCACTTTCAATATGTATCTAGATCGAGACGTAGAGTCATCCGGATCGGTGTCAAAACTTGCATCGACGTAACCCTTTACTGACTAACCTTTTGTCACTTCCATAATCGAGAAACATATCCATATTCCACTAAGGATAATTTTGACCGCTGTCCGATGATCTACTCCTAGATCACTATTGTACTCCTTGCCAAACTCTCAGTGGGGTATACAATAGATCCGGTATACAACATGGCATACTTTATAGAACCTATGGCCAAGGCATAGTGAATGACTTTCATTCTCTTTCTATCTTCTGCATTGTGGTCGGGTTTTGAGTCTTACTCAATTTCACACCTTGTAACACAGGCAAGAACTCTTTCTTTGAATGTTTCATTTTGAACTACTTCAAAATCTTGTCAAGGTATGTACTCATTGAAAAAACTTATCAAGCATCTTGATCTATCTCTATAGATCTTGATGCTCAATATGTAAGCAGCTTCACCGAGGTCTTTCATTGAAAAACTCTTATTCAAGTATCCCTTTATGCTATCCAGAAATTCTATATCATTTCCGATCAGCAATATGTCATCCACATATAATATCGAAATGCTCTGAGCTCCCACTCACTTTCTTGTAAATACTGAGCTTCTCCAAAAGTCTCAGTACAAACCCAAATGCTTTGATCACACTATCAAAGCGTTTATTCCAACTCCGAGATGCTTGCACCAGTCCATATATGGATCATTGGAGCTTGCACACTTTGTTAGCTCCTTTGGATCGATAAAACCTTCTGGTTGCATCATATACAATTCTTCCTCCTAAAACCCATTCAGAATGCAGTTTTTACATCCATTTGCCAAATTTCATAAATTGTGGCAATTGCTAACATGATTCGAACAGACTTAAGCATCGCTACAGTTGAGAAAATCTCATTGTAGTCAACACCTTGAACTTGTCAAAAACCTTTTTGCGACAAGTCGAGCTTTGTAGATAGTAACAATACCGTCAGTGTCAGTCTTCTTCTTGAAGATCCACTTGTTTTCTATTGCTTGCCGACGCTCGGGCAAGTCAACCAAAGTCCATACTTTGTTTTCATACATGGATCCCATCTCAGATTTCATGGCCTCAAGCCATTTTGCGGAATCTGGGCTCACCATCGCTTCTTCATAGTTCGTAGGTTCATCATGATCTAGCAGCATGATTTCCAGAACAGGGTTGCCGTACCACACTGGTGCGGATCTTACTCTGGTTGATCTACGAGGTTCTGTAGTAACTTGATCTGAAGTTTCATGATCAACATCATCAACTTCCTCACTACTTGGTGTAGATGTCTCAGAAACCAGTTTCTGTGACGAACTACTTTCAAGTAAGGGAGAAGGTACAATTACCTCATCAAGTTCTACTTTCCTCCCACTCACTTCTTTCGAGAGAAACTCCTTCTCTAGAAAGGATCCTTCTTAAGCAACGAATATCTTGCCTTCGGATCTGTGATAGAAGGTGTACCCAACAATTTCCTTTGGGTATTCTATGAAGACACACTTCTCCGATTTGGGTTCCAGCTTATCAGGATGAAACTTTTTCACATAAGCATCGCAACTCCAAACTTTAAGAAACGACAACTTTGGTTTCTTGCTAAACCACAGTTCATATAGTGTCGTCTCAACGGATTTAGATGGTGCCCTATTTAACGTGAATGCAGCTGTCTCTAATGCATGATCCTAAAACGATATTGGTAAATCGGTAAGAAACATCATAGATTGTACTATATCCAATAAAGTACGGTTATGACGTTCGGACACACCATTATGATGTGGTGTTCCAGGTGGCATGAATTTGTGAAACTATTCCACATTGTTTTAATTGAAGACCAAACTCAGTAACTCAAATATTTGTCTCCGCGATCAGATCGTAGAAATCTTATTTTCTTGTCACGATGATTTTTCCACTTCACTCTGAAATTCTTTGAACCTTTCAACTATTTCAGACTTATGTTTCATCAAGTAGATATACCCATATCTGCTCAAATCATCTGTGAAGGTCGAAAATAACGATACGCACCATGAGCCTTAACACTCATTGGATCGCATACATCGGTATGTATTATTTCCAATAAGTCGGTTGCTCGCTCCATTGTTAGGAGAACGGAGTCTTAGTCATCTTGCCCATGAGGCATGGTTCACAAGCATCAAGTGATTCATAATCAAGTGATTCCAAAATCCCATCAAGATGGAGTTTCTTCATGCGCTTTACACCAATATGACCTAAACGGCAAGTGCCACAAATAAGTTGCACTATCATTATTAACTTTGCATCTTTTGGTTTCAATATTATGAATATGTGTATCACTACGATCGAGATCCAATGAACCATTTTCATTGGGCGTGTAACCATATAAGGTTTTATTCATGTAAACAGAACAACAGTTTATTCTCTTACTTAAATGAATAACCGTATTGCAATAAACACGATCAAATCATATTCATGCTCAACGTAAACACCAAATAACATTTATTTAGGTTTCAACACTAATCCCGAAAGTATAGGGAGTGTGCGATGATGATCATATCAATCTTGAAACTACTTTCAACACACGTCGTCACTTCACCCTTAACTAGTTTCATTTATTACGCAACTCCGTTTGAGTTACTACTCTTAGCAACCGAACCAGTACCAAATACCGAGGGTTGCTACAAACACTAGTAAAGCACACATCAAACACCTGTATATCAAATATACCCTCTTTCACTTTGCCATCCTTCTTATCCACCAAATATTTAGGGCAGTTCCGCTTCCAGTGACCATTTCCTTTGCAGTGTAAGCACTTTCGGTTTCAGGCTTTGGTTCAGCTTTGGGCTTCTTCGTGGGAGTGACAACTTGCTTGTCAATCTACTTGAAGTTCCCTTTCTTTCCTTTGCCCATTTCTTGAAACTAGTGATCTTGTCAACCATCAACACTTGATGCTCTTTCTTGATTTCTACCTTCGTCGATTTCAACATCACGAAGAGCTCGGGAATCATTTTCGTCATCCCTTGCATACTATAGTTCATCACGAAGTTCTACTAACTTGGTGATGGTGACTAGAGAATTCTGTCAATCACTATCTTATCGGAAGATTAACTCCCACTTGATTCAAGCGATTGAAGTACCTGACAATCTGAGCACATGCTCACTAGTTGAGCGATTCTCCTCCATCTTTTAGCTATAGAACTTGTTGGAGAGTTCATATCTCTCAACTCGGTATTTGCTTGAAATATTAACTTCAATTCTGGAACATCTCATATGGTCCATGATGTTCAAAACATCTTTGAAGTCCCGATTCTAAGCCATAAAGCATGGTGCACAAAACTATCAAGTAGTCATCATCTTGAGCTAGCCAAACGTTCATAACGCCCATACGCTCCCGCAATAGGTCCGTCACCTAGCGGTGCATTAAGGACATAATTCTTCAGGCAGCAATGAGGATAAACCTCAAATCACGGATCAAATCCGCATCATTGCTACTAACATTTTTCAACACAATTTTCTCTAGGAACATATCAAAATAAACATATGAAAGCAACAACGCAAGCTATTGATCTTACAACATAATTTGCAAAATACTACCGGGACTAAGTTCATGATAAATTTAAGTTCAATTAATCATATTACTTAAGAACTCCCACTTAGATAGACATCTCTCTAGTCATCTAAGTGATCACGTGACCCAAATCAACTAAACCATAACCGATCATCACGTGAAATGGAGTAGTTTTCAATGGTGAACATCTTATGTTGATCATATCTACTATATGATTCACGCTCGACCTTTCGGTCTCCGTGTTCCGAGGCCATATCTGCATATGCTAGGCTCGTCAAGTATAACCCGAGTATTCTGCGTGTGCAAAACTGGCTTGCACCCGTTGTAGATGGACGAGAGCTTATCACCCGATCATCACGTGGTGTCCGGGCACGACGAACTTTGGCAGCGGTGCATACTCGGGAGAACACTTCTTGATAATTTAGTGAGAGATCATCTTATAATGCTACCGTCAATCAAAGCAAGATAAGATGCATAAAAGGATAAACATCACATGCAAATCAATATAAGTGATATGATATGGTCATCATCATCTTGTGCTTCATGATCTCCATCTTGTTGCACCACCATGATCACCATCGTCACCGCGCGACACCTTGATCTCCATCGCAGCATCGTTGTCGTCTCGCCAAACTTATGCTACTACGACTATCGCTACCGCTTAGTGATAAAGTAAAGCATTACAGAAGCGATTGCATTGCATACAATAAAGCGACAACCATATGGCTCCTGCCGATTGCCGATAACCGGTTACAAAACATGATCATCTCATACAATAAAATATAGCATCACATCTTGACCATATCACATCACAACATGCCCTGCAAAAACAAGTTAGGCGTCCTCTACTTTGTTGTTGCAAATTTTACGTGGCTGCTACGGGCTTAAGCAAGAACCAGTCTCACCTACGCATCAAAACCACAACGATACTTCGTCAAATAGACTCCGTTTAACCTTCTCAAGGACCGGCGTAGCCTTTCAGTTCAACTAAAGTGAGAGACAGACACCCACGGTCACCTTTAAGCAACGAGTGCTCGTGGCGGTGAAACCAGTCTCGCGTAAGCGTCACGCGTAATGTCGGTCTGGGCCGCTTCATCTCACAATACCGCTGAACCAAAGTATGACATCTTTGGTAGGTAGTATGACTTGTATCGCCCACAACTCACTTGTGTTCTACTCGTGCAAAACATCAAACCATAAAAACCTAGGCTCGATACCCTTTGTTGGGGAACGAGTAATTTCAAAAATTTTCCTACGCACACGCAAGATCATGGTGATGTATAGCAACGAGAGGGAGAGTGTTGTCTACATACCCTTGTAGACCCAAGCGGAAGCGATCACTGGCGTAGAGGAAGTAGTCGACGTTCTCCTCGCGATCCGACCGATCCCGGCGCCGTTACTCCGACGCCCCGAGTTCTTGACACACGACAGCTCGATGGCGTCCCTCGTACTCCGATCCAGCCGAGTGTCGAGGAGAGTTCCGTCAAGACGACGGCGTGGTGACGATCTTGATGTTTCATCGCGCGGGCTTCGCCTAAGCCAGCGACAGTATAACCGAGGTGGAATATGGTGGAGAGGGCACCGACACGGCTAAGGAACGATCTCACGATCAACTTGTGTGTTCCAAGGTGCCCTCTGCCCAGATATAAAAAGCCGGGGGAGGGGCGGCGGCCTAAGGAGGCGCGCCAGGGAGTCCTACTCCCTCTGGGAGTAGGATTCCCCCCCCAATCCTAGTTGGACTAGGATTCCCGGAGGGGGGAAAGAGAGAGAGGGGGGCCGGCCCCTTCTCCTAGTCCTAGTAGGACTAGGGAAGGGGGGAGGCGCGCGCCCTCCTAGGGCTGCCCCTTCTCCTTTCCACTAAGGCCCATCGAGGCCCATTTACCTCCCGGGGGGTTCCGGTAACCTCCCGGTACTCCGGTAAATTCCCGTTTTCGCCCGGAACCATTCCGAACTCCAAACATAGGCTTCCAATATATCAATCTTTATGTCTCGACCATTCCGAGACTCCTCGTCATGTCCGTGATCACATCCGGGACTCCGAACTCCTTCGGTACATCAAAATACATAAACTCATAATAAGCATCATCGAAACCTTAAGCGTGCGGACCCTACGGTTCGAGAACAATGTAGACATGACCTAGAACTATTCACGGTCAATAACCAACAGCGGGACCTGGATGCCCATATTGGTTCCTACATATTCTCGAAGATCTTTGTCGGTCGGACCGCATAACAACATACGTTGTTCCCTTTGTCATCGGTATGTTACTTGCCCGAGATTCGATCGTCGGTATCCAATACCTAGTTCAATCTCGTTATCGGCAAGTCTCTTTACTCGTTCCGTAATACATCATCTCACAACTAACTCATTAGTTGTAGTGCTTGCAAGGCTTGATGATGTGCATTACCGAGAGGGCCCAGAGATACCTCTCCGACAATCGGAGTGACAAAACCTAATCTCAAATATGCCAACCCAACATCCGCCTTTGGAGACACTGTAGTACTCCTTTATAATCACCCGATTACGTTGTGACGTTTGGTAGTACCCAAAGTGTTCCTCCCAAACGGAGTTGCATAATCTCATAGTTATAGGAACATGTATAAGTCATGAAGAAAGCAATAGCAACATACTAAGCGATCGTGTGCTAAGCTAACGGAATGGGTCATGTCAATCAGATCATTCAACTAATGATGTGACCTTGTTAATCAAATAACAACTCCTTGTTCATGGTCAGGAAACATAACCATCTTTGATTAACAAGCTAGTCAAGTAGAGGCATACTAGTGACACTCTGTTTGTCTATGTATTCACACATGTATTATGTTTCCGGTTAATACAATTCTAGCATGAATAATAAACATTTATCATGATATAAGGAAATAAATAATAACTTTATTATTGCCTCTAGGGCATATTTCCTTCACAGTGAACTCCATTACCGGAGCCCAACCAGATTCGGCGGGCTTGGGAGTGCGCGGACTGGAACCTACAGCCGGATACGAGTCCGGGGGTCCTGTGTCACAGGCTTCCTTGGGGGTGAGGCCCGTGTTTGGCTCTATCGCCCATGAGTATGCGGCCTCCAGGGCGGGGTCCATCCGCCCGTCCTCGGGCAACACAATCAGCTCCGGATTTAGGTCCGGGGCTCCTGCGGGGGCGATATCCCGAGCATTGTCTGACAGCAGGTCTAAGCCGTGCTCATCGTGATTGTCCGGCGCTCCTGGCGCAGGCCCGAACCCGTTGAAGATCAAGTCTCCGCGGATATCGGCCGTGTAGTTCAAGTTTCAACCGACACGGTGGCACGGGCGAGGTGTCGATTTGCTCGGATGGCTGCTTAATTGGCCCGAGTGCAAAGCCGCCGAACACGAAGATCTGTCCGGGGAGAAAAGTCTCACCCTGGACCGTGTTGTTGTTGATGATTCGAGGAGCCATCAAGCCTTGCAGCGACGATACAGAGGAACTCTCAACGAAAGCACCAATGTCGGTGTCAAAACCGGCGGATCTCGGGTAGGGGGTCCCGATCTATGCGTCTAAGGCTGATGGTAACAGGAGGCAAGGGACACAATGTTTACCCAGGTTCGGGCCCTCTTGATGGAGGTAAAACCCTACTTCCTGCTTGATTAATATTGATGATATGAGTAGTACAAGAGTTGATCTACCACGAGATCATAGAGGCTAAAGCCTAGAAGCTAGCCTATGATGATTATGATTTTGTCCCTAAGGACTAAGACTCACCGGTTTATATAGACACCGGAGAGGGCTAGGGTTTACATGGAGTCGGTTACAAAGAAGGAAATATAATATCCAGATCGCCAAGCTTGTCTTCAACGCAAAGGAGAGTCCCATCCGGACACGACACAAAGTCTTGAGTCTTGTATCTTCACGCTCCAATAGTCCGCACAAAGTATATAATCCGGCTGTCCGGATACCCCCTAATCCAGGACTCCCTCAACGACCTCCACGCCATCGAATACCTTCCCCTCAAGTTGAAGGGACCAGCTCGACACTGGTTGAAAAGCCTCCCCGAAAATTCAATCAGAAGTTGGGAGGAACTTGAGGACGCTTTCAGGGCCAATTTCAAGGAACCTATGTCCGACCTCCGGACGCTGACGATTTAAGTCACATAATCCAACAGCCCGGAGAGTCCGCCCGCAAGCTTTGGAATAGATTCCTCACCAAGAAGAATCAAATTGTTGATTGTCCGGATGCCGAAGCCCCAGCGGCCTTCAAGCACAGTATCCAGGATGAGTGGCTCGCCAGACACCTCGGCCAAGAAAAACCGAGAACAATGGTTGCCTTAACAAGCCTTATGACCCACTTCTGCATGGGTGAAGACAGCTGGTTGGCCCGTAGAGGCATCAATGACCCAGGCACGTCCGAAATCGGGGATGGCAACGGGAAGCCACGACACAATAAAAACAAGCGTCGAAACAAGGAAAAAAGTCCGGAAACACAGCGGTCAACACCGGATTCAGGGGCTCTCGACCCAGTCAACAAAAGAAGCCATTTAAAGGCAGCAAAGAGGGACCGTCCGGCCTGAACAAAGTCCTGGACAGACTATGCCAAATTCATGGCACCACTGAAAAACCTGTGAACCACACTCACAGAGAATGCTGGGTCTTTAAGTAGGCCGGCAAGTTAAATGCCGAACACAAGGGAAGAGAAACACCAAGTGAAGACGAGGATGAGCCTCACCAGCCGAACACTAGGGGACAGAAGAAATTCCCACCAGAGGTAAAAATAGTAAACATGATCTACGCGGCTCACATACCCAAGAGAAGGTGCAAACGCGCGCTCAGAGACGCATACGCTGTAGAGCCCGTCGCCCTCAAACTCAACCCCTAGTCGGCCTGCCTGATCACCTTTGATCACAGGGACTACCCGACTAGTATGCGGCACGGAGGATCGGCTGCCTTGGTGCTCGACCCAATAATCGATGGATACCATCTCACTCGTGTCCTCATGGACGGCGGCAGTAGTCTCAATCTAATATACCAGGACACTGTCCGCGGGATGGGTATAGACCCATCCAGAATCAGCCAAAGTAACACCACCTTTGAAGGGGTGAGACCAGGCGTTGAGGCCCGCTGTAGGGGCTCCCTCGTACTAGAGGTGACATTCGGTTCTCCAAACAACTTCAGAAGCGAAGAATTACTCTTCACCATCGCTCCCCTCCGAACTGGTTATCATGCACTGCTCGGAAGAATGGCCTTCACTCGCTTCAATGCAGTACCACACTACGCCTACCTTAAACTCAAGATGCACGGTCCACGTGGCGTCATCACCGTTAGCGGAAATACAGAGCGTTCCTTATGTGCGGAAGAGTTTGCGGCGGCTCTAGCAGCCGGACACTAAGAGGCCTCTCCTATCAGAATGCATGATCGATCGTTAAGACCACAGACATGGTTAGACGAGTCCGGCACACCACCATCGGCAACAATCCCAGATAAACCTGAGCTGGGTGTGAGGGAGTCCTGGACTAGGGGGTGTCCGGATAGCCGGACTATCATCATCGGCCGGACTCCAAGACTATGAAGATACAAGATTGAAGACTTTGTCCCGTGTCCGGATGGGACTTTCCTTGGCGTGGAAGGCAAGCTTGGCGATACGGATATGTAGATCTCCTACCATTGTAACCGATTTGTGTAACCCTAGCCCTCTCCGGTGTCTATATAAACCGGAGGGTTTTAGTCCGAGGACAGACAACCATTACAACAATCATACCATAGGCTAGCTTCTAGGGTTTAGCCTCCTTGATCTTGTGGTAGATCGACTCTTGTACTACCCATATCATCAATATCAATCAAGCAGAGTAGGGTTTTACCTCCATCGAGAGGGCCCGAACACAGGTAAAAACATCGTGTCCCTTGTCTCCTATTACCATCCGCCTAGGCGCACGCTCGGGAACCCCTACCGAGATCCGCCGGTTTGACACCGACATTGGTGCTTTCATTGAGAGTTCCTCGTATTTGTCACCGATAGGCTTGATGGCTTCTTTAATCAAAAACAACGCAGTCCAGGGTGAGAATTTTCTCCGCGGACAGATCTTCGTGTTCGGCGGCTTTGCACTGCGGGCCAATTCACTTGGCCATCTGGAGCAGATCGAAAGCTACGCCCCTGGCCATCAGGTCAGGTTTGGAAGCCTAAACTTCACGGCCGACATCCGCGGAGACTTGATCTTCGACGGATTTGAGCCACAGTCGAGTGTGCCGCGCTGTCATGATGGGCATGATTTAGCTCTACCGCCGGACAGTGCCCTGGAGGCCGCACACGAGTCCGCTCTGGCCCATAGTTCGGAGCAGACCATGCAGATCGAGGACAGGTGGCTGGACACCGCCTCGGGAGCTGCAACTTCCGCAGCGATGGGCGAATCTTGAACTTGTCCCTTATAAAGCTCGTGACTCCGGCGCGGACTCCTTGCCGGACTCCGAACCTCCTGCGCCCCTGCCAATCGAATCCGATTGGGCGCCGATCATGGAGTTCACCGCCGCGGACATCTTTCAGCACTCACCCTTTGGCGACATCCTAAATTCGCTAAAGCATCTCTCGTTATCAGGAGAACCTTGGTCGGACTGTGGTCAGGATGGTTGGGATGCGGACGACGAAGAAAATCAAAACCCACCCACCAACCACTTGGTAGCCACTGTCGACGATCTAACCGACATGCTAGACTACGACTCCGAAGACATCGACGGCATGGACGACGATGCCGGAGACGATCAAGAACCAGCGCCTACAGGGCACTGGAGGACCACCTTGTCATACGACATATACATGGTGGACACCCCAAAGGATGGGGACGGCGAAGAAGCAGCGGAGGCGGATTCTTCTAAGAAACAGCCCAAGCGCCGACGTCAGCGGCGCCGCTCTAAATCCCGCCACAGCAAGAATGGAGATTCCGGCACCGGAGATAATAACACCCCAGAAAGTGCCGAAGACAAACCCCTCCAGCACGATTCAGCACAGGAGGACGGAGTAGCCAGCCCTCAGGAGAGAGCGGCAGACGAGGAGGACAAAAATTACATGCCTCCTTCCGGAGACGAGGAAAGCCTCAATGACGACGAATTCGTCGTGCCCGAGGATCCCGTCGAACAAGAGCGTTTTAAACGCAGGCTTATCGCCACGGCAAATAGCCTAAAGAAAAAGCAGCAACAGCTTCAAGCTGATCAAGACCTCTGGCCGGCGGATGGACCGAGGTCCTCGCGGCAAGAGTATGAACTCGAGCGCCCCCAAGAGCTACCTGTCACGCAAGTTGCTCCCCCAACTAGAGGAGGAAGCATACAAACCTTCATCACCAGTGCACAATACGGCAGACCGACCACCCCGTGGTCACGACAGAGAGGCATCTAGGCCCTCCATCAGGACCGTACCCCGGCACCATTCGAAAAATACGAAGCCGCGAGGGAATGCGCTGGACTTGCAGGATATATTGGAGGACAAGGCAAGACAATCTAGATCTATCTACGGATCACGTGGGCGCCCCACGACCCACGACAACTACCGTCGCACGGATACAAAGCAACTCGGCCGGTGGGCGAACACAGCGCATAACGCTCTCTTGAGCTACGTCGTGATATTGCTCAATATAGAGGCGCCGCACACCCACTATGCTTCACTGACTAAGTAATGGATCATCAAATCCCTGAAGGGTTTAAACCCGTGAACATTGAATCCTACGATGGCACAACAGACCCCGCGGTTTGGATCGAAGATTATCTCCTTCATATCCATATGGCCCGCGGCGACGATCTCCACGCCATCAAGTATCTCCCACTCAAGCTTAAAGGACCAGCTCGGCATTGGCTTAACAGCTTGCCCGCAGAGTCAATTGGGTGTTGGGAGGACCCGGAAGCCGCATTCCTCGACAACTTCGGGGCACATATGTGCGACCACCGACGCCAATGACCTAAGCCACATAATTCAGCAGCAGACGAATCGCCGCACAGCTCGACACGGTTCTTAACAAAGAAAAATCAAATCGCCGATTGTCCGGATGCAGAGGCCCTCGCAGCCTTCAAACATAACGTCATGACGAGTGGCTGGCCCGGCACCTAGGACAGAAAAGCCAAAATCCATGGCAGCCCTCACATCACTCATGACCCGCTTACGTGCGGGAGAGGACAGCTAGCTAGCTCGCAGCAACGACCTCAGCAAAAATGCTGGCAGTCCGGATACTAAGGACCACAATGGCAGGTCGCGTCGAAACAAAAACAAACGCCGTGTTAACGGCGATAACAATGAGGATACGACAGTCAACGCCAGATTCAGAGGCTCTAAACCCGGTCAGCGGAAGAAGCCATTCAAAAGAACTACTCCGGGTCCATCCAATTTGGAACGAATACTCGACCGCTCTTGCCAGATACATGGCACCCCTGAAAAGCCAGCTAATCACACCAATAGAGATTGTTGGGTATTCAAGCAGGCAGGCAAGTTAATTGCCGAAAACAATGACAAGGGGCTACATAGCGACGACGAGGAAGAGACTCGGCTGCCGAATAGTAGAGGACAGAAGGGTTTCCCCCCACAAGTGCGGACGACAAACATGATATACGCAACCCATATACCCAAGAGGGAGCGGAAGCGTGCACTTAGGGACGTATATGCGATGGAGCCAGTCGCCCCGAAGTTCAACCCATGGTCCTCTTGCCCGATCACTTTCGATCGAAGGGACCACCCTACCAGTATCTGTCACGGTGGATTTGCTGCATTGGTTTTAGACCCAATCGTCGATGGATTTCACCTCACTAGAGTCTCGATGGGCGGCGGCGGCCTGAACTGCTTTATCGAGGATACGGTCGCAAGATGGGCATAGACCCTCAAGGATTAAAACTACAAAGACGACCTTCAAAGGCGTCATACCAGTGTTGAGGCCAATTATGCAGCTCGGTCACACTTTGGAAGTGGTCTTGGATCCCGGATAATTTCGAAGTGAGGAGTTAATCTTGACATAGTCCCGTTCGCGATGGCTATCACGCCCTGCTCGGACGAACCACGTTTGCAAAGTTCAACGCGGTGCCGCATTATGCATACCTCAAGCTCAATATGTCAGGCCCTCGTGGAGTCATCATGGTCAATGGAAACATCAGCGCTCCCTCGAGCGGAGGAACATACTGGCGGCTCTCATGGCGAAGTCTGAGCAGCCTTTTAAGGCAATTTTAGTCGAGCCGTTAAGCGACGGACATGGCCAAACGCGCCGGAGTAACATCAAACAAGACCACAGCACGTCCGAGCACGCGTAGTAATGCGGCTAACCCCAGCCCTTGCATGATTGCAAGACCAGCTCTTCGCGTACATCATTATGCTCTGGAGATACCATGGGCATAGGGGGAGGGGCACGACCACGACAGTCCCAGAGTGCGGCTTAACCACACCAGGGGCTCCCAAGTGTGTCACTCTTTTTTCTTCCTTTTTTTATTTTTTCACAGGACTTCGTTCACCAGAGGCCCTGTCCGGCAGTAGATCTACCGAACTCACGATGCAACAGCCAGGGAGGGACAAAGGCTACGACAAACACTCAGGTGGTCTCCATTATGAGCATTAAATTTATTAAATACACCAGTCCGCAGCCCACCCCTGGAGGGGAACATGTTTAAAATAGTCCACTCCCTTGCTTACCGCACTATTTGTATCGTTCTGCACTCACGGCGGAATTCTTTGAATATACAATGCATCACTTTTTCGCTTATAATTGCATTCCTTTTCTTATATATGTTCATTTATGACATCTTGCATCCGTACACTCTGGTACGGCCGAGTACACCATGGGCTTATGTTCCCCACATTATGGTGTGATAAGTCCGAACACTTTCACAAGTGCGGCACCCTGAACTTATAGCACTATATGCATCGGCTCCGAATCATGTCTTGGGTCAATAGTTGGGTTTGCCGGCCCCATGTTTTGGTTCCTTACATTCCGTTCGTCGGCTAAGGTAGCTTGGGAGAACCACTGCGATTGTGCCCGGTTGAGCTGGGCGGCGCCTCGATGGAAAGCTAAAACCGACTGTCATGATAAGGCGAGAGCTGGTCGCTGTTCGAGAGGTCTTTTCGAGTCCTTAAAGACTTATGCCGCTTAGAGCGAGGAACCGCTTCATCCGCCCAGCGTGGATAGCGCCCGAACTTGGTCTTCGAATACTAGGGGCTTCACGAAATTTAAAATTATAGAATTCTATGGCTAAGTGAGAGTGTTCAAGCATTATAAGTCCGGTTGCCTTGTTCGTTGCGTTGAGCGCCTCCATAGATGGACCCAAAAATGGGAACAAGAGTGCTCAAGTTTATCCGACCACCCCAAAGACTCGTGGCATGGGGGTGAAGCCGATGACTTGCCATCTCTCGATTTAATAAGCGGCCGCCTGAAGGTAATATTTTAAATCAATAAGCGTTGCTTAGCGATATGAACAAAGTTTTCAGCGCGCAGGATAACACATTGCGAGTTTACTCAATAATTACATCTTTGGGGCACTCATCCGCAATCTTGCGGGCACCCTTGAGACACTCTTATAGTACATCTCGGGCGCGACGATACTCCTTGCCCTTGGCGGCGCGTCCGTGATAAGCCTCTCCGCATCCAGCCTGCCCTAATGCACCTTTTGCGGGCAAGGCCCGACGGGCACCTTCAATGCAAAGGCGGAGCGCTTGATGACCTCCACCCGAGGGCACGCATCCACCAGCCGCCAGACGAGGCGAAGTAGCTCCCAGGCATGGCCTCTCCAGGCCACAGCCAGACTATGAGGCCCTTCATGGCCTGCTCAGCTACCTTGTGGAGCTCGACCAGCTGCTTCACCTGGTCGCTAGGGGGCACCGGATGTCCGTCCTCACCGTACTAAGACCAGAAGACCTTCTCCGTTGAGCTCCCCTCCTCGGCCCGGTAGAATGCGGCGGCATCGGATACGCTGCGAGGCAGATCTGCAAACGCTCCTGGAGAGCTCCAAAGCCGGGTAAGTAACAGGTAATTTACATTCACATGGTTGCTTTGCATGAAAAATTCCTTACCCGCCGCTATTTTCTTCACCGCCTCAATCTCCAGGAGGGCCTTAAGGGCCTCGGCCTTAGCGGCTTTGGCACTTTCAAGAGCCGAGGCAAGCTCGGACTCTCGAGTCTTCGAGTCGTGCTCCAAACTCCCATGCTTTTCCATGAGAGCCTGGAGCTCTTGCCGCACCTCCGCCACCCGCGCCTCCTGCTTCTCTCGCTCCGCTCGTTCCGCGGCCGCATTGCGTTCGGCCGCGGACACGGCCTCCTTCAGGGTCGCCACCTCGTTCGTGGCCCCTGCAGTACCCACGTTATCCTTGTTATTTCTATTTGCAACCAAAATCCTTTTCTGTAAGGTACAAATTTAATACGGTGTTCCTCACCTTCTTTGTCTTCGAGCTGCTTCTTGGCAAGACCGAGCTCATTCTCGGTCCGCTCAAGGTCTTGCTTCAAAGCACCGACCTCCGCAGTCAGTGCGGCAGAGGTCAGCAGCGCAGCCTGCAAACCCATATTGACATAATTTTTAGCACTCCTGCGTATATCTTTTTTAGATCCTCAGTCCGTTTTTCTTTCCAAACACCGAACCGAGCATCGAGGGCTCTTGTCTATGCGGTATCACATTACATATTTTAAACTTCTTACCTCAAAGCTCGTTAGAAGGCTACTACGAGCTTCGGTCACCTGCTCTTGGGTGAACTTTGAATCACCGCACTCATGATAGTGCGGTGTTCTTCCTCGATGGACGGAGGCTGCCGGTGTCACGGTCTTGCCCTTCTTATGAAGGGGCCGCCTGCCGGACTCCGGAACCACTGCAGGTTCCGGCATGGAGTCCGGCGCAAAGTCCGGGAGGCTGCCTTGCGGCACCTCCGGAGCCTCCTCCTGATGGGTCCCCTCCTGGGACCCCACCTCGGCGTCATTAGCATCGCGAGGGGTGGAGGCGGTCGGAATGGAATCCACATCCGACGGAGCCAAGGACCCGCTCGATGAAGCGGGAAGATCATCCTCGGCCGGACTACAAGTAGTGCGCGGCATTAGAAGGACAACATGTGGCACGAAAGAGAAATTATAAATCATTCAGGAATCCGGATACTTACGATCTTGCCCGGGGCTTGGCCCTTGAGGGCCACTCCTCGTCGCCGTCATTGGCGTTGGCAGAGCTGTCCGGAGGAAGGGTCCTTCCCCTCTTAGACCCTTCGGCCTCCCCCGTTGGGGAAGCCTTCCTCTTCCTCTCTCCCCCCTCCTGGGGAGAGTCTTCTTTCTCCTCCTCGCCTTCGGGGGAGGAGTCCGCCTCGGAGTCATCGGACGATGAGTCCGATACCACCTGGCGCCAGGAACTCCTTCGGGTTCCCGTGGCCTTCTTCTTGGCCTTCTTCTCCGGCACCACATAAAGTGTCGGGACTAGCAGCCCCATTAAACGGGCATCCGCTGGTTCTTCGGGGAGGGGAGCCGGACAGTTAACCTGTCCGGACGTCCTCTGCCAGTCCTGTTAAAGGCATTGGGAATATTAGATCCCACATAGAGTCAAACTATGAAAGAAATACGTGTCCCATAAAGGATAACTTACCGCACCGGCCGGGCGTTTCGTGCTGAATCCGCAATCTTCAGTCGTGGATGCGGGGGCTTCTCCCCCCTTGAACAGCACCCTCCAGACAGCTTCGTACGTCATGTCGAAGAGCCTGCTCAGGGTCCGTGCTGTGCCGGATCGAACTCCCACATGTTAAAGGCCCGCTGTTGGCAGGGGAGAATCCGGTGCACGAGCATGACCTGGATCACATTGACAAGCCTAAGCTTCTTGTTCACCAAGGTCTGGAGACAAGACTGGAGTCCTGTCAGCTCCTCCGAACTGCCCCATAGAAAGCCCTTCTCTTTCCAGGAGGTGAGCTGCATGGGAGTACCAGATCTGAACTCGGGGGGCCGCTGCCCATTTAGGGTCACGCGGCTCGGTGATATAGAACCACCCCGATTGCCACCCTTTGATGGTTTCCACAAAGGCGCCCTCGAGCCAGAGGACGTTGGGCATCTTGCCCACCATGGCGCCTCCGCACTCCGCTTGGACGCCCTTCACTACCTTCGGCTTGACATTGAAGGTTTTTAGCCACAAGCCGAAGTGGGGCTGGATGCAGAGGAAGGCCTCGCACATGACGATAAACGCCGAGATGTTGAGGATGAAGTTTGGCGCCAGATCGTGGAAGTCCAGGCCGTAGTAGTACATGAGCCCCCGGACGAAGGGATGAAGTGGGAAGCCCAGTCCACGGAGGAAGTGGGGAAGGAATACGACCCTCTCATGGGGCCTGGGGGTAGGGACGAGCTGCCCCTTGTCGGGCAGCCGGTGCGCGATGTCGCTGGACAGGTATCCGACACCGCGCAGTTTTTTGATGTGCCCCTCCGTAATGGAGGAGGCCAACCACTTGCCTCCCGCTCCGGACATGGCTGGAGAAGGTCGAGGTGAGATGTGCGGACTTGGGTATTTGGAGCTCGAGTCTTGCGGAGATGGATAAGCAAAGGAGGAAGAAGGCGTGGTAAAAAGGTGGATCCTTATCCCTTATATATGGGGGGACGAAGACTATCGTCCCCACCGCCTGGTAAAACTCGCTTATCTCCCAAGCGCCACCATCAATGGGCGGTTGGGTTACCCACGTCCGTATTGATGGGAATCCCGGAATAAGGGGAACACGATCTCTGCTTCGACAAGACGTGCCAAGGAAACCGCTTCGCTAAACGCGCTGAGGTGGTATAATAAAAAATGATTCAAGTAAAGGCTTGGTAGTGGGATGACGCCATGCCACGAAATACTTCAGTAGATTGAACTTGTGTACATATTATTCTCTCTACGGTGGAATGTGGAATTTATTTTGTAGAGCCGGACACTATCCTGGTGTTCACAATCTTCTATGAATTATTCAAGGGAGGAACCCGCCTTGCAATGCCGAACAATATGCGCGCCAGACTCATCGTCATTGAAGCCTAGTTCAGGAGCTACTGAGGGAGTCCTGGACTAGGGGGTGTCCGGATAGCCGGACTATCATCATCGGCCGGACTCCAAGACTATGAAGATACAAGATTGAAGACTTCGTCCCGTGTCCGGATGGGACTTTCCTTGGCGTGGAAGGCAAGCTTGGCGATACGGATATGTAGATCTCCTACCATTGTAACTGACTCTGTGTAACCCTAGCCCTCTCCGGTGTCTATATAAACCGTGTTGGGGAACGTTGCAGAAAATTAAAAAATTTCCTACGGTTTCACCAAGATCTATCTATGAGTTCATCTAAGCAACGAGTCAAGGGAGTGTGTTTGCATCTACATACCACTTGTAGATCGGGTGCGAAAGCGTTCAAGGGAAGGGTGATGATGGAGTCGTACTCGCCGTGATTCGGATCACCGATGACCAAGTGCTGAACGGACAGCACCTCCGCGTTCAACACACGTACGGGACGAACGGCGTCTCCTCCGTCTTGATCCAGCAAGGAGGAAGGAGAGGTTGAGGAAGATAGCTCCAACGGCAGCACGACGACGTGGTGGTGTTGGTGCAGCAGTACTCCGACAGGGCTTCGCCAAGCACGTAACGGAGGAGGAGAGGTGTTGGGGAGCGGAGGGGCTGCGCCATGGGATGTGTACAGCAGCCCTTCCCTCACCCCTATATTTATAGGGGAAGGGGCAAGGGGGGCCGACCCCTCTAGATGGGATCTAGAGGGGGGGCGGCTAGGGAGGGGGGACTTGCCCCCCAAGCAAGGGGGGCGCCCCCCTTAGGGTTTCCCCCAACCCTAGGCGCATGGGCCCAAGGTGGGGTGCGCGTCCAGCCCTCCGGGGCTGGCTCCTCGCCTGCGGCCCATGTGGCCCTCCGGGAGGTGGCCCCTCGGTGGACCCCCGGAACCTCTCCGGTGGCCCCGGTACAATACCGATAAGCCCCCGAAACTTTTCGGTGTCCTCATGACAACTTCCCATATATAAAACTTCACCTCCGGACCATTCCGAAACTCCTCGTGACGTCCGGGATCTCATCCGAGACTCCGAAAAACATTCGTTAATCACATACAAGTCTTCCTAATAACCCTAGCGTCACCGAACCTTAAGTGTGTAGACCCTACGGGTTCGGGAGACATGCAGACATGACCGAGACTACTCTCCGGTCAATAACCAACAGCGGGATCTGGATACCCATGTTGGCTCCCACATGTTCCACGATGATTTCATCGGTTGAACCACGATGTCGAGATTGATCAAACCCGTATACAATTCCCTTTGTCAATCGATGCGTTACTTGCGAGAGACTCGATCGTCGGTATCCCAATACCTTGTTCGGTCTCGTTACGGCAAATCACTTTAC
Source organism: Aegilops speltoides (assembly GCA_021437245.1). Lineage (NCBI taxonomy): Eukaryota > Viridiplantae > Streptophyta > Magnoliopsida > Poales > Poaceae > Aegilops > Aegilops speltoides. Next base: position 423,395,927 of record CM038147.1, read on the forward strand.
TTGTACCGTAATGCATGATCCGTGACCAACCACTTGGTCACTTTGAGCTCAATATGATGATGCATTACCGAGTGGGCCCAGAGATACCTCTCCGTCATACGGAGTGACAAATCCGATCTCGATCGGTGTCAACCCAATGCAGACACTTTTGGAGATACCTGTAGTGCACCTTTATAGTCACCCGCTTATGTTGTGACATTTGATACACCCAAAGCACTCCTACGGTATCCGGGAGTTACACGATCTCATGGTCTAAGGAAGAGATACTTGACATTGGAAAAGCTCTAGCAAGCGAACTACACGATCTTGTGCTATGCTTAGGATTGGGTCTTGTCCATCACATCATTCTCCTAATGATGTGATCTCGTTATCAACGACATCCAATGTCCATAGTCAGAAACCATGACTATCTGTTGATCAACGAGCTAGTCAACTAGAGGCTCACTAGGGACATATTGTGGTCTATGTATTCACACGTGTATTACGATTTCCGGATAATACAGCTTATAGCATGAATAAAAGACAATTATCATGAACAAGGAAATATAATAATACTTTTATTATTGCCTCTAGGAATATTTCCAACAGTCTCCCACTTGCACTAGAGTCAATAATCTAGTTACATTGTGATGAATCGAACACCCATAGAGTTCGGTGTTGATCATGTTTTGCTTTCATGAGAGAGGTTTAGTCAGCGGATCTGCGACATTCAGATCCGTATGTACTTTGCAAATATCTATGTCTCCATCTTGAACATTTTCACGGATGGAGTTGAGCGGCGCTTGATGTGCTGGTCTTCTTGTGAAACCGGGCTCCTTGGCAAGGGCAATAGCTCGGTGTTGTCACAGAAGAGTTTGATCGGCCCCGACGCATTGGGTATGACTCCTAGGTCGGTGATGAACTCCTTCACCCAAATTGCTTCATGCGCTGCCTCCGAGGCTGCCATGTATTCCGCTTCACATGTAGATCCCACCACGACGCTCGCTTGCGGTGAACCGCCATTGCTCCACCATTCAACATATACACGTATCCGGTTTGTGACTTAGAGTCATCCAGATCTGTGTCGAAGCTAGCGTCGACGTAACCCTTTACGACGAGCTCTTCGTCACCTCCATAAATGAGAAACATGTCCTTTGTCCTTTTCAGGTACTTCAGGATATTCTTGACCGCTGTCCGGTGTTCCTTGTCGGGATTACTTTGGTACCTTGCTACCAAACTTACGGCAAGGTTTACATCAAGTCTGGTACACAGCATGGCATACATAATAGATCCTATGGCTGAAGCATAGGGGATGACACTCATCTCTTCTTTATCTTTAGCCGTGGTCGTGGACTGAGCCGAGCTCAATCTCACACCTTGCAACATAGGCAAGAACCCCTTCTTGGACTGATCCATTTTGAACTTCTTCAAAATCTTATCAAGGTATGTGCTTTGTGAAAGACCTATGAGGCGTCTCGATCTATCTCTATAGATCTTGATGCGTAATATATAAGCAGCTTCTCCAAGGTCCTTCATTGAAAAACACTTATTCAAGTAGGCCTTAATGCTGTCCAGAAGTTCTATATTATTTCCCATCAGAAGTATGTCATCTACATATAATATGAGAAATGCTACAGAGCTCCCACTCACTTTCTTGTAAACGAGGCTTCTCCATAAGTCTGCATAAACCCAAACGCTTTGATCATCTCATCAAAGCGAATGTTCCAACTCCGAGATGCTTGCACCAGTCCATAAATGGATCGCTGGAGCTTGCATACTTTGTTAGCGTTCTTAGGATCGACAAAACCTTCCGGCTGCATCATATACAACTCTTCCTTAAGATGTCCGTTAAGGAATGCCGTTTTGACGTCCATCTGCCATATCTCATAATCATAGTATGCGGCAATTGCTAACATGATTCGGACGGACTTCAGCTTCTCTACGGGACAGAATGTCTCGTCGTAGTCAATCCCTTGAACTTGTCGATAACCCTTAGCGACAAGTCGAGCTTTATAGATGGTAATATTACCATCCGCGTCCGTCTTCTTCTTAAAAATCCATTTGTTTTCTATCGCTCGCCGATCATCGGGCAAGTCTGTCAAAGTCCATACTTTGTTTTCATAGATGGATTCTATCTCGGATTTCATGGCTTCAAGCCATTTGTTGGAATCTGGGCCCGCCATCGCTTCTTCATAGTTCGAAGGTTCACCGTTGTCTAACAACATGATTTCCGTGACAGGGTTGTCGTACCACTCAGTGCGGAGCGTGTCCTTGTGGACCTCTGAAGTTCAAGAGCAACTTGATCCAAGTACCTTGATCATCATCATTATTTTCCTCTTGGTTGGTGTAGGCATCACAGAACATTTTCTGAGCTGCACTACTTTCCCGTTCGAGAGGTAGTACTTCATCGAGTTCTACTTTCCTCCCACTTACTTCTTTCGAGAGAAACTCTTTTTCCAGAAAGCATCCATTCTTGGCAACAAAGATCTTGCCCTCGGATCTTAAGTAGAAGGTATACCCAACGGTTTCCTTAGGGTATCCTATGAAGACGCATTTTTCCGACTTGGGTTCGAGCTTTTCAGGTTGAAGTTCTTGACATAAGCATCGCATCCCCAAACTTTTAGAAACGACAGCTTAGGTTTCTTCCCAAACCATAATTCATACGGTGTCGTCTCAAGGATTTAGACGGTGCCATATTTAAAGTGAATGTAGCTGTCTCTAGAGCGTATCCCCAAAATGATAGCGGTAAATCGGTAAGAGACATCATAGACCGCACCATATCCAATAGAGTGCGATTACGAAGTTCGGACACACCATTATGCTGAGGTGTTCCAGGCGGCGTGAGTTGTGAAACGATTCCACATTTCCTTAAGTGTGTACCAAATTCATGACTTAAGTATTCTCCTCCACGATCTGATCGTAGGAACTTTATCTTTCGGTCACGTTGATTCTCTACCTCATTCTGAAATTCCTTGAACTTTTCAAAGGTCTCAGACTTGTGTTTCATCAAGTAGACATACCCATATCTACTCAAGTCATCGGTGAGAGTGAGAACATAACGATATCCTCCATGAGCCTCAACGCTCATTGGACCGCACACATCGGTATGTATGATTTCCAACAAGTTGGTTGCTCGCTCCATTGTTCCGAGAACGGAGTCTTGGTCATTTGCCCATGAGGCATGGTTCGCATGTGTCAAATGATTCATAATTGAGAGACTCTAAAAGTCCATCAAGCATGGAGCTTCTTCATGCGCTTGACACCAATGTGACCAAGGCGGCGATGCCACAAGTATGTGGGACTATCGTTATCAACTTTACATCTTTTGGCATTCACACTATGAATATGTGTAATACTACGCTCGAGATTCATTAAGAATAAACCATTGACCATAGGGGCATGACCATAAAACATATCTCTCATATAAATAGAACAACCATTATTCTCGGATTTAAATGAGTAGCCATCTCGTATCAAACGAGATCCAGATACAATGTTCATGCTCAAACTTGGCACCAAATAACAATTATTAAGGTTTATAACTAATCCCATAGGTAAATGTAGAGGTAGCGTGCCGACGGCGATCACATCGACCCTGGAACCATTCCCGACGCGCATCGTCACCTCGTCCTTCGCCAGTCTCCGTTTATTCCACAGCTCCTGCTGTGAGTTACAAATATGAGCAACAACACCGGTATCAAATACCCAGGAGTTACTACGAGTACTGGTAAGGTACACATCAATTACATGTATATCAAATATAACTTTGGTGTTGCCGGCCTTCTTATCCGCTAAGTATTTGGGGCAGTTCCACTTCCAGTGACCCTTCCCTTTGCAATAAAAGCACTCAGTCTCAGGCTTGGGTCCATTCTTTGACTTCTTCTCAGAATGGCGGCTTATCGGGCGCAACATCCTTGCCGTCCTTCTTGAAGTTCTTCTTGCCCTTGCCCTTCTTGAACTTAGTGGTCTTATTGACCATCAACACTTGATGTTCTTTCTTGATTTCAGCCTCTGCTGACTTCAGCATTGAAAATACTTTAGGAATGGTCTTGACCATGCCCTGCATATTGTAGTTCATCACAAAGCTCTTGTAGCTTGGTGGGAGCGATGAAGGATTCTGTCAATGACCGCCTCATCGGGGAGGTTAATGTTAATTTGAGTCGGCGGTTGTGCAACCTGACATCTTGAGTATGTGCTCCGATGTGAACTGTTTTCCTCCATCTTACAACTATAGAACTTGTTGGAGACATCATATCTCTCGACCCGGGCATGAGCTTGGAAAACAAGTTTCGGCTCTTCGAACATCTCATATGCTCCGTGATGCTCAAAACGCTTTTGGAGCCCCGGTTCTAAGCTGTAAAGCATGCCGCACTAAACGAGGGAGTAATCATCAGCACGAGACTGCCAAGCGTTCATAACATCTTGGTTCTCTGGGACGGGAGCGTCACCTAGCGGTCCTTCTAGGACATATTGTTTCCTGGCAGCTATGAGGATGATCCTCGGGTTAGGACCCAAATCCGTATAGTTGCTGCCATCATCTTTCAGCTTGGTTTTCTCTAGGAAGCGTTGAAGTTCATGTTGACATGGCGTTGGCCATTTGATCTACAAGACATATTTGCAAAGGTTTTAGACTAAGTTCATGATAATTAAGTTCATCTAATCAAATTATTCAATGAACTCCCACTCAGATTTGACATCCCTCTAGTCATCTAAGTGTTACACGATCCGAGTCGACTAGGCCGTGTCCGATCATCACGTGAGACGGACTAGTCATCGTCGGTGAACATCTTCATGTTGATCGTATCTTCCATACGACTCGTGTTCGACCATCGGTCTCCATGTTCCGAGGCCATGTCTGTACATGCTAGGCTCGTCAAGTTAACCCTAAGTGTTTTGCATGTGTAAAAATGTCTTACACCCGTTGTATGTGAACGTAAGGATCTATCACGCCCGATCATCACGTGGTGCTTCGAAACGACGAACTGTAGCAACGGCGCACAGTTAGGGGAGAACACTTCTTGAAATTGTTGTAAGGGATCATCTTATTTACTACCGTCGTTCTAAGTAAACAAGATGCATAAACATAATAAACATCACATGCAATTATATAGTAGTGACATGATATGGCCAATATCATATAGCTCCATTGATCTCCATCTTCGGGGCTCCATGATCATCTTGTCACCGGCATGACACCATGATCTCCATCATCATGATCTCCATCATCGTGTCTTCATGAAGTTGTCACGCCAACGACTACTTCTACTTCTATGGCTAACGCGTTTAGCAATAAAGTAAAGTAATTTACATGGCGTTCTTCAATGACACGCAGGTCATACAAAAATAAAGACAACTCCTATGGCTCCTGCCGGTTGTCATACTCATCAACATGCAAGTCGTGAATCCTATTACAAGAACATGATCTCATACATCACAATATATCATTCATCATTCATCACAGCTTCTGGCCATATCACATCACATGACAATTGCTGCAAAAACAAGTTAGACGTCCTCTAATTGTTGTTGCATCTTTTACGTGGTTGCAATTGGGTTCTAGCAAGAACGTTTTCTTACCTACGAATAACCACAACGTGATTTTGTCAACTTCTATTTACCCTTCATAAGGACCCTTTTCATCGAATCCGCTCCAACTAAAGTGGGAGAGACAGACACCCGCCAGTCACCTTATGCAACTAATGCATGTTTGTCGGTGGAACCGGTCTCACATAAGCGTACGTGTAAGGTTGGTCCGGGCCGCTTCATCCCACAATACCGCTGAAGCAAGAAAAGACTAGTAGTGGCAAGCAAGTTGACAAGATCCACGCCCACAACAAAATTGTGTTATACTCGTGCAATAGAGAACTACGCATAGACCTAGCTCATGAAGATTAAAAAATTTCCTACGGTTTCACCAAGATCCATCTATGAGTTCATCTAAGCAACGAGTCAAGGGAGTGAGTTTGCATCTACATACCACTTGTAGATCGGGTGCGGAAGCGTTCAAGGGAAGGGTGATGATGGAGTCGTACTCGCCGTGATTCGGATCACCGATGACCAAGTGCTGAACGGACAGCACCTCCGCGGTCAACACACGTACGGGACGGGCGACGTCTCCTCCGTCTTGATCCAGCAAGGAGGAAGGAGAGGTTGAGGAAGATAGCTCCAACGGCAGCACGACGGCGTGGTGGTGTTGGTGCAGCAGTACTCCGACAGGGCTTCGCCAAGCACGTAACGGAGGAGGAGAGGTGTTGGGGAGGGGAGTGGCTGCGCCTTGGCATGTGTACAGCAGCCCTCCCCTCACCCCTCTATTTATAGGGGAAGGGGCAAGGGGGGCCGACCCCTCTAGATGGGATCTAGAGGGGGGCGGCGGCCAGGGAGGGGGGACTTGCCCCCAAGCAAGGGGGGCGCCCCCCTTAGGGTTTCCCCCCAACCCTAGGCACATGGGCCCAAGGTGGGGGGCGCGCCCAGCCCTCCAGGGGCTGGCTCCCTGCCCCTTGCGGCCCATGTGGCCCTCCGGGAGGGGTGGCCCCTCCCGGTGGACCCCCGGAACCTCTCCGGTGGCCCCGGTACAATACGATAAGCCCCCGAAACTTTTCGGTGTCCTCATGACAACTTCCCATATATAAAACTTCACCTCCGGACCATTCTGGAACTCCTCGTGACGTCCGGGATCTCATCCGGGACTCCGAACAACATTCTTTAATCACGTACAAGTCTTCTTAATAACCCTAGCGTCACCGAACCTTAAGTGTGTAGACCCTACGGGTTCGGGAGACATGCAGACATGACCGAGACTACTCTCCGGTCAATAACCAACAGCGGGATCTGGATACCCATGTTGGCTCCCACATGTTCCACGATGATTTCATCGGTTGAACCACGATGTCGAGGATTCGATCAAACCCCGTATACAATTCCCTTTGTCAATCGGTACGTTACTTGCCCGAGACTCGATCGTCGGTATCCCAATACCTTGTTCAGTCTCGTTCGGCAAGTCACTTTACTCGCATCGTAATGCATGATCCGTGACCAACCACTTGGTCACTTTGAGCTCAATATGATGATGCATTACCGAGTGGGCCCGAGATACCTCTCCGTCATACGGAGTGACAAATCCTAGTCTCGATCCGTGTCAACCCAGCAGACACTTTCGGAGATACCTGTAGTGCACCTTTATAGTCACCCGATTCGTTGTGACGTTTGATACACCCAAAGCACTCCTACGGTATCCGGGAGTTACACGATCTCATGGTCTAAGGAAGAGATACTTGACATTGGAAAAGCTCTAGCAAACGAACAACACGATCTTGTGCTATGCTTAGGATTGGGTCTTGTCCATCACATCATTCTCCTAAGGATGTGATCTCGTTATGAACGACATCCAATGTCCATAGCCAGGAAACCATGACTATCTGTTGATCACAACGAGCTAGTCAACTAGAGGCTCACTAGGGACATATTGTGGTCTATGTATTCACACGTGTATTACGATTTCCGGATAATACAGTTATAGCATGAATAAAAGACAATCATCATGAACAAGGAAATATAATAATACTTTTATTTTTGCCTCTAGGTCATATTTCCAACAAACCGGAGGGTTTTAGTCCGTAGGACAGACAACCATTACAACAATCATACCATAGGCTAGCTTCTAGGGTTTAGCCTCCTTGATCTCGTGGTAGATCCACTCTTGTACTACCCATATCATCAATATCAATCAAGCAGGAGTAGGGTTTTACCTCCATCGAGAGGGCCCGAACCTGGGTAAAAACATCGTGTCCCTTGTCTCCTGTTACCATCCGCCTAGACGCACAGTTCGGGACCCCCTACCCAAGATCCGCCGGTTTTGACACCGACAGGGTGCTATACATGTAATCCCATAGAGGGCACCAGGGGCTACAATCATGCAATAAAGCCCACCTTTTGGCTTGACCTTATTAACAGGCCAATATCCTACACTTCTACTATCCACTGATAATAACCAACTCTTCGCACGCTTACGGCATACTCTTTTACATGAGTTTTCCTTTTTACACACACCATTCGTGTGGTACCCTTCCAGGACACGGCACAACGGACAAAGGCGCAGACGTGCAGCAGGGCCCCGCTCAAAGGTTTCTCTTTAGATTAAGCCCCTGTGTAAACCTTCTTTATTGTCTCTTGTTGCTTGACATCCCATGGGTATTCTATACACCCACAAGGGATACTGGCGTGATTGGCGTTTCGCCACGACAGACTACCGCACGTACTTGGAAATACAAGGTTCATAATCAAGGGCGCTACTCAGCCCAATATATGTTATAAAGTCCGAATACCCTCGGGAGTGTTCGGCGTCGCGAGTTTGTCCTTATATGCATCAGCTCCGAATCATGTCTTTGGTCAAATGTTGGGTTTGCCAGGCTCCTGGGTTTGCTGCCTTATGTTCTGTTTTTATCGGCTAAGGCGGCCAAAGGAGAACTACTGCGATTGTGCCCTAGTTATTCCGGATGAGCACCTCAGTAGAGAAAGCCAAAAACTGACTGTCATGATATAGCGAGAGACTGTTCAACCACTCGAGGACTCATCGGAATCTTTAGGTTCCTCCGCATTAACGAAGGGCCGTTCCCCGGTCATGTACACACGCGTCCGTATCCGGATGCACGCGAATGTACCAGGGGCTACATAGTAGCCCCACCATCAAACTCCTATGGCTAAGTGAAAGTGTTAAAGCTATATAGTCTGGTTGCCTAGTTCGACATGCGATCACCTCCTTAACGGACCAAGACATTGGATCAAGTGTAATTACGCATCTTTTTTCGAACACCCCCGCATTGTATGCATGGGGGCTGAAGCCAACGACTGCGAACTTTCAGGTTATATATACATCAAACAGCCCCACAGGAGGGACAATAACACCTTCGGGCGAAAGTATAAACATAGCCTCTATAATTAAAAGACAATCATTTTTACAACTGAACGATTTGTCACTCGAACATGACACTCTTCGGGCACTGAGCCTCTATTAAACGAGCACCTTCTGTTACCTGCTCCAAGTAGTGCTCGGCTGGATCCTGGCTTCCCTCCGGATTCTGGGTTGCAATGATGGTGGCCTCCATATCTGTCCAATATGCTTTCACACGGGCAAGAGCCATCCGTGCACCCTCTATGCATGCCGACCTCTTCATGGCATTGATTCGTGATAGGCAACAAGGAATTGTTGCACTAAACCAAAATAACTGTTCGGCTTTGGCCCCTCCGGCCATAGATGGTCTATTACCAACCTCATTGCAAGACCGGACAACCTATGGAGCTCGGCCACAGCGGCCATCCTTTCACTCAATGGCAACGGGCGCGTTGGAGCACTGAATTGCGACCAAAACAGCTTTTCCACTTCATTATCTTTTTGATCCTCAAAAAACTTGGCCGCATCAGCCGTACTCTTTGCCAGATCTGCATACGCGTCTGCAGGGCTCCAGCACCGATCCAGAGGAGTGTACTTTGGATCTAAGAACTTCATCTGCAACAAAGAGGGGTTTCCAGCCGCGATTTCTCCGGCCTGTCGAAGCTCCTCCTGTGCATCCCTAATTTCGAAACATGTCTCCTTGTCCGCATCAAGGGCCATCTTCAGGTCAGCCGACTTCGCCTGATTCTCTTTTTCAAGGAGCTCATACTAGCCGGCTGCGTTTTTTAGCTCCACAGCCATCTCGGCTACCTTACCTTCGCTTCGGCGATGAGCAGCCTGTTCGGCTCTCAACTCTTCGGCCGCCTTTAGGGCCGCCGCATTGCTAGCCTGAGCTTGCTCCTTGGCTAGGGCAAGCTCCGCCCTTAGGGCCTCCACGGCAGCAGCTCCGCCTGCAGTCGAAGCATATCACATTAACATTATGCTCCTCTTAATATTTCCTATAAAAATAAGGAAAACAGAGCACATACTTTGTGACTCGTTAAGCCGCTCATTCACAAGCGTGATGTCGGCGTCCACAATTTCAATCTGTCGCCTCATTTCAGCGACTTCAGCGGTCCGGTCTGCCGCCGGACCCTTAGCCACCTGCGCATGAATGCAGTACGATCATTACTTAAGAGTGTGATCCTTCGTTTGCCGCCTAGGGCTGGCAACCAGAGCCTCAAGGGCTACTATCTATACGGAGCACACCTACCGTGTGCGGTACAACCAAAAAATCACGTATTTCAGTACGTACCTCAAAGCCTTTGAGCAGGCTCGTAAAAGCTTCATTCAACCCGCTTGTGGCAGATGAAATCTTCTCAAGCACCGTGCCCATTAACGAACGGTGATCCTCTGGGAGATCAGCTCGCTCCAGAAGGCTCGTCAGCATGTCCGGCCGGTCGCCAGACTGTGCCGGACCCTTCTTATCGCCCCCCATTGGAGCTGAACGCTCCAGGCTCAGGGTGGCCGGAGTATTAGCTTCTGGCCTCGGTGAAACTGGACTCCTCCGTGATGACACCTCGGGGTCGCCCACCCCATGAGGCGGAGAGGCAGGTGGGGTTTCACTCTCCATCATCTCCGGAAGAAGGTCCCCCGAAGACGAACTCTGTCGAGAAGAGCTGCTAGCCGGACTGCAAAGAATGGATCCCGGTTATTGTTCTCAGAGGAGGAAGCAGTAGCTTTGTATTTACGATTTAACTTACAGCTCGGCTGAGGGTTGGCCCATGTGCGGGCATGGCGCGGTGAGGATGCCCTCCGGGGCAGGGCCCCCTGGCGAAGTTTTCTTCCCTTGTCTAAGCACCTCCGTCTCCAAGTCTTCGGAGGCGGCCCTTTTCTTCCCGCGGCGGGAGGAGATTGTAGATTCCCCTCCCCTATTCTCCTCCGTGGAGATAGTAATTCCCCCAGTTTGGATGTGCAATGTGTGAGGCTCTGCTTCTCTGTTCTTCCCTTCGCCTTTCCCCGAGGGCATTTGACTTAGCACACGGCTAAGCATCCTGGCTATGGCAGGACTAAGCGAGCCTTCGGGAAGCGGTGCCTCACACCTGATTCTCTCCGCCTTGCTGAGCCATTCCTGGTCGCGGATGGTTTTTCAGAATAATGTTATGATAAATATAAACAAAGTGTTCGGTTGCTGGGTTACTTGCTTGGGTATCTGGGCGGTTGCAACTCAGGCCTGCATCCTCGGTGGTGTCCAGACACTTTACTTGTGGTCCGGAGAATAACTTACACATCCCTTTGAGCTTCATGCCGAAGAAGTGCTGAATAGTCCATGGGCCTTCGGGGTTGAACTCCCACATCCGGAGAAGCTGGCGTTTGCACGGCAAGATCCGTCGGATTAGCATTACCTGAATTACGCTGACAAGACTAATGTCCCTCTCAAGAAGCTCCCGAATGCAGCTCTGCAATGTTGGTACGTCATTGGCAGGCCCCCAATCCAGTCCCACGTTGGCCCATGACGCCAGTTGAGGCGGAGGGCCCGAGCGAAAGTCGGGGGCGGCCACCCACTTTGTGCCTCGGGGAACCGTGACATAAAACCACCTCCGCTGCCATAGATCGGACACCTCCGGGAAGAAGCCCTCTGGCCACGGGGCGTCAGTGTTTCTGCTTATTGCAGCGCCTCCGCACTCCGCGTGTCGCCCCTCAATCACCTTCGGCTTCACATTGAAGGTCTTGAGCCATAAGGCGAAGTGCAGGGTGATGTGGAGGAAGGCTTCGCACATGATGATGAACGACGAGATGTGAAGGATGGAGTCCGGAACTAGATCATGAAAATCTAGTCCGTAATAAAACATGAGCCCTCTCACAAAGGGATCAAGGGTGAAACCTAAGCCACGGAGGAAGTGAGAAACAAATACGATGCTCTCGTTGGGCTCGGGAGTATGGATGACTTGCCCCGGAGCAGGAAGCCTATGCTTGATGTCGGCGGTTAGATATCTGACCTCCCTAAGCTTCGCAATGTCCTCCTCTATGACAGAGGAGGCCATCCACCGGCCTTGAAGGTTGGATCCGAACATGATTGAAGAGCCGAAGTGCCTAAGCTTGGGCTTCGGGTGTTGGAACTCGAGATGCGGAAAGGCGCAAGCATGCTAGGAAAAAGGGATAGGCCTCGATCCCTCTATAAAGGGGGTGAATATCAAGCGTCCTCAGCGTGACCGCTTGGGACTTGCCTAAAAACGCAGAGTCATGCCAACAGGCGTTGTGGGGTTGCCCGCGCCCGTATTGATGGAGGATCCCGCAATAAGGGGAACACGATCTCTGCTTTGACAAGGCGTGCCAATAAAACCGCCACGCAACGCGTGTCGGGGCAGGCCGAGAAAAACCGGTTCGTATTGGGCCAGGTCGTGGCGTAAGGGCACACCATAAAAAAAGGTTGTCAGCAGATTAGATTTGTAAAGTGTTATGCTCTCTACGGAGGTGTGCGGGAATTATCTCACAGAACCGGACATGATCCTCAATCTACTTTGGAGTATTCGGAGATAGAACCGGCCTTGCAATGCTGAAGACAATCTGCGCGCTAGACTCATCGTCATTGAAGCCTGGTTCAGGGGCTATTGAGGGAGTCCTGGATTAGGGGGTATCCGGACACCCGGACTATATACTTTGGCCGGACTGTTGGACCGTGAAGATACAAGACTCAAGACTTCGTCCCGTGTCCGGATGGAACTCTCCTTTGCATGGAAGACAAGCTTGGCGATCTGGATGTTAGATCTCCTTCTTTGTAACCAACTCTGTATAACCCTAGCCCCCTCCGGTGTCTATATAAACCGGAGGGTTTAATCCGTAGGACAAGGACAATCATAATCATCATAGGCTAGCTTCTAGGGTTTAGCCTCTACGATCTCGTGGTAGATCAACTCTTATAATACTCATATCATCAAGATCAATCAAGCAGGAAGTAGGGTTTTACCTCCATCGAGAGGGCCCGAACCTGGGTAAAACATCGTGTCCCTTGCCTCCTGTTACCATTAGCCTTAGACGCATAGATCGGGACCCCCACACCGACAGTGGGTGGGTGGTGCTAAATCCGAACCCTGGCCCACTGTGAAGTCCGGAGTTTGAAAAATTTCCGAGGTTACGAGCCCGGGCTCTGGAGTGTCTGGTGAGTTCTCAGGCTCAACGCCCTATTCTATGTTCAGAGGACAGGGAGTGTCCTCCCAAAAATGGGTGTCTGGCTCTCCGAGCTCGGAAATCCGAACATAGTTTGTTCTCAACGTAGTAGAAGAGTTATTGTCAGCTTGTTCCTCCACAACCGTCACCTCATGGGTGATCGATGGAGATTTGATTTCTCTCTGATCGGTTTTAAGCCCAATCCGATCATAGTCAGTTGCGACCCCTAGGCAGGTGATGCGATCTAGTAGTTCATTCAAGGACAACACATGTGCCAGATCCATCTTCTCGGAGTATTTGGGGCCGACGCGGAGATGATTTTCGGTGACAAGCTGGGCTGCCTTTGGCTTAACGGACGAACGGGCACCCATGGTGAAGCTGCCAAGCCGGAGGGTTTGCCCTGAAGCTAGGGCTCCTCCGGAAGTGATATTGTCCTTGATGACAAGGCGAGCCATCAACCCTTCTATCGACGACACATAGGAACTCTCAATGAAAGCACCAATGTCGGTGTCAAAACAGGTAGATCTCGGGTAGGGTGTCCCGAACTGTGCGTCTGAGGTTCGAGGGTAATAGGAGACGAGGGACACGATGTTTATCCAGGTTCGGGCCCTTTTAATGGAAGTTATACCCTACTTCCTGCTTGATTGACATTGATGAGTATAGGGGTTACAAGAGTTGATCTACCTCAAGATTGTAATGGCTAAACCCTAGATGTCTAGCATGTATGATTATGATCGCCTCTACAGACTAAACCCTCCAGTTCATATAGGCACCATAGGGGTCTAGGTTTGTACAGAGTCGGTTCATAGAGGAAGGAAACTACACATCCGGACGCCAAGCTTGCCATCCACGCAAAGGAGAGTCCCATCCGAACACGGGAGAACGCCTTCTGTCTTGTATCTTCACGGCCCATCAGTCCGACCCATGTCACATAGGCCGGCTCCCTGAGGAGCCCATAATCCAGGACTCCCTCAGCCTGCACCACTGATACGTCTCCAATGTATCTATAATTTTTGATTGTTTCATGCTATTATATTACCCGTTTTGGATGTTTATGGGCTTTACTTTACACATTTATATCATTTTTTGGGACTAACCTACTAACCGGAGGCCCAGCCCATATTACTGTTTTCTTGCCTATTTCAGTGTTTCGAAGAAAAGGAATATCAAACGGAGTCCAAACGGAATGAAACCTTCGGAAAAGTTATTTTTGGAACAGAAGCAACCATGGGAACTTGGAGTACAAGCCAGGGAAGCTTCGAGGAGGCCAGGAGATAGGAGGGCGCGCCCACCCCCTGGACGCGCCTCCTGTCTCGTGGGTCCCTCGAGCGTCCCCCGACCGACTTCTTTTGCCTATATATTCCCATATACCCTAAAAACATCGAAGACCACAATAGATCGGGAGTTCCGCCGCCACAAGCCTCTGTAGCCACCAAAAACCTCTCGGGAGCCCGTTCCGGCACCCTGCCGGAGGAGGGGATCCCTCACCGGTGGCCATCTTCATCATCCCGACGCTATCCATGACGAGGAGGGAGTAGTTCACCCTCGGGGCTGAGGGTATGTACCAGTAGCTATGTGTTTGATATCTCTCTCTTGTGTTCTCTCTATGGCACGATCTTGATGTATCGCGAGCATTGCTATTATAGTTGGATCTTATGATGTTTCTCCCCCTCTACTCTCTTGCAATGGATTGAGTTTTCCCTTTGAAGTTATCTTATCGGATTGAGTCTTTAAAGATTTGAGAACACTTGATGTATGTCTTGCCGTGCTTATCTGTGGTGACAATGGGATATCACATGATCCACTTGATGTATGTTTTGGTGATCAACTTGCGGGTTCCGCCCATGAACCTATGCATAGGGGTTGGCACACATTTTTGTCTTGACTCTCCGGTAGAAATTTTGGGGCACTCTTTGAAGTACTTTGTGTTGGTTTGAATAGATGAATCTGAGATTGTGTGATGCATATCATATAATCATGCCCACGGATACTTGAGGTGACAATGGAGTATCTAGGTGACATTAGGGTTTTGGTTGATTTGTGTGTTAAGGTGTTATTCTAGTATGAACTCTATGATAGATTGAACGGAAAGAATAGCTTTATGTTATTTTACTACGGACTCTTGAATAGATAGAACAGAAAAGATAAC
Source organism: Aegilops speltoides (assembly GCA_021437245.1). NCBI lineage: Eukaryota > Viridiplantae > Streptophyta > Magnoliopsida > Poales > Poaceae > Aegilops > Aegilops speltoides. The sequence goes on from CM038147.1 coordinate 423,411,088, forward strand.
TTTGAGGTGGTTTCGTACCCTACCATAATCTCTTCGTTTGTTCTTCGCTATTAGTGGCTTTGGAGTGACTCTTTGTTGCATGTTGAGGGATTGTTATATGATCTATCTATGTTATTATTGTTGAGAGAACATGCACTAGTAAAAGTATGAACCTTAGGCCTTGTTTCCTAGTATCGCAATACCGTTTAAGCTCATTTTTATCATTAGTTACCTTGCTTTTTTATATTTTCAGATTACAAAAACCTATATCTACCATCCATATTACACTTGTATCACCATCTCATCGCCGAACTAGTGCACCTATACAATTTACCATTGTATTGGGTCTGTTGGGGACACAAGAGACTCTTTGTTATTTGTTTGCAGGGTTGTTTGAGAGAGACCATCTTCATCCTACGCCTCCCACGGATTGATAAACCTTTGGTCATTCACTTGAGGGAAATTTGCTACTGTCCTACAAACCTTTGCACTTGGAGGCCCAACAATGTCTACACGGAGAAGGTTGCGTAGTAGACATCAACCACCGTTCTTGGGTGCAAGATATTCAGGGCGCTCTCGGTCCTGCCACCATGGTGCAGTTCGTCCAACTCTGACAGGCCGTACACCACATTGGGCTCTCAGACTCCTCGGACATCATACGCTAGCGATGGACCACGACGGGCTGCTACTCCGCTAGCTCATGCTACCACACACTATTCCTCAGTGCTTGCGAGGACCCACACTAGAAGCTCACATGGAAATCTCGATGCAAGATCGGTGCTCGACAGTTGATCGCCTCGCTCGACATGGTTTGCCCCATGAGCCCGCATGCGCCCTCTGCGACCAGGAAGAGGAGACAATGCAACATCTACTCGTAGGTTTCTCCTTCTCCACACAAGTATGGCATGAGATTCTGGCCTGGGCGCGATCCACCGCTGATCTTCCGAGCGATGAGATGGACTTTCACACTTGGTGGGCTACATCTTGTGCTCACGGCCCCGCCGCCGCGCGCAAGGGGATGGCCTCCCTCATCATCCTCACGGCCTGGTGGCTTTGGAAGCACCGAAACGGTTGCGTCTTCGGTGGAGACCGGACATCGATCTCAGACATCTGCTCTAACATCAAGGACGAAGCGCGCCTATGGGCTAGGGCCGGTACCGGTGCTCAACAACATAATCCTGGGGAGTTAGACTGTGTTCTATCCGGGATGAGCAACCCCCTTCTGTTTGCTCGGCGATCACTTCCATGCGTGCTTGTGTACATGGCTTAGTGCATCGTTGTAACCTCATGTTGTAAATCACTCCTTCTACCAATGAAAAGATATGCACCCTCTGTGTATTCTCCAAAGAAAAAATCAAACACTTCGGAAATGCCATTTGGAGGCCGAGCTCCATGCAGCTCGTAATCTCCATCGGCAGTCATCATACTGATCAGCTGCAGTCTCACATTGATTACATGTATTTCAGCTGATAGGTATTCACACCACGCCATATTCTCCATTTACTTCCCGCAAAAAAAAGTATTCTCCATTTACGCACAGTGTCATCCCACATCTTGTTGCCGCCGAGCTGCAGACGTTCCATCGTTTCGCAGTGTGAGCAGTTCATGAACATGGGTGTGCGTCCTCTCTCATGTTCTCATTCCAAACCACTAAGTCGTTGCACCAGTCCTCTGATTCCGAACGTCGAGGTTCGCCATCAGACGGCCAGACCATTTGAAAACCATCTATCTATAATGTTCAAGAACAGCACCAACAGCTAAACACCTACCCACACACTGACACACACAACCCTCATCTGAATACCACACAACCTCACTTCAAAGCACTACTACTAAACCACATGACCTGGTTTAAATTAGGGAACAGGAAACCACCTCGGCGTCCAATAAGATCCTTGTGATTTCGACACGAGCACACCCTCTTTTTTAGAACGAAGGCTCGAGAGAGAGCCCAGCTTTGAATTAACAAAGCCATCAACCGGCCAGGAGTTACATCGGACAAGACCTTACAAGAGGAAAAAAGAAAAAGATGGCAGATACATGGTGCTACTAGACAACTTACAAACCTCAACAACACCAAGCACAACAACATAATGGACAGCAAAGCTTCGCTTGATGTCGATGATGTCCCCAGCCGCAGAATGAGCACCATAGGTGGAGCTAAAGCACTAACAAGATGAGACCCATCATAGGCAGGGAGCATGCCCTCATCTGCACCAGGAGTGGTGAGCTGCAACAAACTACCCGAAACCATCTCGGAAGAGGACCCCTGCCCCTCGTCTTGGCTCGAAGGACGCCGTACCGTCGGGAGATGGGGAAGCTCACCCTAGAGCCAGATAAGATGGCAGCCACGAACAACCTTGAGAGATACGCAGCCCCGCCCCCAGCTGAGATGAGCTCGCCTTGGAAGATCCTTGCCCACACGCATAGAGCCACACACGAAGGGATGAAGCTATCAAGATCGAAGGTGCTGAGGATGGAAGCGTAGAACGATAAAATCGGACCACGTGACCGTCGATCCCCCAATCCCCAAATCAGAACGCCCTCGCATCTCTCGAACCACTTGAGCGGCACCTCCAGGAAGGTGACGGCGTAGAGCGCCGCTGCGCCCCATCCAAATGGATGAGGTTTTCACCCGGGGTGAAAGGGGGGAGAGGGGAACAGAACCTCGACGGAGCCTCCAGGGAGGGGCACGACAACAGTTGATGTCGTCACCGTCGTGACCGGGCCACACCGGCCAAGGATTTCTCCTGGACTGCCGCCACTCCCGCACCCCAAACGCACCAGATCCGGTGACCAGGGACCGCCAAGGACCAGCAGCGCCGGGGTGGAAGGAGCTATGTGTAGGATCGAAAGTATGTCTAGAGGGGGGGTGATTAGACTACTTGACAATATAAAAATTATGCCTTTTGACAAAGACAAGTTCTTGGCAGATTCACAATGATGATCAAGTCAAGTATCACCCTACACATGCAATTCTAGAGTATAGGCAGCGGAAAGTAAATTGCACATGTAGTAAAGAGAGGTGGAGAAGAGCAAACGCAATTTGGAGACACGGAGATTTTTCTCGTGGTTCCGATAGGTGGTGCTATCGTCAATCCACATTGATGGAGACTTCAACCCACGGAGGGTAACTGCGAGAGTCCACGGAGGGCTCCACCCACGAAGGGTCCACGAAGAAGCAACCTTGTCTATGCCATCATGGCCTCACGCCCACGGAGGGCTAGCCTTACTCGGGGTAGATCTTCACGGAGTGGCGATCTCCTTGCCCTTACAAACTTCTTGGTTCAACTCCACATCTCGACGGAGGCTCCCAAGCGACACCTAACCAATCTAGGAGGCACCACCCTCCAAAAGGTAATAGATGGTGTTGATGATGATGAACTCCTTGCTCTTGTGCTTCAAATGATAATCTCCCCAACACTCAACTCTCCTCTTGATTTGGCTGTGGTGGAAGAAAGGATTGAGTGGAAAGCAACTTGGGAAGGCTAGAGATCAAGCTTCATATGGTGGGAGTGGAGCAACTTGATCTCAACACAAGGGTAGGTAGTTCTCTTCTCGTAAATGTAAGGTAGGAGTGGTAGTTCTTTCGATGGCTCTCTCCATGAATGAAGAGGGGTGGAGGGTATTTATAGCCTTCACACAAAATCCAACCGTTACACACATTTGACCAATCTCGGTCGGACCGAAGTTGACAACTCGGTGAGACCGAAAGTTCAAATCATGTGAGCGTTGGGATTTTCGATGGGACCGAAAATACAATCTCGGTTAGTCCGATTCGTTGCAAAGACAAGAGCTTGCCAATCTCGGTGGGACCGACTTCATCATCTCGGTGACACCGATTTGATGACGTAAGATTCTGAAGCTTGGCAACTCAAGTTTCGTGAGACCGAGTTGAATCGGAAAATCCGAGATTTCTAGGGTTTGGCTTTGTGGTGAGGTGGTTCATCTCGGTGTGGTGAGTTTAGGAAATCGGTGGGACCGAGATTACTTATGAGTGTATATGGTAGTGAGAGTTCTTGATAGTTTAGGAGATGTATCACTAAGCACTTTGAGCAACCAGATCATTATCATAACCTCATCCCCTTTTAATAGTATTGGCTTTCCTATGGACTCAATGTGATCTTGGATCACTAAACCAAAAATGGAGTCTTGGGCTTTTGCCAATGTTTGCCTTAGCATTTTGAGGGTCCACTTCTTGATCCTTGCCATACCCATATCAATGAACTTTCTGAAATGATTCTCAAGAAACTATTAGTTCAATGATATATATGTTGTTATTAATTACCAAAACCATCCGGGGATTAGTTGCACTTTCACTATGAGGGGGAGGGAAAGACCTACAGATCTAGCGCCGTCCGCCGGAGAAGACCGCATTCAAAGACCAGCCACCAAACGACCGCCGCCACCACGCCGCCCGCGCGGCCGAGGGGGCGGAGCAGCACCCGCGACCACTGCTCGCCAGAGAGCCATCCGTCGCCTATCCTTCCGAGGCCGCCGCCTCGGCGTCCGTGGCTCTCCGCACGAAGGCGAAGCAGGAGATCCTCGCCGCCACCGTCCTCGTCGGCCGCCCTGGCTTGCCCGGAGACCTACTCTGGTGGCGGCGAGGGGGGAGCTAGCAGGGGGCGGCGGCGCGCGCTAGGAATTCGTCGCCGCCCGGGTCGCCCCGAGCGGAGCGACGCGGGGGCTGGGCGGTCTCGGTGCTCTTGTCCCTTTTTGAGTAACCTCACAAGCACACCCTCTTCATATCCATCTTCAGTTGCCATCTCACCGGCCATATTTCTAGGGCCTAGCTCGCATGAATCGCCCACCACTTTGCCCTGGTTTGGCCTCTAGGTGACAAATGTTTCATCTGTCTGCTCGTCCGCTTCATCCTCTAGAGCGTACCCACCCCGGCGCACTGTCTCGGAAGAAATCAAACCATCTTGGACACGCACGGGGGTTACACTCGGTCTCATCATCAATCGGCCGCGCGCCGGCAACTCCACCCCTTAAGGCAAACCCACTGTCCAAACAAAGGATGAACCTGCCCAAACAAACAAGAAACAACCAGCCAGATCTGATTTTAGATGAACAAATATGAAAAATGCCAAACCAAATCACTGGCATCCAAACTCTGAACATCCAGGCAAGCGAAAAGAGCATGCAAAAAGTCAGATCCGATGGATTCATCTATATAGGGCATCCAGATGTGCAAACTCTGAACATCCAAGCAAGCGAAAAGAGCATGCAAAATTTGGCCCGTCGAACCCTCCTTCCAAACGGTCATCACTATATCACCAATGGGCCCATGAGATTCATTTACTATCAATCGACTACCCAGGGCAAACTCAAAGCCGCTCACGCAGAACATCATGTTCACGGGAAGCACTAGCCGAAACGTAGGCCCACGTACAAATCCTGAACACTAGAGGACGGCACCGGTGTATTTTCTTGTAAATAGTGATCGTATATATAGCTCAAAAGTCAAACATCGCGGATCTTGATGTTAAAAGACTCAGACGCAGATTTCGGCCTCGAGGCAGCTCGGGCTCCAAAACGCCTCTCTCCAAACACGTTCACTATACCATGCAAAATAGAAAAAAAAAACACGTTCACTATAAAAAAAACGTCACTACCGGAATCGCGGTCTATGCCTACGGCCGAGGGCCGTCGGCATAGGCCCCTAGGCCGTCGGCATAGATCTATGCCTACGGCTGCCGTCGGCATAGATCTATGCCTACGGCTACCGTTTCCCCCCTCGAGGTACCGGCGGCGGCGCCGTCCGTGAGGGAGGCCACGCACCGGTGACGCGTGCCGCCTCTTCGGACATGCCACAACACCACCCCGCATGTATGAGGGCCCCAGACGACGCTCCGGTGGCGTTGCTACCCCGGGGCCCGTCCCCCCTAACCTCGGCGGTTGACCACGAGATCTAGCCCTTTGACTTCCCACGGACGGGCTTTGACTAGTGGACCTCTCCACCCGGTTGTGTCGGTCGGCACATCGGGACACCCGGAGCAACATCCGGGCCAAAACCACAGCTACATCCACTCCGTGGAGACCCGACGTTTGCCCCTCGAGGTGCCGGCGGCGCTTCCGCTTGGGAGGCCACGCATCAAGACGCGTGCCACCTCTTCGGACATGCCACAACACCACCCGCATGTATGAGGGCCCGATGCGGCGCTCGGGTGCATTGCTACCCAGGGCCACCGTCCCGCCTAACCTTGGAGCGGTTGACCCGCGATCTAGCCCTTTGACTTCCCACGGACGGGCTTTGACGGTGGACCTCTCCACCGGTTGTGTCGGAGTCGGCCCATAGGGACACCGGGAGCAACATCCGGGCCAAAACCACAGCTAAATCCACTCGGTGTAGAACCGACGCGGCGATTTCCCCCTCGAGGTGCGTGGCGCCGTCCGTGAGGGAGGCCACGCCGGAGGCGCGTGCCGCCTCTTCGGACATGCCACAACACCACCCCGCATGTATGAGGGCCCGGTACGACGCTCCGGTGGCATTGCTACCCCCCAGGGCCCCCGTCCCGCCTAACCCTGGAGCGGTTGACCACGAGATCTAGCCCTTTGACTTCCCTCGGACGGGCTTTGACCAGTGGACCTCTCCACCCGGTTGTGATAGGTCGGCACATCAGGACACCCCGGGCCAAAACCACAGCTACATCCACTCCGTGTAGACCCGACGCGTCCGTTTCCCTCGTAATGCCGCGGCGGCGCCGTCCGTGAGGAGGCCACGCACCGGACGCGTGCCGCCTCTTCGGACATGCCACAACACCACCCCGCATGTATGAGGGCCCGAGACGACGCTCCGGTGGCGTTGCTGCCCCAGGGCCCCGTCCGCCTAACCACGAGGCGGTTGACCACGAGATCTAGCCCTTTGACTTCCCACGGACGGGCTTTGACTAGTGGACCTCTCCACCCGGTTGTGTCGGTCGGCACATCGGGACACCCGGAGCAACATCGGGCCAAAACCCAGCTACATCCACTCCGTGGAGACCCGCGCGTCCGTTTCCCCTCGAGGTGCCGGGCGGCGGCGCTTTCCGTTTGGGAGGCCACGCACCGAAGACGCGTGCCACCTCTTCGGACATGCCACAACACCACCCCGCATGTATGAGGCCCGATGACGACGCTCGGTGGCATTGCTACCCCAGGGCCCCGTCCGCCTAACCTTGGAGTGGTTGACCACGCGATCTAGCCCTTGACTTCCCACGGACGGGCTTTGACGGTGGACCTCTCCACCGGTTGTGTCGAGTCGGCCCATAGGGACACCGGGAGCAACATCCGGGCCAAAACTACTGCTAAATCCACTCGGTGTAGAACCGACGCGATTTCCCCCTCGAGGTGCGGCGGCAAGACCGTCCGTGAGGGAGGCCACGCCGAGAGAGCGTGCCGCCTCTTGGACATGCCACAACACCACCCCGCATGTATGAGGGCCCCAGACGACGCTCGGTGGCATTGCTACCCCGGGCCCCCGCCCCGCCTAACCACAGGCGGTTGACCACGAGATCTAGCCCTTTGACTTCCCTCGGGACGGGCTTTGACGGTGGACCTCTCCACCCGGTTGTGATAGGTCGGCACATCGGGACACCGGGAGCAACATCGGGCCAAAACCACAGCTACATCCACTCCGTGTAGACCCGACATGTTGTGGCTCGTCAGAAGAAGCGCGACGCGTGTCCGGTGTGCCCCCCTCACAGACGGCGTCGCGCCGGCACTGGAGAAGCAGACGCGTCGGGTAAAAAATAATGTTTCGCATGTAAAAAAAGTATAAGAAAACATTAAAATATTTATAAAAAATAAGAAAACATTACAAAATTTATAAAAATAAGAAAAAAAAAGTATGCCTACGGCTAAGCCGTCGGCATAGATCTGATTCGATGTCGCGGATCGGTGGCGTGGAGCCTATCGGCGGCGGCCGTCGGCATATCTGCGCCATGGATCGGTGGCGTGGCATGCGGAGATATCCGGCGGCCGCCGTCGGCATAAACAACGGCGTTAACCCGGAGTCCTGGCGGGTCATTGGGCCCACCAGATGCCGACGACGGTGACCTAAGCCGGCGGTCTTTGTCGGCGTGTCGCAGCTAGATCGACAACCGATCTATGCCGGCGGCTGCCGTCGGCTTAGATCTGGGTAGCCCGACGGCCGTTGTAAGCCGACGGCCTGCATGTGGCTGTCGGCATAGTTCCAGGGAGGCCGACGGCAGCCGTCGGCATTGTTCTGGCCGTCGGGTTAGGGCTGGTTTCCGGTAGTGCGTGTGTGCTTTGGCCACCTTTGATCAAAGTTGAAGGAGGGGCTTACCGCAGATTTCGTGCCAAAACACCCCAGCATCTCCGTTGTTTTCCGCCACCGCACTCTCTTGCGCGCTCCAAAATTAGATCGTCATCGTTTGCAAGAAACCCCCAAAGCTTGGGACTAGAAAAAGAAGAAAACATCTTTTTCATGCCGGCGAGGAGCAAAATCTGCTTGACGATGGATCGACCCAGGAGTTGCGCCTCGACGGATTAGACAAAGCAAGTAAAAGATCCAAGATTCCATGGCGACGGAGCCACAAAAAGATTCTTCATACAAATGTAGGAATGGATTTGGTTGATTGGTTCTACTTACTTTGTTTTCTCACACGCCATGGATTTGATCTCTGGATGGATCCGCAGCGGCGGCGGCGTCCATGTCCCGTAAGAACGGCTGCGGTGGTGGCGAGAAGTCATCGCGAGAGAGCGGCGACGATCTGGTCTCCCCGAGAAGCGTCCTCGAGGGATGCACGACGTCGAGCGACGTTGACGCCGCCGCAATGACAGACGAGACCAGCTGCACGACGGGGTCGTCGTCGACGAAGACGGGCGTTGTGGCCGCGTACTCGGAGCCGTCCACGCCCGCGCCGCCGCGAAACGACGGGCCTCCGGCCGCGTGGAAGGGCGTCATGGAGGCGTGGAGGTCAAGGACCAAACGCCGCCTCTCCGGCGGCATCCCGTCAACCATGTCGTCGAAGCTCCGGAGCTTGAGCATCCGCGGCAGCAGCAAGTGGCAGTGGCCGTCGGCGGGGCAGGTGAACGTGGAACAGCACGACCTGTGCGCGCTGAGGCTATCCTTCCGGACCTTCTCGCTGTCGGAGCTGAGGAAGGCCACCCGCAACTTCAGCAAGGAGAACGTGGTGGGCAGGGGTGGGTACGCCAAGGTCTATCGCGGCCTCCTGCCTGACGGGCAGCTGGTGGCCGTGAAGAAGCTGTCGGCGACGGAGAATGGCCGCATGGAGAGCTTCCTGTCGGAGCTGGGGCACGCGGTGAATGTGCGCCACCCGAACGTGGCGAGGCTGGTGGGCGTGGGCCTGGAGGGCGGCGAGCACCTGGTGTTCCCCTTCTCCCGCCTGGGATGCCTCTCCCGCAGGCTCCACGGAGGGTCCGGCGAGGACGGGACCATGCCGTGGGAGGCGAGGTACAAGGTGGCCCTGGGCGCGGCCAGCGGGCTGGAGTACCTCCACGAGCGGTGCGCCAGGAGGATCGTGCACCGCGACATCAAGCCCGCCAACATCCTACTCAAAGACGACTACGAGCCACAGGTAACCAAAATTGGATCGGTTCTGCTATTTCTCGGGCACCTGGAAATTTTTCTAGCGTGAGTCACCTTCTTCCTTCACGCATCGAAACCTCGTTAGAGAAGAGAGCCCTACTATCTGAATTCATTGCCCTATTATCTATCCTAGGGTAGGAGAGAGGGGTGCAGGGGATCGCCGGAAGTCTTCCCTGGTGCGGAGGGGCTTAGAAGGATGGTCGGGGTGGGGTAGGAGGCATCGTGAGGAGGAAGACGATGAACAGTTTTTGGATCTATTCTGGGCGGCTTGATGATGATCTGACGGTTTATATTAGAAGTAACTGATGCACTAGTTTTTTTTCAGTTAACTGACAAACAGAGGCTCCCAAATTGGAAGCAGTGCGTGATATGGAGTATGTGATCTTGTGTGTGTGTTAATTTGGTTGTTGTTCCCGTTCGTGCTTCAGATATGTGACTTTGGGCTAGCAAAGTGGCTGCCGGCCAAGCTGACGCACTACCAAGTGACTACCTTCGAAGGCACATTTGGGTCCGTCGGTCTGTTTATCTGTCTCGTTACAATCACGCCAATTTTAATCATCGTCGGTGAATTGACCGGTTTGGGATCGAGTTTAAGCAACACGAATGAATGAAATCATGTGTACAGGTACGTGCCGCCCGAGTACACGACGCACGGGATCTTCAACGAGAAGACGGACGTGTACGCCTTCGGCGTCGTGCTGCTCGAGCTCCTCACCGGCCGGCGAGCCATCGACGGCAAAAACCACAGCCTCATTGCTTGGGTCCGCTTGTTTAAGCGTTCAAAGCAACACGGACTTAAGATCCAACAGCTTTCGTCAGCTTTGATGAATCTCATTTTTTGTAGGTACGATGGTTCCTGAGCAGCAAGGACGAGGTCTTGAAGATGGTCGATCCCGCTCTAGGAGGACGATACGACGTGGAGCAGCTCCGCCGCGTCATGCACGCAGCCCAACTCTGCATACACGCCTCGCCGGCCCAAAGGCCACGGATGAGCCAGGTATCTGTTATTCTAGCCCTCCTTTCTTTCTGATTTATAAGCTCCAATGCCGAGCCCCAAACCTACCATAACCGTCTGGACCATGTCGTTCGGAACGCGGAAACCATCCAACACAGTCCTGTATTGGTTCGTTGACCGGTCCGGACCCGATTTCTTCCTCAAACCGGAGAAAAACATGAAGGGCTTTGCAGGAGTTCGGACACACAAATCATCGCTCTCCGCCCCTTGGCCCACACAAAAGAAAGGTGGAGCCCGCGCTTTTGTAGCATTCCGCGATGCTTCTGCGCCCAAATCACCCACTCTCTTCATCCATTCACCGCCGCTCTCCGCCCAATTCCCGCTCATTTCTCCTACCCTCTCCTTTCTTTCGTCGCCGACACATGGAACCGTCGGAGAACCTATCGGAGATGGAGCTGACAGAGGTGCAGGAGGATCCGGGCATCACTCTAGCCTGGAAGATCGGCTCGGAGACGCGGCAAAATCGCGTGTCAAAGCGAAGGCCGCAAAGGAGGAGAAGTTCAAGAAGCGGTTGGCCTGGTGGTGGCGATGGTCGTGGAGGTCATGGCGGACGAGGTGGTCGGCGCGGCCGTGGCGAAAATGTTGACCTTGAATATCGACTCTTTGGATGCTAACGCTAGAATTATCGTGCAATCCGTCCGTTACCAGATGTTGGAGCGGCAGAAAGATGAGGTGACGACGGCGGAAGATGAGAGGCGGATGCAGATATGGTGGCTACCTACGCAGCGGCGACGACACCTCCATGATCGGGGAACAACTTGCTAGGATTGTCAGTCCGACGGGGCAAAAATGCACGGACTGTTGGACTGATGTTCATTTCGATTCGGGTAGGTAAAAACTAAGCATTTTGGCTCTTTTTGGTTGTCGGGGATGCAATCCGGTGCGGGTGTGATCCGGCGCGTTGTGTGGATCGACGTACCTTGAAATTTGATTTGCTGACGGACATATACAGGCTACTATTGGACGCCATCCTTCCGCATATGTGTCCGTGGACTGATCCCCTTGTCCACGGACAGATGCGGAGGGCATTTGTGGGTTGCCTTTCAAGATGCCCTATGGTTCGTTCTAAAAAGATGCCCTATGGTCGACATATCTCATTTGACTAATGTTAAACAGTATAACACTTGCATCAAGTAAATTGGGGCCATTTATTTATGTGATTCAGTGACCCAGATGTAATAATACTAGAGCAGAATCCGAGTAGTATATTAAGACATAAAAACATCTCTAACCGATCCTTATAATTTAAAGAAAACAGATCCTTATCTTTAACTCCTTATAATTCTACTTCTCCAACTACGGCCGGATTTAACGAATTTCTCAAATTTAACTCAAATGAATTGAGCTCACATGGAAATCCCTCTTCATCTTCTTTCTTGTTTTTTCTTCTTCTTTCTGGCGCGCCCAGCCGGAGTTGTTCGTCTACGGCAACGAGTGAGGTAGCTAGGCGGCGTATAGATGCGCACCCATGTCGTCGACGACAAGGACAAGGATGTTGAAGAAGATGACGGCGTGGGCGGGGATGGCAATAGCGTTGATGGTCATGTTGCCGAGCTCCACCACTCGGGTCCTCGTCGGTGGTTGTGCACGTACACACTGCAGCAACACACACATGCATACACGCACACATGCTCACACGCAGCAGCAGACACCTATGCCACGTACCATGCCCGCACCAGGTTGCATCGCTTGAGTCTGGTTTAGAAAAGACAGCTGATTCCAGTGCAAACCAAGATTCCAGTGCAGCCTAACCTACTTTGTTTTTTACAAACACCTGTAATTTTATTCATATTCATAACAATTACATATACACTGATTTAGATCTAAAATTCAAGAAAAATATAAAGAAACTCCTATAACTAAGAATTTCAATGAAATCCCTTCAAAAATGCCTTTTTCACCGTATTAATCTCTGCTATAAGAAATACTCTAAAGATTCCGATGCAGCCCAACCTACTAAACTCCTGATCATGCACCGCATCGGCTTAGTTGGGTCTCCTGCATGCTACCAAACTTGTCCTGGATCCCATACATGAGCTTGGTTGATCGATGTTCGGCTGCACAAGCATGCACCTACACACAAGGGAAAAGTCACGCATGCGAGACATTGGATTGATGAGGAACTTGTGGAGGTGCTGATGTACACGGCCGTAAAGACAAGGCCGTCACGAGTTGTGAGATTGATGGCAACGGCGTTGGTGTTGGGTGCCCGTCCTTGGGCTCGACGGAGGCGAGGGTGTGCGGCATGTTAGCAAATGGAAGAGGGAAGGCGGCGTGGAGGATTTTTTTCCAAAAGAAGAATATATTAATACCATGGAGATACTAATTACACCTGGACTCTCAACGCAATACCCTAATAGCACTACGGATGCACAACCAAAAAAAAGTTAAAAAGGAGAAGTCCCGCTACAGTGATCTAGCCCTTGAAGCAGCAGTACAAACACCACCAAGATAACTCCAGAGTTCAAATTCTCCAAAAGCGACACCTCCAAGAAAAAAACAGTGCACAAGCGCCATCGGCGCCCGATCATAAATAGGTTTTCACTCTGAAGAAAGTCCTGGCTCTTAAAACAATACCTTCAAAAAGTCAAATGCCAGACACAACCAATTAAAGCCGGACCTTGAATTTTCACCCTGAAAGGTAAGACCTTGAACTTCTCGTGTGTTGTCGCCCCTACTTGCACGTCGCTGCTACGAGTCCCGAAACACCAAGCAAATTCCTCATCACCGCAAAGGCTCATACCACCATTACTAGTCCTCAGATCACAGCTTCCATGACATTCTCTGCCTCTGACTTCACCATTGAACGAAAAAGACATATCCCACGAGACGTTTAGTGAGACTTGTCTGAAGAATCTGAAACTTGCCCTTAGGCATACGACCCTCCGGGGTAGGAAGACCCAATTATTTTCCTCGAATAACAAAATAGTAACACTAAAAGTGGTTGGGACTTCTCTTGTATAGCAATATGACAAGCACCACCAAAGAACATAGAGCATTTATTGTAATTGAGACTTTGACATGTAGTTGAGCCATATAGATCCAGTGCCGCTTTCACGCTTTCTGCCTTGTGCTCTAGAGGCCTCAAACAACAACATAGTATCATCAACGAACAATAAATGGGATATGCATGGCGCCCTCCTGCAAATCCTAACTGGGCTAGTATCACCAGTATGCACTTTACTTCTCAAGATTGTTGACAGTCCATCCACCACAAACGAAAACATGAATGGTGAAAGTGGATCACCTTGCCGAAGCCCTCGTGATGGTGCAAATGAATCCAAGAGAGTTTCATTTAGTTTAAAGGAATACCTCACCGATGTGATACATTGTCAAGAGAACCCCAACTTTTGCATCACCTGCTCAAAGAAAACCCAATCCATCCTATCAAATGATTTAGAAAGATCAAGCTTATAAGTGTAGAAGCTCTTTGTGGCGTCCATCTCCTGCTTAATATAGTGGAGGCACTCAAAAGCAACTAATGCATCCTACTGGGAATAAAAGCACTCTGCTCCACTGAAATTAAGTCATCGAGAAGCGGCCACAGACGGTTCACCAGGCACTTTAAAATAACCTTATAAATCGCATTACGGAGACTAATAGGCTTGCAATCACACAATTTTGTAGGCTTAGCAATTTTTGGAATAACAATGAAATTAGAGTTAACTCCCTCTGGCATAACACCCGTATGAAAGAAGTCTTTGACCGTGGCTATCACACTATCTTTTAAAGTACTCCTATTCCGCTGAAAAAACCGAGCAGGTAAACCATCCGACCCTGGTGCCTTCAAGGGGCCAATTTGAAACATAGTGTCAGATATCTCCTTATCTGTGAAAGGAGCACACATCTTGATATTGTCCTGTGTTGTGACCAAGGACTCAAGAAGATCAATCATAGGAGACGCATCAAGCAATGTATCTGCAGAAAAAATATCATTGGAAATACTCATTTGCAAGTTTCCCCATGGTAGCAAAATCTAAATGAACTACACCAATGTTATCTGTCAATTCCTGGATCTTATTCTTCCTAGATCTCCAAACAGCCCAGCTCTCCAAAAACTCTTTGATGAACTTAATACCACATGTCATATTATGTAGTGCCATGTACCACAAAAATACCCAAAAATTTACCATTACCAACAAATACTTTTTCCCCTCAAAAAAGTGTTGATTGGTATATTGATAATATACAACATGTATTACGTTGGTCAAATTATCAGTCTATAACACACACAACCCCTACATCGTTTTTCGCATGGTGACTCGGGTGGTGACCAGATCTGCCCAGCCTCGTGCACCCCTTCCCCCCTTCCACCTCAATGTCTCCTGTGGTCACCTCTCGTTAAGCCCGGCCTAGAGATGACGCGGATTCACCCTTCGCTGCTGCTAGGTTCCTCACATGGCCTGTTCATGGTGGCTTTTCCCCGATTTGTGGTCGGCTAGCAGCGACGGTTGCATCAGGACTGCAGCCCTGGGCCTCGCGAAGGTGACCTTTCTCTACACGGTGAGGTCGACCAGGGAGTGGTGCGGCTGTCCTGGTTGGGAGTCACCGATTTTGGGATCTCGTGCTCAGTTCTTGCGTGGATCAATGGGCACATGGTGGACGGGGTTAACCTCTCTAGCAGGAAATGGTAGTGTTGTATGACACAGAGTAGTGGGCAGCTCGGTCCTAATGTCTAAGCCAGTGCATGCATTCACTCAGCTTTGGGCAACCGGGCCTTTCTCAGGGGAGGGGGTCTGTGCTAGTGGAGGGAGTGGGGGCGCTCTTAGTGCGGAGGTGGTGGTCGTCAAGGGAGGGTGCCGTGCGAGGCGGGACCATATGTGGTGGTCCTCATCGGCCGGTGTTGTTCTGGCTAGTTTGGGCGTGCAATAGTTGTGGGCTCGCTTTGGCGGCTCATGGCTGCGGAGGTGGCTAGTGCGGTGGCTTGGTGATTAGGTGGTGGCCGCAGGATAGATCCAGACAAATCTGGCGGGGATCATTAGACTGATGCATGGTGTGTAGGGGTTGGGAGGTTGTCCAAGATGTAAGTCTTGTCTCTTACCATGGCTAGAGCCATGGATGATGGCATTCTCAAGCGATGCTCCCTTTTTCTTGGGATCGTCGAGGCGATATGTACTCTCAGCTCCAACTTTCCCGTCTTCTAGAGTAACCCTAGATCCATTGAATTGGACGGTGGCGGCGCTTTGGCGGCATATCCTCTCTTGGGGGCTTTGTCTTTGGAGTTGGGCATTGCCAAGCGGGACCGATGGAAGACAGTGGTGATGGCATTGGGTCTTATGTGGCCACGATCATAGTGGTGAGCGATGGCGGAAGCATGTCAATGGTTGTGGTAGTCAGCTCTTCTTCGATGTGTTCGTGGGATTGTCTCAGTTTGTTTGTTGTTGTGAAGTTGTAGCTGCGACAATGAGGTCTCGGTGGCATTGATACCGGGCAACAGGTGGTTTGTTCAGTGATCATTCACGACACCAGCCTTGCATAGTTCTCCTTCATGGCTCTACTTCAGAATAGGAGTTGCGATGTCCTTGCTGCGGGTGCTGGGCCTTGACATGATCTCCATGTGGCTCCACACAAACCTCTTGGGAGTGTGTTAGGTCGATGGTCTTGAGTGACAAAGTCAGAGTTCCTGCTTAGGGAGAAGGGACAGTGATGACGTATGTGTACGGAGAGGTGATGGTGATGATGTCAATGTGCTATCATGACGAGCTCTCTTTGTAGAGGTGTGTTTGTGGTATCTTGTGTGTGCTGCTTAGCAGATTGTGAATTTTTTTGATTGGTTTTTCCATTGATTAACTGAGCAATTCCTTCTACTTAATTAATGAATGAGGCAAATCTTTTACCGCCATAAAAAATCAGGTGATAAATGTGCGTAGTAGGCCTTACGAACGAAAATAAAGGATGTCATTTATTATGTAGGCATAGTCGTGTATTAATTTCTATTTGAAGCTTTTAGTTGCGTAAGGAAAATTTTCACAAAAGTTTTGTAAGGCTACCCAAGTCTTGAAGCTTCGAAAATTAACGTACAGGTTGGAAGAATCCTCCGAGGAGACCATGAACAACAACAAATCATGGGGCACGAGAGCGCAAACACGACAGAGCTACATGAAATAGATGGCTATGAAGCACCCACGCCAAGAACATACCTCCACGATCTCAGTCGGCACAAGGCGCTAGCATTTGACTTCTAGGTGGTGCACAAGGAGAAGATTAAATCTTTTATCAGTCTAGAATCTGCATTTATTTTGTGCACATGTTTATGAAATCGTGTACATCATTGTGTACTGTGCACTCCTAAACGACTACTAAATTAAATCAAACATGATGTATACATAGGCCTCGTTTAAGATACCGGGACATAGTTAGGAGCTAAAATATTAGGGTTTTCTTTATTAAAGGATGAACCTCCTTTATTGACAAAGGGTGCTTTTTGTTGACTCATATTGTAGCATGGAAGATAATCGTATTTAGCACACACCCAGCCTCTGCATAATTAGGATGCACACAACCAACACACACACACACACAGAAATTCACGTCGGCAAATAGCAAAGGCAAATTAGACCGAAGCTATGCCTAGGCGCAAAAAGAAATGAGGAAAAAATCCCAAAGCAATGAAAACAGCTATCAATGATGTACCTCGGTGACCATCTATACGAACCATCTTTTGACATCACATATATTACATCAATAGTTCTCCAAAGACGACGCCTCCAAAAAGGGAATGATACATGCGTGCCGCCGTCGTCGGATCCAACCATCGAAGATTAGATCATGGGTTTTCACCCAGAAGATCACGTTGGAGCAAACTCCAGGCAATGCCTTCGTCAAGGTGACCACGCAAAATACACCCCCATTGCCAAGTATAACCAGCAAGGGCCAAACTTAGGGTTTTCACCACTGAGCTCGAGACCGGGTACTCAATAAGCACCACCGAACCGAAGCCATTATATGAAGCAATCAAAACAACGATCATTAAAGGATGAACCTCCTGGCCTATGCATATTAATGAATGTACATAGCTAGGCCAGATGGGCCCGAATTTTCTGGTAGGATACTTTTATGTTGAAGGTAATATTTAGACCCAATCAACATTCACATGGGGCATGAGTTTCACCGCGAAATCACTAATTATGGAGTACTCATTGCAAAGATCGCTCTCACCTTCCCGGGTTGCGACAAGTGGCGCGCTGCATGTGCGCCACATGTCGCAACCTGTAATTTTTCCCTTTTTCGTAGATCCACTTATTCAGAACATTTTTATCTCTTCAACCGTGCGTGCAAATCTCGAACCGTTTTCACCGTCGGATTCCTCGCGTTGAGATCTTCAAAACTAGATCCATGTTAATAGGTTTTGGCGAACTTTTCTTTTACGAAAAAACCGGCCAAAACAAACCGGACGAGAAAATCGAAACGGGAGCACGGATTTTTTTCCTTTCTGAAAGAGGCACGCCCGTGCTTCTTGCGAAATCACAACTGTGCCTCTCACTGAAGCAAAACCATGTCTCTCGCGGAAGGAAAAAACAGAAAATACGTTTTTTTTCGTTTCCGAGAGGCATGGCCGTGATTCTCGCGAAAGCAAAACCGTAACTCTCGCGGAAGCAAAACCGTTACTCTCGCGAAAGCAAAACCGTTACTCTCGCGAAAGAAAAATTCGGAGGGAGCGTCCAGAGCGCGACACGTGGCGGGCGGTTGAGAGCGCGTCAAGTAGCGTTGATCGTTGTGTGGCTCCCGAAGGAGCGCTCGTCAACTAGTCACTCTCGTTTCACCGGCCTTGTGATATGCGGTTTTGTTTGTGGGTGCTATCAAACATTTAACTCTCCTCTCTCCATCAAATTTTACGAAAAATGCCAAAGATACCAAGCTAGAGAAATGTGCCTCTCCCTTTCCGAAAGAATCTTACTAACAAAGATCAATGGCCGACCAATAATATACAAGAAAAAATAGATCTCAAATAGAAGAGCAGCGCGACATGGGGTGCGTTTCCTTCTACCCCTTCTGTCCCAATTAAAGTTGAAACACTTTTTTTTAGGACGGAGGGAGTAGTCTTTATGATGGCCAGTTCCTCCATGTACAATGGATAAATATCTCGTCGATATGTACATCCACCATCGATCCTAGTACTGCCAGTCAGTACGTTCTACAGTCACCTCGGTTTTTCTTTTGGGCGAGGAGCAGTGACGAGCTCGATCGATCGTCTTGCAAACATGTAAAGTGTCCGAAAACGTACGTGTAACCTGCATGCTTGGGACCATGAAAGCTAGCGTTGTCCATAAGCAAGCGTCTCGCCCATCAGGCCAACTCCACCGCGCGACTCCATTCTGTCCGGCCCTGTCCGTTTGGACAAAAAGGACAAAGGAGGCGGCCCAGCGCGCGACAGCCCGGACCCATCCTGTCCGTTTTGTGTCCGGGCCGACCCATTTCGAGCGCAAACTTGCGCCAGGTTTAGGTCGCGGCGGACACCAAATGGATGCGCGCCTCGTCCGCTTCGGGGACGCGTGGCAGGCGGCCACCTACCTTCCACCCGCCCACATCAATGCACACGAGCGGGCGGCCCCACTTGTCATCCGCACGTCGAGCGGTCGCCGTCCTTCTTTAAGTGGGAAGCGTGGACGGGTCGTCGTCCACACTGCCCCACGCACCCAGCGGCCTCCTCGAACCCCTAGCCCGGCTCCTCCTCGAGCTCGTCGGCCACCCACCTCACCATGGGCTTCTGGAACGGCAAGGGCAAGCACGACCGGGAGGTCGGCTCCTCCTCGGGGCGCCGCCGCGGCTCCGTGAAGAAGGAGGAGCCCGCGTCTCCGCCGCGCTCCTCCCGTCGAGCCCCCCCGCCGGCCCCCTTCACCATTGCCCCTTGGCCCTCCGGCGAGCGCGACCGGTAGTACATCTGCGCCGACGTGTGCCGGAGGTACTGGGAGACGAGGACGCCGGTCCCGTGGAGCGACGCCCACCTCCCCAATGGGTGGCACCTCTCCGCGGACCGTGTCCCCATCCCGCCAGTGCCGGCGACCGGCCGTGCACGGCGTGATGAGATCAACTGCCGCCGCCGCCTCCTCCCCGACGACCTGTACTACGACCACAGGTATGCCCCCGACTCCCCGCTCTGAGACACATGGCTCCAGGACGAGCACGGCGGCGGCGCGCGTCCCTACCGCCCGGCACCGTGTCGGGGCGCGGAGGCCACGTCTTGAGCAGCAGCGAAGCGTCTGTAGTCTGTGACCTACGCATAACGCCGTCGCCTTCCCCGTCTCTGTCGCCCCCTCCCCCTCCTCGCATGACAACGGAGGAGGAGGCCCGTCTCCTGCAGCGTGTCATGGACGACTCCATGAACACTCACGACGAGCGACAGTGGGACAGCCTGGAGGAGGCCATGGCCCTGTCTGCCGCCGGGGACGTCGCCTTCCCGGAGCCTTTTAAGTGGGCGTTGAAACTGGGCCCTTTTGTGGCCAACCCATATATATGTTTTATGTTTTTTTAAACGCGTTTATTTGCTTTTTTAGTTATTTAATTATTATTTTTAATTCCGTCCACCCCGGACACGATTTGGGGTGCGGCCGCGCGGTGAGCGCACGCACGACCCAATGGACACAGCCGGACACGGGCGTACCCATCGGCGCCCCAAAGGGACAGATTCGGATACGTCAATCCGAACGTCCATTTGGGGTCGCGCGGTAGAGTTGGCCTCATGCCTGCGTTTTCTAAGCCGATCAGCATCAGCAGACGCCGCCATGAATGCATCGCTCTGGTTCTGGTTGCGTTTGGTTCGCCATGGCCTGATCATGGAGCTACCTCACGTACGTACGTACAGTCCTGGCTACTACAGCCACATTCAATTGCATCGGCCAAAAATGAGGTTGGGGCATGCATTTCAGTTTTACTCCAGTACATAACAGGTCTGACCGGCCATGAATAAAAATCACGAGCGCGGCAGCCGCAGACAAGTTAAGCGCATCACCAGGGCGCATGTACGTGAAACCTCGATTGATGTTTAGTTTACTCCCACACCAACATCACAGGGGTGTTCTCCCCGCCAAAGAAAAATGCAGTAAAATAAAATTCAGGGGTATTCAGAGCTAGTCGTGCACACCATACAAGAGAGAATTCCTTATTTAATACTATCTTAAATTTTTTTTTCCTATTTGACACTGAAAAACTTTTTCTTCCTTATCTAACACATAGTTTTTACAGTGTTACGTGTGTGTGCTATTGATACAGGGACCAATTAAGCAGCCTGATTCTTTGAGAGCTAGCTTTGTAAGTAAGCAACGTGACGCCGGGCAGCGTAGTGGTCGACAGCTAAACAAACCTGCCAACATAATTTAAGCTGGATGTTAATGACCGCATGCACAATCAGGCACTGCACGCGTAGAAAAAAAAAGGGTTTGTCTACTGTCCTATGGTACCTCCGCATCTGCATGTATACTGTTTCTCCATGGATCCGAATACCTGAGGATGTCATCGCACACTGAAACTCAATTGTTTATGTACTAACCACAAAAAAAATGTTGCCTTTTTAGTTAAGTGAATAATGTACTAGGGGTAAAATCGTCTTTTTAGATGTCAATTAATACAACTAGAAGAACACCCGTGCGTTGCAACGGGGCCACATTAACTTTAAAAGTTCAATATCAATTATGTTAATATTACATTTAATATTCTCATACATATCAAGTGACATTGGCGACTTTTTTACCATCAAATTCTCACTCTCTCTCTCTCTCTCTCTCTCTCTCTCTCTAACACACACATATCCATCTTATTGGATACGGGACCATAATCCATCTATTTCACACGCACACGCGCTAGTGTATAACAATATGGATTATAAAACAGGTTCAAGGTAGTAACAAGGATTCTTCTCATGCATTAATAAACAAATGTTACTGCTTTGAAGACAAAATAAACCATTCCCAAAGTGCATCGAGCATCACGAGAACATTCTTGGCAAGATAAATGCGATGATACACCGACTCATTTAATTAATATAATTAAATTATCAGTAAATTAGTCACCAAACTGCTCGGATGAACCGGAGCAGAGCCAACATATATCATCCTAGACAAGCGCAACATCAACCATTTACCTTGGTACTTTAGGGACCGGCGGGAGGATGCATGTAGAAGCGCTTCTTGCTGTGAATCCACGGTGAGAGAGAAAGTGGAACCCATTCGGCCAACTTGGATCTTCGGTGATTGTCGCGGTATGGAGAATTTAGGAGGGTGGGTGCGAGGGTGGCCTTGTGGATGATGGATGGAGGCACGGAGGATGTGGTCACGGAAGGTCAGCGGAGAGGGTTGGGCACGTTAGGTGGAGTCGGTGGTGCGCGACAACCGGGCGGCCCAATCGTGGGCGGCGAATCGGCGATAGCCTCGGCCCATCTCTCGACGCAGCGAAGATAGAGAGGCGGCCTTGCCGGTGCTCGAGGGCGCCGCTCGGCACCATCTACATCGAGGAAAGAGAGGCGGCGATAGGGTGATGCGGGGCTAAGGATTGCGGAGGGTGGGATGTGCGATTTGAATGGATGGTTCGCCCACCGTTTTCTTGTACATGGCGGTGGAGACGGCAGCGTCCAGCCATGCAAAGCGAGGCATGGGTCGAGCCGGGCACACTGGCAGGCCTTGATGCGAGGCGGAGGCGATTTTTGCTCTTGAGATGCGAGGTGTGGGATTGATCGTTCATGTTCTCTTTTCCTTTTAACGGAGATGGATGCGATTTTTCACGAGGGAGAGATGCGACCACGTCTGATTCCATAATAAATTAATTAGGTCCATAGCGGTATTTCTTTACAATGCGTTAAGATTTACGTGTTAGTTTTCTTAATAAAGAAATGCTGCTCGATGTAGGGATCGATTGATTCGGGTAAGGAAAGATAGATTCGTGATCTTTTGTATGTTAGAAAATTAGTGGTTTGCAAGGAAAGAGTGGAGAGAAAAAGAACCAATGCGACCACGTATAGATTCCATAATAAATTAGTTAGGTCCATAACAGGATTTGTTTGCAATGCGTTAAGATTTACGTGTTAGTTTTCTTAATAAAGAAATGCACTTGATGTAGGGCGCGATTGGTTGGGTAAGGAAAGATAGATTCGTGATCTTTTGTATGTTAGGAAATTATTGGTTTGCAAGGAAAGAGTGGAGAAAAAGAACCAGATCTGAGGGGTGGTGGGAGGTGGGATGAATAAAACCGGACGAAATTGGGAGGTGGGAGGCGAGTAAAACCGTGAAAAAACCAGCGAAATTGGGAGGTGGGAGGAGTATGAAAAAAACCGGGGAGGTGGGAGGAGGACAAAAATAAACCGTGACGAGGCTACCAACTGCTCCATTAGGAGTAGAGATTGTTTGTGAAAATAACGTGCGAGGACGACTTAGCGGCGGATCCTTAAAAAGACATAGCGGCAGATTCCCTTAAAACTGGTAGAAATGGATCGATTGATGGCATTGATAAATGGTGAATGTTGGCATAATTTACTATCATCATGCATGGAAGCGAATCATCAAGAAAAAGAATACTTCCTACTACTACACTCATAGGAGGCTTCTAATCTACGCTACCAAACAGTTTACGCCCAAACAAGGAAGGAAAGTTATGGGCGTGATTGAAAGGAAACAAAGCGTTATGAAGATTAATTAATTTAGATTTGATCTTTAGAGATTGATTGTGATTGTTTCTTTTACATAAAGACATTACTAAATAATTTGCGTCAGTATGGAAAGTTCTGATCCGTTCAGTTTTTTTCGTTGTGTGAGAGGATGAAGTGAAAATAAACCGATGAAGTGGGGGAGGCGACGAAAAAATCTACGATGGTTAACCTACGAAAAAAACCCGGATGAAAGTGGTGGGACAAAAATTGACCGGCGGAGACTACCAACTGCTCCATTAGGAGTAGAGATTGGTTGGTTCGATTTTTTTTGCGTGGAGGGAACTACCTGGGAGGTGGAAGGGAGAAGAAAATAAACCGTCTCGGCTGAGCGGGAGGTGGGAGCAAGTACCAAAGAAGTACCAAAAAAGACCGGGTGAGGTGGGACGAAAATAAAACCCGGAACGCGACCTACCAACTGAGACATTAGGAGTAGAGATTAGTAGTCAAAATGGATGAAAGTGTCATAAAGGGAACAAAATTTAGATTTGGTGTTAGATAAGGGAAGAAAAGTTTTTGAGTGCCAAATAGGGAAACACAATTTAAAATAGTGTTAAATAAGGAATTTTTTTCTACAAACAAAGCCGAAGATAAACCCGCCGCCAAAATCCATCCAGGACCGGCTGCGTGAAACACCTTGTTTTCAGGTTTTGTATAATGACTACCTATTAACTGAATGTTGTTATCAAGTTGGCTATCATGACCGTCAAGTTGCCTCGCATCACCTATGATGTTGCTTTCGACGAATTCTTTTTCTCAAGCAACTTTGATGCCACAGAGAGGCAA
Organism: Aegilops speltoides; assembly: GCA_021437245.1. Taxonomy (NCBI): domain Eukaryota; kingdom Viridiplantae; phylum Streptophyta; class Magnoliopsida; order Poales; family Poaceae; genus Aegilops; species Aegilops speltoides. The sequence continues at coordinate 423,435,055 of CM038147.1, forward strand.
CTTTTGTACTACAGTATGCAAATTTCGGTTCGGTTGTGTATCATGGTCACCTATCATGCTGATGTCTTTTTGAGTTGGCTACAATGACTACCAAATTGCCTAGCATCACTTGTAAGTTGCCTACCAAGACTACATATCAATTTTGGCGAAGTGTGGCCAGGTTCCCTATCATGACTATATATCGACTCAATGCTCTTATTGAAGGAAATATGCCCTAGAGGCAATAATAAAGTTATTATTTATTTCCTTATTTCATGATAAATGTTTATCATTCATGCTAGAATTGTATTAACCGGAAACATGATACATGTGTGAATGCATAGACAAAACAAGATGTCACTAGTATGCCTCTACTAGACTAGCTTGTTAATCAAAGATGGTTATGTTTCGACCATGAACAAAGGAGTTGTTATTTGATTAACGAGGTCACATCATTAGTAGAATGATCGATTGACATGACCCATTCCCTTAGCTTAGCACACGATCGTTTAGTATGTTGCTCTGCTTTTATCCATGACTTATACATGTTCACTGTAACTATGAGATTATGCAACTCCGTTTACGGAGGAACACTTTGGGTGCTACCAAAGCGTCACAGCGAATCTGGGTGATTATAAAGGAGTACTACAGGTGTCTCCAAAGGCAGATGTTGGGTTGGCGTATTTGAGATTAGGTTTTGTCACTCCGATAGTCGGAGAGGTATCTCTGGCCCTCTCGGTAATGCACATCCTTTGAAGCCTTGCAAGCACTACAACTAATGAGTTAGTTGTGAGATGATGTATTACGGAGCGAGTAAAGAGACTTGCGATAACGAGATTGAACTAGGTATTGGATACCGACGATCGAATCTCGGGCAAGTAACATACCGATGACAAAGGAACAACGTATGTTGTTATGCGGTCTGACCGACAAAGATCTTCGTAGAATATGTAGGAACCAATATGGGCATCCAGGTCCGCTGTTGGTTATTGACCGTGAATGGTTCTAGGTCATGTCTACATTGTTCTCGAACCGTAGGGTCCGCACGCAAGGTTTCGATGGCGGTTATTATGAGTTTATGTATTTTGATGTACCGAAGGAGTTGAGTCCCGGATGTGATCACGGACATGACGAGGAGTCTCGGAATGGTCGAGACATAAAGATTGATATATTGGAAGCCTATGTTTGGAGTTGGAATGGTTCGCGAAAGCGGAATTCTCGAATCAGGGAGGTTACTGGAACCCCGGGAGGTAAATGGGCCTCGATGGGCCCTAGTGGAAAGGAGGAGGGCAGCCCAAGCCTGGCGCGCCTCCCCTTCCCTAGTCCTACTAGGACTAGGAGAGGGGCCCCCCTCTCTCTCTTCCCCCTCAGGAATCCTAGTCCAACTAGGATTGGAGAATCCTACTCGGAGGAGTAGGACTCCTGCCAGCGCCCTCCTTGGCCGCCCCCCTCCCCTGGCTCCTTTATATCACGAGGCGGGGGGCACCTTGGAACACACAAGTTGATCGTGAGATCGTTCCTTAGCCGTGTCGGTGCCCCCTCCACCATATTCCACCTCGGTTATCCGTCATGAAGCTTAAGCGAAACCCTGCGCAGTGAAACATCAAGATCGTCCTGCCCGTCGTCTTGTGGAACTCTCCCTCGACACTCGGCTGGATCGAGTCGAGGGCGTCATCGAGCTGTCGTGTGTCAAGAACTCGGGGCGCCAGATGCTGGCGCGGGATCGGTCGGATCGCGAGGAGAACGTCGACTACTTCCTCTACGTTGTGATCGCTTCGCTTGGTCTACAAGGGTATGTGGACAACACTCTCCCTCTCGTTGCTATACATCACCATGATCTTGCGTGTGCGTGGGAAAATTTTGAAATTACTCGTTCCCCAGCAGTGGCATCGAGCCTAGGTTTTTATGGTTTGATGTTTTGCACGAGTAGAACACAAGTGAGTTGTGGGCGATACAAGTCATCTGCCTACCAGCATGTCATACTTTGGTTCAGCGGTATTGTGAGATGAAGCGGCCCAGACCGACATTACAGCGTGCGCTTCTTACGCGAGACTGGTTTCACCGCCACGAGCACTCGTTGCTTAAAGGTGATTGGTGGGTGTCTGTCTCTCTCACTTTAGTTGAACCGAGTGTGGCTCGCCCGGTCCTTGAGAAGGTTAAAGCGGAGTCTATTTGTGAAATATCGTTGTGGTTTTGATGTGTAGGTGAGGCTGGTTCTTGCTTAAGCCCGTAGCAGCCACGTAAAATTTGCAACAACAAAGTAGAGGGCGTCTAACTTGTTTTTGCAGGGCATGTTGTGATGTGATATGGTCAAGGCGTGATGCTATATTTTATTGTATGAGATGATCATGTTTTGTAACCGAAGTTATCGGCAATGGCTGGAGCCATATAGTTGTCGCTTTATTGTATGCAATGCAATCATACTGTAATGCTTTACTTTATCACTAAGCGGTAGCGATAATCGTAGAAGCATAAGTTTGGCGAGGCGACAACGATGCTACGATGGAGATCAAGGTGTCGCGCGGTGGCGATGGTGATCATGGTGGTGCAACAAGATGGAGATCATGAAGCACAAGATGATGATGACCATATCATATCACTTATATTGATTTGCATGTGATGTTTATCCTTTTATGCATCTTATCTTGCTTTGATTGGCGGTAGCATTATAAGATGATCTCTCACTAAATTATCAAGAAGTGTTCTCCCGGGTATGCCGTTGCCAAAGTTAAATCGTGCCCGGACACCACGTGATGATCGGGTGTGATAAGCTCTCGTCCATCTACAGCGGGTGCAAGCCAGTTTTTGCACGAGAATACTCGGGTTATACTTGGCGAGCCTAGCATATGCAGATATGGCCTCGGAACACGGAGACCGAAAGGTCGGCGTGAATCATATAGTAGATATGATCAACATAAGATGTTCACCATTGAAAACTACTCCATTTCACGTGATGATCGGTTATGGTTTAGTTGATTTGGATCACGTGATCACTTAGATGACTAGAGATGTTTTCTAAGTGGGAGTTCTTAAGTAATATGATTAATTGAACTTAAATTTATCATGAACTTAGTACTGATAGTATCTTGCTTGTTTATGTTTGATTGTAGATAGATGGCTCGTCTTTGTTGTTCCGTTGAATTTTAATGCGTTCCTTGAGAAAGCAAAGTTGAAAGATGATGGTAGCAATTACGGATTGGGTCCGTAACGAGGATCATCCTCATTGCTGCCTGAAGAGCTACGTCTGGATGCACCGCTAGGTAGCGAACTCTTCTTTGGAGCAACGCCGGATGTTATGAGCGTCTGGCGAGCAAAGCGATGACTACTCTATAGTTCGATGTGCCATGCTTTACGGCTTAGAACCGGGACTTCAACGGCGTTTTGAGCGTCATGGAGCATATGAGATGTTCCAGAGTTGAAGTTAATATTCAACAGAATGCCCGGATTGAGAGATATGAAGTCTCCAATAAGTTCTATAGCTGTAAGATGGAGGAAACGATTACATTAGTGAGCATATACTCAGAATGTGCGGGTACTACAATCACTTGACACAATTGGGAGTTAATCTTCCGGATGATTGTGTCATTGATGAAATTCTCAATCACGCCACCAAGCTACAAAGGCTTCGTGATGAACTATAATATGCAAGGGTTAGTGAAAACTATACAGAGCTCTTACGCAATGCTAAAGGCTGGAGGTAGAAATCAGAAGGAGCATCAAGTGTTGATGGTCAATAAGACCACTAGTTTCAAGAAGAAAGGCAAAGGGAAGAAGAAGGGAATCTCAAGAAGAACAGCAAGCAAGTTCTGCTCGGGAGAAGAAACCCAAGTCGGCCCTAAACACAGGCCGAGTGCTTCTACCGCAAGCGGTAGTCCTTTGGAGCGGAACTGCCCCAAGTATTTGGCGGATAAGAAGGATGGCAAGGTGAACAAAGGTATATGTGATATACATGTTATTGATGTGTACCTTACTAGAGCTCATGATAGCACTGGTATTTGATCTGGTTACATTGCTAATATTTGCAACTCGAAGCAGGGACTACTGATTGCGAACTCGGCAAAGGGCGAGGTGACGATCGGCGTGGGAAATGGTTCCAAAGTCGATGTGATCGCGGTCGACACGCTACCTCTACATCTACCTTGGGATTAGTTTTAGACCTAAATAATTGTTATTTGGTGCTGCGTTGAGCATGAACATTATATCTGGATCTTGTTTAATGCGAGGCGGTTATTCATTTAAATCGAGAGAATAATGGTTGTTCTATTTATATGAGTAATATCTTTTATGGTCATGCACCCTTGAGGAGTGGTCTATTTCTTATAAATCTCGATAGTAGTGATACACATATTCATAATGTTGAAACCAAAAGATGCGAGTTGATAATGAAAGTGCAACTTATTTGTGGTACTTGCCGTTTAGGTCATATCGATGTAAAGCGCATGAAGAAACTCCATCTTGATGGACTTTTGGAGTCACTTGATTATGAATCACTTGGCACTTGCGAACCGTGCCTCATGGGCAAGATGACTAGAACACCGTTCTCGGTACTATGGAGAGAGCAACAGATTTGTTGGAAATCATACATCTGAGATGTATGTGGTCCGATGAATGTTGAGGCTCGTGGCGGATATCGTTATTTTCTCACCTTCACAGATGACTTAAGCGGATATGGGTATATCTACTTAATGAAACATAAGTCTGAAACGTTTGAAAAGTTCAAAGAATTTGAGTGAAGTTGAAAATCATCGTAACAAGAAAATTAAGTTTCTACGATCGATCGTGGAGGTGAATATTTGAGTTCTGAGTTTGGTCTACATTTGAAACAATGCGGAATAATTTACGCAACTCCGCCACCGGAACACCACAGCGTAATGGTGTGTCGAGCGTCAGAATCGTACTTTACTAGATATGGTGCGATCTATGATGTCTCTTCAGATTTACCGCTATCGTTTTGGGGTTATGCTCTAGAGGCGGCCGCATTCACCTGAATAGAACACCATCGAAATCCGTTGAGGCGACACCTTATGAACTGTGGTTTAGCAAGAAACCAAAGTTGTCGTTTCTTAAAGTTTGGGGATGCGATGCTTATGTGAAAAAGCTTCAACTGATAAGCTCGAACCCAAATCGAATGTGTCTTCATAGGATACCCAAAGGAGGCAGTTGGGTACACCTTCTATCACAGATCCGAAGGCAAGACATTCGTTGCTAAGAATGGATCCTTTCTAGAAGGAGTTTCTCTCGAAAGAAGTGAGTGGGAGGAAAGTGGAACTTGATGAGGTAATAGTACCTTCTCCCTTACTTGAAAGTAGTTAAATCGCAGAAACCAGTTTACGAGACACTGCACCAAGTAGTGAGGAAGTTAATGATGTTGATCATGAAACTTGAGATCAAGTTACTGCGAGAACCTCGTAGATCAACGAGTAAGATCCGCACTGAGTGGTACGGTAATCCTGTTCGGAAGTCATGCTACTAGATCATGATGAACCTCACGAACTATGAAGAAGCGATGGTGAGCCCAGATTCATAAAGTGGCTTGAAGCCATGAAATCGAGATGGGATCCATGTATGAAAACAAAGTGTGGACTTTGGTTGACTTGCCCGAGGTAGGCAAGCAATAGAAAACAAGTGGATCTTCAAGAAGAAGGCGACGTGACGGTAATATTATCGTCTATAAAGCTCGACTTATGCAAAAGGTTTCGACAAGTTCAAGGGATTGACTACGATGAGACCTTCTCACCCGTGGCGATGCTTAAGTCCGTCCGAATCATGTTAGCAATTGCGCATTTTATGATTATGAAATTTGGCAAATGGATGTAAAGACTGCATTCTGAATGGATTTACGGAAGAAGAGTTGTATATGATGCAACCGAAGGTTTTATCGATCCAAAGGAGCTAACAAAGTGTGCAAGCTCCGGCGATCCATATATGGACTGGTGCAAGCATCTCGGAGTTGGAATAAGCGTTTTGATAGTGTGATCAAAGCATTTGGGTTTGTCTGAGACTTTTGGAGAAGCTTTGTATTTACAAGAAAGTGAGTGGGAGCTCTGTAGCATTTACGATCTTATATGTGGATGACATATTGCTGATCGGAAATGATATAGAAATTCTGGATAGCATAAAGGGATACTTGAATAAGAGTTTTTCAATGAAAGACCTCGGTGAAGCTGCTTACATATTGGGCATCAAGATCTATAGAGATAGATCAAGGCGCTTAATTGGACTTTCACAAAGCACATACCTTGACAAAGTTTTGAAGAAGTTCAAAATGGATCAAGCAAAGAAAGGGTTCTTGCCTGTGTTACAAGGTGTGAAGTTGAGTCGGACTCAATGCCCGACCACTGCAGAAGATAGAGAGAAGATGAAAGATGTTCCTATGCTTCAGCCATAGGCTCTATCATGTATGCAATCTTGTGTACCAGACTGATGTGTGCCTTGCTATAAGCCTAGCAGGAGGTACCAAAGTAATCGAGTGGATCTTTGGACAGCGGTCAAGAACATCTGAAATACGAAAAGGACGAAGGATATGTTTCTCGTATATGGAGGTGACAAAGAGCTCATAAATGGCAGTTACGTTGATGCAAGCTTTGACAACGATCCGGACGATTCTAAATCACAGACGGATCGTATTTACACTAAGCGGAGGAGCTGTCGGTTGGTGCAGTTCTAAACAAAGCGTCGTGGCGGGATCTACATGTGAAGCGGAATACATAGCAGCCGGAAGCAGCTAATGAAGGAGTGCGGATGAAGGAGTTCATATCCGATCTAGGTGTCATACCTAGTGCATCGGGTCAATGAAAATCTTCGTGACAATCTTTGGAGCAATAGCCTTAGCAAAGGAATCCAGATTTCACAAGAGGACCAAACACATCAAAAGGCGCTTCAATTCCATCGGGACTTAGTCGGTGGAGACATAGAGATTTGCAAGATACATACGGATCTGAATGTTGCAGACCGTTGACTAAGCCTCTTCCACGAGCAAAACATGATCGGCACCAAGACTCCATGGGTGTTAGAATCATTACTATGTAATCTAGATTATTGACTCTAGTGCAAGTGGGAGGCTGAAGGAAATATGCCCTAGAGGCAATAATAAAGTTATTATTTATTTCCTTATTTCATGATAAATGTTTATCATTCATGCTAGAATTGTATTAACGGAAACATGATACATGTGTGAATGCATAGACAAAACAAGATGTCACTAGTATGCCTCTACTAGACTAGCTTGTTAATCAAAGATGGTTATGTTTCGACCATGAACAAAGGAGTTGTTATTTGATTAACGAGGTCACATCATTAGTAGAATGATCGATTGACATGACCCATTCCCTTAGCTTAGCACACGATCGTTTAGTATGTTGCTCTGCTTTTATCCATGACTTATACATGTTCTGTAACTATGAGATTATGCAACTCCGTTTACGGAGGAACACTTTGGTGCTACCAAGCGTCACAGCGAATCGGGTGATTATAAAGGAGTACTACAGGTGTCTCCAAAGGCAGATGTTGGGTTGGCGTATTTGAGATTAGGTTTTGTCACTCCGATAGTCGGAGAGGTATCTCTGGGCCCTCTCGGTAATGCACATCACTGAAGCCTTGCAAGCACTACAACTAATGAGTTAGTTGTGAGATGATGTATTACGGAGCGAGTAAAGAGACTTGCGTAGCGAGATTGAACTAGGTATTGGATACCGACGATCGAATCTCGGGCAAGTAACATACCGATGACAAAGGAACAACGTATGTTGTTATGCGGTCGACCGACAAAGATCTTCGTAGAATATGTAGGAACCAATATGGGCATCCAGGTCCGCTGTTGGTTATTGACCGTGAATGGTTCTAGGTCATGTCTACATTGTTCTCGAACCGTAGGGTCCATGCACGCTTAAGGTTTCGATGGCGGTTATTATGAGTTTATGTATTTTGATGTACGAAGGAGTTGAGTCCGGATGTGATCACGGACATGACGAGGAGTCTCGGAATGGTCGAGACATAAAGATTGATATATTGGAAGCCTATGTTTGGAGTTGGAATGGTTCGTAAAACGGAATTTCTGGAGTGCGGAGGTTCGGAACCCCGGGAGGTAAATGGGCCTCGATGGGCCCTAGTGGAAAGGAGGAGGGCAGCCCAAGCCTGGCGCGCCTCCCCCTTCCCTAGTCCTACTAGGACTAGGAGAAGGGGCCCCCCCTCTCTCTTTCCCCCTCAGGAATCCTAGTCCAACTAGGATTGGGAGAATCCTACTCCCAAAGGAGTAGGACTCCCTGTATGCGCCCTCCTTGGCATGGCCCCCTCCCCCTGGCTCCTTTATATACGGCAGGGGGGCACCTTGGAACACACAAGTTGATCGTGAGATCGTTCCTTAGCCGTGTCGGTGCCCCCTCCACCATATTCCACCTCGGTTATACCGTCATGAAGCTTAAGCGAAGCCCTGCGCAGTGAAACATCAAGATCGTCCTGCGTCGTCTTGTGGAACTCTCCCTCGACACTCGGCTGGATCGAGTCTGAGGGCGTCATCGAGCTGTCGTGTGTCAAGAACTCGGGCGCCGGAGTGTGGCGCGGGATCGGTCGGATCGCGAGGAGAGCGTCGACTACTTCCTCTACGTTGTGATCGCTTCGCCGGGTCTACAAGGGTATGTGGACAACACTCTCCCCTCTCGTTGCTATACATCACCATGATCTTGCGTGTGCGTAGGAAAATTTTTGAAATTACTACGTTCCCCAACACTTATAAAGTTGGCTATCATGACTGTCAAGTTGCCTAGCGTCACCTATGAAGTTGATTTCGACAAATTTGTTTCTCAAGAAACTTTGGTGCCACAAAGAAGCAACCGAGCATCGACAAATAGGCAATTTCGTAGTATTTTGAAGCCAACTCAGAGACAATGGTAGGTAACCGATTTTCAGCTGGTAGACGAACGTGCCTGCCACGGTAGGCAAAGTGAGTTGTGTTAGACAAATTTACTAATAGAAATTATACAACGAAGTTGCTTCTGTGCATCACTAAAGTTGCCTTCCATAGCAAAAAGTTGCTTTGAAAATGTTGTGAAGGGAAGTTTACCAACCCGCACAACTTCTCCTTTTTCCCTATACAACAGAAGTGGTGTGATATTTCCGACCCCCAAGAAACTTATCATTTGTCCACGTCTCCGCCAAATTCCTTCCATGTTTCTGGCAACTTTCATCCAGGGTTGTGGCAACTCGCGCCCGCGTTTGTGGCAACTACCGCCCCTCGCCCATATTTCTGTGGGTTTTGCATGGGGTGGTCGCCACACCCAACCTATCCTCCAAAAACATGATTCTCTCACACTCACCACTGCACTTCGACGTTTAGTCGTCGTCAACTTACCAAGAAAGTATAACAACTTCATAGGCGTCTTGTCATCTAACAATTGAGCATGAACCGTATGAGACTTCGCCAGCTCTCGGGAGTGGATCTTTGGGGAACTCACAGTAGCATTTCAAGCAACTACCTATCATGCGTTGGCGCGAGTTTTTTGTGCGATAAAATCCACAAAGGGGTCTCTGAGCAACTCGCGCCAGCATCTCTAGCATCTACCTATCATGTGTTTGGTGAGTTTTATGTGCCTTTGCTTCTTTATTAAAAAGCACATGAAATGTACACCCATAAACCAGTGTTCAGCACATTGTACTTTCCACTCGTTCGGCTAGCCTATTGCATTCCCTTTACTTAGTTTTCCAAGCAACAACACCAACTGGCAAGTTCCAACTCCAACACTCATGTACCGCAGATTCTGGCAACCTGGTAACACAGATCAAGGAACTCATAGCATCTCTCGTGGCAAGTTCCAACTCCAAATACTTGTATACCGCAGATTCTGGCAACCTGGTACCACAAAGATTAGGCAACTCATATCCTCTCTCCTGGCAACTTCCAACTCTAACACCCACATACCACATACTTTGGCAACCTGGAACCACATATCAGGCAACTCAAAGCGTCTCTCCTCGCAACTTCCATGGAACCACATATCAAGCAACTGGTAACCTCTCTCCAAGCAATTTCCAACACCAAACCTCTAGAAAACTCGCATTGTTCAAATATTGTTTACTTCGAGTAAGATCTTTTCGCCAAAAAATCGAAGACATCAACTCGCTCCTATTTCGACCACGCAGATCCTTCCGTGATAAATGTCAGTGACAAATTGGGTAAAAAAATGCTCATCCCTTGCAACCAACCTCCGCCCGTTTAGCGGGGCATTCTTTCAGAATAAAAGTACACAACCAAGTCAAAATATATCAATGATCAGACACACATAGCAGCAAGTTTTAGACCGGTAAATATACACGTACATGATACATGCTCACGGCTTCAGGAGCCTAAAAATCCATTGGATGGTTAAAAAAAGAAGAGATACAAAGTAGATAAAAGAATCACACAGATTCATGAGTGCATCACCACATGACAAGAAATTCCATTGATTGGTCTTCCTCCTATATAGGTGCTTTGGCAGAATATAATCAAGGCTGGAATTAGTGTAGCAGCAACAACAAATTGAGCGCTAGGCCAACAAGTCAAGGTCAGCATCTCTCTCTAGCAATATGTAACCAACAATCTAGAAAAGCGCGCGCACGCACACACACATCAAGCACACACCAACCACGCACAACACAGATGGATCAACTCACGCATGCGCACATCAAGCACGTGGCTCCGGTTGGTGCTGATGGCCGTGGGGTTCATCCGCCACTGCACTACCGGAGAGATGGTGGACGGCGGGGAGAAGACCAACAACTGCATCTGGAGATGTAGAGCTCCTGCACCGCACCCACGGGAACTATGCCTCACAGACCATGGATGCAGCATGTAGAGGCGCCTTGCGAGGGGTCGACAGGGAAGCCGAGGGCGTGGCTGTCAGCCATAACGACGAGCCAGGGTGGCGGGTCATGGATCTGGGAGCGCCGCCGCCTCACATGCTCAATCTAGAAGCCCCACATAAAGGAAGAGGAGAAGGAGGAGATGGTGGGGGCGATGGCTGAGCAGGGTGGTGGCGGCATCTGGAGAAGACGAGCAAGAGAGGAAGATGAGGCGCATCGTGAGAGTGACAGAGAGGAGATATAGGTGGGGTGATTTCAGAAATCCGACCATGTGGCACCCGACGCCCTTGATTTGGATCGAACGGCTCTCATGGGTGTGTGCCCGGGATGTCTTAAAAAGTCAGATGCACTTTTTAGAATTTGGTCATGTCAGATGGAAGCGTTCCTACTCCCTCGTAAGGGAGCCGTGTGGTATATATTGATCGAAGGCAGAAAGCCTCTACCATGGCTTATAAGTTTAGCTATCACTAGGATACGACGGTGGTTACAGAGATAGATATGAGAACGAGAGGGAGAGAGAGTTTGTTGAGATTACAACAGAAGTTTATCTCTAAGTCTAACACCCTTCCTTAATCTCAACTATCCTATATTAAGATTCTTCTTGAATTCTTCAAACAGCTTGACTGGCAAGGCTTTAGTGAAACCATGTGCTACTTGATCTTTGTAAGGAATGAATCGTATGTCCAACTTCTTCTCTACAACTCTTTCTTGTATGAAATGAAAATCAATTTCTATGTGATTGGTTCTACCATGAAAGACTGGATTCGCAGAGAGATGTGTGGCTCCCAAATTGTCACACCACAGACAAGGCACACGACGCTACTTGATTCCCAATTCATTAAGCAATGATTCTAAACAAATGATTTCAGCAGTAGCATTGGCTAGTGACTTGTATTCAGATTCAATACTTGACCTGGACACTGTGGCTTGCTTTCTAGCACTCCAAGAAATAAGATTAGAGCCAAATAAAACTGCAAAACCTCCAGTTGACTTCCTGTCATCACTGCATCCTTCCCAGTCAGCATCAGAGAAAGCACTAACCAGGGAAGAATTAGAGCGTCTGAACTGAAGACCTAGACTCACAGTGTGCTTTATGTACCGTACAATTCTTTTAGCAGATGTCCAGTGTACAGTAGTAGGTGCATGAAGATACTGACAAACCTTGTTGACAGCAAAGGATATATTTGGTCTTGTCAATGTCAGATGCTGTAAGGATCCTACTGCACTCCTGTATCTTGTTCCCTCTTCTTAATTAAGTGGGTCTCCTTCAAACGCTAAAAGTTTTTCTGAAGAGGACAATGGTGTGGGTGAGGGCTTACAATCCTTCATCCCCATACGAGTTATAAGTTCAGTGGCATATTTCTCCTGGTACAGTACTATGCCATCTTGAATCTTCTTAACCTCAATACCTAGGAAGAAGTGTAGATCACCAAGATCCTTCAAAGCAAACTCTGAACTCAGATCATGCAAAAGAGCATTGGTAGCACTTTGTGAAGAGCTTGCAACTATGATATCATCAACATATAATAACACAAATATAGTTGTATTTGCTTTGTTATAAATGAAAAGTGATGTGTCAGCCTTGGATGCAACAAAACCAAGATGCCTTCACTAAGAACTCAACCTTGAATACCATGCCCTTGGTGCTTGTTTCAAGCCATAAAGTGCCTTGTCAAGCTTACACACATAATGAGGTGTTTTCTTACTTTCATACCCATGTGGTTGTCTCATGTAAACCTCCTCTTCCAGAACACAATGCAAAAACACGTTTTGAACATCTAGTTGTCTCAAGCTCCATCCCCTGGACACAACATTAGCTAGAACAAGCCTAGTGGTTGAAGCTTTAACAATAGGACTAAAAGTGTCTTCATAGTCTAAACCATAACGTTGTTTAAAACCTTTTGCAAAAAGACGTGTGATGGGAGTCTGTCAATGATCGGTGCAGAAAACGCTTTGCATCTGTCAATTGTGTCATCTACCTTTTTCTTCATTCTGTAGACCCACTTACAGTCAATAATATTTTTACCTCTTTTCTTAGGTACAAGATGCCAAGTCTTGTTCCTCATGAGAGCTAAGTATTCTTCACCATTGCATTTTTCCACCTTGGATCCCCTAATGCATCTTCTAATTTTGCCAGTCCTCCCGTGATACACAACATGCCATATGTTCTAGTGTCAGTTCTAACCTTTGGGTTTCATATACCTTTCTGGAGCCGAGTCGTGACACATTAAACTATAGTTGGTTGATTTCGTCGTGTAACAATCTGTGGCACATGAGATGAGGTAGCAGAACCCGCTGTAGAGGATCCTGGAGACATCTCAGATTCGCATTCCACAGTAAATCCCGTTCCAGACCGTGTAGCATGCGGTGTGGGCGATTCATCAGAAGCAGCGTCCGCAGAAGATCTCGCGCTGCTGACCGGCACATGTGCGTGGGTCAGGGATCCCGAGGCTGACTCAGATCCTCCTGTCGCTGTCGACATCTCGGGCCCGCGCGTGGGACGTGATGTGATGTCTACTACACAGCCTTCTTCTTGTAGACGTTGTTGGGCCTCCAAGTGCAGACGTTTGTAGGACAGTAGCAAATTTCCCTCAAGTGGATGACCTAAGGTTTATCAATCCGTGGGAGGCATATTTTGAAGATGGTCTCTCTCAAGCAACCAGGCAACCAAATAACAAAGAGTCTCTTGTGTCCCCAACACACCCAACACAATGGTAAATTGTATAGGTGCACTAGTTCAGTGAAGAGATGGTGATAAAGTGCAATATGGATGGTAGATATAGGTTTTTGTAATCTGAAAATATAAAAACAGCAAGGTAACTAATGATAAAAGTGATCACAAACGGTATTGCAATGTTTTGAAACAAGGCCTAGGGTTCATACTTTCACTAGTGCAAGTTCTCTCAACAATAATAACATAAGTGGATCATATAACTATCCCTCAACATGCAACAAAGAGTCACTCCAAAGTCACTTATAGCGGAGAACAAACGAAGAGATTATGGCAGGGTACGAAACCACCTCAAAGTTATTCTTTTTGATCGATCTATTCAAGAGTCCGTAGTAAAATAACGTGAATCTATTCTTTCCGTTCGATCTATCCTAGAGTTTGCACTAGAATAACACCTTAAGACACAAATCAACCAAAACCCTAATGTCACCTAGATACTCCAATGTCACCTCAAGTATCCGTGGGTATGATCATACGATATGCATCACACAATCTCATATTCATCTATTCAACCAACACAAAGAACTTCAAAGAGTGCCCCAAAGTTTCTACCGAAGAGTTAGGACGAAAATGTGTGCCAACCCCTATGCATAAGTTCACAAGGTGAACCCGCAAGTTGATCACCAAAACATATACATAAAGTAGATCACATGAATATCCCATTGTCACCACACATAAGCACGGCAAGACATACATCAAGTGTTCTCAAATCCTTAAAGACTCAATCCGACAAGACAACTTCAAGGGGAAAACTCAATTCATCACAAGAGAGTGGAGGGGGAGAAACATCATAAGATCCAACTATAATAGCAAAGCTCGCGATACATCAAGATCGTGCCGAATCAAGAACACGAGAGAGAGATCAAACACATAGCTACTGGTACATACCCTCAGCCCCGAGGGTGAACTACTCCCTCCTCGTCATGGAGAGCGACGAGATGATGAAGATGGCCACCGGTGAGCGATCCCCCTCCGGCAGGGTGCCAGAACAGGGTCCCGAGAGGTTTTTGGTGGCTACAGAGGCATGCAACGGCGGAACTCCCGATCTAGGTTATTTTCTGGAGGTTTGGGTATTTATAGGAATTTTGGCGTCGGTCTCACGTCAAGGGGGTCTTCGAGTCGTCCACGAGGCAGGGGGCGCGCCCAGGGGGGTAGGGCTCACCCTCAACCCTCGTGGACGGCTCGGGACTCTTCTGGCCCAACTCTTTTACTCCGGGGGCTTCTTTTGGTCCATAAAAAATCATCAAAAATTGGCACGTCAATTGGACTCCGTTTGGTATTCCTTTTCTGTAAAACTCAAAAACAAGGAAAAACAGAAACTGTCATTGGGCTCTAGGTTAATAGGTTAGTCCCAAAAATCATATATAATTGCATCTAAATGCATATAAAACATCCTAGATGGATAATATAATAACATGGAACAATCAAAAATTATAGATACGTTGGAGACGTATCAAGCATCCCCAAGCTTAATTCCTGCTCGTCCTCGAGTAGGTAAATGATAAAAACAAAATTTTTGATGTGGAATGCTACCTAACATATTTATAAATGTAATTTTTTTATTGTGGCATGAATGTTCAGATCCAAAAGATTCAAGATAAAAGTTTAATATTGACATAAAAATAGTAACACTTCAAGCATACTAACAAGTAATCATGTCTTATCAAAATAACATAGAAAAAGAAAGCTTATCCCTACAAAATCATAAAGTTAGGCTATGTTTCATTTTCGTCACACAAAATACTCCCATCATGCACAACCCCGGTTTCAGCCTAGCAATTGGTTCATACTATTTAATGCACTTCAGTTGTTTTCAACTCTCACGCAATACATGAGCGTAAGCCATGGATATAGCACTATGGGTGGAATAGAATATGATGATGGAGGTTGTGTGAAGAAGACAAAAAAGGAGAAAGTCTCACGTTGACGAGGCTAATCAACGAGCTATGGAGATGCCCATCAATTGATGTCAACATGAGGAGTAGGGATTGCCATGCATTGGATGCACTAGAGCTATAAATGTATGAAAGCTCAACAAAAGAAACTAAGTGGGTGTGCATCCAACTTGCTTGCTCATGAAGACCTAGGGAATTTTGAGGAAGCCCATCATTGGAACATACAAGCCAAGTTCTATAATGAAAAATTCCCACTAGTATATGAAAGTGACATAATAAGAGACTCTCTATCATAAAGATCATGGTGCTACTTTGAAGCACAAGTGTGGAAAAGGATAGTAACATTGTCCCCCCTTTTTTCAGGCCTTCTTTTTTTATTTGGCCTTTATCTTTTTTTTATTTGGCATTTCTTTTTTTAAGGGATAATGCTCTAATAATGATGATCATCACACTTCTATTTACTTACAAATCATGGATTACAACTCAATATTAGAACAAGATATGACTCTATATGAATGCCTCCGACGGTGTACCGCGATATTCAATGAATCAAGAGTGACATGTATGAAAAATTTGCATGGTGGCTTCGCCATAAATACGATGTCAACTACATGATCATGCAAAAGCAATATGACAATGATGGAGCGTGCCATAATAAACGGAACGGTGGAAAGTTGCATGGCAATATATCTCGGAATGGCTATGGAAATACCATAATAGGTAGGTATGGTGGATGTTTTGAGGAAGATATAAGGAGGTTTATGTGTGACAGAGCGTATCGTATCATGGGGTTTGGATGCACCGGCGAAGTGTGCACCAACTCTCAAGGTGAGAAAGGGCAATGCGCGGTACCGTAGAGGCTAGCAATGATGGAAGGGTACGTAAGAGTGCGTATAATCCCATGGACTCACATTAATCATAAAGAACTCATATACTTATTGCAAAAGTTTATTAGACCTTGAAGCAAAGTACTACTATGCATGCTCCTAGGGGAAGGGTTGGTAGGAGTTAACCATCGCGCGATCCCGACCTCCACTCATAAGGAAGGCAATCAAAAGAGCACCCCATGCTACAAATTTGTTACACAACTTTTACCATACGTGCATGCTACGGGACTTGCCAACTTTAACACAAGTATTTCTCAATTTCATAATTACCCAACTAGCATGACTCTGACATTACCACCTTTATATCTCAAAACAATTATCAAGCGTCAGAATGATCATAGTATTCAATGCACTTTCTATGATAGTTTTTATTATACCCAACTTGAATGTCCATCATTCTAGGACCAATTTTATAACCATAGCAAATACCATGCTGTTCTATAAGACTCTCAAACTAATATAAGTGAAGCATGAGAGATCAATTATTTCTACAAAATAAAACCACCGCCGTGCTCTAAAAGATATAAGTGAAGCACATAGAGTATTCTAATAAATTCCAAATCATGTGTGTATCTCCCAAAAGGTGTGTACAGCAAGGATGATTGTGGTAAACTAAAAAGCAAAGACTCATATCATACAAAATGCTCCAAGCAAAACACATATCATGTGGCGAATAAAAATATAGCTCCAAGTAAAGTTACCGATAGACGAAGACGAAAGAGGGGATGCCTTCCGGGGCATCCCCAAGCTTAGGCTCTTGGTTGTCCTTGAATATTACCTTGGGGTGCCTTGGGAATCCCCAAGATTAGGCTCTTGCCACTCCTTATACCATAGTCCATCGAATCTTTACCCAAAACTTGAAAACTTTACAACACAAAACTCAACAGAAAACTCGTAAGCTCCGTTAGTATAAGAAAATAAATCACCACTTTTGGTACTGTTGTGAACTCATTTTAAATTCATATTGGTGTAATATCTACTGTATTCCAACTTCTCTATGGTTCATACCCTCCAATACTACTCATAGATTCATCAAAATAAGCAAACAACACATAGAAAACAGAATCTGTCAAAAACAGAACAGTCTGTAGTAATCTGTATCATTTGAATACTTCTGTAACTCCAAAAATTCTGAAATAAATTGGTGGACCTGAGTAATTTTTCCATTAATCATCTGCAAAAAGAGACAACCTAAAACCACTCTCCAGTAAAAAAATGGCATCTAATCTCGTGGGCGCAAAAGTTTCTGTTTTTACAGCAAGATCGCAAAGACTTCACCCAAGTCTTCCCAAAGGTTCTACTTGGCACAAACACTAATTAAAACATAAAACCACATCTAAACAGAGGCTAGATGAATTATTATTACTAAAAAGGAACAAAATCAAGGAACAAAAGTAAAATTGGGTTGCCTCCCAACAAGCGCTATCGTTTGACGCCCCTAGCTAGGCATGATGATTTCAATGATGCTCACATAAAAGATAAGAATTGAAACATAAAGAGAGCATCATGAAGAATATGACTAGCACATTAAGCCTAACCCACTTCCTATGCATAAGGATTTTGTGAGAAAACAACTTATGGGAACAATAATCAACTAGCATAGGAAGGCAAAAGAAGCATAACTTTAAAACTTTAAGCACATAGAGAGGAAACTTGATATCATTGCAACTCCTACAAGCATATATTCCTTACTCATAATAATTTTCAGTAGCATCATGAATGCATTCAACAATATAACCAGCACATAAAGCATTCTTTTCATGATCTACAAGCATAGAAATTTTACTACTCTCCACATAAGCAAAATTCTTCTCATTCGGAATAGTGGGAGTATCATAAGAGACTCGAATACTATAAATTGTTTCCACATTAAAAGAGTAATGTTCAGAAAAAGGGTAATCATAATCATGACAAGTTTTATAAATATAACCATTACTACTTTTTATAGCATAAGTGTCATCACAATAATCATCATAAGTAGCAACTTTGTTCTCATCATAGTCAATTGAAACCTCTTCCAAAATAGTGGATTCATCACTAAATAAAGTCATGACCTCTCCAAATCCACTTTCATAAATATTATAAATTCAACACCCTCCAAAATAGTGGGATCATTACTTCCTAAAGTTGACACTCTTCCAAACCCACTTTCATCAATATAACCATCATAAATAGGAGGCATGCTATCATCATAATGGATTTGCTCATCAAAACTTGGGAGGCTAAAAATATCATCTTCATTAAACGTAGCATCCCCAAGCTTGGGACAAACATTAATTGCAGCAAATATATTCTCAAACATGTCATTCTCATCAAACATAGCATCCCCAAGCTTGGGCCTTTTCATATCATAAGCATAATCACTCTAATCATTAATAGTATGTATAGCACCAATAGTATAGCAATGGTCATCATCACAATGAGTAATAAGAGCAACATCATTTGGGAGGGATACCTTTTTACCTTTTCTTCTCCTTCTTTTCTTTTCCTTCTTCACATCATGTGTGGGTTTAATCCTCTTTTTGGAGCTCCCTATTAATGAGATTGGTTAAATAGAAGGCTCCTCCTCGTTATCTGATTCATCATAAGAAATAATAGGAAGATATTGGGAAGTCTCTTCCGTTTCATTAGTACTCTCTTCATCTTCTATTTGTTTTCTTGTCTTTATGTAATTGGCAATATAAGGATTTCCAATTCAATTTACCGTTGATACGTCTCCGTCATATCTATAATTTTTGATTGTGCCATGCCAGTATTATTCAAATTTCATATACTTTTGGCAACTTTTTATACTATTTTTGGGACTAACATACTGACCCAGTGCCCAGTGCCAGTTCCTGTTTGTGCATGTTTTATGTTTCGCAGAAACCCAATATCAAACGGAGTCCAAATGGGATAAAAACGGACAGAGAATTATTTTGGAATATTTGTGATTTTTGGGAAGAAAAACCAACGCGAGACGGTGCCCGAGGGGGCCACGAGGCAGGGGGGCGCCCCGGGGGGCAGGCAAGCCCTGGACCCTCGTGGGCACCCCATAACGCGGTTGACGCTCTTCTTTTGCCGTAAGAAAAGCTAATTTTATGAGAAAAATCTGGGCGAAAGATTCACCCCTATCGGAGTTACGGATCTCCGGATATAAAAGAAACGGTGAAAGGGAAGAATCTAGGAACGCCTAAACAGAGAGACAGAGAGATAGATCCAATCTCGGAGGGGCTCTCGCCCCTCCCACGCCATGGGAGCCAAGGACCAGAGGGGAAACCCTTCTCCCATCTAGGGAGAAGGTCAAGGAAGAAGAAGAAGAAGGGGGGCTCTCTCCCCCTTTGCTTCCGGTGGCGCCGGAGCGCTGCCGGAGGCCATCATCATCACCGCGATCTACACCAACACCTCCATCATCTTCACCAACATCTCCATCACCTTCCCCCATCTATATTCAGCGGTCCACTCTCCCGCAACCCTCTGTACCCTCTACTTAAGCATGGTGCTTTATGCTTCATATTATTATCCAATGATGTGTTGCCATCCTATGATGTCTGAGATTCTCGTTGTCCTATCGGTGTTTGATGAATTGCTATGATTGGTTTAATGTGCTTTTGGTTATGTTGCTATCCTATTGTGCCCTCCGTGTCACGCAAGCGTGAGGGATTCCCGTTGTAGGGTGTTGCAATATGTTCATGATTCACTTCTAGTGGGTTGCTTGAGTGACAGAAGCATAAACCCGAGTAAGGGGGTTGTGGCGTATGGGATAAAGGGGACTTGACACTTTAATGCTATGGTTGGGTTTTACCTTAATTATCTTTAGTAGTTGTGGATGCTTGCTAGAGTTCGAATCATAAGTGCATATGATCCCAGAAGAGAAAGTATGTTAGCTTTGAAGGAAATATGCCCTAGAGGCAATAATAAAGTTATTATTTATTTCCTTATTTCATGATAAATGTTTATCATTCATGCTAGAATTGTATTAACCGGAAACATGATACATGTGTGAATGCATAGACAAACAACATGTCACTAGTATGCCTCTACAAGACTAGCTTGTTAATCAAAGATGGTTATGTTTCGACCATGAACAAAGAGTTGTTATTTGATTAACAAGGTCACATCATTAGTAGAATGATCGATTGACATGACCCATTCCATTAGCTTAGCACACGATCGTTTAGTATGTTGCTCTGCTTTTATCCATGACTTATACATGTTCTTGTAACTATGAGATTATGCAACTCCGTTTACGGAGGAACACTTTGGGTGCTACCAAGCGTCTGGCGAAGCGGGTGATTATAAAGGAGTACTACAGTGTCTCCAAAGGCGGATGTTGGGTTGGCGTATTTGAGATTAGGTTTTGTCACTCCGATTGTCGGAGAGGTATCTCTGGGCCCTCTCGGTAATACACATCTTTGAAGCCTTGCAAGCATTACAACTAATGAGTTAGCTGTGAGATGATGTATTACGGAGCGAGTAAAGAGACTTGCGTAGCGAGATTGAACTAGGTATTGGATACCGACGATCGAATCTCGGGCAAGTAACATACCGATGACAAAGGGAACAACGTATGTTGTTATGCGATCTGACCGATAAAGATCTTCGTAGAACATGTAGGAGCCAATATGGGCATCCAGGTCCGCTATTGGTTATTGACCGGAGGCGTGTCTCGGTCATGTCTACATTGTTCTCGAACCGTAGGGTCCGCACGCTTAAGGTTTCGATGGCGGTTATTATGAGTTTATGTATTTTGATGTACCGAAGAAGTTGAGTCCGGATGTGATCACGGACATGACGAGGAGTCTCGAAATGGTCGAGACATAAAGATTGATATATTGGAAGCCTATATTTGGAGTTGGAATGGTTAGGGTGAAAGCGGAATTTGCGGAGTACTGGGAGGTTACGGAACCCCGGGAACTAAATGGGCCTTAGTGGGCCTCGAGGAGAAGAGGAGGAGCCGGCCGGGGGTGGCGCGCCCCTCCCCTCAGTCCGAATAGGACAAGGAGGCGGCGCCCCTTTCCTCTTTCCCTTCCCAATCCTACTCCAACTAGGAAAGGGGAGTCCTACTCCCGGTGGGAGTAGGACTCCTCGACGCGCCTCCCTTGGGCCGCCGCACCTCCCCCTCCCTCCTTTATATACGGGGCAGGGGCACCCTAGAACACACAAGTTTGATCTACGGATCGTTCCTTAGCCGTGTCGGTGCCCCCTCCACCATATTCCACCTCGGTCATATCGTCATGAAGCTTAAGCGAAGCCCTGCGCCGATAGAACATCAAGATCGTCACTGCGCCGTCGTCTTGTGGAACTCTCCTCGACACTCGGCTGGATCGGAGTCGAGGGCGTCATCGAGCTGTCGTGTGTCAAGAACTCGGGGCGTCAGATGTGGCGCCGAGATCGGTCGGATCGCGAGGAGAACGTCGACTACTTCCTCTACGTTGTGATCGCTTCGCTTGGGTCTCGAGTGCGTAGACAACACTCTCCCCTCTCGTTGCTGTACATCACCATGATCTTGCGTGTGCGTAGGAATTTTTTGAAATTACTCGTTCCCCATGATGGCATCGAGCCTAGGTTTTTATGGTTTGATGTTTTGCACGAGTAGAACACAAGTAAGTTGTGGGCGATACAAGTCATACTACCTACCAGCATGTCATACTTTGGTTCAGCGGTATTGTGAGATGAAGCGGCCCAGACCGACATTACGCGTACGCTTACGCGAGACTGGTTTCACCGCCACAAGCACTCGTTGCTTAAAGGTGACTGGTGGGTGTCTGTCTCTCTCACTTTAGTTGAACCGAGTGTGGCTACGCCCGGTCCTTGAGAAGGTTAAAACGGAGTCTATTTGACGAAGTATCGTTGTGGTTTTGATGCGTAGGTGAGACTGGTTCTTGCTTAAGCCCGTAGCAGCCACGTAAAATTTGCAACAACAAAGTAGAGGGCGTCTAACTTGTTTTTGCAGGGCATGTTGTGATGTGATATGGTCAAGGCGTGATGCTATATTTTATTGTATGAGATGATCATGTTTTGTAACGAAGTTATCGGCAATCTGGCTGGAGCCATATGGTTGTCGCTTTATTGTATGCAATGCATCGCTTCTGTAATGCTTTACTTTATCACTAAGCGGTAGCGATAGTCGTAGAAGCATAAAATTGGCGAGGCGACAACGATGCTACGATGGAGATCAAGGTGTCGCGCTGTGGCGATGGTGATCATAATGGTGCTGCGAGAGATGGAGATCGCGAAGCACAAGATGATGATGACCATATCATATCACTTATATTGATTTGCATGTGATGTTTATCCTTTATGCATCTTATCTTGCTTTGATTGCGGTAGCATTATAAGATGATCTCTCACTAAATTATCAAGAAGTGTTCTCCCAGTATGCACCGTTGCCAAAGTTAAATCGTGCCCGGACACCGCGTGATGATCGGGTGTGATAAGCTCTCGTCCATCTACAACGGGTGCAAGCCAGTTTTGCACACGAGAATACTCGGGTTATACTTGACGAGCCTAGCATATGCAGATATGGCCTCGGAACACGGAGACCGAAAGGTCGGCGTGAATCATATAGTAGATATGATCAACATAAGATGTTCACCATTGAAAACTACTCCATTTCACGTGATGATCGGTTATGGTTTAGTTGATTTGGATCACGTGATCACTTAGATGACTAGAGGATGTCTGTCTAAGTGGGAGTTCTTAAGTAATATGATTAATTGAACTTAAATTTATCATGAACTTAGTACTGATAGTATCTTGCTTGTCTATGTTTGATTGTAGATAGATGGCTCGTCTTTGTTGTTCCGTTGAATTTTAATGCGTTCCTTGAGAAAGCAAAGTTGAAAGATGATGGTAGCAATTACGGATTGGGTCCGAACTTGAGGATCATCCTCATTGCTGCCTGGAAGAGTTACGTCTGGATGCACCGCTAGGTGCCGAACTCTTCTTTGAGCAACACGGATGTTGTGAGCGTCTGGCGAGAGCAAAGCTGATGACTACTCTATAGTTCGATGTGCCATGCTTTACGGCTTAGAACCGGGACTTCAACGGCGTTTTGAGCGTCATGGAGCATATGAGATGTTCCAGAGTTGAAGTTAATATTCAACAGAATGCCCGGATTGAGAGATATGAAGTCTCCAATAAGTTCTATAGCTGCAAGATGGAGGAGAATAGTTTTGTTAGTGAGCACATACTCGGAATGTGCGGGTACTACAATCACTTGACGCAATTGGGAGTTAATCTTCCGGATGATTGTGTCATTGATGAATTCTTCAATCACGCCACCAAGCTACAAAGGCTTCGTGATGAACTATAATATGCAAGGGTTAGTAAAGACTATACGAGCTCTTCGCAATGCTAAAGGCTGCGGAGGTAGAAATCAGAAGGAGCATCAAGTGTTGATGGTCAATAAGACCACTAGTTTCAAGAAGAAAGGCAAAGGGAAGAAGAAGGGAACTTCAAGAAGAACAGCAAGCAAGTTCTTTGCTCGGGAGAAAAACCCAAGTCGGACCTAAGCCTGGCGAGAGTGCTTCTACCGCAAGCGGTAGTCCTTTGAAGCGAAACTGCCCCAAGTATTTGGCGGATAAGAAGGATGGCAAGGTGAACAAAGGTATATGTGATATACATGTTATTGATGTGTACCTTACTAGAGCTCGCAGAGCACTGGGTATTTGATCTTGGTTACATTGCTAATATTTGCAACTCGAAGCAGGGACTACGGATTGCGAACAACGCAAAGGGCGAGGTGACGATGCGCGTGGGAAATGGTTCCAAAGTCGATGTGATCGCGGTCGGCACGCTACCTCTACATCTACCTTCGGGATTAGTTTTAGACCTAAATAATTGTTATTTGGTGCTGCGTTGAGCATGAACATTATATCTGGATCTTGTTTGATGCGAGGCGGTTATTCATTTAAATCAGAGAATAATGGTTGTTCTATTTATATGAGTAATATCTTTTATGGTCATGCACCCTTGAAGAGTGGTCTATTTTGATGAATCTCGATAGTAGTGATACACATATTCATAATGTTGAAGCCAAAAGATGCAGAGTTGATAATGATAGTGCAACTTATTTGTGGTAACTTGCCGTTTAGGTCATATCGATTGTAAAGCGCATGAAGAAACTCCATCTTGATGGACTTTTGGAGTCACTTGATTATGAATCACTTGGCACTTGCGAACCGTGCCTTGTGGGCAAGATGACTAAAACCCGTTCTCGGTACTATGGAGAGAGCAACAGATTTGTTGGAAATCATACATCTGAGATGTATGTGGTCCGATGAATGTTGAGGCTCGTGGCGGATATCGTTATTTTCTCACCTTCACAGATGACTTAAGCAGATATGGGTATATCTACTTAATGAAACATAAGTCTGAAACATTTGAAAAGTTCAAAGAATTTCAGAGTGAAGTTGAAAATCATCGTAAGAAGAAAATTAAATTTCTACGATCGATCGTGGAGGTGAATATTTGAGTTCTGAGTTTGGTCTACATTTGAAACAATGCGGAATAGTTTAGCAACTCACGCCACCGGAACACCACAGCGTAATGGTGTGTCGAGCGTCGAATCGTACTTTACTAGATATGGTGCGATCTATGATGTCTCTTACAGATTTACCGCTATCATTTTGGGGTTATGCTCTAGAGGCGGCCGCATTCACCTGAATAGAACACCGTCGAAATCCGTTGAGACGACACCTTATGAACTGTGGTTTAGCAAGAAACCAAAGTTGTCGTTTCTTAAAGTTTGGGGATGCGATGCTTATGTGAAAAAGCTTCAACTGATAAGCTCGAACCCAAATCGAGAATGTGTCTTCATAGGATACCCAAAGGAGACAGTTGGGTACACCTTCTATCACAGATCCGAAGGCAAGACATTCGTTGCTAAGAATGGATCCTTTCTAGAGAAGGAGTTTCTCTCGAAAGAAGTGAGTGGGAGGAAAGTAGAACTTGATGAGGTAATTGTACCTTCTCCCTTACTTGAAAGTAGTTAAATCGCGAAACCGGTTTACGAGACATCTACACCAAGTAGTGAGGAAGTTGATGATGTTGATCATGAAACTTGAGATCAAGTTACTCTGAGAACCTCGTAGATCAACGAGTAAGATCCGCACTGTGAGTGGTACGGTAATCCTGTTCGGAAATCATGCTACTAGATCATGATGAACCTCACGAACTATGAAGAAGCGATGGTGAGCCCAGATTCATAAAATGGCTTGAGGCCATGAAATCGAGATGGGATCCATGTATGAAAACAAAGTATGGACTTTGGTTGACTTGCCGAGGGTCGGCAAGCAATAGAAAACAAGTGGATCTTCAAGAAGAAGACCGACGGCGACGGTAATATTCTTGTCTACAAAGCTCGACTTATGCAAAGGGTTTCGACAAGTTCAAGGGATTGACTACGATGAGACCTTCTCACCGTAGCGATGCTTAAGTCTGTCGAATCATGTTAGCAATTGCCGCATTTTATGATTATGAAATTTGGCAAATGGATGTTAAGACTGCATTCTGAATGGATTTATGGAAGAAGAGTTGTATATGATGCAACCGAAGGTTTTATCGATCCAAAGGAGCTAACAAAGTGTGCAAGCTCCAGCGATCCATTTATGGATTGGTGCAAGCATCTCGGAGTTGGAATAAGCGCTTTGATAGTGTGATCAAAGCATTTGGGTTTGTCTGAGACTTTTGGAGAAGCTTTGTATTTACAAGAAAGTGAGTGGGAGCTCAGTAGCATTTACGATATTATATGTAGATGACATATTGCTGATCGGAAATGATATAGAATTCTGGATAGCATAAAGGGATACTTGAATAAGAGTTTTTCAATGAAAGACCTCGGTGAAGCTGCTTACATATTGGGCATTAAGATCTATAGAGATAGATCAAGGCGCTTAATTGGACTTTCACAAAGCACATACCTTGAAAAAATTTTGAAGAAGTTCAAAATGGATCAAGCAAAGAAAGGGTTCTTGCACGTGTTACAAGGTGTGAAGTTGAGTAAGACTCAATGCCCGACCACTGCAGAAGATAGAGAAAAATGAAAGATGTTCCTATGCTTCAGCCATAGGCTCTATCATGTATGCAATCTGTGTACAGACCTGATGTGTGCCTTGCTATAAGCCTAGCAGGAGGTACCAAAGTAATCCAGAGTGGATCATGGACAGCGGTCAAGAACATCTGAAATACGAAAAGGACTAAGGATATGTTTCTCGTATATGGAGGTGACAAAGAGCTCATCGTGGCAGTTACGTTGATGCAAGCTTTGACACCGATCCGGACGATTCTAAATCGCAGACGGATCGTATTTACACTAAGCGGAGGGCTGTCGGTTGGTGCAGTTCTAAACAAAGCGTCGTGGCGGGATCTACATGTGAAGCGGAGTACATAGCAGCCGAAGCAGCTAATGAAGGAGTGCGGATGAAGGAGTTCATATCCGATCTAGGTGTCATACCTAGTGCATCGGGTCAATGAAAATCTTACGTGACAATATTTGGAGCAATTGCCTTAGCGAAGGAATCCAGATTTCACAAGAGGACCAAGCACATCAAGAGGCGCTTCAATTCCATCGGGACTTAGTCGGTGGGAGACATAGAGATTTGCAAGATACATACGGATCTGAATGTTGCGAGACCGTTGACTAAGCCTCTTCCACGAGCAAAACATGATCAGCACCAAGACTCCATGGGTGTTAGAATCATTACTATGTAATCTAGATTATTGACTCTAGTGCAAGTGGGAGATGAAGGAAATATGCCCTAGAGGCAATAATAAAGTTATTATTTATTTCCTTATTTCATGATAAATGTTTATCATTCATGCTAGAATTGTATTAACCGGAAACATGATACATGTGTGAATGCATAGACAAACAACATGCCACTAGTATGCCTCTACAAGACTAGCTTGTTAATCAAAGATGGTTATGTTTCCGACCATGAACAAAGAGTTGTTATTTGATTAACAAGGTCACATCATTAGTAGAATGATCGATTGACATGACCCATTCCATTAGCTTAGCACACGATCGTTTAGTATGTTGCTCTGCTTTTATCCATGACTTATACATGTTCTGTAACTATGAGATTATGCAACTCCGTTTACGGAGGAACACTTTGGTGCTACCAAGCGTCACAACGAATCGGGTGATTATAAAGGAGTACTACAGTGTCTCCAAAGGCAGATGTTGGGTTGGCGTATTTGAGATTAGGTTTTGTCACTCCGATTGTCGGAGAGGTATCTCTGGGCCCTCTCGGTAATACACATCATGAAGCCTTGCAAGCATTACAACTAATGAGTTAACTATGAGATGATGTATTACGGAGCGAGTAAAGAGACTTGCCGTAGCGAGATTGAACTAGGTATTGGATACCGACGATCGAATCTCGGGCAAGTAACATACCGATGACAAAGGAACAACGTATGTTGTTATGCGGTCTGACCGATAAAGATCTTCGTAGAACATGTAGGAGCCAATATGGGCATCCAGGTCCGCTATTGGTTATTGACCGGAGGCGTGTCTCGGTCATGTCTACATTGTTCTCGAACCATAGGGTCCTGCGCTTAAGGTTTCGATGGCGGTTATTATGAGTTTATGTATTTTGATGTACCGAAGAAGTTGAGTCCGGATGTGATCACGGACATGACGAGGAGTCTCGAAATGGTCGAGACATAAAGATTGATATATTGGAAGCCTATATTTGGAGTTGGAATGGTTAGGGTGAAAGCGGAATTTACCGAGTACAGGGAGGTTACCGGATCCCCGGGAACTAAATGGGCCTTAGTGGGCCTCGAGGGATAAGAGGAGGAGCCGGCCGGGGGTGGCCGCGCCCCCCCCCAGTCCGAATAGGACAAGGAGGCGGCGCCCCTTTCCTCTTTCCCTTCCCCAATCCTACTCCAACTAGGAAGGGGAGTCCTACTCGGTGGGAGTAGGACTCCTCCGCGCCGCCTCCTTGGGCCGGCCGCACCTCCCCCTCCCTCCTTTATATACTGGGGCAGGGGCACCCTAGAACACACAAGTTTGATCTACGGATCGTTCCTTAGCCGTGTCGGTGCCCCCTCCACCATATTCCACCTCGGTCATATCGTCATGAAGCTTAGGCGAAGCCCTGCTGATAGAACATCAAGATCGCCACCACGCCGTCGTCTTGTGGAACTCTCCTCGACACTCGGCTGGATCGAGTCTGAGGGCGTCATCGAGCTGTCGTGTGTCAAGAACTTCGGGGCGTCGAGATGTGGCGCCGGGATCGGTCGGATCGCGAGGAGAACGTCGACTACTTCCTCTACGTTGTGATCGCTTCCGCCGGGTCTCGAGGGTATGTAGACAACACTCTCCCTCTCGTTGCTGTACATCACCATGATCTTGCGTGTGCGTAGGAAATTTTTGAAATTACTACGTTCCCCAACAAGCTTATGCCTCTCCCACATAAAACTTGCTTTCAGTCTAGTAAAGTAGTCAATTGCTTAGGGACAATTCCACAACTCCTACCACCACTTCTCAACACTCGCTATATTTACTTTATTGCTTCTTTATCTAAACAACCCCTAGTTTATATTTACGTGCTCTTTATTATCTTGCAAACCTATCCAACAACACCTACAAAGTACTTCTAGTTTCATACTTGTTCTAGGTAAAGCAAACACTAAGCGTCGTGAAATTAAATGTCGATCGCGCGATAGGACTTGAGAGAATATTTGTTCTACCTTTAGCTCCTCGTTGGGTTCGACACTCTTACTTATCAAAAGAGGCTACAATTGATCCCGTATACTTGCGGGTTATCAAGACCTTTTTCTGGCGCTGAGGGAGTCCTGGACTAGGGGGTGTCCAGATAGCCGGACTATCATCATCGGCCGGACTCCAAGACTATGAAGATACAAGATTGAAGACTTCGTCCCGTGTCCGAATGGGACTTTCCTTGGCGTGGAAGGCAAGCTTGGCAATACGGATATGTAGATCTCCTACCATTGTAACCGACTCTGTGTAACCCTAACCCTCTCCGGTGTCTATATAAACCGGAGGGTTTTAGTCCGTAGGACAACAACAATCACAACAATCATACCATAGGCTAGCTTCTAGGGTTTAGCCTCCTTGATCTCGTGGTAGATCTACTCTTGTACTACCCATATCATCAATATTAATCAAGCAGGAGTAGGGTTTTACCTCCATCGAGAGGGCCCGAACCTGGTTAAAAACATCGTGCCCCTTGTCTCCTGTTACCATCCGCCTAGACGCATAGTTCGGGACCCACTACCCGAGATCCGCCGGTTTTGACACTGACATTGGTGCTTTCATTGAGAGTTCCACTGTGCCGTCGGTGATAGGCTTGATGGCTCCTTCGATCATCAACAACGACGCAGTCCAGGGTGAGACTTTTCTCCCCGGACAGATCTTCGTGTTCGGCGGCTTTGCACGGAGGCCAATTAAGCAGCCATCTGGAGCAGATCGAAAGCTTCGCCCTGGCCATCAGGTCAGATTTGGAAGCTTAAACTTCACGGCCGACATCGCGGAGACTTGATCTTGATGGAATCGAGCCACGCCGAAGCGCCGCGCCTTTGTCTCGATGGGCATGATTTAGCTCTGCTGCGGACGGTGCCACGGAAGCCGCACATGAGTCCGCGCTCGATTCTTAATTCGGAGCCAGCCACGCAGATCAAGGATGGGTGGCTAGACACCGCCTCGGGCTGCAACCTCTACGGCGATGGGCGAATCGACCTTGTCCCTTGCGGCCTTCGTGACTCGAGGTGCCGGACTCCTCACCGGACTCCGAACCTCCTGCGCCCCCTCCAATCGAATCCGATTGGGCGCCGATCATGGAGTTCACCGCCGCGGACATCTTTCAACACTCGCCTTTTGGCGACATCATGAATTCACTAATGTATCTCTCGCTATCAGGAGAGCCCTGGCCGAACTGCCGTCAGGATGGTTGGGATGCGGACGACGAAGAAATTCAAATCCCACCCACCACCCACTTTGTAGCCACTGTCGACGATCTAACCGACATGCTAGACTATGACTCCGAAGAAATCGATGGTATGGACGACGATGCCGGAGACGACCAAGAACCAGTGCCTACGGGGCACTAGAAGACCAACTCGTCATACGACATATACATGGTGGACATCCCCAAGGATGGGAATGATGAAGAAGCAGCGGAGGCAGATTCCTCCAAGAAACAACCCAAGCGACGGCGTCAGCGGTGCCGCTCTAAATCCTGCCACAGCAAGAATGGAGATTCCGATACCGGGGATAATAACACCCCAAAGAGTGCCGAAGACAACCCCCTCCATCAAGATTCAACACAGGAGGACAGAGAAGCCAGCCCTCATGAGAGAGCGGCAGACGAAGAGGTCGAGGATGATAATTACATGCCTCCCTCCGGAGACGAGGCAAGCCCCGACGACAACGAATTTGTTGTGCCCGAGGATCCCGTCGAACAAGAGCGTTTCAAACGCAGGCTTATGGCCACGGCGAACAGCCTAAAGAAAAAGCAGCAACAGACTTAGAGCTGATCAAGACCGCTAGCCAAGACGGATGGATGAAGTCCTTGCGGCGAAGAGCATGGACTCGAACGCCCCTCAAAAGTTACCCCAAGCGCAAGTTGCTCCCCTGATTAGAGGAGGAGGCATGTAAACCTGCATCACCAGAGCACAATACGGCTGACCGACCACCTCGTGGCCGCGACAGAGAGGCCTTTAGACCCTCCATCAGAACTGTACCCCGGCATCGCTCGAAAAGCACAAGGCCATAGGGGAACGCTCCAGACTTGCGAGATATATTGGAGGATAAGGCAAGACAATCAAGATCGATCTACAGATCGCGTGGGCGCCCCACGGCACGCAACGACAACCGTCGCGCCGGATACAGTAAGTCCGGCGGGGCCCAACACAATAGACAAAGCTCGTTTGAGCTACGTCGTGATATAGCCCAATACAGAGGCACCGCACACCCACTATATATGCTTCACAGATGAAGTAATGGAGCATCAAATCCCCGAAGGGTTTAAACCCGTGAACATTGAATCCTACGATGGCACAACAGACCCGCGGTTTGGATCGAAGACTATCTTCTTCATATCCACCATGCCCGCGGTGACGATCTTCACGCCATCAAATATCTCCCACTCAAGCTTAAAGGACCAGCTCGGCATTGGCTTAACAGCCTGCCAGCAGAATCAATTGGATATTAGGAAGACCTGGAAGCCGCATTCCTTGACAACTTCCAGGGCACAAATGTGCGACCACCAGACGCCGATGACCTAAGCCACATAATTCAGCAGCCGGATGAATCGGCGGACAGATTCGGACACGGTTCTTAAAAAGAAAAATCAAATCATCATTCGTCCGGATCAGAGGCCCTCGCGGCCTTCAAACATAACATCCGCGATGAGTGGCTGGCCCGCACCTAGGACAAGAAAAGCGAAATCCATGGCAGCCCTCACATCACTCATGACCCGCTTCGCTGGAGAGGACAGTAGCTAGCCCGCAGTAACAACCTCAGCAAAAATCCTGGCAGTCCGGATACCAAAGACCGCAATGGCAGGTCGCGTCGAAACAAAAACAAACGCCGCGTTAACGGCGATAACACTGAGGACACGGCAGTCAACGCCGGATTCAGAGGCTCTAAACCCGGTCAGCGGAAAAAGGCATTCAAAAGAACTACTCCGGGCCCGTCCAATTTGGACCGAATACTCAAACGCTCTTACCAGATACATGGCACCCCCGAAAAGCCAGCTAATCACACCAACAGGGATTGTTGGGTATTTAAGCAGGCAGGAAAGTTAATTGCCGAAAACAACGACAAGGGGCTACATAGCGATGACGAGGAGGAGACCCGGCCGCCGAACAATAGAGGACAGAAAGGTTTCCCCCCACAAGTGCGGACGGTGAACATGATATACGCAACTCACATACCCAAGAGGGAGCGGAAGCGTGCACTCAGGGACGTATACGCGATGGAGCCAGTCGCCCCAAAGCTCAACCCATGGTCCTCCTGCCCGATCACTTTTGATCGAAGGGACCACCCCACCAGTATCCGCCATGGCGGATTCGCCGCATTGGTTTTAGACCCAATCGTCGATGGATTTCACCTCACTAGAGTCCTGATGGACGGCGGCAGCAACCTGAACCTGCTTTATCAGGATACAGTGCGCAAGATGGGCATAGACCCCTCAAGGATTAAACCCACAAAGACGACCTTCAAAGGCGTCATACCAGGTGTAGAGGCCAATTGCACAGGCTCGGTTACACTGGAAGTGGTCTTCGGATCCCCGGATAACTTCCGAAGCGAGGAGTTAATCTTCGATATAGTCTCGTTCCGCAGCGGCTATCATGCTCTACTCGGACGAACCGCGTTTGCAAAGTTCAACGCGGTGCCGCACTACGCATACCTCAAGCTCAAGATCCCAGGCCCTCGAGGAGTCATCACGGTCAACGGAAACATGAGCGCTCCTCCGAGCGGAGAACACACACAATGCTCGCGGCGAAATCTGAGCAGCCTCTTAAGGCAATTTTGAGTCCGGCCGCTAAGCGGCCGGACACGCCAAACGCGCCGGAGTAACCCACAACAAGACCACAGCACGTTCCGAGCACGCAGCGTAGCAATGCGACTAACCCCAGCCCTTGCATAATTGCAAGACTAGTCTTCAGCGTACATCATTACGCTCTGGAGATACCATGGGCATAGGGGAGGGCACGACCACGACAGGCCCAGTGCGGCTCAACCACACGGGGGCTCCCAAGTGTGTCGCGCTTTTTCTTTTTTCCTTTTTCTTACCCACAGGACTCCGTTCACCAGAGGCCCTGTCCGGCAGTAGACCCGCCGAACTCACGATGCAACAGCCAGGGAAGGAGAATGGCTACGACGAACATTCAGGTGGTCTCCATTATGAGCATTAAATCTGTTTAATACACCATTCCACAGCCTACCCCTGGAGGGACATGTTTAATAGTCCAATCCCTTGCTTACCGCACCATTTGTATCGTTCTGCATTCATGGCAGTATTTCTGGGAAAAACAATGCATCGCTTTTGCTTATAATTGCATTTCTTTCTCATATATGTTCATTTATGACATGTTACATCCATACACTTCGGTACGGCTAAATACACCAGGGGCTTAAGTTCCCCACATTATGGTGTGATAAGTCCGAACACTTTCACAAGTGCGGCACCCCGAACTTATAGCATTATATGCATCGGCTCCGAGTCATGTCTTGGGTCAATAGTTGGGTTTGCCCGGCTCCCATGTTTTGGTACCTTACGTTCCGTTGTATCGGCTAAGGTAGCACTGGGAGAACTCTTGTGATTGCGCCTGGTTGAGCTGGGCGGCGCCTCGATGGAGAAAGCTAAACTGACCGTCATGATAAGGCGAGAGCTGGTCGCTGTTCGAGAGGTTTTTGAGTCCCTAAAGACTTATGCCGCTTAGGCGAGGAACCGCCGTCCGGCCCAGGCGTGGATAGCGCCCCGAACTCGGTCTTCCGAACACTAGGGGCTTCGCCGAAATTTAAAATTATAGAATTATATGGCTAAGTGAGAGTGTTCAAGCATTATAAGTCCGGTTGCCTCATTTGTTGTGTTGAGCGCCTCCCTAGATGGACCCAAACATGGGAACAAGAGCGCTCAAGTTTATCCTGAACACCCCAGCACTAGTGGCATGGGGGCTAAAGCCGACGACTTGCCATCTCTCATATTTGTTAAACGGCCGCACAGAAGGTAATATTTTAAATTAACAAGCGTTGCTTAGCGCATATGAACAAAGTTTTCAGCGCACAGGATAACAAAATGCGAGTCTACTCAAATATTACTTCTTTGGAGCACTCACCCGCAATCATGCGGGCACCCTTCAGGACACTCTTATAATACATTTCGGGCGTGCGATACTCCTTGCCGCCCGGTGATGCGTCGTCAAGAGCTTCTCAGCATCCATCCTACCCCAGTGCACTTTTGCACGGGCAAGGGCCCGACAGGCACCTTCAATACAGGCGGAGTGCTTGACGACCTCAACCCAGGGACACGCATCCACCAGCAGCCGCACCAGGCCGAAGTAGCTCCTAGGCATGGCCTCCTTGGGCCACAGCCGAACTATCAGGCCCTTCATGGCCTATTCGGCTACCTTGTGGAGCTCGACCAGCTGCTTCACTGGTCGCTAAAGGCACGGATGTCCGGCCTCGGCATCTTGAGACGAAGACCTTCTCCGTCGAGCTCCCTCCTCGGCCCGATAAGCGGCAAGATCTCGACCGCTGCGGGCAGATCATGAACGCTCTGGAGAGCTCCGAATTCGGGTAAGTGATAGGTAATTCACATTCACATGCTTGCTTTGCATGAAAAATGCCTTACCCGCTGCTATTTTCTTCAAATCCTCGATCTCCTGGAGGGCCTTGTGGGCTTTGGCCTTAGCGGCTTTGGCGCTCTCAAGAGCCGATGCAAGCTCGGACTCTCGAGTCTTTGAGTCGCGCTCCAAACTCTCATGTTTTTCCATGAGAACCTGGAGCCCTTGCTACACCTCCACCATCCGTGCCTCCTGCTTCTCCTGCTCGGCTCGCTCTGCGGCCGCATTGCGTTCGGCTGCAGACACCGCCTCCTTCAGGGTCGCCACCTCGTTCGTGGCCCCTGTAGTACCCATGTTATCCTTGTTATTTCTCTTGCAACCAAATCCTTTTACAGAAGGTACAAATTTATCGGTGTTACTCACCTTCCTTGTCCTCGAGCTGCTTCTTGGCACGGCCGAGCTCGCTCTCGACCGCTCGAGGTTACGCTTCAAAGCATCGACCTCCATGATCGGTCTGGCAGAGGTCAGCAGCCTGACCTGCAATCCCATATTGACATATTTTTAGAACTCCTCGTATATCTTTTTAGATCCTCAGTCCGGCTTTTCTATCCGAACACCGAACCGAGCATTAGGGGCTACTGTCTATGCGTTATTATATTACCTATCTTAAAATTCTCACCTCAAAGCCCGTTAGAAGGCTGCTGCAGGCTTCGGTCAGCCCGCTCTTGGCAAACTGAACCTTCTGAATCACCGCACTCATGACAGTGCGGTGTTCTTCTTCGATGGAAGCGCCGTTGGCGCCTCCGGCCAAGTTATCCGGCGCCTCTGGTTGGGCAGAGGTCGCGGTGTCATGATCTTGCCCTTCTTACGAAGGGGCCGCTCGCCGGACTCCGGAACCACTGCAGGTTCCGGTGCGGAGTCCGGTACAGAGTCCGGGAGGTTGCCTTGCGGCACCTCCGGGGCCTCCTCCTCCTGGCGGGTCCCTCCTCGGGATCCCACCTCGGCGTCGTCAGCGTCACGGGGAGTTGAGGCAGTCGGAAGGGAATCCATATCCGACGTGTCTAAGGACCCGCTGGACGAAGCGGGAAGATCGTCCTTGGCCGGACTACATGTTGTATGCGGCATTAGAAAGACATTGTGTGGCAAAACAAAAAATTATGAACTAGCTAGGAGTCCGGATACTTACGATCTTGCCAGGGGCTTGGCCCTTGAAGGCCACTCCTCGTTGCCGTCGCCAACATTGGCGGAGCAGTCCGGGGGAAGGGTCCTTCCCTTCTTGGACCCTTCGGCCTCCCCCGTTGGGGAGGCCTTCCTCTTCTTCTCTCCCCCCGCTGGGGGAGAGGCTTCTTTCTTCTCCTCCTCCTCATCCTCAGGAGAGGAGTCCGCCTCGGAGTCATCGGACGATGAGTCCGATACCACCTGACGCCGGGAACTCCTTCGGGTTCCCGTGGCCTTCTTCTTGGCCTTCTTCTCGGCACCACGTAAAGTGCGGGACCAGCAACCCGTCAAACGGGTGTCCGCTGGGTCTTACGGAAGGGAGCGGACGATTAACTGTCCGGACGTCTTCTGCCGATCTGTTAAAGGCATTGGGAGTTTAGATCCCACATAGAGTCAAACTATGAAAGAAATGAGTGTTCCATAAAGGATGACATAACTTACCTCGCCGGCCAAGGCGCTGCGGCTGAATCCGCGATCTTGATTTGCAGATGCGGGGCTTCTCCGCCCTTGAACAGCACCCTCCGGGTAGCCGTGCGTCGTGTCGAAGAGCCCGCTCAGGTCCGGTCTTGCCGGATCAAACTCCCACAAATTGAAGGCCCGTTCTTTGGCGGGGAGAATCCGTGACGAGCATGACTGGATCACATTGACAAGCTTAAGCTTCTTGTTCACGTGGTGCTGGAGACAGATGGAGTCGGTCGGCTCCTCGAACTACCCCATAACAAGCCCTTCTCTTTCCAGGAGGTGAGCTGCATGGGGATACCAGATCTGAATTCGGGGGCCATTGCCCATTTAGGGTCACGCGGCTCGGTGATGTAGAACCACCCCGATTGACACCCTTTGATGGATTCCACGAAGGCACCCTCAAGCCAAGTGACGTTGGGCATTTTGCCCACCATGGCGCCTCCGCACTCCGCTTGGCTGCCCTTCACAACCTTCGGCTTGACATTGAAGGTCTTTAGCCACAAGCGAAGTGGGGCTGGATCAGAGGAAGGCCTCGCTTTACGCACGATAAACGCCGAGATGTTGAGGATGAAGTTTGGCGCCAGATCATGGAAGTCCAGGCCGTAGTAGTACATGAGCCCCCGGACGAAGGGGTGAAGTGGGAAGACCAGTCCGCGGAGGAAGTGGGGAAGAAATACCACCCTCTCATGGGGCCTGGGGGTGGGGATGAGCTGCCCCTCGTCGGGTAGCCGGTGCGCGATGTCGCTGGACAGGTATCCGGCGCCGCGCAGCTTCTCGATGTGCCCCTCCGTAACGGAGGAGGCCATCCACTTGCCTCCTGCTCCGGATATGGCTGGAGAAGGTTGAGGTGAGATGTGCGGACTTGGGTGCTGGAGCTCGAGTGCGCGGAGATGGGTAAGCAAAGGAGGAAGAAGGCGTAGGAAAAGGAGGTGGATCCTTATCCCCTTATATATGGGCGGATGAAACTATGTGTCCCTACTAGCCTAGTAAAACTCGCTTATCCCCCAAGCGCCGCAATCAATGGCGCGGTTGGGTTACCCACGTCCGTATTGATGGGAATCCCGGAATAAGGGGAACACGATCTCTGCTTCGACAAGACGTGCCAAGGAAACCGCTTCGCTAAACGCGCTAAGGAGGTATAATAAAAACGATTCAAGTAAAGGCTTGGTAGTGGTGTGACGTCACGCCACGAAATACGTCAGCAGATTGAACTTGTGTAAATATTATTCTCTCTACGGTGGTATGTGGAATTTATTTTACAGAGCCGGACACTATCCTGGAGTTCACAATCTTCCATTGATTATTCGGAGGAGGAACCCGCCTTGCAATGCCGAAGACAATATCGCGCCCGGACTAAATCGTCATTGAAGCCTGGTTCGAGGCTCTTGAGGAGTCTGGACTAGGAGGTGTCCGGATAGCGGACTATCATCATCGGCCGACTCCAAGACTATGAAGATACAAGATTGAAGACTTCGTCCCGTGTCCGGATGGGACTTTCCTTGGCGTGGAAGGCAACCTTGGCAATACGGATATGTAGATCTCCTACCATTGTAACCGACTCTGTGTAACCCTAGCCCTCTCCGGTGTCTATATAAACCGGAGGGTTTTAGTCCGTAGGACAACAACAATCACAACAATCATACCATAGGCTAGCTTCTAGGGTTTAGCCTCCTTGATCTCGTGGTAGATCTACTCTTGTACTACCCATATCATCAATATTAATCAAGCAGGAGTAGGGTTTTACCTCCATCGAGAGGGCCCGAAACTGGTAAAACATCGTGCCCCTTGTCTCCTGTTACCATCCGCCTAGACGCACTGTTCGGGACCCCCTACCCGAGATCCGCCGGTTTTGACACCGACAGGCGCCGTTGCCGGGGAGTCATAGCGTGGGGTGAATATTCTCGTGTGTGCTTGTTTGCTTTATCACTAAGTAATTTTTATTTGTTGTTCTTAGTTGTTTTCTATCTTTAGTCATGGGTAGGAAACGCAAAATACCAAAAAAATTAGTTGTACCTACTACACCAATGGGTGAAGAACCACACAAAATCTATCACACTCCTGAAGCTTTTTACTTGGATAATATTGGATTCCTTTGTGCTCGTGCTGAAACCCCAACTAGCTTAGTTGAGGGCAAATCTTTAGATGATCATGCTTGTTATGTGCAACACCGTATATCTGAAAAAGGGAAACTTTTACTGGATCAAATTCATCGTTTGCAATGCTATGCTTGGAATTTATGTGAAATATATGGTGTTACTTGTTGTTCTAAAAACCCTAAGAAACACCTTCCCTACCAATGTGAGTTTAGTGATAATGGAATCATATCTTTGTATGCTAAGGTTCTTTATAATTACTATGATGTTCAACAAATTGAAGATTTGGTTGCTTTTAAGGGTGCTTATGAAATTGCTTCTTTGATTGAAAAGTATAATGCCACTCTTTACAAATCTGAAAA
Source organism: Aegilops speltoides (assembly GCA_021437245.1). NCBI lineage: Eukaryota > Viridiplantae > Streptophyta > Magnoliopsida > Poales > Poaceae > Aegilops > Aegilops speltoides. The sequence continues at coordinate 423,473,767 of CM038147.1, forward strand.
TTTTGCCATACTTGAATATTGTTATGATAATTATGCTTATAATGCCTATGTTAAACTATATATTGAGAAATTCTCCGCTGTCCAAGAAGAGACTAATATTTTGCAGGAAGCTATGGAAGAAGAAATTGATGAAACTGTGAGCTCATTGGATGAAAAAGATGATGAGGAGAGCGAAGAACAAAAGGAGGAAGAGCGGATTAGCTACCCGTGCCCACCTTCTAATGAGAGTAACTCTTCAACTCATAAATTGTTTAACTTCCCTTCGTGCTTACTGAAGGATGATTGCTATGATGATTACTATGATGATTGCTATGATGATTGTTATGATCCCGTTGATTCTCTTGAAATATCCCTTTTTGATGATGCTTGCTATGCTTCTGGCCAAGATGCCAATATGAATTATGCTTATGGAGATGAACTTGCTATAGTTCCTTATGTTAAACATGAAATTGTTGCTATTGCACCCACGCATGATAGTCCTATTATCTTTTTGAATTCTCCCGGCTACATTATATCGGAGAAGTTTGCTCTTGTTAAGGATTATATTGATGGGTTGTGTTTTACTACTACACATGATGATTTTGATAGATATAATATGCATGTGCTTGCTGCTCCTACTTGCAATTATTATGAGAGAGGAACTACATCTCTGCCTCTCCATGTGTTCCAATACGATAAAATTGCAAGAAACTGTTTATACTATGCATTGGCCTTTACTATGTGTGCATGAATTGTTCTTTTATGACATGCCGATGCATAGGAAGAGAGTTAGACTTCGTCATTACATGATATATGTTATTTTGTGCTCACTACTAAATTACAAATCATTGTTAATTAAAATTGGCTTTGATATACCTTGGGATCCGGGTGGATCTATTACTTGAGCACTATATGCCTAGCTTAATGGCTTTAAAGAAAGCGCTGCCAGGGAGACAACCCGGAAGTTTTAGAGAGTCATTTATTTCTGTTGTGTGCTTTTATAAAGTTCAAAAATAAAAATAATGTGCCAAGATTTTCCTTTAGGATGTTTACATTGCTTGTTGGTTTGTGCGGTGCAAAACAGAAACTTTGGTTGTAGTGCGCGATTTTACACTTTTTTTATTGGAATGTCAAACGGTTCTAAAACTTCTTGCACTGTCTTTCTATAAAAATAGTTTATTTTTCCTAATTATTTCAGAATTTTTGGAGTACCATAAATATGGTGAATGTTCAGATTACTACAGACTGTCCTGTTTAAGACAGATTCTGTTTTTGATGCATAGTTTGCTTGTTTTGATGAAACTATCAATTTCTATCAGTGGATTAAGCCATGGAAAAATTATATTACTTTAGCTACAATGCAAAAACAAAATATGAATTGTTTTTCAACAGCACTTAGAGTAGTGATTTGCTTTATTATACTAACGGATCTGATCAAACTTTCTGTTGAGTTTTGTGTGGATGAAGTGTTCGAAGATGGAGGATGTCTCGATATGAGGATAAGGAGGAGAGGCAAGAGCTCAAGCTTGGGGATGCCCAAGGCACCCCAAGTAAATATTCAAGGAGACTCAAGCGTCTAAGCTTGGGGATGCCCCGGAAGGCATCCCATCTTACTTCAACAAGTATCGGTATGTTTTCGGTTTCGTTTCATTCATGTGATATGTGCAAATCTTGGAGCGTATTTTGCATTTAGTTTTCACTTTTCTTTTATGCACCATGCTGGTATGAGATAGTCCATGGTTGATTTATAAAATTCTCATTGCACTTCACTTATATCTTTTGAGTATGGCTTTATAGAATGCTTCATGTTCTTCACTTATATCATTTGAAGTTTGGATTGCCTGTTTCTCTTCACATAGAAAACCGCCATTTGTAGAATGCTCTTTTGCTTCACTTATATTTGTTAGAGTGTGGACATATCTTTTGTAGAAAGAATTAAACTCTGCTGCTTCACTTATATCTATTTAGAGAGTTGACAGGAATTGGTCATTCACATGGTTAGTCATAAAATCCTACATAAAACTTGTAGATCACTGAATATGATATGTTTGATTCCTTGCAATTGTTTTGCGATATAAAGATGGTGATATTAGAGTCATGCTAGTGGGTAGTTGTGGATTGTAGAAATACTTGTGTTGAAGTTTGTGATTTCCGTAGCATGCATGTATGGTGAACCGTTATGTAACGAAGTTGGAGCATGAGGTATTTATTGATTGTCTTCCTTATGAGTGGCGGTCGGGGACGAGCGATGGTCTTTTCCTAAAAATCTATCCCCTAGGATCATGCGCATAGTACTTTGTTTCGATGACTAATAGATTTTTACAATAAGTATGTGAGTTCTTTATGACTAATGTTGAGTCCATGGATTATACGCACTCTCACCCTTCCATCATTGCTAGCCTCTTCGGTACCATGTATTGCCCTTTCTCACCTCGAGAGTTGGTGCAAACTTCGCCGGTGCATCCAAACCCCGTGATACGATACGCTCTATCACACATAAGCCTCCTTATATCTTCCTCAAAACTGCCACCATACCTACCTATCATGGCATTTCCGTAGCCATTCCGAGATATATTGCCATGCAACTTCGATCATCATCATATACATGACTTGAGCATTTATTATCATATTGCTTTGCATGATCGTAAGATATCTAGCATGATGTTTTCATGGCTTGTTCGTTTTTTGATGTCATTGCTATGCTAGATCATTGCACATCCTGGTACACCGCCGGAGGCATTCATATAGAGTCATATCTTTGTTCTAGTATCGAGTTCTAGCTTGTTACCTTTGAAGACTGTGCTTCTTCCAGACGGTTAGGCGTCAAGGTCTAGAGCATCCAAGAGGAATTGTGGATCGCCGAGTGACCAAGTCTGTGAAGGTTTGGAAGTCACCAAGACTTACCACGAGTGATTGGACGAGGCTGCGTGGTCTTAGTTCAAGGAGAATCTGATGAGGACTGGGTGTCCTGAGTTGCGGCTCGAGATCGGGTGTCCGGACGTGTGTCCTCGAGTTTAAATACTCGGCCGCTCCAACCAGACGTATAACCGAGACAACAGTTGAACTGGTCTACCAAATCATTGTCTTCACCAATCGATGGTTCTATTTCCTCAACTCATTCATTTCCTCATTCTTGTGTTGAATGTTGTTCATATCGTGCTTGAAGACTTTGATGAAGACTTTCACAAATTCCTCAATTCAATTTCTTGATCTGTTTGTCCTCATCTTGTTATCCTGTGTTTACGCTTTACAGACTCTGTGCTAGTCCTCATTTCATCATGATGACTATGTTTGTATCTGTTATATTTACTTCGAGTACTTATTCCGCTGCAAGTAGTTCTTTGCTAAGGAATTTCCTCACCGACAAATTCCTCGATGAAGAATTCATAAAATCGCCTATTCACCCCCTCTAGTCGATATAACGACTTTCAATTGGTATCGAGCAAGGTACTCCCTTGTTACGTGTGATTTTAGTTTAACCGCCGAGTTTTAGTTATGTCGACCGCAGTATGATCAAGGTCTCGGCTGGGTGTCCTACCTTTGATGGAACGGACTACCAGATTGGAAGAACAAGATGCGAATGCATCTTGAGGCAATTGATAATGATCTCTGGTATGTTGTGGAAAATGCTGTCCCCACTGTCACTCCCTCACTTTGAACGCCACCGATGTGAAGAGATTCAAACAACTCGATTCTCAAGTGAAGAATATCATATGTGGTCATCTCGAGCAAAGGGCAGATGGAAGAGTGAGTGCTTTGGAAACTGCTAAGCTTATCTGGGATAGGCTGTCCAAAGTAAACAAAGGAGTTTCAACTCAGCGTGACTCTCGAGTCGATGTTCTTCGGAATCTCTTCAACCGCTTCAAAAGACTCGACAATGAGAATGTCCAACAAACCTTTGATCGCCTCATCGACATCTCAAATGAGCTTCAAGCCCTCGGTGCCACCGACATCACCGATCATGAAGTTGTGAAGAAACCGCTGAGATCGCTTGATTCCTCATTTGATACTCTGGGACCGATGATACAAGAACGTCTTGACTACAAGTCGCTTGATCCTGCTTATATCCTCGAAAGGCTAAACACTCACGAGTTCGACTTCTGAAAAGAGAGATCTCTATGGCTCAAACTATGGCAAACCACGTGCCTCAAGGCTAAGGTTGTGTCGACTCAATGTGAGGATTCGGTAGTAGCCTTGGTGATCTCAAGAATCGAGCCAGGATCTAGCATCGCTTGTGAAGAAATTCCGAAGTTCACAAGACGTGGTCACTTTGGAAAATCCTCAAGAGGAAATGATTCCTCGTCCCAAAGGACTATAAGAGAAGACTTTGCCACAAATGCAAGAAGCCTGGTCACTATATTCAAGATTGTCCTCGATGGGAAAAGGAAATGAAGAAGAAGAAATACAAGGATTACAGTTCTGATGATGCGAAGAAGAAGAAGAAATCGTCAAAATCTTCGTCATCAAAACCCTCAAAGTCTTCATCTCACAAGAAGGGCAGCTCCAAGAAAGCTCGGGCATTCATTGGCAAGGAAATGGACTCGAGGCTGAATCGAGGAAAATGATGAAGAGGAGGAGTCCAAGAATCTGAGTCCAGTGTGGCGAGTCGGCCGTTACTCGCTTTCGTCGACAAGTCCATCTTCAACATTGAAGAAACTGACTCCACCGACAAGCCCGATGAAGATGATGATGGCTACGCAACCACCTATTGCTTCATGGCAAAAGGAGCTAAGGTACTCAAATACAACTCCTCTGACTCTAGTTAAAATGAATCTAATGAGGATCTCAAGCCCAGCTATTCTAAACTTGCTAAAATTGTTGTGAAACAACAACGGGCTCTTGAAAGGGTTCAAAACATGCTAGATAAAAGTGATGATATGTTGGGTGAAGAAATGGATCGCACTAAAGCCTTGACTGAAAATCTTCAGAGACTTCAGTCTAGGTATGACAATCTTCAAGGTCTTCATAACTCTCTCTTGTCTGATCATGAGAAACTTTCTTATGAATTTCTTCAAGAAAAGCAAGATCATGAGAAGCTTTCTCTTGAACCTCTTCAAAGAAAGGAAGATCTTGAAAAGCTAAGAGTGTGTTATGAAGATCTTCAGAAGGAGCGCGATTCATTACTAGCTCAACAAATCAGCGCTTCTCAGGAAGAATTTGTTCCTCCATGCTTAAAGTGCATTGAACGTGAATCTGCTAATTCTTCACCTGAATGTTCAAATGCTTCAAATGTTACAAATTCTTCATCTGCCTCTGCTATCACTAATTCCTCATCTAAGGACATTGCTAGTATCACTGACAATGCAGGGCTGAAGGAATTGTACATGACGGGCATGTACAAAAGCCTCAAAGGGCATCAGACACTTTGTGATGTGCTCAAAAAGCAGATCCTCAACAGAAACCCTAGGAAAGAGGGTATTGCCTTTGAGAGGAAACTCAATGCCGATGGAACATATTGGAAGCCTGAGCAGTACCCCAAAACCTCATGGGTTGTTGCAAAGGGACCTCCAGTTGATCCATCTAACTTATCTGGCTTTACATGTGAATCTTCTCATTCTTCTGATGAGTCATTTGACTCCAACTATAAACTGTTCAAAAATCAGAATGGTGAAGTATTTGCTAGATATGTTGGCACTAACTGCAGGAACGGTTCCCCCATGAAGAAAATCTGGGTTCCCAAAAGCTGTGTTGAAAGTCTTCAGGTCAATGTCCTCATGACACCACCTGTGAAGAATAGGAACCCCAGATCAAATTCTTCATACAGATCAAATCCTTCACATGGATCAAAGTCCTCATATGATTATCATCGTGCTAACAACTCTGTCTCGCAGGGTAGAGCTAAGGGCTATGAATATGTGCATTATTCTTCAAACCATTTTGTTCATAAGTCCTCGAAGAATTACTCTGCTTATTCATATGCATACCCTAACCCCTCTTATGTGAAACGGAATGGTTTGGCATCTTTGCCACCTTTCTCATATGGTGCTCGTAGAATGATGAACTCTTTGCCACCCCTCCAGATGTGGGTGGTGAAGAAAAAGAACTAATCTCTTCTGCAAGGTCAGGTCTCCGGACGTGCTCTAACGTCTCAAGAATTTGTGGGGACGACAAAAATGTTCGAAAGGACGAAGCGAATCATGATGAAATGAACTTTCATTTCACACGCCCTCATCTTGCTATATCTGTTTACTACTTGATGAAATTCATCGATGAACTTGATATCATATTCTTCATCGATGAAGCATATGAGATTGTAAGCTACACTAATTCATCTGCAGGATGATCAACCCAAAACCACCGAATGGGTCCTCGATATTGGATGTACAAATCACATGGTGGTGACAAGAATCTATTGATGGATGCTCCTTATCACCGTCACATCTCAAGCATATCATCTTTGCCGACAAAGGCAAAAGTCGGGTATTGGGTCTTGGTAAGGTTGCTATCTCTAAGGATAAGCACATGGACAAAGTCATGCTTGTTGAGTCCTTAGGATACAATCTCATGTCGATCTCAATGCTTTGTGTGATCTTGATATGGTTGTTGTCTTCGCAAATATCGCTGTGTTGTGATTATGGAAGCTGAAAATTCCAAAGTCTTCAAGGCTTTAGGAGAGGAGATCTCAGATATTGTTGATTTCTCTCTGGGACCACAACCAGCCGTGTGCCTACTTGCAAAAGCTTCGAAGGCTGGCTATGGCATCGACGACTTGGTCATGCGAGGCATGAGGAATCTGAACACGCTTGCAGAAGAAGCATGTCATTGGCATTGAGAATGTCAAATTCCTCAAGGATCACTTATGCGGAGCATGTGAAGCGGAAAAATGACCAAGGCCAAGCATCCAAATGAAGACTATCATGACCACTACCCGTCCATTCGAATTGCTTCACATGGACCTCTTCGGACCCAATCATTATTCAGCAGTCACTAATGATGCATCTCTATATGGTTTTGTCCTTGTTGATGATTATTCTCGATATACATGGGTACACATTGTTACTTACAAACATGAAGTGCAGGAAGTCTTCAAACGATTTTCCTCGAGGGCTTCAACCAACTTTGGTGTGAAGATCAAGCATATCAGAAGTGAAAATGGAACTGAGTTCAAGAATTCTGGTCTTGATGCTTATCTGGATGAACTTGGTATTACTCATGAGTTATCTGCTCCCTATACTCCTCAACAGAATGGCGTCGTGGAGCGCAAGAACAGAACTCTTGTTGAGATGGCTCGCACTATGCTTGATGAATACAAAACGACCCAGCGTTTTTGGATTGATGCAATTGATACTGCCTGCCACATCATCAACAGAGTATATCTTCACAAATTCTTCAAGAAGACTGCCTATGAACTCCTCACTGACAAGAAACCCATTGTGAGTTATTTCAAACTCTTCGGTGCAAAATGTTGGATTAGAGATCCTCACCACAACTCTAAATTTGCACCAAAAGCACATGAAGGTTTTATGCTTGGTTACGGAAGGACTCGCACACCTCTGAGTCTTCAACATTGTTCTTCACAAGATTGTCGACCTTGTAGATGTGCGGTTCGATGAAACTAATGGCTCGCAATGAGAGCACCTACCTTCTGTGTTAGATGAACCAGCACCGAAGATGCTATCAAGCTCAAGGCAACCGAGGATGTCATTCCCATCAAGAATCCATCAAGAATTCATTCCTGTTCATGAAGAACGCCGAGTGATGCACCAAGAACATGATGAGGAAAATGGTGTCAAGAAAATGCTGATCAAAATCCTCAGCGACAACCAACTCATCCACGCGTTGCAAAAGAAGTGCAAGTGGAGAAGATCATCGATGACATTAGCGCACCAGGTCCTCTCACACGCTCAAAAGCCTCACACTTATCTAACTTTTGTGGGAACTATGCTTTTGTCTCTATCACAGAGCCCACTAAGGTAGATGAAGCATTTCTGGAGCCAGAGTGGATTCAGGCTATGCAAGAAGAATTACATCAGTTCGAGCTGAACAATGTCTGGGAATTGGTCAATTGCCCAGATCCTCGCAAGCATAATATCATTGGCACAAAGTGGATCTACCGCAACAAGCAAGATGAAAATGGCCTTGTGGTGAGGAATAAGGCACGACTAGTAGCTCAAGGCTACACACAGGTTGAAGGAATTGATTTTGATGAAACTTTTGCACCTGTTGCTAGACTTGAGGCTATTCGCATTTTACTTGCCTATGCTAACCATCATGATATCATCTTATATCAAATGGATGTGACAAGTGCATTCCTCAATGGTAAGCTTGAGGAAGAAGTATATGTTGCTCAACCCCCAGGTTTTGAAGATCCCAAGAATCCTGACAAAGTCTTCAGACTCAACAAGGCCCTCTATGGCCTCAAGCAAGCCCCTCGGGCGTGGTATGATACATTGCAGGAATTCTTCGTGAAGAATGGCTTCACACCCGGTTCACTCGACCCTACTCTTTTTACTAAATCATATGATGGTGAACTGTTTGTGTGCCAAATATACGTTGATGATATTATCTTTGGCTGTACTAACCAACGATATAGTGATGAATTTGCCTATATGATGAGTGAAGAATATCAAATGTCTATGATGGGAGAGTTGAAATTCTTAGGTCTTCAAATTCGTCAGCAGCGCAATGGCATATTCATATCTCAGGAGAAATACCTCAAAGATGTACTGAGGAAATTCGGCATGCAAGATTGCAAAGGCGTCAAAATTCCTATGCCCACAAATGGCCATCTATGCATCGATGAAAATGGTATTGACTTGATCACAAGGTATACCGCTCCATGATTGGTTCTTTATTGTACTTATGTGCATCTAGGCCAGATATAATGCTTTGAATGTGTGCCCGATTTCAAGCTGCACCAAAGGAATCACACCATAAGGCTGTGAAGCATATTCTTCGATATCTAGCTCACACACCAACACTAGGATTATGGTACCCCAAGGGCTCGCTTTTGATCTCATTGGATATTCGACTCGACTATTGGTGATCGTGTGGACCGCAAGTCAACATCGGCACTTGTCATTTCCTCGGACGATTTTTGGTCCGTTGGTCCTCGAAGAAACAGAATGCAGATCACCGCTTCATCTGAAGCTGAATACATTGCTGCTGGCTCATGTTGTGCTCAACCGCTTTGGATGAAGCAAACCTCAAGGACTATGGCGTCAACGTGAAGAATGTGCCTCTCCTCTGCGACAATGAGAGTGCCATCAAGATTGCTCACAACCCGTTCAGCACTCAAGACTAAGCACATCCAGATTCGTCATCATTTTCTTCGTGATCATGTGTTGAAGGGCTTACATCTCCATTGAGCATGTGAAGATCAAGAACAGCTAGCTGATATCTTCACTAAGCCCTTGGATGAGAAGAGATTTAGCAAGTTGCGGTGTGAGCTAAATATCTTAGAATCTTGAATGTTCTTTGAAAAGGACACACATCCTAACCCTAATGCGTAATTGATGACTTAGATGTGCAACACATGAAGAAACGTTTTCTTCAATCAATGAAGAACAACACTCTAAGTGTGAAGAAATTAATGGAGAATTTGATTCTCGTAACCCTACGACAATTGTACGCTGTGTCTGAAATCATCATTCTTATATGTGGGTTACGCCACCACAAAAGTTGAAAATCTTCAATTTGAGTTTTCCTCATTTTGAAATTCTTCAGTTTTACAAATTCTTCAACTTTGCAAAATCTTCAATGTTTCGCTCGTTTTTCTTCATTGACTATATATATATATATATATATATATATATATATATATATATATATATATATATATATATATATATATATATATATATGTGAGTTTATGTCCTCTACAAAGATTCACTTATTGCTAATTCTTCAAGTTGCGCTTTACGCTAAGTGAATGTGATCGACCCTTCCCTCTATGCTATACTCAACCCAATCTATTCACAAATTCTTCATGTGCGTTCGATTGAAACTCGCTCAAAGTCTTCACTGTGTGACAGCTGAAGAAATTGCGAATCTAATTTTTTTTAACAAATCTTATCCAGATTTTTGGTTTTACCATTAAACCATCCCGCATCCCACGATGCATTAGTTTATTCACCCACGATCTTACACGATCTCATCTCGACAAGACATGGGTGACACATGTCGCGTGAAGAAGAAAGGGCAGGGCATGTTCGTCCCAAAATCTTGGCGAACAGTTTTTACCGTGGCTATAAATACCCTCTCCTTCCTTACTTCATTTACTCCGCCGGTCATTGTCTCTCGCCGAGCTCTCCTCAAACCCTAAGCGCCGCCGCTACTCCATCACCGTCGGTGAGGAAGAGCTTCTTGCCTCGACCTCGTCATTGTCAGATTGCTACCGGCCGCGGAAATCTTCACTCCGCCGCCGCCATAGCTGTCTCCCTCTGCCAAGTTAGGGCGTGGGAGATCTAACGTGACGAAATTCACCATGGTTCATCTTCGTTCGTCGTGTTCTTCAGTTCGGGTAATTAAAAGCCACTTTTATTACTCGCTTTGATTCTCAAACTTTTCTGAAAATCTTCAAAGGTGTTTTAATTCTTCAAATCGTCACATATGAACACCTCACACACTGCATGCTCTTGATTCATCTCTCTAAGCAATCATTTCTTCAAGATTCCTCAATTGTGCGGATTTTCAATCTGTACAACTCTGGAACCTAAGACAAAAACGCTTAGTGAAATTCCTCAAGGCTCAACTGGTCAAATTCCTCAAAACTTATCTTTTTCGAAAAATCTTCTGAGAATGCATATGACCTCTCCAAATTCCTCGCACCTACACTTTGTTCACAGGTACTCATGTCCGCTGCTGAATCACTAGGTTCTCATCAACTTAACTCATTTGCAGCGTTCCTCGAAGAAAAACTGCATACTTCTTGAGTGTTCTATTGTTCAAATTCCTCATCCAAGAAAATGGCAGAGGGCAAGAGACCGCAGAAAGGAGGAAAGAAACCGAGGTCATGACCGCCTTTGAGATCCTCGATGAAATATACAAAGATTATTGCACACTGATGAAGCCAAGTTTGGCAAGGAGAATAAAAATCAGCGCAAAGCGATTCAGAGGATAGAACGAAGATGGGCACGAGAATGGAGGGAATATCGCTATGTTACTCCAAAGTACATGAAGAAATTCGCCTTAAACCCTCCATGCCCAAGAGCTCCATTGGCACCGCCAAGTCACGATCCCACCAAAGATCAAGCGTGGTGAAGACTTTCCAAGAATGGTCTAGGTGCCAAGCCAAATTGGCAAGACAGGCCAAGGAGGCAGTGAGGAAATTCAATGAGGATTCTGCTGCTGCTGAGACCTCGGTCAAGCCGAGGAAATCAATGCCGAAGAAGCCTGCTCGCAAGCCAAGTGCTTCACCATCAGCGCCCTCACGGCCCAGTTCCTCAGCCGCGCCCTCATGGCAAATTCCTCAGACTACTGGTGCTCCATCAAAGTCCTCAGCAGCTCCCTCCAAGTCCTCAACTCCTGTGCATCTGGCTACCTATCAAAGGACTCAGGGTTTCTCGATTGCTTCTGGTGTCTCCGCAAGTTCCTCAGCTGCACCAATGTCCTCATCAGGCCCCACTCTGCTGAAGACAAAAGCAACAGCTGGACGCGGTCCTCGGCCAAGTCCAAGAAAGAAACAGGTTGCCTTCAATGTGCCCTCTGATGACAAAGCTTCTGATGAAGAACTTGCAGAAATCATCAGAGACAGACTAACGAAGGCCGCTAGAGCCAAAGGAACAACTGTGCCTCTGCTTTTGGATCCGAAGAAGATCCTTGACTTCATCGACTTATGGCATCAGGATCCAAACACTCCCATGCCTGACCTACCTCTGACTCCTGGTCAAAGTCATATGCTGAACCATTTCATCGCTGAAGAGAAATGGAAATTTGAAAAGGCTCGTGAGATAAAGAGAGCACAAGCGTAAAGGAGAAGCTTCAAGAAGAACATCGCCAACTCGACTCTCAAGAACTTCTCAAAGCTCAATCTGAAATCCAAGCCCTCAACAAGGATTTCGATGCTTATAATGCTGATTGGCAAGGAGCCAAGGTGAGATTCACAATTTGACGAAGAAAATGACAACTATTGCAGCCCCATCGCAACAAGAAAATCCTCGTGCTGCAGACTCGCTCAACTGTTTGAAGAACATGCCAAGATCGCTGATGACTTTCAGCCTGTTGATGAGAATACAAGTTCGTGGCTGATGACTCCATTCCACCGTGAAGAAATTCCTGTGGCATCCACTAGTAGTGCGCTCAAGAAATCAAGAGATCAGGGCAATCGCAACAGCCATACCAAGAAACTGCACCACGTCCTCGCCTCCTCTGCGCCAACACCAACTCCAATTCTTCCTTCGCTATGAAGTGAAGAAGACAAAGGCTGCAGAGTGAGCTGCAAATGAAGAAAAGGAAGGCATCGGTGCGCCAAATTCTTGACTGCGAAGAAAATGAAGCCAATGACCAGCTCACTTGAAAATCCTATTGATGCCGTTCCCATTTCCTCCATGTCGTCTAAGGAAATTGTGCCTTATGGAGAAGACTACAAGATCCCAAGCGGATCTGATGAAGAAAATCACTCTGTTGCTACCTCAGAACAGTTTGATGAAGAAATTGAAGTGGAAGCATTCCCTTCACCGTCAGTCGTTTCCTCACCCATGCCTCAGTTCACAGCTGAAGACGCTGGTGTTGAGGAAATTGAAGAAGAAGAAGAAGATGTGGATATTGGATGCACTACACCAGTGATGAACGATGACTTTTGGGAAAGTCAACATCCAAATACTCCCCTCTTCACTCCAATTCAACAAATTCCTCAGTCCCCGGCTACAACTGTTCAAATGGGCTCTGAAGAAACTCATCCCACATCGTCTGTTCATGAAGAAACTCCAGCCGCTAGGTCAAGAACCTCGCTTGATCCCCAAACTGCACAAGAAGAGGAACCAGAAATTCTCACCAAGCACCGAGATCGCGATTCACGAGGTTGTGCTGCAAATCATCGACATCCTCCGCCCAAACCAAGAATCCGTTCTCGAGCAAGCAAAAATTCAAGGTCAAGACTTCTTTTCCGAGCATGTGTTCTTCATCGACATAATCCATATGACTCTACTCGCATAAGGAAAAGACGCTTCTGGACTGCTACTCAAGCCAACTTCTATTCCTTAGTGCTCTTTGACAAGGACAAAATCTTCGATCATGAGCATATTCCTCATGTGGATATGGAATCTCTGTCGTGCTTCGAACCAGTACTCCGAGTTATTCACGATGCAGGACTCCTGAATTTCTGCACTGATATTTGTGATTGGAATGAAGAACTCATTCTTCAGTTCTATGCCACTTTGCATATCACCGGAGATGCTGAAGATGTCAATTCATGGGTGCTAGATTGGATGACAAAAAACACTCACTATAAGGCACCAGCAACTGAATTGCTTCGTGTCCTTCCTCTTGATCCTCCCCATGCAAGTGCACGTTGCATCTACAATGACCGCGAACTGACTGATCATTATATGCAAGTGCTCATGAAGCCTTTGAAGCCAGGGCAGGCCCCTCGAACCAAATTCCTCATCAAGGAACTGTTGTATGTGCCTCGGACTGTCTATCGAATCCTGACGAAGACAATGAGTCCCATCAAAGGCCACAACTCAAATGATGAAGATGTCGTTGGCATCATGAAGAACATTCTTTTCAACATCATTCATGGCGTTCCCGTCAACTTCCATGATTTCTTCATGAGGACTCTGGCTAATGTTGCAATGTCACCTTTTGAACTGAAGCCCTATGCGCCTTGGATTATGAGATTCATAAGGGCAAGATCTTCACTAAATTACAAGGCTGACACTCTAAACCATGGTAGCTACTTACCGCCCATTGAAGTCCTCAAGTTTACCGGTTTCATCATCGATGATAAGGGCAAGGCAGCTGCTGTGATTGATGAAGGCACTCGTCCATTGGATGGTCAATTCCGTCTAGCTACTTCTTACTCCACCAATGACGATTCGCAACACATGACACCGCCAAGAAATACCTCGGCTAAGCCAAAGTCTCAAGCAACAAAGACCTGTGGTGATGACCGACCGTGAGTTACTCCTTAGTCTTCATCAAGGTTGAACGAATCGTAAATGGGTGAAGCGCCAATTTGCTGCAATTCTTCACAACATGACCTCAACACATAATGCGGTGAAGAAAATCAGATACCTTCATGAAACCCTCAACCGCACTGGCTGTTCTCACTCATGTATATTCCGCGGAAGAATTGAAGACTACGGGTCTCTGTGAAGCATTTGGTGGTCTGCACCACCTCAAGAAATTCAAGAGAGTCAAAGTTCCCGATCCGGTGGCGAGTTCTTATTCTTCATCGCGGAAACCGATGAACATGAAGATTTGGACGACATGCGGCAGGCCCTACTTTAACAAACAACCCGACATAATGTTGGCGCCTCCATCAACTTGAAATTCTTGAGGCGTTAGTCCTCGCCGATCCTTTTGGTCATTTGATGACAAATGGGGAGAAATCTGAGTTAGTCTTCAAGCGGGTTTATATTATGGGTGTTTTGTTGTTACAACTCTCGCTCTTCCAAACTTTTATTGGATCGAGTTGTAATCTTAAACCGATGGTGCCTTGATACTTTTGGTCGCGGCTCGATGCTTTTGATGCACTCGAGCTCAAACTTTTGATGTGCTATTCCGCATGCTTATTCCTCGTTAATATCATTGCACGCATGCTGAATCTCATCAGGCACCATATTTCATCATGCATTTCAAATTCTTCATATTATATATCAAATGCGTGTATGAATTACAAGATATAGGGGGAGATCTCCATGATACAATTCTTCAAATGTGCATTGCCTCAAAAGCAATTTCCTCACTATGCACATATTCAGGGGGAGTTCTTCTATATCTTGCAATCGAATTCCTCAATATCAGTATTTACACTTCATATGTTTATCCCCGTTGAAAACTTAACCTATGTTGTCATCAATCACCAAAAAGGGGGAGATTGTAAGTGCATCTACTGCCCCTTAGTGATTTTGGTGTATTGAAGACTTATAGGTTAAGTAACTGATGCGTTTGTGAGTGTACACAGGTCTATAAGTCTATGAGGAGTTTGATATTTACAGAGAAAGTCGACCCCTAAAAATGAAGTTCTTCGACTCAAGACTTTGATATTTCAAGACTTTCTCAAGACTTTGAAAGTAAAGAAATTGGTGTGACCTTGAAGACTTGATATTCATTCGAGGAATATGAAGCGTGAAGACTTTTGTTTTCAAGTTTTTTTCTCTTTCTTGAGTCATAGGAAACACCGTACTGTTAAAGGGGGTCGAGGAAATACTAAGGAAAAATTTCCATGTGATGCTCAACTCAAAATCCTACACCTACCAATCCCTTCGAGTGAAGCCATTGGAAATCTCATACAGTTCAGTCAATTTCTTCAAAGGATGAGACGTTAGCTTGTTCAGTCATCGAGGAGTTAGGAATTCGCCGGTCGAATTGCCTACACAAAGGAGGAACATGATAGCCCTGAGGAATTTGAGAGTCAAATTTCCGACCGTTGCTGTGCTACGCGCCGGCTATCCAAAATATCTTATCCACCTAACGGTCATATCATTGAAGGGCATTTATGTCTTATCATGTCGGGCTGCTCCCTAGGCTATAAATAGCCGCCCCCTACAACCACTAGCTGGTTGGCTGCTCCGAGAGAACTTGACACTTGTCATTTGAGAGCAACCCATCCTCCGAGGACTTTGAGCGAAAATAATCAAGTGAGGAAAATCCAAAACCAATCCCCCACAAACCCAAAGTGATTGAGCATCACTGAAGAAATTGATCCTGCATGGATCTGATTTAGACTGTGCTTCTTCCAGACGGTTAGGCGTCAAGGTCTAGAGCATCCAAGAGGAATTGTGGATCGCCGAGTGACCAAGTCTATGAAGGTTTGGAAGTCACCTGAAGACTTACCACGAGTGATTGGACGAGGCCTGCGTGGTCTTAGTTCAAGGAGAATACGGTGAGGACTGGGTGTCCTGAGTTGCGGCTCGAGATCGGGTGTCCGGACTGTGTCCTCGAGTTTAAATACTCGGCCGCCCAACCAGACGCATAACCGAGACAGCAGTTGGAACTGGTCTACCAAATCATTGTCTTCACCAACTGACTGGTTCTATTTTCTCAACTCATTCATTTCCTCATTCTTGTGTTGAATGTTGTTCATATCTGTGATTGAAGACTTTGATCAAGACTTTCACAAATTCCTCGGTTCAATTTCTTCACCTGTTTGTCTTCATCTTGTTATCCTGTGTTTACGCTTTTCAGATCTGTGCTAGTCCTCATTTCATCATGATGACTATGTTTGTATCCTGTTATATTTACTTCTGAGTACTTATTCCGCTGCAAGTAGTTCTTTGCTAAGGAATTTCCTCACCAGCAAATTCCTCAGTGAAGAATTCATAAAAATCGCCTATTCACCCCCCCCTCTAGTCGATATAACGCACTTTCAAAACCCCGTGATACGATACGCTCAATCACACATAAGCCTCCTTATATCTTCCTCAAAATAGCCACCATACCAACCTATCTTGGAATTTCCATAGCCATTCCGAGATATATTGCCATGCAACTTCCATCATCATCATATACATGACTTGAGCATTCATTGTCATATTGTTTTGCATGATCATAAGATAGCTAGCATGATGTTTTCATGGCTTGTCCGTTTTTTGATGTCATTGCTATGCTAGATCGTTGCACATCCCGGTACACCGCCCGAGGCATTCATATAGAGTCATATCTTTGTTCCAGTATCAAGTTGTAATATTGAGTTGTAAGTAAATAAAAGTGTGATGATCATCATTACAGAGCATTGCCCCATGAAAGAAACAAAAAAAATGAAAGGCCAAAGAAGCCTAAATAAAAAAGGGGGCCAAAGAAGCCCATAAAAAAAGGGGCAATGTTACTATCCTCTTATCACACTTGTGCTTCAAAGTAGCACCATGTTCTTCATATAGAGAGTCTCCTATGTTATCACTTTCATATACTAGTGGGAATTTTCATTATAGAACTTGGCTTGTATATTCCAACGATGGGCTTCCTCAAATGCCCTAGGTCTTCATATGCAAGCAAGTTGGATGCACACCCACTTAGTTTTCAGTTTGAGCTTTCATACATTTATAGCTCTTAGTGCATCCGTTGCATGGCAATCCCTACTCCTCGCATTGACATCAATTGATGGGCATCTCCATAGCCCGTTGAATAGCCGCGTCGATGTGAGACTTTCTCCTTTTTTGTCTTCTCCACATAACCTCCACCATCATATTCTATTCCATCCATAGTGCTATATCCATGGCTCATGCTCATGTATTGTGTGAGAGTTGAAAAAGTTTGAGAATACTAAAGTATGAAACAATTGCTTGGCTGACACCGGGATAGGCATGAGGGGTACCTTGTGTTAAGAAAAGGGAGCATACAAGACTATATGATTTTGTAGGGATAACATTCTCGAAGCATTGATATTTTGAAAGACATGATTATTTGTTGGGATGCCCTAAGTATTATTGTTTTTATGTCAAATGATAGACTATTGCCTTGAATCACTCGTGTCTAAATATCCATGCCATGATTAGATACATGATCAAGATTATGCTAGGTAGCATTCCACATAAAAAATATCTTTTTTATCATTTACCTACTCGAGGACGAGCAGGAATTAAGCTTGGGGATGTTGATACGTCTCCGTCGTATCTATAATTTTTGATTGTTCCATGCCAATATTATTCAACTTTCATATACTTTTGGCAACTTTTTATACTATTTTGGGACTAACATATTGACCCAGTGCCCAGTGCCAGTTCCTGTTTGTGCATGTTTTATGTTTCGCAGAAACCCAATATCAAACGGAGTCCAAACGGGATAAAAACGGACGGAGAATTATTTTGGAATATTTGTGGTTTTTGGGAAGAAAAACCAACGTGAGACGGTGCCTGAGGGGGCCACGAGGCAGGGGGGCGTGCCCCAGGGGGCAGGCAAGCCCTGGACCCTCATGGGCACCCCGTAAGGCGGTTCACGCTCTTCTTTTGCCGCAAGAAAAGCTAATTTTATGAGAAAAATCTGGGCAAAAGATTCACCCCAATCGGAGTTACGGATCTCAGGATATAAAAGAAACGGTGAAAGGGCATAATCTGGGAACGCCTAAACAGAGAGTGACAGAGAGATAGATCCAATCTCGGAGGGGCTCTCGCCCCTCCCACGCCATGGGAGCCAAGGACCAGAGGGGAAGCCCTTCTCCCATCTAGGGAGAAGGTCAAGGAAGAAGAAGAAGAAGGGGGGCTCTCTCCCCCTTGCTTCCGGTGGCGCCGGAGCGGTGCCGGAGGCCATCATCGTCACCGCAATCTACACCAACACCTCCATCATCTTCACCAACATCTCCATCACCTTCCCCCATCTATATTCAGCAGTCCACTCTCCTGCAACCCGCTGTACCCTCTACTTAAACATGGTGCTTTATGCTTCATATTATTATCCAATGATGTGTTGCCATCCTATGATGTCTGAGTAGATTTTCGTTGTCCTATCAGTGTTTGATGAATTGCTATGATTGGTTTAATTTGCTTGTGGTTATGTTGCTATCCTATTGTGCCCTCCGAGTCACGCAAGCATGAGGGATTCCCGCTGTAGGGTGTTGCAATATGTTCATGATTCACTTATAGTGGGTTGCTTGAGTGACATAAGCATACACCCAAGTAAGGGGGTTGTGGCGTATGGGATAAAGGGGACTTGACACTTTAATGCTATGATTGGGTTTTACCTTAATGATCTTTAGTAGTTGCAGATGCTTGCTAGAGTTCCAATCATAAGTGCATATGATCCCAGAAGAGAAAGTATGTTAGCTTATGACTCTCCCACATAAAACTTGCTATCGGTCTAGTAAAGTAGTCAATTGCTTAGGGACAATTCCACAACTCCTACCACCACTTCTCCACACTCGCTATATTTACTTTATTGATTCTTTATCTAAACAACCCCTAGTTTAAATTTACGTGCTCTTTATTATCTTGCAAACCTATCCAACAACACCTACAAAGTACTTCCAGTTTCATACTTGTTCTAGGTAAAGCGAACACTAAGCGTGCGTAGAGTCGTATCAGTGGCAGATAGGACTTGAGAGAATATTTGTTCTACCTTTAGCTCCTCGTTGGGTTCGACACTCTTACTTATCGAAAGAGGCTACAATTGATCTCGTATACTTGCGGGTTATTAACCGTACAGTACATAAAAATTTCTTCTAGATCAACATCAAGAAATCTATCAAGATTAAATTTTGGAATACCCTCAGTTATACGTTTCATTTCTTCATACCCCAAAAGAATACTAAGCCTTTATGATGCTCAAGGTTAATCAAGTTATCACAATTTTTGGACACGATTTGATCATCAAAGAAATAGCATTGGAGCTTTAAATGACCATGTTCATTGCAGAGTTCACAAGGATGGCGATAAATATTGAATCTTTCAGCACAATCATCTAGCCTTTCTTGCAACCATTTAGTTTCCAAATACATATGCCTCTTGCAAAATCTATCTTCCCTATTTGGTGTGTACTTGCAAGCTCTATGTATTCCACAAAAATTGACATGCTTATAAGAGACATTTTCATCATGACTAGTGCAATCATCATTAGTACTATGGATATTCAAATAGTTCATACTAACAACATTGCAATGATGATCATCATTCAAATATTTAGTGCCAAACATTTTATAGACTTCTTCTTCTAGCACTTGAGCACAATTTTCCTTTCCATCATTCTCACGAAAGATATTAAAAAGATGAAGCGTATGTGGCAAACTCAATTCCATTTTTTTGTAGTTTTCTTTTATAAACTAAACTAGTGATAAAACAAGAAAACTAAAAGATTCGATTGCAAGATCTAAAGATATACCTTCAAGCACTCACCTCCTCGGCAACGGCGCCTGAAAAGAGCTTGATGTCTACTACACAACCTTCTTCTTGTAGACGTTGTTGGGCCTCCAAGTGCAGAGGTTTGTAGGACAGTAGCAAATTTCCCTCAAGTGGATGACCTAAATTTATCAATCCGTGGGAGGGTTAGGTTGAAGATGGTCTCTCTCAAGCAACCCTACAACCAAATAACAAAGAGTCTTTTGTGTCCCCATGTCGGTGTACTAAAGTAGGGGTACCTTAGTATCCCGAACTTGTGCATGGGCAGTCGCAGCGTCCCGCGGCAAGGCTTGTCGGGCGTCCGCCAAGATCCTTCGCTATTTCTATAACTGCCATTCAAGAACAAAGTGTTTTTGACTAAGAAGGCAAGGCTCCGGCAAGAATAGCTCGCCGGGAAGGACAAGGCCCCGGCAAGAGGAGCTTGCCGGGAAGGCCAACCAAGGCACTGCGAAGAACTTGCCGCGACGCGCCGCGCGTCCCGGCAGGGCCCGACGAGCGACAAGCTTTCGGGTGCGGAAAGACAACGGTCGCGGCAAGGCATTTGCCGCGATGAAGCCACCACTGCTACCACGCCCAAAGACATCTCGACGACGTGTCGCCACAGATCGTTCTGGCGCGCGTGGCAAGTAGCAGGCAGCCAAGCGTGCGAGGTGGCAAGTGGATATGACGAGAAGGCCATCGTGGCGATCGGTGGCGCCCTAACGGTCGATTCTGCCTTTGCTTAGGCGATCGGACGGGCATTAAATGCCCTTGTCCCATGCCGTCGAGTTAGGTAGGGGGCATGTTGATAGCGGTTGTACCGACCCTATTTTACTTTTTTACCCCTCTCAGCGTTGCCACACTGCGGTGACCTCTTTAACCTATAAAAGGAGGCCCATGCGCGCGTGGGGGTTCGACTCATTCGAAACTACAACACACCTACGCTCTCGAGCAAGAACAGAATAGAAACACAAAGCAGCAGTGGGAGTTTTATCTCTCCGGAGAGCTCCGAAGCTGGGTAAAATCCCTCACGTGCTTCGCCTCGATCTGCTCTTCGTGCGCCCTCCGCTCCCTTGCCGGACGGAAATGGGCCCTGCCCCATAGGTGTTCGTTTCCCAAGACATCTTTGGCACACCAGGTAGGGGGGCATCGAGGTTGTGCGAACCTGATCCGGCGTCTGCACGCGCTACATCATCATCTTCATCGACATGCCACCGAAGAAGAATACTTCGGAGGTGGCTGGCCCGTCCGCGTCGATCCCACCATCACCGGAGCAAGAGGGCGGCGGGGTAGACGCCGGCGGAGGAGCGGGCGCCGACGGGGGGACTCACATCGTCACCAGGTCCAAGGACAAGGCCCCGCAAGCTTCGGCGTCTGTACATACACCGCACCCCTCCTAGGAGGTGCAGGATCGACAACGCCATGGTGCTCCTAGCACCGTGCTCGCGTTGGAACAAGGCCAAGCCGGCGGATCGCGGGACGCTCAAGGCCAACATGCACGCCAACACGTTGGCGCAAGTGCGGCACGGTCGCCGGGACGAGATGTTGCTCCTTCTAACACTGTTAGAAGTTTGAGCATATCCCGCTCCTCGCGTCGTTCGCCCCCGCCGCCGAATACCCCAGAGGAAGCGTTGGCTCGAGCCCAACTGCTACTAGACTACCCTCCAGCGCCAGACAAGATCGACGACTGGAGGATCACCATCCAGAGCCTCATCGGCTTCGCCAACGGCGACAAGCCCCGCAACCAAGCTCGTCGAAGCCGCGGCAAGACGCCCAGGCGCAAGCCGGTGGCGACAAGACCGGTGGAGGTGCCACCACCGTGCACTCCCCGCCCCGAAGGCCAAGATCGCCGACTCACCGGGCCAACCTCAACACCGACTCCACCGCGTCGTCGGACCCGCGAGCTCGCCGTGATCAACGCCATGTTCTCCAAGAACGACGACACGAAGACGCTCGCACTCGCATCGAGCGTCGAAGAGAAGCGCGGCGTCAGTCACACCAGCGCGCTCGGCCCACTGTCGATATGCATGCGCCAGGGAACCAGCGACTTGTCGACTGTGATAGGTTGCCCTGCATTCACTCGTGAGCTGCGGCAGGTCCAAAGGGCCCAAGACTAAGAACTTCGCCGCGACGCATTCGAGAAGTACGATGGCAGGATACATCCGTCGGAGTTCCTCAAAGATCTACACCATCGTGGTGCAGGCTGCGGGGCGCGACGAGAAGATCCTCGCCAACTACTTCCGCGGTGCTCAAGCCCAACGCCGATCTTGGCTCATGCACTTGCCGGACAACTCTATCTCCTCATGGGCGGATTGTGCCATCGGTTTGTCGGCGCCTTCACAGTGGCCACAAACCCCATGGCCAAGAAAGCGATCTTCATCTGCTCGCCCGAAGGAAGGAGAACCCTGCGCAAGTTCATACAGAGATTCAGCCAGTGCAATGCAACATCCTGCACATCCACCCCGCCGCGGTTATCGGCGCGTTCCACCGTAACGTCGCGTAATCGCAGGATGAGGAGGAGATGGCGATGTGCAAAATCAGAGATGTCAGCGAGCTATATGCTCTGGCCGATAAATGTGCGCGTCGAGGAGGGGAGAAACTCCCGGAGAGAACGCAGGAGCGTATGATCTCGACGGTGAGGATGCCGCCCCGGCAAAGAAGAACCGGAGGCGGAACAACAGAAAGAGAAAAACTAAGGATGTGCTAGTTGTCGAGCAGTCAGGCAACGGAGGTGGCGCCGAGAAGGCCAAAGCTGGTGACTCCGGCAGTGTGGTGGCCGCCGACAAGCGGGACGGCCCGCAAGCAAGATCGCAAGATCCACCGCACCAAGGGCCATGATCTCTGTGCACGCAAGAAGGTTGAGCAGCTTGTTGAGCTGCAGAAAGCTGAATACGAGCGCCGCGACAAGGAGAAGGCCCAAGAAGGTGGAGGAGGATCCGGCAAGAAGCGTCCCGCCCGGGGAGGGCGCCGCGGCAAGGCCAAGCAGCGGCAAGGAGACAGGCCTCCCCGCGGCCGTGACAAGGATGAAGACGAGGACGAAGACGAAGAGATGGATGAGGATGAGGCCGACGAGCAGGAGTTCCAGAAGGCAACATAGGTTTTGTGCGTTGACCGTGGTGCTTCTCTGCACACCTCGCACCGCCAACTCAAACAGTGGGTGCGGGAAGTGAACGCAGCAGAACCGTCCGTTGAGTCGCGCAAGCCCCTGAAGTGGTCCAACACGCCCATCGTCTTTGACATTGAGGATCACCCTGATCGCATAACTGCGGTCGGGTGCTTGCCGATGTTGGTTTCGCCAACAATCCGCAACCTCAAGGTCACGAAGATGCTGGTTGACGGCGGGGCGGCTTGAATTGATCTCTTCGCGGTGCTCAAGAAGCTCCAGATCCCGACAATGAGCTCAAGAGACTGGTACCTTTCAAGGAATAAATCCGGGAAGGAGCAAGCCGAAGGGGAAGATTACACTGCCAGTGACATTTGGCAGCGAACTGAACTTCAGGACAGAAAAGGTCACCTTTGACGTGGCTGAAGCTCCCCGGGGGGAAGAAGAAGACCAAGTCCGGCAAGAGTAGCTCTGATGCCCACTCCGGCAAGCGCACCTCTTCTGAGTGCTGCGCTACCGTCGAGGACGCACCATCGAGCTCCACCGGCAAGTGCAAGAAGGCAAAGACAACTTCACCGAAACCAAGAAAGTGGCCGCTAAGGAGGACGGACCGGTGGTACCTTCACCATCGATTGCCACGCTTGACCCTAAATAGGAAAGCGCTCGTTGCTTTCTCGCGGGCGAATGTCAATGTGTTTGCATGGCAACCATCCGACATCCCGGTGTTCCTGTGAAGGTAATTGAGCACCACCTTGCCGTCTGCCCTCACGCGCGGCCCGTCAAGCAGAGAGTCAGGAAACAAGCAGTGGAACGCCAAGAGTTCATTGCAGAAGAGATCAAGAAGTTGGAAGCAGCAGGCCTAGTCCGAGGAGTACTCCATCCGACGTGGTTAGCCAATCCAGTAGTCGTGCTCAAGGCGAACGGGAAGTGGAGGCTTTGTATTGACTTCACTGATGTTAATAAAGCTTGTCCCAAGGATCCATTTCCCTTGCCGCGCATTGACCAGATTGTCGACTCCACGGCAGGATGTGATTTGCTTTCGTTTCTTGACGCATACTCAGGATATCATCGGATCTTCATGGCGAAGAAGATGAAGAAAACCGCATTCATTACTCCATGTGGCACGATCGCTTTGTACGAATGCCTTCGGATTAAAGAATGCTGGTTCAACATTTGCAAGGGTAGTCACCATGCTTTTGAGCCACAGTTGCACGTAAATGTAGAAGCTACATGGATGACATAGTGGTCAAGAGCAAGGACAAAGAAACTTTGATCCAAGATTTAGACGAGACTTTTGCAAATCTGCACAAGATCAATCTCAAGTTGAATCCCGAGAAGTGCATGTTTGGAGTTCCTTCCGGCAAGCTTCTCGGATTCTTTGTATCTCAGCGAGGGATCGAAGCCAATCCCGACAAGATCAAAGCCATTGAACAGATCGACGCACCGAAGCGCGTCAAGGATGTGCGAAGGCTTGCCGGCTGTGTTGCTGCTCTCAGTAGGTTCATCTCTAAGTTCTGCTGAGCGCCTGCCATTTTTCAAAATTTTGAAAAGGCAGGTCCAATGAAATGGACTCGAAGCGAGGCTGCGCCGCAGACTTGAAGAGATACCTATCCTCCACTCCAATACTTGTCGCACCTAAGCCACAAGAGAAGTTGTTGCTATATCTAGCGGCAACCAATCAAGTGGTTAGTGCTGCGTTAGTAGCAGAGAGGGAGGCGGATGATGAGCCAGCGATCATGCAAGCGAGTCCAAGCGACAAGCGTGGGGCTTCCCGACAAGTTCGGGTCCGGCAAGGATGGATCTCAAGCAGCCACAAGAAGAGAAGCGAAGAAGATGGTGCAATACCAGTTTATTTTGTCGGTTCCCTTCTGCAGGGGCTAGGTCAAGATACTCGGTGTGCGAAGTTGCTTTTCGCCTTCTCATGGCCTCGAGAAAGCTGCGCCATTATTTTCGAGCACATGAGATCATAGTTGTCACCGCTTTCCGCTGAAGAGGATATTGCGTAATCCATAAGCAACAGCAGAATTGTCGAGTGGGCACTGGAACTGTCGAGCTTTGGCCTCAAGTTTGAAAGTACTTCAACTATCCAGAGCCGAGCATTGGCAGAATTCATAGCAGAGTGGACACCAACACCCGATGAAGAAACTCCGGAGACGAGGATCCCCGTCAAGGAAGCAAACAAAGAATGGATCATGTACTTTGATGGTGCCTTCTCGCTGCAAGGCGCCGGTGCGGGTGTGTTACTTGTCGCACCCACTGGAGAGCACCTCAAGTACGTGATCCAAATGCACTTTCCCAAGGAGCAAGCAACAAACAATACTGCAGAGTATGAAGGCTTACTTGCCGGACTCAGATCATGGCGGACCTTGGGATCAAGAAGCTAATTGTCAGGGGTGACTCACAGCTTGTCGTCCGTCAAGTGAACAAAGATTATCAGAGTCCGTTGATGGAAGCCTACATCGATGAAGTGAGGAAGTTGGAAGAGCATTTTGACGGCCTGCAAATGGAACATGTTCCAAGAGCTCAAAATGACATTGCAGATGGCCTGTCAAAATGCGCCGCACTTAAATTGCCTGTGGAACCAAGGATCTTTGTGCTCAAACTAACTCAACCATCTGTAACACCATCAACTGGACAGAGCAAGAAGAGGAAGGTAATTTCTGGTGACTACTTTCCGGCAGAGCTCCCCGAAGCCGCCGCCAAGAAGGTCCCCAAGATCAACACAAAGAGTGCTGAGGAGCGGTCTGCTCCGACAAGCCCGAGGGTTTGTTTCATTGAAGGCACTCTCCCGACAAGTTGTGTCCCAACACGCTTGCCGGGAGCATCACGCCCGGCTGAATCACGATTCTGCCATGGAAGGTGTGTTCCGCAGCAAAGATTTGCGCCTTTAGTCCTCGCTGCTGAGCCACAAGCTCCGGCATGGGCACAGAGATCGCCCATTTCCTTGAGACAGGAGAACTTCCCAAGAGCAAGAAGAAGCGAGAGAGTAGCCCGGCAATCAAGTATGTACCAGTTTGTCGATGGCATCTGCATGTAAGAAGATTCAACGGAGTGAAATTGAAGTGCATTTCCCGGGAAGATGGACAGGAGCTGTTGGCGGAGATACATGGAGGCATATGTGGTCACCATGTTGGCGCAAGAGCACTTGCCAGCAAAGCCTTCCGCAAGGTTTCTTCCGCCAACAGCCTCCAGATGCAATCGCACAAGTAACCAAGTGTGAAGCGCAAGGCCCACTCCAGCAGATACATCAACCAGCTCAAGCTCTCCAAACAATCCCTTTATCTGGCCATTTTCGGTCAGGGGCTCGACATCCTCGGCCCCTTTCCCGAAGTTGTCGGGGCTTCGAGTACTTGTACGTGGCGATCGACAAGTTCACGAAGTGGCCGGAGGTGGAAGCGATGAGGAAGGTGACAAGACAACAAGCAATCAAGTTCTTCAGTCAATTGTTTGCCGCCGAGTCCCTAACGGGATCATCACCGACAACGACACACAATTCACGAGCCGCACCTTCATGCAGTACGTCCAAGATCTTGGCGCCAAGATCTGCTTCGCTTCTGTTGCTCACCCGAGATGCAACGGTCAAGCGGAGAGGGCGAACGCTGAAGTGCTGCATGGGCTCAAGACCAGGACTTTCGATAGGCTGCACAGGTGCGGAAGAAACTGGATCGAGGAGCTGCCGGTGGTTCTTTGGTCGATCAGGACGACACCAAATCGAGCCACTGGACAGACACCTTTTGCTCTTGTCTACGGAGCAGAGGCAGTTCTCCCCACGGAACTCGTATACGGATCGCCTCGAGTGCTCGCTTATGATGAGCTTGAGCAAGAGCAGCTGCGGCAAGATGACGCGCTGCTCCTTGAGGAAGATCGTCTTCAGGCTGCTGTACGAGCTGCTCGCTACCAGCAAGCTTTGCGCTGCTACCATAGCCGCAAAGTTAATGCCAGAAGTTTCGAGGAAGGCGACCTTGTTCTTCGGCGTGTTCAATCCGCCAAGAATTCCAACAAGTTGACGCCAAAGTGGGAAGGCCCTTATCGGGTAAAGCGAGTCACAAGGCCAGGCGCTGTCCGCCTTGAGACCGAAGATGGCTTTCCGGTGAGCAACTCCTGGAACATAGAGCATCTTCGTAAGTTTTACCCATAAGGCGCGGTTGTCGGAACCTGTTCCGGCAACCACCTTTTGTACAAGCCTTGCCGCTGTCGCATGTAACCCTTTGTACAAAGCCGGGCGCAGATCCCGTGCATAAATAAAATTCATGTGCTTTGCACATCTTGTCAAATTTCATGCATTTTTTTCTTTTTGCATGCTTTATCTGACACTTTGTGCAGCACTTGACCCCGGTAAGCAGTAACGAGCCTTGAGGCTCCATATCTTTATTTTCTCTTCTTTCTTTTTCTCAAAAGGAAGGTTCCTCCGCCCACAAGTTCACCGGGGGGGAGGAGAGGATAAGAAGATAATGGTGTGGACTAGGCGTCGCTCAAAGAAGTTTTGGCCTTGCCGGGGCACGGACGACAAAAAGAAAAAGCTAAGTCGCCAAAGTCTGAGCATAATCAGTTTATAAAATTTTAAGTTATCTTCCTTGAACGACCGTGTTTTGTATGGAAAACCTGTGCGCGGAGGAACCTCCTCGTAGCTAGTTGCGCCCTTACTTTGTTTCGAGCCCGCTCAACAACTTAAGTGTGCTGCAACTAGTTATGCAAGGTTTCTTGTCGAGCCGACACCGCCAATGGCTGCTGATGTTCCAAGACTCAGCACTTGCGGCAAGCATGCTCATGGCCGCAAGTTCCCTAAAAGCGAGGGTAAAAGCATACAAAGAAAGGAATCAAGTAAAGGAGATAGCGAGCAAGCATTGCCTGAATAAAGTTATATTACAAAAGTAACTTGTTGCGTAATCGACTAAATTGTTCTCATGACTTAAATAACAGCGACAAGGAAGGAGAAGAAGGGTGGCCTAATCCACACGCTCGCCGTCAACCCTCCTGACCTCATTCACCTTGTCCACAATGGGTGCGACAATGGCTTTGAGTTCTTCGAGATCAGCACCCGCCGGCAGCTTCTTGAGGACGCGGGTGAGGTCGAGGCCCGGATTGCGGAAGAGTATCTTCACCAACACCTTCTCCAAGACCTTGGTGCAGATTGCGTGTGACTCGTCAGCCAGCTTCTTTGGGATCCTTTCCCGGAGCTGCTGGAGAGCCGTCGCCACACCTTTGAAGAAAAGAGTAAGCTTGGCGCTGGTTGGAGGTTCTCGTCAGAGGAGTACCCAAAGCCCGCCAAGTCCAGTTCCGCTAGCTCTTCATCGATGACTGCAGCAATGTTGACGAGGCCCTCCGTCCAGAGCTCCACTGTAGCCTTGAAGGTGTTTTGAGTCTCAGCAGCCCTCGTCAGCAGCTCCTCGTTGCCCTTGATCTCCTTCTTCAAGTCACCCTCTCGCCTCTTGGCGGCGTCCAACGTCTCCGTCAATGTGGCCAACCTCAGCTCCAGATCAGCACTTGATTCCTTCACGGCGTTCAGTTCCCGGACCTTATCGGCGAGCTGAACTTGCAGATCGCCATGAGCGAGGGCATCCTTCTCGCGTTCGCGCTGGAGTGCGGCAAGCTCCTCATTCTTCCCTTTCATGTCAGCTTCCAGCTACGTCACCTTCGTTTCCAATTCCTTCTTGGCGGCCTCGGCAGCTGCGGCAACATCCTTTGCTTCCTTGAGCGCCCCGCCAAGTGATTGCTCCCGTGCGGCGAGCTCCTCCTCGTGGCTGTCCAGGTTAACCTTTTTCTGTGTCAGTTCACCTTCCCGCCTGGACAGCTCCTCGGCGGCGAGCCTCTGCTACTCCTCGGCTTCAGCCTTTTCGAGGATGAATGCCTTCTTCGCCTCGACAAGCTGCGCCCTCTCCTCAGCAATAGACCGGAGGGCCTCTTGGTTGCGGCTCTAGAGCTCCTCCGCATGCTTCTCTATGTCGACTCCCGCCCGTGCGACAAGCGCTTCCTGGGACTCCAGCTTCGCCTGCCGGGCGTGGTAGAGCGACACCAGCTTCCGGAGCAGTTGCTCCTCCTCGGACTCGCCGCTGCTGCTGCTTGGTGCGTCAACCACTGACAGCCCGGCGGAGGCGAGCACCTCTCCGTCAAAAGACTCTCCCTCGATCGGCACCCTAGAGCTCGACGCCCAGGGAAGATGGATGAAGACACCCTCGCCGGCCTTCAAGTAGGCGCCGGGCTGGGGCTCCTCGGAGCCCGGTGCTGCGTCAGCGGCAGAGGGGTCGGCGGTCGGTGTAGCGCCGTGCGCTCCTACGCCCTCTGGGTCGTCAGTATGATCGCCGGGCCCCTCGCTAGCTCCTGCACCAGCAGCCTTGGCGGCCTCCTCGCTGGCGGGATCATCAGCATCGGCCTCTTCCTCGGCGGCGGCGGCACCTTCAGTGTTGCCGTGTGCATCCTCCTCACCAGTGGCCTCAGTCTCCATCGGGTCCGTGAGAGGGGATCTGAGGACAGGAAGAGGAAGGAAAAGTCAAGCAAAGATCCAAAAAGAAGATCAGAAGAAGAACCCAAGGGAAGATTTCCGACAAGAAGGGTTACCTGTGCTGGGCTCTGTGACCATGGGCTCCTCCACCGAAGGCTCACTAGTTCCGTCCCTTGCCGGGGACCTCTCCCTTGCCGGGGAGCGCTCCCTTGTCGGGGAATCGCCCCTTGGTGGCGTAGTCGAAGCAGACAGCACCTCCGGGGCGGCTTCTACTTGCTCCTGATGGGCCTGTTCTGCTCCTACACAAATAAATCAACAATCAAGATGCCAGCAAAAGAAAAAGCACCCATGCGCGCCCCACAACAGGAAGTGAACCAAACACTTACGCTGGGGGCTGTGCTGGGGGCTGCTTCGAGGAGATGGTATCGGGTCCGTCAAGGTAGTCTCGGACGTGTCCTCTGCCATCACAGCAGGATCGTCCTCAATGACAACCACGGGGACCTTGGCCCTCTTCGCCGCTCTCTCGGCCAGAGTCCTGAAATGGAACGAGGTTCAGAGGGAAGCAGGTCAGATGCAAGACAAGAAACAACAAAAATTGAAGAAATACAAGTACAGCAAGGAAAAAGTCTTACTCCTCCTCCTCCTCTTCCTCCTCGTCGGAGCTCAGCGCGGAGAGGTCGAAGTCTGGTACCCTTTCTGCGCGGTGTGGCGGAGGAGTAGGCTCCCTCGGACATTTGCCGGGGGCTGCGGCAGGATCAGGCGTGGCGGCTCGAGAAGACCCAGCCCAGTTGCCGGCGCAGCATGAGAGGCTCCCGCAACGTTATTTGCCGCGTGGAGCGTGCTGGCGCGCTGCGGCTGTTGGCCCGTCTGCCGCCTGTTGTGTCTCCGCCCGCCAAGACGCCTCCTTGTTTGAACTGGGGCTGCGCCTGAGGGGCCCGATGCGCAAGCTGCTTGAAGATGGTTGGCCACGCGCGCCCGGCAGCTCGCTTGCCTCGGCTTGGGCTCCTCCTCGCCAATGACCTCCCGCCAAGGTCCTCTCGGTCGGCAAGGCTTGCCGCCTCGGCCGCCCGCCTCCCAACATGAAGCCAACCGCCGCGGCGGCGGCCGCCGCCGCTTCGCCCAGTGGCGATGTACCGCATCTCCTCGTCGGTGGTGTCGCGGGTGAGGAGCCTCGCCATCGGCGCGGACTGCTACCTCCGCCAAGCCGCTGAAGAATTGCCGCGACGACATCGCCGGCGGGCTCCATCAAGTTGGGATAATCCGTGCGAAGTCGCACCGCATCATTGCACGGATGCGATCACGCGGGAGTTGTTACCTGATGGGATGACGCCTGCGGCAGCCTGAACCACTCCGGATGGTTGGCGCGTGCTTGAATAGCTCCTTGAGCATCCCGTCAAGCTCCGAAGCGTGAAGTTGAAGTTGAGGCCCGGACGTAGCCTCATGATATCCGCCGGGCCGCCAAACAGCCAGGCGGGCCTCCTCCTCTCCTGCAGAGGGGCGATGCGACGGCGAAGGAAGTCCGCGCCAACGGCCCCTACTATGAGCCCGGCAAGCCTGAGCCGCAGGATTCGGGTGGTGGCGATCTTCAGCTTGGCATCGTCCGGCGACAGAGCGCCGATCGCCGCCAAGACTACCAGTGTCTGGCGCAGTTAGTAAATGGATGCGGATTGGCGTCAACGATCCAGCACCACTCCGCCCTCCACTCGTCCCATTTGCTGCGGAGCTCCCCCTCCAGATACACCTCCTTCATGCCGACTTGTGAGATCCAGGCGATCCCGCTGGCTAAGGGCTCTCCTTTCTCGGCTCGGGGGATGAAATAGTGGCGAAAAAGAGCAACATTTGGGTGGATACCAACGAAGTTCTCGCAGAGATGTGCGAAATCCACCATTGTCAGAACGGCGTTGGGAGTGAAGTCAAGGAGATGAAACCCGTAGGTATTCATGATATCATAGAAGAAATCAGAAAAAGGTGGGCTGAGTCCGCAGTAGAAGAACACTGGAAAGAAATGGTACCCTTTTGGGCACCGCTTCGAAGTAGAAGCTTCGGCGGAGAGCACCGGCGTGCGCGGATGCGCCCGCGTCTCCGTCGACTAGAAGAGGTAGAACTCCTCCCGCAATGCCTTCGGGGTGAGCTCGGGGGGGAAAGCACTCGCTCCTTGCGCAGCGCCTCAAGCCGCAACGCCGGCCGATTTCAGCGCTTGCGGTCTTGAGCCATGGCGAAGCGGCGGGGAGCGCTCTCTTTCGCTTGGGAAGCGGAGGGGAGCGGCGGAGCTTTCTGAGGAAGAAACCGCAAGTGGCAAAGGTGGGGGAACGGCCCCTGTTTCCTCTGCTTATAAAGGGGAGAGGCGAACGTTACGCCTTTCTTGATTTAAGAATTGCCCACGATCTCTCCCACGACGCCGCGTTTGACGCGTGCCGTTACGGGAGGACGCGGTGGATACGGAGTTAGATTTGGTATGGACCCATGCCGCGCGTGCCCGTGCCCTGTTTTGGGCCTGGCCTAACAGCGCTCGGCACCGTGTATGGCCCAGGCCCGGGGGCTCCTGTCGGTGTACTAAAGTAGGGGTACCTTAGTATCCCGAACTTGTGCACGGGCAGTCGCAACGTCCCGCGGCAAGGCTTGCCGGGCGTCCGCCAAGATCCTTCGCTATTTCTATTACTGCCATTCAAGAACAAAGTGTTTTTGACTGAGAAGGCAAGGCTCCGGCAAGAATAGCTCGCCGGGAAGGACAAGGCCCCGGCAAGAGGAGCTTGCCGGGAAGGCCAACCAAGGCACTGCGAAGAACTTGTCGCGACGCGCCTCGCGTCCCGGCAGGGCCCGACGAGCGACAAGCTTTCGAGTGCGGCAAGACAACGGTCGCGGCAAGGCATTTGCCACGACGAAGCCACCACTCTGCGCCCACGCTCCAGCACATCCGACGACGTGTCACCACAGGATCGTTCCTGGCGCAAGTGGCAAGTAGCTGTGCAGCCAGGCGGTGCAAGGTGGCAAGTGGATATGACGAGAAGGCCATTGTGGCGATCGGTGGCGCCCCTAACGGTCGATTCCTGCACTATTTAGGCGACCGGAGGATGGGCATTAAATGCCCTTGTCCCCTGCCGTTAGAGTTAGGTAGGGGGCACTGTTGATAGTGGTTGTACCGACCCCTATTTTTACTTTTTTACCCCTCTCTGTGTTGCCACCTGTCGGTGACCCCTTTAACCTATAAAAGGAGGCCCATGCGCATGTAGAGGGGGTTCGACTCATTCGAAACTACAACACACCTACGCTC
This sequence comes from Aegilops speltoides, assembly GCA_021437245.1. Classification (NCBI taxonomy): domain Eukaryota; kingdom Viridiplantae; phylum Streptophyta; class Magnoliopsida; order Poales; family Poaceae; genus Aegilops; species Aegilops speltoides. The sequence continues at coordinate 423,506,466 of CM038147.1, forward strand.
TCGAGCAAGAACAGAATAGAAACACAAAGCAGTAGTAGGAGTTTTATCTCCGGAGAGCTCCGAAGCTGGGTAAAATCCCTCGCGTGCTTCGCCTCGATCTGCTCTTCGTGCGCCCTCTGCTCCCTTGCCGGACCGAAAGGGGCCCTGCCCCATAGGTGTTCGTTTCCCACGACACCCCAACACACCCAATACAATGGTAAATTGTATAGGTGCACTAGTTCAGCGAAGAGATGGTGATACAAGTGCAATATGGATGGTAGATATAGGTTTCTGTAATCTGAAAATACAGAAACAACAAGGTAACTAATGCTAAAAGTGAGCACAAATGGTATTGCAATGCTTTGAAACAAGGCCTAGGGTTCACACTTTCACTAGTGCAAGTTCTCTCAACAATAATAACATAACTGGATCATATAACTATCCCTCAACATGCAACAAAGATTCACTCCAAAGTCACTTATAGCGGAGAACAAATGAATAGATTATGGTAGGGTATGAAACAACCTCAAAGTTATCCTTTCTGATCGATCTATTCAAGAGTCCATAGTAAAATAACACGAAGCTATTCTTTCTGTTCAATCTATCCTAGAGTTCGTACTAGAATAACACCTTAAGACACAAATCAACCAAAACCCTAATGTCACCTAGATACTCCAATGTCACCTCAAGTATCCGCGGGTATGATCATATGATATGCATCACACAATCTCAGATTCATCTATTCAACCAACACAAAGAACTTCAAAGAGTGCCCCAAAGTTTCTACCGAAGAGTCGGGACGAAAACGTGTGCCAACTCCTATGCATAAGTTCACAAGGTGAACCCGCAAGTTGATCACCAAAACATATACATAAAGTAGATCACATGAATATCCCATTGTCACCAAAGATAAGCACGGCAAGACATACATCAAGTGTTCTCAAATCCTTAAAGACTCAATCCGACAAGACAACTTCAAGGGGAAAACTCAAATCATCACAAGAGAGTAGAGGGGGAGAAACATCATAAGGTCCAACTATAATAGCAAAGCTCGCGATACATCAAGATCGTGCCGAATCAAGAACACGAGAGAGAGAGATCAAACACATAGCTACTGGTACATACCCTCAGCCCCGAGGGTGAACTACTTCCTCCTCGTCATGGAGAGCGCCGGGATGATGAAGATGGCCACCAGTGAGGGGTCCCCCCGCCGGCAGGGTGCCGGAACAGGGTCCCAAGAGGTTTTTGGTGGCTACAGAGGCTTGCGGCGGCGGAACTCCCGATCTAGGTTATTTTCTGGAGGTTTGGGTATTTATAGGAATTTTTGGCGTCGGTCTCACGTCAAGGGGGTCTCCGAGTCGTCCATGAGGCAGGGCGGCGCGCCCAGTGGGTAGGGCTCGCCCTCCATCCTCGTGGACGGCTCGGGACTCTTCTGGCCCAACTCTTTTACTCCGGGGGCTTCTTTTGGTCCATAAAAAATTGTCAAACATTGGCACGTCAATTGGACCCCTTTTGGTATTCCTTTTTCTGTAAAACTCAAAAACAAGGAAAAATAGAAAGTGGCACTGGGCTCTAGGTTAATAGGTTAGTCCCAATAATCATATAAAATAGCATATAAATGCATATAAAACATCCTAGATGGATAAGATAATAGCATGGAACAATAAAAAATTATAGATACGTTGGAGACGTATCACAGTGCGGGACGCGGCATCCCATCTGGAAGTAATGACGTGTCGCCCTCCAATTGGCGCTGTGGGCTCTTGCCTGGCACGCGATCCGGCGCAAATATGCACGCTCGATCCGAGGACGCCTAGCGCACAGGAGTTCCAGGCGGCGCAATATCTTCCTCGTGCTCCGCGTCTGCTTCGTCTCCTTCTGGCTCATGAAATACCAGATCGTTTTCTACAAAATTTTGATCATTTTCTGCACCATTTCTGCTACATGATCATACACACGAGAAGAGACAGTCCTACTAGTAGGATCATCAGTTGGGTCAGTACAATTATCGCCCCCATGATCAATGTTTTGGAGATGTGGTGGTAGAAGAAGTATTTCATTCTTGAGGAGTGCTCCAGCATTACGACGAAGAGATTCAAAAGGATAGACAGATTCATCAAATACGACATCTTGAGAGATATAAACCCTACCGGTGGAAACATCAACGCATTTAACTCCTTGTGAATTGGACTATATCCAAGGAATACACATTTTTTGGAACGGAGTGCAAGCTTGCGTGCATTATATGGACGAAGGTTGGGCCAACAAGCACAACCGAATACACGAAGTGATTTGTAGTCAGGGGTAGCACCAAAAAGACGTGTGATGTGAGTCTCAAATTTTATGACTTTACTAGGAAGAAAATTAATAAGATATGTAGCAGTCAAGAATGCTTCATCCCAGAACTTTAGTGCCATGGATGCATTTTGTAGGATCGGAAGTATGTCTAGAGGGGGGGTGATTAGACTACTTGACAACTTAAAAGTTTATGCCTTTTGATTGGAGTAGATTCTTAGCAAGTTCACAATGATAACCAAGTCAAGTATCACCCTACACATGCAATTCTAGAGTTGTGGCAGCGGAAAGTAAATTGCACGTATAGTAAATGAGAGGTGGAGAAGAGCAAACGCAAGTTGGTGACACGGAGATTTTTCTCGTGGTTCCGATAGGTGGTGCTATCGTCAATCCACGTTGATGGAGACTTCAACCCACGGAGGGTAACGGCTGCGCGAGTCCACGGAGGGCTCCACCCACGAAGGGTCCACGAAGAAGCAACCTTGTCTATGCCATCATGGCCTACGTCCACGGAGGACTAGCCTTACTCGGGGTAGATCTTCACGAAGTAGGCGATCTCCTTGCCCTTACAAACTCCTTGGTTCAACTCCACATCATGACGGAGGCTCCCAAGTGACACCTAACCAATCTAGGAGGCACCACCTCCAAAAGGTAATAGATGGGGTTGGTGATGATGAACTCCTTGCTCTTGTGCTTCAAATGATAATCTCCCCAACACTCAACTCTCCTCACTGATTTGGCTGTGGTGGAAGAAAGGATTGAGTGGAAAGCAACTTGGGAAGGCTAGAAATCAAGTTTCATATGGTGGGAGTGGAGCAACTTGATCTCAACACAAGGGTAGGTAGTTTTCTTCTCGAAATGTAAGGTAGGAGTGGTAGTTCTTTCGATGGCTCTCTCCACGAATGAAGAGGAGGTGGAGGGTATTTATAGCCTCCACACAAAATCCAACTGCTACACACATTTGACCAATCTCGGTCGGACCGAAGTTGACAACTCGGTGAGACCGAAAGTTCAAATCTTGTGAACGTTGGGATTTTCGTGGGACCGAAAATACAATCTCGGTTAGTCCGATTCTTCCAAAGTCTAGGGTTTGCCAATTTCGGTGGGACCGACTTTCTCATCTCGGTGACACCGATTTGAGTACGTAAGGTTCTGAAGCTTGGCAACACCAATTTCGTATATGACCGAGTTTGGAATCGGAAAATCCGAAATTTTAGGATTTGGGTATATGGTGAGGTGGTTCATCTCGGTGTGATGAGTTTGGAATCGGTGGGACCGAGATTACTTATGAGTTTATGTTGGAATGAAAGATTACTTGAAAGTTTGAGAGATAAATCACTAAGCACTTAGAGCAACCAGATCATCATCATAACCTCACCCCTTTTAATAGTATTGGCTTTCCTATGGACTCAATGTGATCTTGGATCACTAAACCAAAAATGGAGTCTTGAGCTTTTGCCAATGTTTTCCTTAGCATTTTGAGGGGTCCACATCATCGGTCATTGCCATACCCATATCACTGAACTTTCGAAATATTCTCAAGAAATGATTAGTTCAATGATATATATGTTGTTATTAATTACCAAAACCACCCGGGGATTAGTTGCACTTTCAATCTCCCCCTTTTTGGTAATTGATGACAACATATAGATCAAAGCTTCGACAAATGATATAATCAATGAATAACATCGTCGCTTTGAGAAGTATGTGATAAGCAAGAGCTCCCCCTAAATTTGTGCATTATTTAAGATTTGCGCTTGAATGCAAATGCACAATCGATTAGGATCATGGGTTACTCTTCCATGTCACATACATCTTGGTGGAGCGCACAAAATGATAAGAATGAATAACATGCACCCAATCACCAAGACATGAGTAAATGATCATACAAGATATGAATGGAATATGATAAGCATCAAGCACACATTAAGCACAGTATGATCAAGCACTCATCAAGATAGAGCAAACGAGTATCAAACACACGAAGTATCTCAAAGAACTCAAAAGTATCTCAAGGAAAACCGCAAACGAAAGAGCAAAAACGAGCACTCTCTCTCGAAGCCCTATGATCTATACAATTTCTCCCCTTTGGCAACAAGTTACCAAAAGTTCGAAGGTATAGAGCTAATCGTCACTCGGGACTCTGCTGGCGGCTCCTGCTGCGTCGATGGAGTGGAGATAGCTGCATCTGCAAAGCTTCCGCTGAAGTCTGTGGAGCTGGAGGAGTGGATATTGGAGCTGGTCTTTGAACCGATGGAGCTGTAGGAGGTGCTTGATGTAGTAGCCCCGGGTCGACCTTTCGAATAGCGGTGATCTGGGCTTTGTGGGCCTTTGGAGCAGCTGCTCATAGTCATCTGGACCATATCACCTTCCATCTCTCTCATGAGCTCGCCTTTTCCCTCTTAGCTTCCTCGATGTCGCCTCAAGCTTGTTGACGGTGACCTGCACTTGATCACTTTGACGCCCGAGCATGGAACTTATCTTCAACTATCCTCTCAAGGCTCTCCCGAGATCGCACTATGCTGGCAGGCGTAGCTCAATTCTCCGAGTGGCTTCAAGAAGTTGTTCGCAACGCTCTTGGGCTTTTCTTTGCTTCCTTCTCAGCTTTAGCTTGTTTGGCAGCTTCAGACTTAGCATGTCCTTCTACGGATGTGGGAGCATCCTCGGTCATCACAACTTCGTTATCCTCATGTTCAGGGCTGCGGTGGCAAGTGGGGTCTATCCAACGGTAGGTGTCCGTGCCAAACTTGGCATTAATGAGCATCTGAATATGCGGAGCAAACCCACACGACCTCTTCAGTCGGCTGCTGCTGTCCTCTTGATAGTCTCAACTATCGTGTCCATCACCTTAAAAGGTGTCTTCGATCTAGAATGTGCAGCATGTTGATAGAATACCCTCTTATCATGCGGTGGTCTCGACTTAGGCATCAAAGTATGCCTCGAATGGTGTTGGTGGTTGGGAGACCTGCTCAAGATAATAGATGAACCAAGCTTCCATATCTCAACATCCTTCTCTTTTACCTCATTGTACATGTTCTTCATTGACTCGTGATTTTTCTTCGAATGCCATACACATCAACATCATCATCCCTTGATACAGTGCATTCAGCAATGCTCTCCATTCTTCAACAGTTGAATGGAATCTACGCCTTCATCATCCATACAATTCGCCATCTGGATAGAAGTGTGCGGTGGCATAGAACTCGCATGATCATCTCGTCATTCCAAGCGAAATACCGACCAACAAACTCTGCAATCCCGCAAGCGGTGAAGCTTTCATGCACATGTGGGAAATAGTCTCTGTGCTTTTCACCGTCGATGTAATCCGATCTACATATCCGTGTCGGCAATAATTGGCTTCTTATCCATGAGCTTTGCCTCATAAAAGTCTTGTTGCTCTCTAGTGTGGAATCTTGAGTCAACTGCTGTTCTTCTCTCCGGTGGCATATGGATCAACTTGCCTCCATAGCCTGAGACCTTTATCCTTCCTTTCTTTCATATTTTCAGCTCGAGGATGAGCTTCATTATGAACTGGCAATTTCTGTCTGAGCTTGAGCAAAACATGTGCCTCATCATCGATTCTCGCAGTGGCACGTTGTCCTTCTTCTTCTCTCAAGCGGTATGTTCCTCACAGTCTTCTTTGGCTTGGCAGCTGGTTTGGCTTGGGCTGCCTTTCTTTGGAGCTGATTGCTTAGCTTTTGTGGGTGCTCCTGCCACGATGGCATCTCCCATCAACTTCGCTTCGAGGAGGCCGAGGTGCTTCCTCATCGTAATCATCATCATCGACTTCTTCATGAACTTTCCTCTTCCTCTTGGAAGTCTTCTTGATCTTCTTTGGAGGTTTCTACTTCCATCTTGAGCTTCTTTGCAGTGATGGATTTCGTTACTTTGCTTGTGCCTTTCTTTGTTGTTGCCCTTGATAGCTCTTGGCAACCACTTGCCTTTTGGCTTAGAAGTTATCTCCTCATCGCAACAAAGTCTGAATCCTCCTCATCGAGTTCCTCTTCTTCACAGCCCCGTAGCAGCTGCAGCAGTCCACTTGGAGTGCTTCTCTCTCCATCATCTGAAAAACTGCTTTCTTGGACTTGTCACCGCCTCAGAATCTCAAGCGCAACTCGACCTGTTCGATTGTCACTTCCATCGAGATATGACCGACAACTTTGTGAATAGAATAGGTATAGGCAGAATAGAAGAGTTATCACAAACTGCAGAGGATTTTGCAAAAGAATGAGTTCAAACTTTAGTTTTAGGTTTTCACAGAATACATGTCGGTCTGACCGAGTCTATAGATTCGGTGAAACCGAAGTGTCTAAACAGACCACATACACCACTTTCGGTTGGACCGAAATGGGTTTCGGTCTAGCCGAGAGCACTAGGGTTTCACTAAATCTTCACTTCGGTCTTACCGATTTGCACAACTCGGTTTAACCGAAAAGTGCAGTGCAATGGCCAGAGGCCAAATCGGTCAGTCCGAAAATGTCGAATCGGTCACACCGAGATGTGTTCGGCGGAAACCTAACCCTAAAATTTTCACTCGAATTTTGTTCTATGATCTAAACGGCTGGATAGGGAGATCTCAATCTTGGCAAGAAACATGACAACACCTATCGTGCATTGAATCAGCGGTTGGAGCACGAGAGGGATGAAACTCACCCAATGCGGTGGAGCTTCACTACGGCGGCAACGGCGCGATGAGAAGGACCGTTGACGGCGATGGAGACCCAAGCGAGGGCGCCAAAGCGATGGCGGAGACGATCCGGAGACCAAGGCGACGACAGCGAAGGGTTTGAGGGCAGAGCGTTTGAAGAAGTAATCAACGCGCGCTGTCCTTGGGTATATATACCCTTCGGCTGTCGGTGGGACCGAGTTTGAAAACTCGGTGGGACCGAGATGGTTAACTGCGTGCAGTTACACACTTCGGTCACGCCGAAATTTGAAACTCGGTTTCACCGAGGTGAAAACCTAGATCAATCCAAGTGATTTGGTCCGTCCGATTTGAGTATATCGGTTTGACCGAAAGTACTTAGAAGGTTTTGGAAGTTAGGCTTTTGACGGATCGGTGGCTCGAGTGCTCCTCACTCGGTGCGTCCAAAAAGTCTTGTTCAAAGTTTGTGATATAAGCATGAATAGAGTTTGAGACAAGAAAGCATAGATAGCTAGGGAGGAACTTAGGCATTCTTGTCCATCCATTTGGTCAAAAAAGAAAACCAAAAGACCAAAGCAACAAATGGATGTCCTCGAATGGATAAAATCATGCATCCAACATGCTCACACAATAAGATAGCAAATGAAATATGTGTCAAACATGCACAAACAAAACACTACCAGCTAGCACACAATTTGGCGATGACTAGGTCATCTATATATGAGTATATTGACTTAGGAGTCAAATGAGAACATATGATCATAGGTCATACTCATCGTTTAAGCACAAGTGGGGTTACCACTTTTCCATAAAGCATTGATGTGTTCACATCATTAGAAGATGCTTTAGCTCATTTCTTTAGAGCAAAGCTCCCCTTGATGTGAGAACCCCTTTAAAGGTCAAACTAACCTTGGGTTGTCGTTGAAGACTTCATGTAGATGTTGAAGATGTGGATGCTCAATGTTGATGAAGATCATCAAGAGTTGGGAGCAATCCTTAGGATTCGGCACTTTCAATACCTACATGGGTTAGTCCCACAAGGAACAAACAAGAATATCCATGGACATAGATTGAAGTACACAATAGATGATGTCCATGAAAGCAATGATTACCTTGTCCCTTGACTTACCAACATGAGGGTTTGTGACTCCATGAACTAGTGCAAGATGTGGAAGTTGATTGCACAAGTCCTTGCCAAAATGAATGTGAGTGAAGTATATTGGCGGAGTCACCCTCAAGACCTCTCTAGTTCTTCTTCTTGGGATCCACATCATCTTGATGGGAATCCTTGGGGTAGTAGTTGAGCTTGTCAAGTAGAACTTGAAGTTGCCTTGGGAACCCACTTGACCATGGCCTTGGGTGCTTCAATGAATGCATCAATCTCCTCTTGAAGCTTGTCCTTGCCTTTTAGCTTGTGGTCTTGTGGTGGAAGGTCATCTTGAGCTTGTTCCTCATTGGAAGAAGTAGGATCATACTTCTCCTCTTGAGAGACGAACTTTGGAGTGGGATATTGACCTTCTTCCCATTCAACACCTTCGGCGTTGAACTTTCGCTCAAAACCAATTCCTTGATTCTTCGGTGTCTTCCTTGTTTGCGAACAATTTCTCAAAGCTTTTGCTTCCGCAAGACTCTTGTAGACACCTTTCTCTATAATCCCTTTCAATAGACTATTTTCTTGCTCAAGTGAAACTTGGCTTGAAACATTGTTAGTGGAATCAAGAGAATTACTAGAAGTAACAACATTTGATTTAGCATGATTATTGTTACTACTAGATGAAGAATTTTTCTTATGCTTGTCATGCTTAGTTTTGATAGGTGGCAAGAAATTAGACAAGAGAAGTCGTTTGGCAAGATATGAAGAACTCTTCTTTCAAGATCGTCATTGATAGCTTTTAGAAACTCATGTTCTTGCTCTAGATTGAGCTTCTCGAGCGTAGCTTCTCATGAGATCTTAGGAGCTCTCTATGATCTTCTTGAGTTGTTTCATGAGCTAACTTAAGAGTGTTTAGTTCTTTAGTTAGACGCTCAATCTCCTTCATAGCATTGTCATTCGACTCTTCTCGACTATAAAGACTACTAGCATGTTCATCATTACTAAGCTCACTAGATTTATCATGTAAAGCTCATCTTCACCAAGCAAGTCATCCTCATCACTATCAAAGTCAATAAACTCAGGGTGTGATACCTTGGGGCCTTTTGCCATGAAGCATCTTCCAATTCCCTCATTTGGTGAATCAAATATGTCATAGGAGTTGGAGTTGGAGGACACGAGAGCAAGACCGCAACACCTTCATCTTGATGTATTCGAGTTGGAGTGATAGCTTCTTTCGAGTGATTGTCGGAGTCGGAGCCGAAACCCATTCACCAACATGAGCTTGATGTTTTCTTCTTGTATAGCTCCTTGATGACTTGTCTTTCCTTTCCGAATCCTTGCTTCTCCGAGAGGATCTTCGTTCATATCGATCATCTCTACTCCTTCTCTCCTTTCGAGGCGACTCTTCTCTTGAGCTTCTTCTTCTTGGAGATTCTTCTCTTCTCTTGTGGGGAGTTGAACACTCATTTGAGTAGTGTCCGGGTCTTCCACAATTGTAGCAGTTCCGATCACGACTAGAAGATCTCTTTTCATCATATGATCTAGACTTTGAGCTTCTTTCCTTGCTTCTACTCTTGTAGAATTTGTTGAAGTTCTTCACCATTAGGCTTATCTCTTCATTGGAAACTAGCTTGTCACTTGAGGATGTGGGAGCTTCAACTGCAGCTTTGTAAGCACCACTTGACTTGTTGTGAAGCTCTTCCTTATCTTTAAGTGTCATCTCATGAGCAACAATCCTTCCAATGACTTCGTAGGCTTGAGATCTTTGTAGTTTGGCATCATTTGGATCAAAGTGCACACGGTGTCATACTTTCCATCCAAAGCTCGAGAATCTTCTTGATGATGAATCGGTCGGTCATTTCTTCACTTCCTAAGCCTGCCATCTCATTGGTGATGAGAGCAAGCCTAGAATACATTTCAGCGACTCCTTCACCTTCCTTCATCTTGAACTTGTCAAGTGACCTTGAAGAACATCTAGCTTTGATTCCTTCACGGACTCGGTACCTTCGTGCATTTCACCAAAGTATCCCAAATCTCTTTTGCATTCTCAAGACGGCTGATCTTGTTGAACTCCTCGGGACACAAAGCATTGAAGAGAATGTCACAAGCTTGAGCATTGTTCGTAACATCCGCAACTCATCCGCAGAGCTTCGCGATCCGAACTTTTCCTTCTTCAAAGAACTCACCTTGCAAGCCAACACAAATAATGCCCCATGCGGCGGGGTTATGTCCAAGAATATGCATTTTCATTTTATGCTTCCAACTAGCAAAGTTTGAACCATCAAAGTAAGGACCTCTACGGAAATTACCTCACTAGACGCCATACTCTCCTAGGTTGTGAAACCAAGCTTATGGAGTCCAATGCAATGGAAACCAATCCAATGGAGACCAAAGCTCTGATACCACTTGTAGGATCGGAAGTATGTCTAGAGGGGGGGTGATTAGACTACTTGACAACTTAAAAGTTTATGCCTTTTGATTGGAGTAGATTCTTAGCAAGTTCACAATGATAACCAAGTCAAGTATCACCCTACACATGCAATTCTAGAGTTGTGGCAGCGGAAAGTAAATTGCACGATAGTAAATGAGAGGTGGAGAAGAGCAAACGCAAGTTGGTGACACGGAGATTTTTCTCGTGGTTCCGATAGGTGGTGCTATCGTCAATCCACGTTGATGGAGACTTCAACCCACGGAGGGTAACGGCTGCATGAGTCCACGGAGGGCTCCACCCACGAAGGGTCCACGAAGAAGCAACCTTGTCTATGCCATCATGGCTACGCCCACGGAGGACTAGCCTTACTCGGGGTAGATCTTCACGAAGTAGGCGATCTCCTTGCCCTTACAAACTCCTTGGTTCAACTCCACATCATGACGGAGGCTCCCAAGTGACACCTAACCAATCTAGGAGGCACCACCTCCAAAAGGTAATAGATGGGGTTGGTGATGATGAACTCCTTGCTCTTGTGCTTCAAATGATAATCTCCCCAACACTCAACTCTCCTCACTGATTTGGCTGTGGTGGAAGAAAGGATTGAGTGGAAAGCAACTTGGGAAGGCTAGAAATCAAGTTTCATATGGTGGGAGTGGAGCAACTTGATCTCAACACAAGGGTAGGTAGTTTTCTTCTCGTAAATGTAAGGTAGGAGTGGTAGTTCTTTCGATGGCTCTCTCCACGAATGAAGAGGAGGTGGAGGGTATTTATAGCCTCCACACAAAATCCAACTGCGTACACACATTTGACCAATCTCGGTCGGACCGAAGTTGACAACTCGGTGAGACCGAAAGTTCAAATCTTGTGAACGTTGGGATTTTCGTGGGACCGAAAATACAATCTCGGTTAGTCCGATTCTTCCAAAGTCTAGGGTTTGCCAATTTCGTGGGACCGACTTTCTCATCTCGGTGACACCGATTTGAGTACTGTAAGATTCTGAAGCTTGGCAACACCAATTTCGGTATGACCGAGTTTGGAATCGGAAAATCCGAAATTCTTAGGATTTGGGTATATGGTGAGGTGGTTCATCTCGGTGTGGTGAGTTTGGAATCGGTGGGACCGAGATTACTTATGAGTTTATGTTGGAATGAAAGATTGCTGAAAGTTTGAGAGATAAATCACTAAGCACTTAGAGCAACCAGATCATCATCATAACCTCACCCCCTTTTAATAGTATTGGCTTTCCTATGGACTCAATGTGATCTTGGATCACTAAACCAAAAAATGGAGTCTTGAGCTTTTGCCAATGTTTTCCTTAGCATTTTGAGGGGTCCACATCATCAGTCATTGCCATACCCATATCACTGAACTTTCTGAAATATTCTCAAGAAATGATTAGTTCAATGATATATATGTTGTTATTAATTACCAAAACCACCCGGGGATTAGTTGCACTTTCACATTTGCTAGTAGAGCTAACCCTACTTCAACAACATGGCGATGTTTCCTTTCGGCCAAGCCATTCTACTGATGTGCATGAGGGCACGATACATGATGTGAGATGCCAAGTTCTTGAAAAAAGAGATTGAGTTTCTTGTATTCACCTCCCTAGTCGGTTTGCATGGAAATGATTTTAGTGTTTAGTTTTCGCTCAACAAGATTCTGAAAATTCTTGAAAACTTGAAACACTTCAGATCGTTTCTTAAGGAGATAGATCCATGTAAACTTGCTATAGTCATCAATGAAGCTTACATAGTATGAATGTCTACCAACAGAAGTAGGAGTTGGCCCCCAAACATCTGAAAATACAAGTTGCATGGGTGAAGTGGAAATACTGAAGGAAATAGGAATGGCAACTGATGACTTTTAGCTTGCTGGCATGGATCACAAACAGACTCAATACTAGATTCATGAGAGTGGGGAAGTTTATTCTTCCTAAGAACAAATTTAACAATAACTGATGAAGGATTGCCTAATCTACTATGCCACTTTGATGAAGAAGGCTTGGCAGCAACAAAAGCTTGTTTATTGGATGATGAGAAGATATAAGTGGGTAGGGACCTCCTACACACTTTCCCATAAGAAGCACTCTCCTCGTGTCCAAGTCCTTTACCAAAAAGAAATAAGGATAGAATTCAATGAGAACACGATTATCAAGAGTAAACCTATGAACTGAAAGAAGATTCTTTGATGTTGTAGGGACATATAGAATTAGATGCAAATTTTTCATGGGGGTTTTGACAATTGAACTACCAACATGAGTGATTTCCATACCAAAACTGCTTGCAATATGCACTTGGTCATGTCCACAATACTTGTCTCTGACCGTCAACTTGTCGAGCTCCCCTGATATGATTTGTAGCACTGGTATCCGCATACCAGTTTGTGTCGATGTCGTAGGAGTCGATGATGATGTTTGCCTCCTTCTCCTCATACTCATCTTCCTCATAGCGATCCCAACATGCACGGGCGCCCCCGCGGAGATACTTGAGGCAAATTTGGCACTCGGGATAGTCCCGGTGCAATGGTCTTTGCTGCTATTGTTGTTGGCGACGACCACCTCGCCTGCTGTTGTTGCTTGGAGAAAAGGAAGGCGAGCGCCTCCCATCGTTGCGGCCTCTATTGCCGCGTGCACTCCCACGGCCACGAGAATGGACATGCCCCCTGTATGCCAAGTTCGCGGAGGTGTTGAAGCTAGCGTCGAAGCCATCACCCAGCATCTCCATCTGCTGGCCAAAGGTGGCGATCTGAACGAAGAGTTTGTCCACGGTGATGGAAGTTTTGACGGTGCCAATGGCCGCCACAACCGGATCATAGTCCCGATCGAGTCCGGCAAGGACATAGTCCACCATCTCTGGATCAGAGACAGGACAGCCTGCTGCAGCAAGTCATCCCCCAGATTCTTCATCCGGACGATATGTATGAAGTACTCGACATAGAGCCCTTCTTGGTGGTGGTGATGACAGTTCTTGGACTCTTGATCCAAGATTGGGACTGCAAAGCAAACATGGTGGTAATTGCAGTCCATAGATCAAGAGTGTTTTCTTTACTCACAACTTGGGTGAGGATCTCCTTTGACACAGAGTTCAGAAGATAGCTGAGGACTTGCTGGTCCTTGGACAACCATGGCGCATACAAAGGATTCGGCACCATGATCGTTGTTTTGTCCATCTGCTGCTGCTCCATCATCTTCGGGGGCGCTGCATCGAATCCATCCAGGAGGCCGGTGACCTGCGCTCCTTGCAGGCATGGCATCACTTGTGCCTTCCACAAGAGGAAGTTTCCCTTGGTAAGCTTCCCAGCAGGAGGGGCTCCGAGGTTGAGGAAGACCGGAGCCGAGGAGGAAGACATGGCAATCTGCTTCGGTGATCGATGGGATGGATTTTTTGGCGATCGATAGGTTTTCTAGCGATCGATGGACTTTTGGCTAGATACACTACTAGGGAAAACCCTAGCAGTAGTGCGTGTTTAAAGCCTATCAGTAGCGCGGGGAACAATGCTACTAGTAAGGCGCTACAGCTAAAGGTTACCAGTAGCGTGGGTTGGACCATGCTACTGCTATATCGACTTAGTAGCAGTGCTTTCTACTATGAGCGCTACTGGTAATTAGTAGTAGCGCTTATCCTAGCACACGCAACTACTATTATTAGTATTTCTTTTTTATTTAATGTTGAATTCATACACCTTTATAGAATTTTTCATACCGCAGCAATTTAGAGAATGATTTTGCATCATAATGAGCTATTACATCACTGGGAGAAAGAACCGTCACCCAATGATATAATAAATATCATCATCATCATCATATCATTAACAACTTATCATCATAATACATCATTGTCATATAACACCTCCTCATGATCATCGTTTTCATCAATGAGACATCACATACAAGTTGGTCACTAGACATAATCACAACTACTCATCATCATCAACTCTCATAAACATATTGTACCTCATAGGACCTACTACATTCTCTTAGGACCTATGATACGTCCATTTTGCATCATGCTTTTATATCGATATTTATCGCATTATGGGCTGTTATTTCACGATATGTCACAATACTTATGGCTATTCTCTCTTAGTTTACAAGGTTTACCATGAAGAGAGGGAATGCCGGCAGCTGGAATTCTGGCTGGAAAAGGAGCAAATATTGGAGACCTATTCTGCGCAACTCCAAAAGTCCTGAAACTCCACGGAATATCTTAAAATAAATAAAGAAAAATCATCGCCAAAGATGAAGGCCAGGGGGGCCACACCCTGCTCATGAGGGTGGGGGGCGCGCCCCTCCCCCCTGGGCGCGGCCCCCTACCTCGTGGGCCCCCTGGTGGTTCTCCGACGCCCATCTTCTCCTATATGAAGTCTTTAAGTGAGAAAAAAATCAGAAGCAACCTTTCGGGACGAGACTCCGCCGCCACGAGGCGGAACCTTGGCGGAACCAATCTAGGGCTCCGGCAGAGCTGTTCTGCCGGGGACACTTCCCTCCGGGAGGGGGGAATCATCGTCATCATCATCACCAACGCTCCTCTCATCAGGAGAGGGCAATCTCCATCAACATCTTCACCAACACCATCTCATCTCCAAACCCTAGTTCATCTCTTGTATCCAATTCTTATCTCCAAGTCCGGGATTGGTGCTAGTAGGTTGCTAGTAGTGTTGATTACTCCTTGTAGTTGATGCTAGTTGGTTTATTTGGTGGAAGATCACATGTTCAGATCCTTTATGCACATTATATCTCCTCTGATTATGAACATGAATATGCTTTGTGAGTAGTTATGTTTGTTCCTGAGGACAAGGGAGAAGTCTTGCTATTAGTAGTCATGTGAATTTGGTATTCGTTTGATATTTTGATAAGATGTATGTTGTCTAACCTCTAGTGGTGTTATGTGAACGTCGACTACATAACACTTCACCATTATTTGGGCCTAGAGGAAGGCATTGGGAAGTAATAAGTAGATGATGGGTTGCTAGAGTGACAGAAGCGTAAACCCTAGTTTATGCGTTGCTTCGTAAGGGGCTGATTTGGATCCATATGTTTTATGCTATGGTTAGGTTTACCTAAATACTTTTGTTGTAGTTGCGGATGCTTGCAATATAGGTTAATCATAAGTGGGATGTTTGTTCAAGTAAGAACAGCACCCAAGCACTGGTCCACCCACATATCAAATTATCAAAGTACCGAACGTGAATCATATGAGCGTGATGAAAACTAGTTTGACGATATTCGCATGTGTCCTCGGGAGCGCTTTTCCTATTATAAGAGTTTGTCCAGGCTTCTCCTTTGCTACAAAAAGGATTGGGCCACCTTGCTGCACTTTATTTACTTTTGTTACTTGTTGCTCGTTACAATTTATCCTATCACAAAACTATCTGTTACCACTTATTTCAGTACTTGCAGAGAATACCTTGCTAAAAACCGCTTATCATTTCCTTCTGCTCCTCGTTGGGTTCGACACTCTTACTTATCGAAAGGAATACGATAGATCCCTTATACTTGTGGGTCATCAAGACTCTTTTCTAGCACCGTTGCGGGGGAGTGTAGCGCCTTTGGTAAGTGGAATTTGGTAAGGAAAAATTTATATAGTGTGCTGAAATTTTCGTCACTTGTTACTATGGAAAGTGAATCTCGAGGGCTTGTTCGGGTATCTTCACCCGTCGAAGAGAACAAAGAGTTGCTCCTCAACCCACTGAACCTATTGAAAATGAAACTCCTTTTGAATTTCCTTGGGTATTATGGAAAAACTGTTGGCTAATACTTTTACAGGAGATGGGACAAAGCATCCCGACGAGCATCTACGCTATTTGGATGATATTTCTGGATTATTTAAGCTTGCAGGTATACCCGATGATGTTGTTAAGAAGAAGGCTTTCCCTTTATCTTTGAAGGGAGACGCATCGACATGGTATAGGCTATGTGATGATACGAGATCATGGAACTATAAAAGAGTGAAATTGGAATTTCATCAAAAGTATTACCCTATGCATCTTGTTCATCTTGATCGCAATTATATTTATAATTTTTGGCCTCGCGAAGGAGAAAGCATTGCTCAAGCTTGGGGGAGGTTTAAATCCATGTTATATTCATGCCCCAATCATGAGCTCTGAAAATTGACAATTCTTCAGAATTTCGATGCTCGGCTCTCTGATAATAATAAAACCATGCTCGATACTTCTTGTGCTGGCTCTTTTATGATGAAGCCTATTGAATTCAGATGGAATTTATTGGATAGAATTAAACGCAACTCTGAAGATTGGGACCTCGACGAAGGTAAGGAGTCAGGTATGACACCTAAGTTTGATTGTGTTAAATCTTTTATGGATACCGATATTTTCCGTAAGTTTAGCACTAAATATGGACTTGACTCTGAGATAGTAGCCTCTTTCTGTGAATCTTTTGCTACTTATGTTGATATCCCCAAGGAGAAGTGGTTTAAATATCATCCTCCCATAGAAGTAAAAGTAGTTGCACCTATTAAAGTTGAAGAAGAAACCATCACTTATAATGATCCTATTGTTCCTACCTCTTATGTTGAGAAACCACCTTTCCCTGCTAGAGTAAAGGATCATGCTAAAGCCTCAACCGTTGTTCGTAAAAGCAATACTAGAACTTATACACCTCCTGAGCAAGTCAAAGTAGAACCTAATATTGCTATTGTTAAAGATCTCTTGTCCGATAATATTGATGGGCATGTCATTGAATTCTCTGGTGAAACTACTAGAATTGCTAAACCCTGTGATAGAGATAAACATAGACCTGTGGTAGGCGTGCCTGTTATTTCTGTCAAAATAGGAGATCATTGTTATCATGGCTTATGTGATATGGGTGCTAGTGCTAGTGTTATACCCATTGGTTTATACAAAGAAATTCTGCATGAGATTGCACCTGCTGAGTTAGAGGAAATTGATGTTACAATTAAACTTGCCAATAGAGATACTATATCTCTAATGGGAATTGTTAGGGATGTTGAAGTCTTGTGTGGGAAAACCAAATATCCCGCTGATTTTCTTGTTCTTGGTTCTCCACAAGATAGCTTTTGTCCCATTATATTTGGTAGACCCTTCTTGCGTACTGTTAATGCTACGATAGATTGCGAAAAGAATGTTGTTACTGTTGGCTTGGATGATATGGTTCATGAGTTTAATTTCTCTAAATTTAGTAAACAACATTGTGAGGAAGAATTGCCTAGTAAGGATGAAATTATTGGTCTTGCTTCTATTGATGTACCTCCTAGTGATCCTTTAGAACACTATTTGCTAGACCATGAAAATGATATGTTCATGAATGAAAGAAGGGAAATAGATGAAGTATTCTTTAAACAGAAACCTATTCTGAAACACAATTTGCCTGTTGAAATCTTAGGGGATCCTCCTCCACCCAAGGGTGATCCCGTGTTTGAGCTTAAACCATTGCCTGGTAATTTTAAGTATGCTTATCTTGATGAAAAGAAAATTTATCCTGTTATTATTAATGCTAACCTTTCAGAACATGAAGAAGAAAGATTATTGAAAACTCTGAAGAAGCACTGTGCCGCTATTGGATATACTCTTGATGATCTTAAGGGCATTAGTCCCACTCTATGTCAACATAAAATAAATTTGGAAGCGGATGCCAAACCAGTTCGTGATCCTCAACGACGTTTGAATCCTAAAATGAAAGAAGTGGTAAGAAAAGAAATACTCAAGCTTCTGGAGGCAGGTATAATTTATCCCGTTGCTGATAGTCAGTGGGTAAGTCCTGTCCATTGTGTCCCTAAGAAGGGAGGTATTACTGTTGTCCCTAATGATAAAGATGAATTGATCCCGCAAAGAATTGTCACAGGTTATAGGATGGTAATTGATTTCCGCAAGTTAAATAAAGCTACTAAGAAAGATCATTACCCCTTACCTTTTATTGATCAAATGCTAGAAAGATTATGCAAACATACAAATTATTGCTTTCTAGATGGTTATTCTGGTTTCTCTCAAATACCTGTGTCGGCTAAAGATCAATCAAAGACTACTTTTACATGCCCTTTTGGTACTTTTGCTTATAGACGTATGCCTTTTGGTTTATGTAATGCACCTGCTACCTTTCAAAGATGCATGATGGCTATATTCTCTGATTTTTGTGAAAAGATTTGTGAGGTTTTCATGGACGACTTTTCCGTCTATGGTTCCTCTTTTGATGATTGCTTGAGCAATCTTGATCGAGTTTTGCTGAGATGTGAAGAAACTAATCTTGTCTTGAATTGGGAAAAGTGCCACTTTATGGTTAATGAAGGTATTGTCTTGGGGCACAAAGTTTCTGAAAGAGGTATTGAAGTTGATAAAGCCAAGGTTGACGCTATTGAAAAGATGCCATGTCCCAAGGACATCAAAGGTATAAGAAGTTTCCTTGGTCACGCCGGATTTTATAGGAGGTTCATTAAGGACTTCTCGAAAATTTCTCGGCCTCTGACTAATTTATTACAAAAAGATGCACCATTTGTCTTTGATGATGATTGCGTAGAAGCATTTGAAATACTTAAGAAAGCATTAGTCTCTGCACCTATTGTTCAGCCACCTGGTTGGAATTTACCCTTTGAAATTATGTGTGATGCTAGTGATTATGTTGTAGGTGCTGTTCTAGGGCAAAGAGTTGATAAGAAATTAAATGTTATCCATTATGCTAGTAAGACTCTAGACAATGCTCAAAGAAATTATGCTACTACCGAAAAAAAACTTTTAGCGGTTGTATTTGCTTGTGATAAATTCAGACCCTATATTGTTGATTCTAGAGTAACTATTAATACAGATCATGCTGCTCTTAAATATCTTATGGAAAAGAAAGATGCAAAACCTGGACTCATTAGATGGGTTCTCTTGCTCCAAGAATTTGATTTACATATGGTTGATAGAAAAGGAGTTGAGAACCCCGTTGCAGATAACTTGTCTAGGCTAGAGAATGTTCTTGATGACCCACTACCTATTGATGATAGCTTTCCTGATGAGCAATTAAATGTCATAAGTACTTCTCGTAGCACTCCGTGCTATGATGATTATGCTAATTATATTGTTGCTAAATTTATACCGCCTAGCTTCACATACCAACAAAAGAAAAAGTTCTTTTATGATTTGAGACATTACTTTTGGGATGACCCACATCTTTATAAAGAAGGAGTAGATGGTGTTATTAGACGTTGTGTACCTGAGCATGAACAGGAACAGATCCTACGCAAGTGTCACTCCGAAGCTTATGGAGGACATCACGCTGGAGATAGAAGCGCACATAAGGTATTGCAATCCGGTTTTATTGGCCTACTCTCTTCAAGGATGCCCGTAAGTTTGTTTTGTCTTGCGATGAATGTCAAAGAATTGGTAATATCGAGAGCGTCAAGAAATGCCTATGAATTATTCACTTGTTATTGAGCCATTTGATGTTTGGGGCTTTGATTATATGGGACCTTTTCCTGCCTCTAATGGATATACACATATTTTAGTTACTGTTGATTACGTTACTAAGTGGGTAGAAGCTATTCCAACTAGTAGTGCTGATCATAACACTTCTATTAAAATGCTTAAGGAGGTTATTTTTCCGAGGTTTGGAGTCCCTAGATACTTAATGACTGATGGTGGTTCACACTTTATTCATGGTGCTTTCCGTAAGATGCTTGCTAAATACGATGTTAATCATAGAATTGCATCTCCATATCACCTGCAGTCTAGTGGTCAGGTAGAGTTGAGCAATAGAGAGCTCAAATTAATTTTGCAAAAGACTGTCAATAGGTCTAGAAATAATTGGTACAAAAAACTGAATGATGCATTATGGGCCTATAGAACTGCGTACAAAAATCCTATGGGTATGTCTCCGTATTAAATGGTTTATGGAAAAGCATGTCACTTACCTCTCGAATTAGAACATAAGGCATATTGGGCTATTAAAGAGCTCAACTATGATTTCAAACTTGCCGGTGAGAAGAGGTTATTTGATATTAGCTCACTTGATGAATGGAGAACCCAAGCTTATGAAAATGCCAAGCTGTTTAAAGAAAAAGTTAAAAGGTGGCATGATAAAAGGATACAAAAGCGTGAGTTTAATGTAGGTGACTATGTATTGCTATACAACTCTCGTTTAAGATTTTTTGCAGGAAAACTTCTCTCCAAATGGGAAGGTCCTTACGTTATCGAGGAGGTCTATCGTTAGGTGCCATAAAATCAACAACTTCGCAGGCACAAATCCGAAGGTGGTAAACGGTCAAAGAATCAAACATTATATCTCAGGTAATCCCATAAATGTTGAAACCAATATTATTGAAACCCTAACCCCGGAGGAATACATAAGGGACACTTTCCAAAACGTTCCAGACTCCGAAAAGGAATAGGTATGTGGTACGGTAAGTAAACCGACCCCAAAACAATTTTTAAAGCAATATTTCTCCATTTTGGTATATTTAGAAAAATAGAAAAATAAGTAGCAGTCCGGGGAGGACACGAGGCCTCCACGAGGGTGGAGGGCGCGCCCTACCCCCCTGGGCGTGCCCCCCTACCTCGTGAGCACCCCGTGTGCCCTCCGGACTCCATTTTCTTGCACGATACGTATTTTGGTCGGTAAAAATTCATTATATATTCTCCCGAAGGTTTTGACGACCGTATCACGCTAATACCCTCTGTTTTCGTTTCGAGCTGTTTCCGTTGCAGATTTGAGGATTCCGGAGACTCGATCATCCTTCTATGAGGGTGAGCCTATGCCATGGAAGGTGGACGACAAGCTTCCATCATCAACAACACCTCCACCGCCAACAACAAAGAAGGAGATATAATCACATGGGTATGGGCACTCCCCTTGGCAACTGCCAAGCTTGGGGGAGGTGCCCCGGTATCGTATCACCATCACAACTCCTATCTTTACCGTTTTTCTTAGTTCGATCCTATTAGTAGTATCTTGATTTAGTAGAATAAAGTCATGGCATGATCTAGTTTTGAGTTTTGCTTTATGATCCCTCTATGCAATCGAGTCCGTGAGCTATATATAATAAAGATTAGTGTTGAGTCAAGGGCTTGATTACTTTGCCATGATCTTGGGTGAATAAAGAAAAGAATAAAAAGAAACAAAGAGTTCATATTGATCTTATTGAGAGTAATGACTTCACATAAAAAGAGTACGATGATTGAAAATTGTTGGGAGTTAGCAAATATAGCTTTGGTCATCGTTGCAATTAATAGGAAGTAATAAGGAAAGAGAGGTTTCACATATAGATATATTATCATTGACATCTTTTATGATTGGGAGCACTCATTAAAATATGACATGCTAAAGAGTTGAGGTTGGACAAGGAAGACAACATAATGAGATATGTTTTCTTACATCTGAGATAAAGTATGTTGTCATGGTTCCTCTACCGTGTTGAATTTGCCTTTCCCCCTCATGCTAGCCAAATTCTCAGCACTAAGTAGAAATACTACTTGTGCTTCCAAATACCCTTAAACCAGTTTTGCCATGAGAGTCCACCATATCTACCTATGGATTGAGTAAGATCCTTCAAGTAAGTTGTCATCGGTGCAAGCAATAAAAATTGCTCTCTAAATATGCATGACTTATTAGTGCGGAGAAAATAAACTTTGCACGAACTTGTTGTGGACGCAATAAAAGCGACGGACTGCATAATAAAGGTTCACATGCAAGGGGCAATGTAAAGTGACATTCTTTTGCATTAAGATTTTGTGCATCAACCCTAAACGCGCATGACAACCTCTGCTTCCCTCTGCGAAGGGCCTATCTTTTATTATTTTCCTCTACCTTATGCAAGAGTCACGGTGATCTTCACCCTTCCTTCTTTTTATTTTATCCTTTGGCAAGCTCAGCATGTTGGAAAGAACATTATATATATATCTAATTTGGTGTGGGGGAGCATGAATTATTATTGTTGACATTGCCCTTGAGGTAAAAAGGTTGTGGGGCAAAACTATAAGCCCCTATCTTTCTCTGTGTCCGATTAAAACTCCGTAACCACAAGTATCGCGTGAGTGTTAGCAATTATGAAGGACTAAGTGATAGTTGAGTATGTGGACTTTCTTTTAAGCTCTGACATAGACTCTTTCCGATGTTATGATAAATTGCAATTGCTTGAATGACTGAGGGTATAATTTGTTGGTGCTCAATAAGGTTTCTGATTCATACTTTGGCTTTGTGAAAAGATCATCACTTGAACATAAGTAATCATATGACAAATCTATATATGTTGTTGTTATGAAAATAATCATGATGCCTTCATGTCTGTATTTTATTTTATCGACGCCTTTACTTCTAAACATGATGACATATTTATTGTTATCGGCTTTTTGCTTGAGGACAAGCGAGGTCTAAGCTTGGGGGAGTTGATACGTCCATTTTGCATCATGCTTTTATATCGATATTTATCGCATTATGGGCTGTTATTTTACGATATGTCACAATACTTATGGCTATTCTCTCTTATTTTACAAGGTTTACCATGAAGAGGGGAATGCTTGGCAATTGGAATTCGGCCGAAAAGGAGCAAATATTGGAGACCTATTCTGCAAGAACTCCAAAAGTCCGAAACTCCACGGAATATCTTAAAATAAATAAAGAAAAATCGTCGCCAAAGATGAAGGCCAGGGGGCCCACACCCTACTCACGAGGGTGGGGGGAGCGCCCCTCCCCCCTGGGCACGCCCCCCTACCTTGTGGGCCCCCTGGTGGCTCTCCGATGCCCATCTTCTCCTATATGAAGTCTTTCCATGAGAAAAAAATCAGAAGCAACCTTTCGGGACGAGACTCCGCCGCCACAAGGCGGAACCTTGACCGGACCAATCTAGGGCTCCGGCAGAGCTGTTTTGTCGGGGACACTTCCGTCCAGGAGGGGGAAATCATCGTCATCATCATCACCAACGCTCCTCTCATCGGGAGAGGGCAATCTCCATCAAAATCTTCACCAGCACCATCTCATCTCCAAACCCTAGTTCATCTCTTGTATCCAATTCTTGTCTCCAAGTCCGTGATTGGTGCTAGTAGGTTGCTAGTAGTGTTGATTACTCCTTGTAGTTGATGCTAGTTGGTTTATTAGGTTGAAGATCATATGTTCAGATCCTTTATGCACATTATATCTCCTCTGATTATGAACATGAATATGCTTTGTGAGTAGTTAAGTTTGTTCCTGAGGACAAGGGAGAAGTCTTGCTATTAGAAGTCATGTGAATTTGGTATTCGTTTGATATTTTGATAAGATGTATGTTGTCTAACCTCTAGTGGTGTTATGTGAACGTCGACTACATAACACTTCACCATTATTTGGGCCTAGAGGAAGGCATTGGGAAGTAATAAGTAGATGATGGGTTGCTAGAGTGACAGAAGCTTAAACCCTAGTTTATGCGTTGCTTCGTAAGGGGCTGATTTGGATCCATATGTTTCATGCTATGGTTAGGTTTACCTTAATACTTTTGTTGTAGTTGCAGATGCTTGCAATAGAGGTTAATCATAAGTGGGATGTTTGTTCAAGTCAGAACAGCACCCAAGCACCGGTCCACCCACATATCAAATTATCAAAGTACCGAACGCGAATCATATGAGCGTGATGAAAACTAGCTTGACGATATTCCCATGTGTCCTTGGGAGCGCTTTTCCTATTATAAGAGTTTGTCCAGGCTTGTCCTTTGCTACAAAAAGGATTGGGCCACCTTGCTGCACTTTATTTACTTTTGTTACTTGTTGCTCGTTACAATTTATCCTATCACAAAACTATCTGTTACCACTTATTTCAGTACTTGCAGAGAATACCTTGCTGAAAACCGCTTATCATTTCCTTCTGCTCCTCGTTTGGTTCGACACTCTTACTTATCAAAAGGACTACGATAGATCCCCTATACTTGTCGGTCATCAACCTACTATATTATCTTAGGTAAAATAGCATAAAACAAGACAGCCCCTGACTTTCCATTATGGAGAATGGAGATTATCCTGTCTCCAACTTGCCTTTCGCATAATGTTGCTTCCAAGAACCTCCTTACGACTGTCCATACATTTTTTTCCATTCTTTGATTATCATGTGTTCACCAGTTTTAGAAATCCGGTATGGACAGGTGAGATTTGTAGGATGACCTGGCTGTATGTTCAAAACATTAAGGCGACCATTCTGATACATCAAATGAGGGACACAATCCATCGGGATTTTTTGTTGAAAACATAGTAATAACTTTGTAGTTAGCAATGTAGTTCAGTTTTAGAAGTATGCAAATGATGCACGGATGTTGTAATAGTAAAAAATCTTACCAGGATATCTCCATGGAAGTTATCATGGTTCAACACGTGCACTAGTGGCATGTATTGACCATAGTTTGGAGGAGTTCGATAAAAGGCATTGTAATTCTCAATTTCAGTACAATATGCGACCAGGTGATTTTTCTCCTGATAAGTTAACTCAGAGTCATCGGTGTAGTTAGTTCTGTCTACCATCTTCCATGCATTCTTTGAAGAATGAAAGTAAGCTATCAATGGAAATAAGCTGTCAACTATTTTGAAATAAACAATATAAATTACTTAATAACTATGTTTGAGGAACTCACATAGCGGTAGAATTGGAAGCGTATCAACAAGGACCCAAATGTCCAAATTGTCTTGGCCGATGTCAGGATCACCAAGATCCATGGTGACAAACATACCCTCTTGAAAATCATACATCTTGCAAAGTGCTTCCCAACCCGGGCAACCAAAATGGGATACGCTCTCTGAATCGTATAGATTTACCTCAAAATCCATACCATGATGGGTCCTTAGGTTAATTTTCTTTGTTTCATTCCTCTCATGATCTTCAAAACCCATCCTCTCCAAGACATAGCGTCTTGCATGGCATGGGATAAGCTAGTCGAATTGTAAAAGATGAAAATTACACGTTGAAGTAGTAGAAGTCGAGCTTAATTATGAAAAAGAACACTTTGCGTCGTAGCTTACCGTATCACAATCGAAGGCGTCCTTGAGCTTAATGTTGAAGCGCCGACCTTCGTCCAGGTGATGCCTATCGCAGAAACCCCGGTTGTCGCTGCACTAGGAGCACTCCCCAGGACCTTCTTCGTCCGACGACATTTCCTATGTTCATAATTCAAAGATTAAACTTGTAAATTAAATATATGTACTACAAAACTGAATTAGATCATTACTATTCATCACGGGTTGACTATCGGTCTGTCGAGTCTTTTCTTGAAAACTCTCAGCTCACGTGGTGTATATATTCGACCGTCGGTGATGGCAGCTCCTCCTTTCGTTCCCGAGTGCATTACACCAAATTGTCTAGCACACGGGAACGAAGGAGAAGCTACCCCCACGACAACAGGCGGGATTCTTCGTCCTCTCATATATGATAGAGACTCTCCCTCACGGATTCCTCTCTGACATTTGCGACCGTTGGTGATGGTCGTTACTCCTCCTTCCCCTAGTGCATAACAACGGTCCAGCACAAGGAGAAGAAGGAGAAACGACCCCCATGACAACAGTCGGGATTCTTCGGCCTCGACAGACTTAAAGTCAACCCGAAATATCGTTTAATTATCTTTCTAGAAAATCCATGCCACTCGATATTTCCTACATATTCTAGCACAAGTCATGCCAAAATTCATGAAAAATTCTGGCATGACCTTTGCTAAAATAGGACATATCGAGCGCCTGAAATTTGCTGGAACGGAAATTAATCAACACTCCGGCAAAACATAGGCCACTCGGAGGTGTAAGCTGCAAACATGACCGGCCACTTAGGTAACCACATATCCTATTTGAGCAACACAAGATATACATGTTTTTATCTACATCATATCTTATAGGACTCATATTGACATGGACATTTGGCTGGTCTCGCCTTGAGGTCGGAGGGATTCGGTGACGGGGACGACGGCGGGGATGATGGAGGGGCTCCTTGATTTCTGCAAAAACAAAAACACTATAAGTTATCACTAATACATCCCGAATAGTATCATACATATAACATCACTAATGCAACTAAAACCCCAGCGAATGATGGGTATCGATGACGAGGATGCGGGATAGGCATCGTCGATGTCAATGTGGGAATAACTGTTTAAACTAAAAAATAACAACAAATGTGACATGTTAAACTAGTTCTATTAATTCAACTAGTTCTTACGAAAAATAAACTTACTATAAATAAAAATAAGCTAGTTCTTTCAAAAAATAAACTAGTTCAACTAGTTATATTAATTTTCTTACTAAAAATACATTAGTTCTACTAATTCAACTAGTTCTTACTATAACTAAACTAGTTCAACTAGTTTATTAATTTACTTACTAATTATTTAAAGCACTTACTAAAAACAGTAAAAAACTACATTATACAATAGTAAAAACTACAAGTGAAAACAGAAAAAAAAGATGGAGGGAGGAGGGGGGAGGAGGAAGGAGAGGAGGAGGGGAGGAGGCCGATGGGATCAGAGGAGGAGGAGGGGGAGGAGGGGAAGGGCGGCGAAGGAGGAGGAGGAGGGGCGGGGTGGAGGGGAGAGGCGGCCGGAGGAGGAGGAGGAAGGGCGTCCGGAGGAGGAGGAGGAGGGAGGGGCAGTGGGAGGAGGGCGACCGGAGGAGGAGGAGGAGGAGGGAGGAGGAGGAGGAGAGGAGGAAGAAGAGCAGGCCAGGGCGGTGGACGACGGGTTGTGTGGCGAGAGCGAGTGAGAGGGAGAGTGAGTGAGAGGGTCAACCGCTCCAGGATAAGGTAAGTAAGTAGTAGCTGTTTGAGATACGCGCTCTGCTCTGGGACGATGTGAAGAGCGCTGGTCGAGGATCGCGCCATCGCTAAGTGGGCTAGCCATCTGCGCCCAATACAAATATAGCAGCAGCGCACTTTTCCAGAACATGCTACTGCTAAAGTAGTAGCAGTAGCGCGGTCTATTTAAACACGCTACTACTAAGTAGAAGTAGCGCCCTATTTTGTCCAGCGCTACTGCTAAGATGTTGTGTATAAGGTTTTCCCTAGTAGTGATAGATGGAAAAAGATGGCTCTGTATACCATGTCAGATGGAAGCGTTCCTACTCCCTCGTAAGGGAGCCACGTGGTATATATTGATCGAAGGCAGAAAGCCTCTGCCGTGGCTTACAAGTTTACTGATCGCTAGGATATGGCGGTGGTTATAGAGATAGATATGAGAACGAGAGGGAGAGAGAGAGTTTGTTGAGATTACAACAGAAGTTTATCTCTAAGTCTAACAGGTCAGATTTATTATCAAAGTTCACCAAAGTATAAAGTACCTCAAACATAATAGAAATTGCATCTCTGTATACCCTGTCAGATGGAAGCGTTCCTACTCCCTCGTAAGGGAGCCGCGTGGTATATATTGATCGAAGGTAGAAAGCCTCTGCCGTGGCTTACAAGTTTACTGATCCTAGGATATGGCGGTGGTTACAGAGATTGATATGAGAACGAGAGGGAGAGAGAGTTTATTGAGATTACAACAGAAGTTTATCTCTAAGTCTAATAGGTCAGATTTATTATCAAAGTTCACCAAAGTATAAAGTACCTCAAACATAATAAAAATTCGGCCAGCTGGATGCCATCCTTGGCTCTGAGGCCTCTGCTTCTGGTGACGACGAGGCTCCATGAGCTGCACCCTAACTGTCCATGGCTCGGCGGCGCGTTTCCGGCCGTCTCCGCCACCCTTAGCTTCACCGCATGTCGCTGCTATCACGTTGTACTTTTGGTTGCCGCGACCTCTGTCGCTAGTCCACTGCTACTCTTACTCTCGCCCGCAGCTTTTAGTTATGTACGCCTGTTGTGCTCCGTCTCTGATCATCGGTGTTTGAACGAATACTATGAGTAATGACGCCTTTTTAATTTGCTCCTAGAATGTACGTGGTCTTGGTGATATTGATAAATGCTCCGATGTTCTCTCCGAGTTAGTGGCGACTAAGCCGCACATAGCCCTCTTGTAAGAATCAAAACTCGACATTCTCACTGGCTCTAAACTAAAATCCTTCCTACCACGACAACTCGACCAAGTTTTCTCGTTACCAGCTGTTGGATCCGCGGGTGGCACTATCTCTGCCATCAACTCTGCCTCTTTTCAAGTCATCTCCTACTCACACCTAACCTTCTCCTCTACTCTAATCCTACAATCAACTGTGTGCGCCCAACACATTGCCATCACAAACATCTACGCTCCATCATCATGATCCCTCAAGCAAGCCTTTCTACACGAGTTCTCATCTATCTCACAACCCGACGACACCCCCTGATTATGGCAGGTGATTTCAACCTCATCCGCTTCCCCTCTGATAAAAATAACCCTGCGTTCCACCACGCGAAAGCCAATGCTTTCAACCAAACCCTAGATGATCTAGCTCTCATAGAATTGCCCCTACTTGATCGAAGGTTCACCTGGTCAAACAATAGAGCCCCCCCCCCACCTTAGAACGGATAGATCGTGTTTTCTTTAACCTGCGTGGGCGGACGCCTTCCCTAACACATCGCTATCCTCTCGCACCCGTTTCACGTCCGATCACGTCCCACTCCTCATCCACATCACCACCACCATCCCACGATCTAATTTTTTCAAATTTGAGGCTAGCTGGGCCAACTTCCGGCCCTATGGCGACATCATTAGCCAAATCTGGGCCTCGCAGCCCTCATCACCATCTAATGCAGCCGCCTCCCTCGTCGCCGCGCTCAAAAAGTCGCATACCCATCTACAAAAATGGGCACATTCTCGCATCCCCCCCCCCTCCGCGAAGCTCGTTGCCATGCTGCAATCACCGCCTTAGACCTCGTGGAGGAAAACATGCCTCTATCTCCACCAGAATCTCTCACTCGCAAAATCATTGTCTCCCTACTCAAGTGCACCCTTCAAGAGAAAATGACGTACTGGCGTTGGCGTGCTAAGGTTTCACGCGCCATCAACGGAGGAGAGAATACTAAGTTCTTCCACATGTCTGATTCTTAACGTCTACGTAAAAATAAAATCTTTACCCTTACTCGTGACGGCTCCGGATACTCTGATCACCAGCACAAGGCAGAAATCCTACGCGACTTCTTAGTCTCGCTAATTGGCACTCCAGCTCCGACAACTTGGGCCTTTGACCTAAATTCTGTATATCCACACCCGGTGCCTGGACTTCACGTTTTAGATGAGCCTTTTTCCAAAGAGGAAATTAAGCTTGCGTTCTTCACAATGAATCCCTAAGCCAGCCCTGGACCGGGCGGTTTCGGGCCCTCTTTCTACAGATCCTTTTGGCCTTTAGTCAAAAAAGTAGTCTTGTCCTTCTTCTCTCTTTTTCATCAAAACTTAGCAGACACCGAACGCTTAAACCATGCCCACATTGTCCTCCTCCCTAAGAAGGACGCACCAACCTCGCCTGACGCCTTTAGGCCTATCTCACTGCAAAACTGTCCAATCAAAGTTGTCGCTAAAGTTATCACATCTCGCCTAAAGCGGCTCATCCCTCAGCTAGTTCATGGCAACCAGACTGGCTTCATCTCTGGCAGAAATATAACCGAAATTTTAGTTTTTGCAGCCGATCTCATTAGCTCTTGCCACTCACGTAAAATACCAACTATGGTCTTTAAGTTAGATTTCAGAAAGGCTTTCGACTCAGTGGCATGGCCTGCCCTTGACAAAATCCTAGCAATACGTGGGTTCTCCGCAACTTTCCGCAGTTGGACCCAAAATCTTCTCTACACAGGCAAAGCGGCCGTTCTCCCGAATGGGATTCCAGGTAAATGGATACAATGCAGAAATGGATTGAGACAAGGGGATCCGGCCTCTCCCTACCTTTTCCTCGTCGTCGCCGACCTTCTTCAACAACTCATCCTCCAGAACTCTGATCCTACTCTCCACCACCCCATCTTCTCCCACCTGCCTCCCACTGTCCTCCAATAAGCCGATGACACGCTCATCATGGCAGCCACCTCTCTTGCCGCCGCCTCAACCCTTAAAGTAATCCTAAACAATTTCGCAAACGCCACGGGCCTCGCCATCAACTTCTCCAAAACCACCTTAGCCACCCTACACACAGACAAAGCCATGACTGCTACCATCGCCCTCGCCAGGGGGTGCTCGTGTGCCTCCTTCCCACAAACATACCTCGGTCTTCCTCTCGCCCCGACCAAGCCTCTCACCAATGTTTTCAACCCTCTGGTAGAACGAACTAGAAAACTACTTACTGGCTGGCGTGCCAAGCTTCTCGATAAAGGTGATCGGCTCATCCTCATTTCTGCAGTTTTGGACTCAATTCTCACCTATTTCATGTCTGTATTCCGCATCCTAAAGAAAACAATCAAAACATTGGACTCTCTGAGAATGCTTTTTTTTTGGGCAGGAGAAGATGCTTGCTCAGGTGCTCAATGTCTTATTGCATGGAAAAATGTCTGTTTACCAAAAAAAGGTGGTCTAGGGCTCAAAAACTTACATGTTCAAAACAACTGCCTCCTTATGAAATTTTCAGCCAAAGCACTCTCCAATGCACAAACACCCTCGCTTGAGTGGCTCAATCTCCAACACCCTAACGCTCTAGTCTCCTCCTCCCCGCAAACCTCTTTTCTATGCCGCACAATTTCACAGCAAATCCCTACTCTAGAAAATATTTCTTCCGTGCTCACAAACAGTGGCTCACATACTTATTTCTGGCTAGACACTTGGCTTCTTTCACAACCCCTTGCCATCTCCTTCCCCAACCTATTCTCACACTCCACCTTAGAGCTGGTTAAAGTGGCTAACATTTTGCCTTTCAGTATCCAAGCTAACCTCCGTAATCGCCTCTCCCTCACGGCAGAACAAGAGCTTGTGTTGCTTGTGGCTATTTTGCAGGATTCCATGCCCTCGGCGGGGGAAGATCAACGGTTCCTACGACATGGATTTGGTTCTCCACCAAGCATGCATACACTTCCCTCATGGCTCGGCCAGATAACGATCGCATTGCTCCTCTCATATGGAGTGCTAAGGTTCCTCGGAAGCTCAAAGTCTTCGCCTGGATACTCTTCAAAGACCGCCTCAACACCAGAGTCAACCTTGCACACAAGCATATAATCGATTCAGACATATGCCCTTGGTGCGCTAGGCTACCCGAAGACTCCAGCCACCTCTTCATCACGTGCCCTCTTGCCAATAGGATTTGGCAACGGCTGGGGCTCCTGCCACAAACCAACGACATCACAGATCTATGGGACGTCCCTACTCCCCCTCACCTCCCGACTACGGCATGGCCTTCGGTCCTCTTGGCTTTACTATGGATGATATGGACAGCACACAATGACATGGTATTTAGAACGGTAGATCAAAGTTCTGTAATAACCCTAAGGAACCTTATTTTTGCTTTGGACGTCTGGTGTCATCATCTTGTACAAACACAAGACAAGGAGGATGTCTTCTCGTGGCGTTCCTACCTCTCTGCACGTTGCACCGTGCCTATGTAATTCTGTACTCACTGCCACGGCAGTCCTTTGAGCAATATATTCAGGTGGGGGAGCTCCCCCCGATTCTCAAAAAAAATTACATTGAAATACCGAGACCACCGAACAACCACAAGTGGGTGTTCGATAATGTCACGGCTCCGCGCGGGCTTACCGGTGGCAGCAAGGTCAGGAGAGAGGAGGGGAGTGGCTGTCAGCGGTATAGGGTTTGGACTTTGGAGCCGCCCGAGTCGACGCAGGGGCGAAGAGGGCGAGCTACCAAGTCAACCTTATCGACACATTCACGGAGCTCACTAAAGGGAGCATGCAATGCAGCAGTGGCCGGCTCAGAGGCATGCACGCACCAATGCGCTACTGATTTTGTACAGACCAGACCTGAGATACAACGCTAGTGTCGTGCGCGATCTGGAGCTGCCTACATGAAAACTGAAATCCAGCAGTACACGTACAGTTTTTGTAGACTACCCAGTGAGGCGTCCTCGATGCAGGAGCTCTTCAGCTAACCCGCTGGCCGTTGTAGTAAATGGACACCTCTCGCGACAAGTATTCATGCACCATGTCCCCGGCCTGCATGGCCGAACGAAGCAAAAAAGAAACAACAATTGATGTGCCTGCAGCCGCGTCGAGATCGGGCAAAATTAGTATACGTACGTAACAGCCATAGATCAAGGCTGAACCATGCAGCTGCACTTACAGTCTGTCTGTGTGTTCACATTTACAAATTCTACGCATCTGTATGGCTTCAGTCTTTGTGATTTGTCATAGCACCCATGGACTTAGCATCATGTCATGCACACTTGGAGTTCACCGCACTGGAAGCTAGCAGCAGGCCAGACCATGCTATCTAGGGAACGGAGATGAGAAAGGTGGTGAACCAAGAGCCATGGCTATTCTACTACTTAACCTGATGCTGGGACGTTAGAGTAAAGCAGGGACAAGTGATGCACTTTTTGTCTCTCTTGTTCCAACCCATCATTAGGAAGGAACAAACGAACCACAACCAAGCAGTGGAGATGTATAGATGCTTGTCCCAAATGCTGTGCCAAATCCTCTCGCTTTTCGTTTCTCCTTCCTGAAAATAAACGGAATGGCATCCTCTCGCCTTTCGGCTTTTGCCTCTCTTCCCTTCTCCCCAGGAAAGCTGGACAATCATCAGGACCAGGACCCGAATTGAAAATGTGGTTGTTCTTTTGCTAGTGTGCTATTCACTCCTCACCATTGACGTCCATGGCTCTGCGCCCCTGCCTCCATCTGCAGCACGGCTTTCAAAGCGCAGCGCAGCGCACTCCAAAAATTAACCTCTGGCAGTTGGGCCCTCCAAAGTATGCAGTCGGGTGGGACCCACCGCACCTCACTACGCGCATGGTTATCAAGGCAGAGCCCCACTCCCCAGCGCGTTCTTCGCGGACTACCAGCTCACACCACCCAACGCCGCGCTGAACTCCTCCGGCAGCGACGCTTTCCTTGCTGATACACCACCGCCTCGAGAGCCCAATGGCCGCGCGCATGACGCGGCGCCCGGTCGTCTTGCTGCTCCTCGCTGCCGCCCTTCTCGCGGTCGCGGTACAGCCGGCGGCGGCGACGCTGCATCCGGTGGACTACCTGGCGCTGCAGGCCGTCCGGCGCGCGCTCTCCGACCTGCCGGGCTCCGGCTTCTTCGCTTCGTGGGACTTCACCGGAGACCCCTGCGGCTTCGCGGGGGTCTCCTGCTCCGGCGACGGCCGGGTCGTCACGCTGGCCCTCGGGGACCCGCGAGCCGGCGCGCCGGGCCTCTCGGGCGCATTCCCCTCGGCCGCGCTCGCGCGCCTCTCCGCGCTTAGCTCGCTCTCGCTCGTCCCCGGCCGCGTATCCGGGGGGTTATCCTCCGCCGTCGCGGCGCTCCCGTCGCTCCGCTTCCTCGCTCTGTCTGGGAACCTCATCTCCGGCAACCTCCCCGGAGCATTCTCCCCTGCTCTTCGGACGGTTGATCTCAGCAAGAACTCCTTCTCCGGCAGGATACCCTCGTCGCTGCTCCGAATCAGGAGTCTCCGAACGCTCGTCCTCTCCCACAACTCCCTCTCCGGCGAGATCCCCAAGACAGTGGGTTCGCCGCTGGTCCACCTCGACCTTAGGAACAATCGCCTGTCCGGCGGCGTACCGCCGCTCCCGATGACGGTCGTGTACCTCAGTCTCGCCGGGAACAGGCTCTCCGGCCGCGTGGGCGGCGTCCTTCGCAGACTGACGAGGCTGTCGTTTCTTGACCTCGGCGGGAACTGGTTCTCCGGCGAGGTGCCCGGAGAAGTCTTCTCATTCCGGATTGGGTACCTGCAGCTGCGCAAGAATGCCTTCTCTGGCGAGCTCCGGCCGGCGGGGCGGTTGCCTTCGGGCGCCACGGTGGACCTCAGCCACAACGCGCTGTCCGGGCGGGTGCCGGCGGAGCTGGCGAGCGCGGCCGCAGTGTACCTGAACGGGAACAAGTTTGCTGGCGCGGTGCCGGCGGAGATTGTGGCGGCGGCGGAGGGCGGGCGCATGCGGGTGCTCTTCCTTCAAGACAACTTCCTGACCGGCATCAGCGTGCGCGGCGTGCCGTCGAGCGCAGCGGTATGCGCGCACTGGAACTGTGTTGCGCCGCCGCCAACCGTGGTGGCCGCGTGCCCGGCCAAGGGCGGCAGGGGCCGGCGCCGGCCGCCGGCTCAGTGCGGCGGGAGGAGGGGGTAAGGAAGGAAATGTTTAAGGCTTTTGGGGTGGTTTAGCGGGTAATGATGGCGGAATGTCATAGCTCATGACACGGGTGAAAAACCAATTTTTGGTGTATATTTTGTGATCTTCCTTTAGATATACGGCCGTAGTTTGTCAGTTTTACACGTGTAAGGTGGATCTGGTGTGTTCCAGACTTTCAGTAGAGAAACTTTGTGCACAGAAATGTTCGGCCCTGCTATGTTATCTCTACCGATTTGTTGCTCAATGGTTCGAATTGTTGCAAAGTGGATCTCGTATTGACCAGTACTTGTACCAGTTGTTCTGCAATTATCCTTAGTGAACTACGTACTACTCCTCTGCAATTTCGATACGGAGGGGTATTATTCTGTACATTGCAGGACTGAAGAATAATTAAGGACAAACTTGGACGTGGGGTGCTACGCGGTTTCAGAATGTAGCAACTGGTTTGCTACATTTGGACTGTAGTTTGGAAGTAGAAAAACCAAAAACACACAGATGTATTGTTCTTCTGTAATTTGATGGCTTGGGTCAGAAACACTACCAAAGCATATTCTCATGAGAACATTACTTACGCAAGTTAAACAACAGCTCTCATCCCTCTTTCACTTGTTCTTCCCTCCTTTCTCCTTTCCACAACACTTTGGGAAGTGAAGAAGAACTCACGAGAATGATCCACGTTAGGGCATCTCCAACGACAACCTGCAAAAAACCTCCAGCCATCCAACGTTAACCGCATATATTTTTACAACAACTCAAATCAACCGGACGGAATTCGTGCAGGATTTCATGCAAACTCGACCGGATTTCATACAAACCAGACACAAACGGTTACATTTTGGATATATATTTTGACTAAAAGGTTAAAACTATGTGCACGTACGGTTGCGCAGAGCTCCACTCTCACGACGCGGATACACTACACCAGTCTATGGCTAGCCGCATAGAGCGGTTGGGACTCCCGCAAACCTTCCCCATTTTTGTCTCCGGCTTGCGAGAGAAATCGCGTCCGGACCGCTCCGCAGCCGGCCGGCGTTGAATGACTTCCACTGTCCGGACAGTTACGGCAGGTTTGTGAGCCCGCCTTGAAGATGCCCTTAACAGTCTCTCATCTCGGATTCTACTTGTCGATCTTGCTTTCTGTCTGTATGTGTGTGTTTTCAACCTTTGGACAAAGCTCCGAACAAAGTTACAGGATCTTTTCACTTTCTGCATCATGACCTCTACCAAATCTTTCCTTCGCCCACAGAGCACTAGATGAGCAGAATGATGCTTGTATAGTTATGTACACAAGAAGGCAGCAATTATGCATGTCTTGGCATGGGTCTTCTGAATAATCATCAAGGTGGAGTACTTACTTTCTGCAGCACTACCAAACCCGTATCTGCATGCACCATCTTCTTCTGCTTCTTCTTCTTCCATGAGCCAAGTCTGTGGAATCATCCATGCCTGTTAATCTCTGGCGAGTAATTAGATGATGGATCAATCGAATGATGTTCCTCTTGCTAATAACATACGCACGCGCTGGGGTTCAGTTGCAGAGAGTGGCAGTCAGCTAGGTGAGTGCTGTGGCGGTGCCATCTTTAGCCCTGCATGTCTTGGCGTTGCCGCTACGCACGGCTGGACAGGAACGATACGTACTCCTCCGTCGTGGCATGCACCGATTCGTCCTCGCCTGGCATCTCCTCTGCTCTGGATGCAGTTGACCAGCTACGGATACGCGATTTGATTTGACGATCCAGCACGCCGGCCCTCGTCGACGACGAAGGTTCGCCGCAGATAAGCACAGCGAGGGAGGAAGGAAGGAAGGAAGGACGGAACCGTCACCTGCAGGCTGCAGCCACCGACCCAGGAGAGCGACGCCTCGCCATTACCGCGTGGATTTCTTCATTTAGTCTAAGGAATCTGTCAACCAGTCTCTGTCTGACTGTCAGGCAAGACGACGCGTGTAAGCAAACTGACCGGATGCCGCGTACGTATGTGCATCTCTCTATAAGTAGACGCTCGATTGATGCAGTTTCCACTCCATCCCGTTCTGTCCGATCCTAGCTGATTCGTCCTCCTCATCCTCTATCGTTCTTGATTGGTATCCGTTCGTCCCGTCACAACTCAGAGGAACAGACAGAGTTTTCGCCAACTCGATCATGAGCTACCAGCAGGGTACGTACCAAGCTACCTGTAGAAATCACCAGCGAGCATTTTTGGTTCATGAATTCTGAGTGATCTTTTTGTTTCTTCCGGTTACGCAGGATACCCGCCGCCGGGCCACCAGCAGCAGGCCTACGTCGCGCCGCCGCCGGCTATGTACCAGCAGGATCAACAGTACCCTCCTGCCGGCGCCGACACCACCAGCCGCGGCGGACACGGCCACGGCGGCGATGGCTTCTTGAAAGGATGGTAATTTCCCTCCCTTGATCTGAATTCTCACTCACTTCCATAGCCTCATTTCTAATGATCTGATAATGATCGTCTGCTTCTTGTGTTGTTGCAGCTGCGCGGCGCTGTGCTGCTGCTGCCTCCTCGACGCCTGCTTCTGATCAGGCGTGGCATACAGATTATATAGAGCATCGTCATACTTATTTTGCTTCTTTTGTAAACGTGGTTGATGTGTTGAGTACTAGTCCCAGAACAAGTTTTTTTTTTAGAAGCAGAACAAGATTTCTTGTGTGTGATAAAAAAATTTAACAAGTTCCTGTGTGTGATAGATAGACATGTGAGATTTATCCGATGGCCTTATGGAATGTATATTTTCTTGGTGTTTTCTTTTATGGTAACTTGCCGCATTTATTTAGTGAAGTTCAGGAATCTCGTCCGAGACCACCTCCAAAATACAATGTGGTGGCATATTTGACCACCTTGCAAAGTTCATCACCAACACCTATTTTAGCTAATCTATGAGCGGCAATATTTGTTGTCCTTCTTACCCAAGAAACCTTCCAGTCTTCATAAGCACGCAACATACCTTTAATTTCTTCTATCACCGGCCCTGCGACAGAGAGATTTCTCTCTTGATTATTGAGCATACCTACGACGGACTTGCAGTCCAGCTCGACATAGATTCTTCTGAAATCCATTTCTGTCGCCACCTCGATAGCTCTCCGACATGCCAGAATTTCAGAAGTGTGGGTTTTCACTTTTCAGAGCTCGAGCTCCATCATACTCTCATGAACA
Source organism: Aegilops speltoides (assembly GCA_021437245.1). NCBI lineage: Eukaryota > Viridiplantae > Streptophyta > Magnoliopsida > Poales > Poaceae > Aegilops > Aegilops speltoides. The sequence continues at coordinate 423,544,150 of CM038147.1, forward strand.
GTAAAATTAAAAAATCCAAAAAATCTGAAACTTTGTAAGATTGATTATGACCAAATGTTGTAGGTACTTGCAAATTTTTGTGGCCAAATAACAATCTAGGAGCCCGTACAGAAAATAAAAAAAGTTGGTGCTCAAACTTGTGTGCACTGTTGAGCAAAACCTTTTTTTGAGCTCAGCACATGTCATATAGGCACCAAAGTTTGCAAGCAGGTAAGAAATTTGGTCACAAACAATGTCAGAAAATTTCAGAATTTTTTGAATTTTTACTATTTTTTAGTTTACTGCTCGTAGGGGTACCATGGAACTCGAGCAACATTACCACTTTCTGGAATCTCAGTCATCTCCAGATCAAAGGAATGGCAAAATAAATGGCAAGCGGCAACTTTGAAGGCGCCATTGTGATCTCTGATAACTACACCGCCACTACCCTTCTCGCCAAATCTGGACACCGCTGTGTTAGAGCTGATCTTCACCCATCCAGGCACCGGCGTGTTCCATCTCTCCGTCATCGGCGGCGTACTCAAAAGCACACCCCTCATCTACACTGACCTACATTCTTCCATGTGTGTGCACAGCAAATTCATTATTTCATGTGGAGAAGATATGTGCTTACCATCATTTGCATCATTCCGGGCCAACCATGGGCCATAGACTGCCTGCACCATCGCTTCCTTTTCATTGGTTGTAGCTTCGCCAACCAATCCATAAGCTAACTCGCAAGAGCGCTCTGGGAGCCATCTGTTGGGAACGTAGTAATTTCAAAAATTTCCTACGCACACGCAAGATCATGGTGATGCATAGCAACGAGAGGGGAGAGTGTGTCTACGTACCCTCGTAGACCGAAAGCGGAAGCGTTAGCACAACGCAGTTGATGTAGTCGTACGTCTTCACGATCCGACCGATCAAGTACCGAACGCACGGCACCTCCGAGTTCTGCACACGTTCAGCTCGATGACGTCCCTCGAACTCCGATCCAGCCGAGCTTTGAGGGAGAGTTTCGTCAGCATGACGGCATGGTGACGATGATGATGTTCGACCGACGCAGGGCTTCGCCTAAGCACCGCTACGATATTATCGAGGTGAACTATGATGGAGGAGGGCACCGCACACGGCTAAGAGATCTCAAGGATCAATTGTTGTGTCGAGAGGTGCCCCCCTGCCCCCGTATATAAAGGAGGGAGGGAGAGGCCGGCCCTAGAGGGGGCGCGCCAAGTGCGGGGAGTCCTACTAGGACTTCCAAGTCCTAGTAGGATTCCCCTTTCCTTTTCGGAGTAGGAGAGAAGGAAAGAGGGGGAGAGGGAGAAGGAAAAGGGGGATGCACCCCTTGTCCAATTCGGACCAGAGGGGGGCGCGCGCCTCCTTCCTTTTGGCCTCTCTCCTCTATTCCTGTATGGCCCAATAAGTCCCATATACTCCCCGGCGAATTCCCGTAACTCTCCGGTACTCCAAAAAATACCCGAATCACTTGAAACCTTTCCGAAGTCCGAATATAGTCGTCCAATATATCGATCTTTACGTCTCGACCATTTTGAGACTCCTCGTCATGTCCCCGATCTCATCCGGGACTCCGAACTACCTTCAGTACATCAAAACACATAAACTCATAATATAACCGTCATCGAACTTTAAGTGTGCGGACCCTATGGGTTCGAGAACTATGTAGACATGACTGAGACACGTCTTCGGACAATAACCAATAGCTGAACCTGGATGCTCATATTGGCTCCCACATATTCTACGAAGATCTTTATCGGTCAAACCGCATAACAACATACGTTGTTCCCTTTGTCATCGGTATGCTACTTGCCCGAGATTCGATCGTCGGTATCTCAATACTTAGTTCAATCTCGTTACCGGCAAGTCTCTTACTCGTTCTGTAATACATCATCCTGCAACTAACTCATTAGTTACAATGCTTGCAAGGCTTATAGTGATGTGCATTACCGAGTGGGCCCAGAGATACCTCTCCAACAATCGGAGTGACAAATCCCAATCTCGAAATACGACAACCCAACAAGTACCTTCGGAGACACCTGTAGAGCACCTTTATAATCACCCGAGCCACGTTGTGACATTTGGTAGCACACAAAGTGTTCCTCCGTAAACGGAGTTGCATAATCTCATAGTTATAGGAACATGTATAAGTCATGAAGAAAGCAATAGCAACATACTAAACGATCAAGTGCTAAGCTAACGGAATGGGTCAAGTCAATCACATCATTCTCCTAATGATGTGATCCCGTTAATAAAATGACAACTCATGTCTATGGTTAGGAAACTTAACCATCTTTGATTAACGAGCTAGTCAAGTAGAGGCATACTAGTGACACTATGTTTGTCTATGTATTCACACATGTATTATGTTTCCGGTTAATACAATTCTAGCATGAATAATAAACATTTATCATGAAATAAGGAAATAAATAATAACTTTATTATTGCCTCTAGCGCATATTTCCTTCACCATCCTACACCGATGGGATCGCCATCGAGACTTCCTTTTCTGAAGGCAAGAGTTTCCAAAATAAGGCGGAGTGTCGACACGCCCAGAAGCGATGATAGCTTGTGTCCTCTCGTCCACACGTGACACAGAAGACTCCATCCTTAATTATACGGCAATCAAGTTCACCCCCGACTGCCAGCCCGTTCCTCATAAGCCTCCACCTATGGATCGCTTTATTCGGCACGCAAGTGTCCCACAGAAGATAACCAACTCTTGTGGTTTCTGACATATAAGGAAGACTTCGGTCATCCAGTCTTCACTATGTTCATGCCCATGCATAGTTGATACGCTGCTGATTGTACCGTGAACTGGCTACTTTTTGTGTAGTTCCACGCGACGTGGTCTATCATTCCCGGGCCTCTGATCACTATCTTCTTTATGTCTTGCACGTCATCATGGGTAAACATGTTGTCCACCTTCTCCTCGTCCCACCTCATGTCGTTGGCTATGATCAAGTCAGACACCATGTTAATTAACTCCATGTATGTAATCCTCCCCTAAGGGTTTCAGACTACCTCTCCTAGGAATCCGATTATCATGATGGATGTTCACTATCAATCCATCTCTTGTACGCCATATAACACCCTCCCTCAACAAGTCACATCCATGAAGGATGCTTTGGAACCACCGGACATGTCGCACTCATGATCGTACCCTCCTTAAAATATGTTGCTTTAGCACTCTCGGACAAAGAGAAGAGGGGATTTGCAGAATTTGCCATACTTGGTTTGCTAGTAATGCTTGGTGAAAAGCTTTCGGGTCCTCGAAACCGAGCCCTCTAACTCGCTTTGTCATACATATCTTTCCCATTCACCTTCCTATAGCCATTCACTGCACCCCGGCAGAATTTCAAAGAAATCAAAATCAGGTTCCGCCACATTTTCTTTGTGAGGTTAAAACAACTCATGGTGTAGGTTGGTCAACATCTTTGAAGGTGACATCTCTTATAGCTTTGGACAAACCTTAACTTTACTTTGAAACTTTACTATACAACTATACAACTCAGGCACCCCGGCAGTACTTCTCTTACAGCTTTGGACAAACCTTGATCCCCTCCATCCAGAAACTTTACTTTCGAGCATTCATTCATATATTTGAAGGTGACATCTTTTGATCTACCAACCATTGTTGGGAGACACAGGTAACTCTCGTTCAAAGCTTCAGATTCAATCGCTATGGCCTTCTTTGAGTGTCCCTTTGTCCTCCTCCCTGCAACCCTTCCCAAAGAAAATTGATGACTTTTGGAAATCAACTTTGTGCCCAGAAGCATCCTCATATTTTTCCTAAGATGTCCCTTGGGGCTTCCAATTTATCTCATGAACCTTCCAAGAAAACAACATTGTCATCTGCAAAAAGCGGGTGAGTAACATGGGGGCCAGTGCTCCCAATATTGACTCCCTTTATAGTTTTGTCGCTTTGCGCTTTCCTCGACAGGCTAAAATAACTTCAACATAAAACTAAAATAGGTAGGGGAGAGTGGGTCACCCTGTGATAGACCGACGATGGAACAAAACTCCTAGTGCAGCCCCCATTTAGCTTCACTGAATAAATTTTAGACGCAACACATATCATGATCACTGAGATCCAACCCTGAGCAAACCCAAACTATGCCAACATCTGCTCCAAAAAATCCATTCTACCCTGCCATATGTCTTCGTCATATCCAACTTACCTACACATAAAGGTTTGTTGCGCTTCCTAGTACTTATCGCATGAACACACTCGTATGCCACAAGAACATTGTCAGTGATCAACCTCAAACGCGCTTTGTTCTTCAGATATTGGGATAAGTAAAATCGCCTTAAGCCTATAGCATGATATAGCGCAAAATAGTGTCATGAGTGCTACAATCCAGGAATAGTTTGGAGGCCGCGACTCGGCCTATCGGGGTTGGCGCTACCACTGATCATCCATTGCCAATGTTTATACATCTGATGGGTGCTACAAAGCTCTTTCCCGCATTTTTTGACTAGTCCCATGATGTCCCTAAATCTTTACAGAATGGAAGTAAGTGATGTTATAGCAAAGTCAGAGATATGCCCCTCCCTCTCAACCTCTGTAAATCTCTATTTGTTGTCACAACATCAAGAATCTGCTGAAGAGGGTTTATGGCAAGGACAAAGAGGAGAGGCGACAAAGGATCCCCTTGCCAGAGTCCTCTTCCGCATGGAATGGGGTATCCGGGAGCCCCATTCACTAGTGCAGAACCGGGCTTTAGTGCCGGTTCATAGCGGCCTTTAGTGTCAGTTTGCCAACCGGCACTAAAGAGTGGGGACTAAAGGCCCCCCCTTTAGTACCGGTTCGTCACGAACCGGTGCTAATGTGCCACCACGTGGCACGAGCCAGGCCCGGGGTCCGCGTAGGGCATTAGTAACGGTTGGTAACACCAACCGGTACTAAATATTTGGGGGGTTTGATTTATTTTCCATTCAATTCTTTTTGTTTGCTGGTATTTCACGATACTACAAATTGTACATGTTATGCATATATAAATAGATTTTCTCGTACGTAGAACCGCATATATATATATATATATATATTTATATATATATATATATATATATATATATCATCGAATGTCTCACAAACCAACACCATTAATTATTCACACATACACATGTATATACATATACAATTTATCCTACATATGTTGCCTTTGGTGCCTCCGGAGCACGATGACAAGTGGTTCATGGGGGCGGTAGCGGGTAATAGTATTCTTCTTTGGGATATATGACCTGGTCGAGCAAAAATCCGGCTATTTCCTCTTGAAGTGCTAGTATGCGGTCCGACGGTAGGAGCTTATCCTGCACCGATCTGAACTGTTAAGAAGAAGATCAATATGCATGTGTGTTAGTTGTGTGACAAGATATCGATAATGGTGTGAATAGTGTTCTGACAAACATACCCAGTCCTGTCTATCAGATCTGCTCCTTTCGCACGTCATCATGCGAATGTTCTCGCAAACGTAGAATGCACACAGATTATTCCCGGCGTCGCTTGGGGCCTTTACGAGAATGGAATTGAATCGATAATGATTAATCAAGCATGATAATTAATTAATGATATTGAAACAAGAATTAAAGAGATGGTAGCTAGCTAGTACTACTTAATTACTTACCATGGGTCGATGCCAAAACAACTTTTTTGGCCACTTGCCTGGAGTCACCTTGATGAGCTTTGCCCATGCCCTGTCCGCCAGCAAAGAAAATTAATAAAGGGGTTATTAAATAGTTCATATCAGGAAATGACAAACTAATAATTAATAGGCCGAGATACACTACAAGAAATATGTCAACTTATGACCACCACTATTGGTCACTGAAAGGTCACAAATTTCCATTTATGACCTTTTTGTGACCAAAAACATAAGGTCAAAAGCTGGCCGTCGTAAACTGACTATAGCGACCTTTCTTCTGGAATGGTCGCAAACGTTTATGACCAAAATACGTCTACTGTGGTGTTGTGGTCACTAGCAACCTCCCCAGGCCACGTAGGCATCCAGCGTGGCAATCTGACGTGGCACAAGATTCAGCCCGGTCCGATTCGATTTTCTACATGGGCCTAGCCCAACAATTCGGCCTTCTTAATGTATTTTTTCTCTCATATTAATTTTGGCTAGGTAGATGGGCCTGGCCCATTTTATTTTCTAGGACGTGGCCTTCTATAATTCATTTGTTTTTTTGGGCCTCAGCCCTTTTACAATCCAATTTATTTTGGGCCTCCACAACATACATTTAGAAGCTTGACATCACAAGGGCAGCTATTCTAGCTTGACATATCAGCATGTACGCATGTATCCAAACCATTTTATTTCTTTCAACAGCCACAGCCACAAAGTAGATAGTAGACACATTCAACAGACTAAATTAACATAGAAATGAAGCAACAAAGGGCAGCCCGAGTAGAGGAACTACATGGTACTACAACTACATGGGACTACAACTACCATTTCTATTTCTACCAGCAGCAGTAGGGACTACCAAGGAGCTAAACGAACAGCGACCGAGCTAAACTAACAGCGATCATCCATCATCAATCGATGTGCAAGAGTAATGAGTGGCAGCGGCGACGCTCGAGAGAACCCCTCCCCCGCCGCCGCTTGGTTGCTCACATCGCTTGGTGTGTTGCATCACTAGTCACCCCGCCTGCAAGAATTTTAGCTTTACATAAGGTTTACAAGAACGGGACCACGATACATGAGATTGACATTCACAAGCTATTTTTCTACAGGATATATTTTTCTACAAGATATGCATCGTAGATGACCGTACATACAAATAAAGTAAATTCGAGAATGATTGCTATCCACAATAACTACAGATTTTGACCATACAGATTTTGTAGATAAACACATACTAGAAGCTACTGCAGAACATGGGTGTAGAGGATACCACTCACTTAATTAATTAATTTGCTAGCTGATTGGTGGATCTGCACAATATAAGAATACATCAAGAATAATTACAAGATCGCCATAGCATTGCGGGATAGAAATCACATAATCTTGGTAGGCACACTATTTCAAATAGGGAAGCAGACAATATATTATATGATAAGAAAGGCATATATATCCCGAGTGTTGTCCATGGCGGCCATGGCTCAAAATCAAACGGAAAGACGACTACAGAACAAAACACACATGAAACGGGGCTAGGAGGAGCGCAAGATCGCCGTGGGAGCGCGTCACCACTTGTACTCGAAGGCCTATAAAATAAAATGGATAAGTTAGATTGATTACTGTAGGTGCAGCACATTTTCTGGAAGAGGCATAAACATGAATGGAGCATTATACTTGGAAGGAAAAACAGCATCCTGTCACCAAGCAAACACTACTTGACATGAAATTGTGCATTTCGTCCTTGTATCCATTAGTAGTAGGATAGCAGCAATGATTCACATGACACGAATAATTCATTATGAGGAAACATGTTGCTAGGTATGAAACAAACTATTTACAGAGGTAAAATGGACACATGTACAATACATTGCTTGCTGTAAGCAAGAAACACTAGTGCTCATATACCAAAATCAACGGCTATACTTATGGACGATAGTAACAAGGTTAAACTTCGAAGAAAGCACTTGCTAAGATATCATAATTTAGGGCATTTACATCACCAATGTGGCAAACGCAAAGCTGGTCAAGAGAACATATTTGTCACGATTACAAGCATATTCTCGCTCATGCATAACTATAGTCACTCTATTTCAAAAACCGAAGCAAACCAGTTTATCATTATATAGTGTTTCCCAATTACCATGCTCACTAATGGAGAATGAGAGAGCTAAGTCGACTCTCCGGCCATGTGCCCGAAATAACCTATCATCGCACATGTATCGGTCGAGGATCCGCATGGATCGGCGGAGAGGACAGGGGAGCTCACCTCGCAGCCGGAGCGTGTGGTGAAGGAGCAGCAAAGCAGGTCGGGGCAAGGTTGAAGGGGCCAAGACGGAGGCTAGCCGTGGCTGGTCGAAGGAGCGTGTGATCTCCATCATTGCAGCACGGGATAATAATAGACCAAATTAACTAGAGTTGAAGCTAGTAAACACGGAGAACAAGAGCATTAGATAAAGTTCCACCAATGTCCAAGCATCTTTTATTTAGGATCAAATTAAGCTCCACAGAGATGTATAAATACAATATATATGAGACTATAAAGCATGCTTGGCGAGACTAGATATAGAAATGAATAGTAACACGAACACGTAAAGTGGGCAAGATACTCTTGTCAAGTGTAACTTATGCCAGGTCTGAATTGTCATATATGCAGTAGTAATTAGAATGAGTCAAATGGAACAGGCTGCTAGCAGAGAGTAAGAGCATGCCAACCAGATCGACTTAGCCTAGTTGAAGAAATACTAGCTAGGACTAGCCCCTCGCAAGCATATTTGAATTAATGGCAGATTAGAAGTGACAGTAATGCAATCAGATCATATACATTGGCTTAAACGTGGTCTCAGCATCCAGAGATCGCCTTCCACAAACAATGCATATAGCTTAGGTAGTCAGATATGCTTAGGTAATACAGTTGCCATTATTTATATCACCGGCACATGCACAAGAAAAACATCAAGGAGAATTGATTTTGACCGACTTCCCTGTCAGTGGCAAACTTGCGGTGTGAGAGTCTTAGTGCTAAACTCTTAACGTATCGAGGGCATGCCGACAGGTATTCCAGTGTACCTGCATCAAAGGAAACAATAGAGCACATGTAAGGCAACACTAGAAACAAGCAAAGGAGGTAGTATCTGCATATAACTGATTAAATCCAGAAATCATCCAATCAAATACTTACAAGAGCAGATACACGTCTACACATCTAACAAGTGTCGGCTGCTATTGTAATAAGACAGACACTACCAATACTATTATTAGTTTCATGTGGTCCAAGCTAAAAGTACTAGAGAGTAGCAATCATAGGTGCACCACATTACCTTAATTTTTCATGAACAGACAAAACTGTGACTAACTAACATAACAGGACAAATGCCAGGCACCAGGCACCACATGTATGCAATCACAAGCACATGTGAGCTGGCGACCGGGTGATAACGCGATGCACCATCATACTAAGCTCTAGTTGTGGCAAATGACTCAAAGTAGCATCGGGGATGAACCCTTGACAGGCCCCGTAGGGTAGTTCAGACTTATACTTGTATGGCAGAGAACTGGATTTACAACAAATATATTGATGCATAGTCAGTATGTTATGAAGTGGATGTCCCTGATCCAATTCAGAAATTCCATCCTAACGCTACCCCTTTTTCACAGCCACAATCTGATTATTCTCTCTACTTGCTAACACAAAAGAAAAAACAGGCATCACTGCACAGTATAGTTTCAGTGTGCGACAACTAGAAGGAGAGGGCACCTGATTATTCTCTACTTGCTAACACAAACGATGCCGTACAGGGGCAATATTCCAGGTACCACCAGCAGCGTTGGATTCATAGAGATTTAGGTGGCCTCGTGGCAGTCCTAGAAGTACGTAGAGGGCACCTGGACCTTACCAGGTTGTCGAGGTGGAGTCATGGGGAAGAGGGAGTGGAGGGGTTGACGACGCCCATTCTGACCACCGTAGGAGAGCTTGGCTTGACCACCGTGAGAGAAGCATCCAGCGGTCCTGATGCCTAGTGTGGCAAGATCTGGTGGCACCTTTACCAAATCTGGTCAGGAAGTGGAGCGTGGTGGCATCCTGAAACGCAGATCTGAGCAACGGAGAAGGCATCCTGGTCTGTGCAGTTGTAAAATGAGATGCAAGAGGGGAGAAGGGGATACCTAGAATATCCGCTTGTTGATGACGGCGATGTTGAATCCCCACCACTGGAGGATGGTGTTAGATCCCAGTTCTGATAGATGGCGAGCAAGGCGCTCATGGTACCCAGCCCGCTGCCGCCGCCGGCGACGGCCTCCTCTGTCCGAATCCGCCTGCGTGGGGAGCTAGCGGACGAGTGGTGCGGCAATGGGAGGGGAAGCCGAGACCTTGTGTGTTGGAAGCGGGTGTTTGGCCCCTCGCTTCCCCCCACCGCGGCCTCCATCGGGTGGGAGACGGAGGAAGACGGAGGCAGGGAGGCGGGGTGCCTCGATCTGGATCGAGGAGAGGACGCTGGATCTTGCCGGAGGGGAGGGAGGGAGGACACTGGATCTTGCCGGAGGAGAGGGCGGGAGGACGTTGGATCTTGCCGGAGGGGAGGGCGGGAGGGAGGAGAGCGAGGGGAGGGGTGGGTGGCGGCGAGGGAAGGGGAGGTGGGAGGGATCGGGGAGCACTAGGGTTCGCGGGGGACGAGGGACGGAGGAAGGAGTGCGGGCTGTGGCCTGTGGGTTGTTGGGCTAGGTGGGGTGAGAAGGTGAGGAGGGAGCGCTGTCGCTGGATCCGGGTGGATCGGATGGTGCTCGATCCATGATCCGCGTGACATGCCTCTGAACCAATCAAAACAGAGTACATGTGTGCGACGTCCATGACCATCTAAGTAGGTCATAACCGGCTGAAAATAAAGTGCAAATCTCTTTGGCTAAGAGAACCGACTATTTTGGTGCCGTCTTTCGGCGGTTCCCCTCCGCCGGTGACTTCTTGGTCGTCGGCGGTGAGGAGGGTCATCGGATCCCACGTGTGTAGATCATTTTAGCTTTAGGTTTTAAGGTCCTAGTAGCTTAGGTTTTTGGATCATTCGATGTCTCGATTCGAGGGCGGGGGCGTCAATATTGAATAAAGAAGCTCTGGATTTTTATCCGGCAAGGCCGCCAGCAAGGACCTCAGCATGTAGAAGAGCAGGGCATCGAGGAGGTGGTCGCGAGCGAGTAGTTCGTCGTCGTCACCTTCCCGGTGACCGAAGACCCGTAGTAAGGAATTTTTTTAAAAAATGTTCTAAAAAATGAGCTATCATGTGTGAAGAATCATGGCTTTCAAGCCAAATGATCAATCTTATGGCCACATCCATGGCATAGTTTGTTCAAATGATCTCATATTGTGCACAAGGGTGCATATTGGAATGGCAAACAATGTTGCCTAAGGAAGTTTTCATTTTCTTTGGACGAAAAAACCATTTTCCATTTTTCGAGTGCCCAAAAGGAGGGTTTTTTGTGAAGGACCTCCCAAATAATTATTGCAAAATTGGACCAAATCATTTTTATAAAATACTAGGCCATATTTAATGCACAATTGACCAAATGGTTGGGTGTAAAAAGTTTTGATCCACCTCTCGTGAAAAAGACAAATTTACGCCGATTCAGCTGGAAGCGGGTCAAATTTGAACTGCAGCTGCCTCATAGTTTGCTCTTTATTTTTTACAAAAATCATTTCAAGGTACATAAGTATCTATTTAATCAGAGAAACACAAAAAAAATCCAAGATTCAACCATTAGCTAGGAACGGTCATTCCCGCCTTGACCGCATTTTGAAACGGGCATAAAAAATTAAAAAAAAAATCAAAAAATTGGAAAACCTTCGCATTGTGTCATTATATGTCGCCAAGTTCCTAGGAAAAATAACAAACTTGTAATACGGCAATGTTTTTAAAAAAAGTGTTCTCAGAAATGAGCTATCATGCGTGAAGATTCATGGCTTTCAAGCCAAATGATCAATCTTATGGCCACATTCATGGCATAGTTTGTTCAAATGATCTCATATTGTGCACAAGGGTACATCTTGGAATTCCAAACAATGTTGCCTAAGGAAGTTTTCATTTTTTTGCACGGAAAATTCATTTTTCATTTTCCGAGTGCCCAAAAGGTGGTTTTTTTGTGAAGGAACTACCAAATAATTGTTGCAAAATTAGACCAAACCATTTTTATAAAATACTAGACCATATTTAATGCACAATTGACCAAATGGTTGGGTGTAAAAAGTTTTGTTCCACCTCTCGTGAAAAAGACAAATTTTCGTCTATTCAGTTGGAAGCGGGTCAAATTTGAACTGTAGCTGCCTTGTAGTTTGCTCTTTATTTTTTCCAAAAATCATTTCTAGGTACATAAGTATCTATTTAATCATAGAAACACCAAAAAAATTCCAAGATTCAACCACTAGCTAGGAACGGTCATTCCCGCCGTTTTGACCGCATTTTGAAACGGGCATAAAAAATTTAAAAAAATCAAAAAATTGGGAAACCTTCGCATTGTGTCATTATATGTGGTCAAGTTACAATACGGCAATTATTTTAAAAAAGTGTTCTCAGAAATGAGCTATCATGCGTGAAGATTCATGGCTTTCAAGCCAAATGATCAATTTTATTGCCACATTCTTGGCATAGTTTGTTCAAATGATCTAATATTGTGCACAAGGGTGCATCTTGAAATTCCAAACAATGTTTCCAAAGGGAGTTTTCATTTTCTTTGCACGGAAAATTCATTTTCCATTTTTCGAGTGCCCGAAATGAGGTTTTTTTGTGAAGGACCTACCATATATTTGTTACTAAATTGTACCAAATCATTTTATAAAATATTAGGACATATTTAATGCACAATTGACAAAATGGTTGGGTGTAAAAAGTTTTGATCCACCTCTGGTGAAAAAGACAAATTCCCGTTGATTCAGTTGAAAGCGGGTCAAATTTGAACTGCAGCTGCCTCATAGTTTTCTATTTATTTTTTCCAAAAATCATTTCTAGGTACATAAGTATCTATTTAATCAGAGAAACATCAAAAAATTTTCCAAGATTCAACCACTAGCATGGAACGGTCAAGCCCGCCGTTTTGACCGCATTTTGAAACGGGCATAAAAAATTCAAAAAAAATCAAAAAATTGGAAAACCTTCGCATTGTGTCATTATATGTGACCAAGTTTCCAGGAAAAATAATAAACTTGTAATACGATAATTATTTTTAAAAAGTGTTCTCAGAAATGAGCTATCAAGTGTGAAGATTCATGGCTTTGAAGTCAAATGATCAATCTTATGGCCACATTCATGGCATAGTTTGTTCAAATGATCTCATATTGTGCACAAGGGTGCATATTGGAATGGCAAACAATGTTGCCTAAGGAAGTTTTTATTTTCTTTGAACGAAAAAACCATTTCCCATTTTTTGAGTGCCCAAAAGGAGGTTTTTTTGTGAAGGACCTCCAAAATAATGGTTGCAAAATTGGACCAAATAATTTTTCTAAAATACTAGGACATATTTAATGCACAATTGACAAAATGGTTGGGTGTAAAAAGTTTTGATCCACCTCTCGTGAAAAAGACAAATTTTCGCCGATTCAGTTGGAAGCGGGTCAAATTTGAGCTGCAGCTGCCTCATAGTTTGCTATTTATTTTATCCAAAAATCATTTCTAGTTACATAAGTACCGATTTAATCATAAATACATGGTATGGTGGCGATACGTCGAGGTTTGGGCGGTGGCCGAGGCCCCCAACTCTAGAGCATGTAAACTCGCATGCCCGCCGCATGGTCACCGCATGACCGTGGCGTTGCCATGTGTTATGGGCAGCCTAGGCATGTCTAGTGGGTTGGGAAGTCCCCAGGTAGGTGCTAGGAAGAAAATTACAACATAAGATTCTCACGAGGAGACCGATCGATGCTCAAACATGAATTAGCAGCCAAGTGTTTGATTAGCGGTACGGGAAATGTACATGGCTAATGGGCGTGAGTTTTGGCTGAGGATGATCATTTACTAAGAAGACTGTCTTCACAAGTTTTCAGCTCAAAAGGAGGAGCCTAGGTGGTACTTGCTTTGCAAGCTACCACTTCGGACGAATCTGAATGTTGAAGCTCAGCTCAAAATAATGAATGGATTGAGCTGGCATTTGGTGGACGATGGTTATTTTGGCATAGGAAAGCCTTGTAGAAAATGGATACTATTTGGAGATGCCAAAGTGGTACTTCCTTCACAAACTGTTGTTCTGAACTGAATAGGAAAATGAATATTTTTGAATTATTTTTGAACTAGGCAAGGAAGGTTTTTACATATTTGACAAAGATATAACCCAAAGAATTTATGGGATTTTTTGGGGAATTTTGGGAATTACAGAAATATAGGTTGCTTCACAACCTAGGGCAAAACTGCCACATGGACATGACACATAGGCAAAACTGATGAGGTGGCGCCTAGTCATAGCAACCCACCACAATTTACAAGGATATGACCATCTATATTGGTCGTTAAAAACTAGAAATAAGGCAGCGGACTAGCGTTGTTTGCTTTATGACCATTTCGTGTAAGGAAATTACGACCTTTCTGACCAAAATGGTCGCAATGGTTTAGGGTTTGGAGCCCCCTAGACAGCTTTTGACCAATTGGTCTAAAATGGTCATAAATTTATGACCAATTCTTCCAGGGTCACTGACAGAAGGTCATAAGTTGACATATTTCTTGTAGTGATATAGTTAATAATGATTGAAATTACCTGTTGACTATCCCCTTCACGATGGTGTAGTCTTTATCTTCTTTAGTTAGTGAGTCCAGTAATTCAACTTTTCCTTCCTCAACTTTAATGTCTAACAAGACCCAGTGCCAATCGTGCATACGCTGCGTTTACATGTCTTAATTAAGCGGGCATGTGCATAAAATTAATCAACTCATCGTAAACCGTATACACTTAATTATTAACATCTAGCTAGCTAGTAAGCAAAAACAGAATTTATAGTACAAGGCGAGTGTGACTCACGGAAGTTGTAAGGAAGTAGTATATCTTCATTGCTATTGAGGCGCTTCAAGAACTCTAGCATGCTTTCTCTACAAAGATCTTGACAACGTTCAATCGCCATATGTCCCGATTAATGGTATTTGGGTCAATGAACCCAACGCCATAGCGCCCAAATTTTTTTCATTTTATACATCTTCATCCCGCATATAATACCACAGAAAAATAATATAGTGAGGATAATTACATGTAATGATTGATCAAAATTATCACTACATAACTAGCTTGAGACTTAAATTACAGAAAGAAATCACTTACAGACAATAGCAACTTACGATAGACTTGTCGAGTGCGTATTGATTGTATAACTGAAATAGTTCTGGATACTCAATGGCCAGAGCTTTCTCATGGTAATAATGCTCATGCTTAACATTCACCATGAGGGACTCTCGGTTGGAAATCTTGGTAATGTTCATGTACCATTGATGCAATTGATACATTCTCATTGGGAGGTCCTTGACCTTATCTGGATGGACCAAAGGTTGGCCCTGGACATATTTCCATGCTATTTCCGATTCTCTAAGCATAGGCATGGGCTCGATTTCGAGGAGTTGTCCAACAGAGATATTGAGCATTTGAGCCTGCATTATATGATCCTCCGTTATTACCACATCGCCATGCTGGGGAACGCTAACGGTTTGCCCACAATAATATTTGGTAGATTACTACTCCTCTCATGTGTTGTTGGCACAACAAGCGGGGAGCGCTTGCGCTACTGTTCTCCCAAGCGGGAACGGTTTTCCCACATTTTTGCCGGTGCTTGTTGGCTCGAGCTCGAGCTCGCTTCCTTCTTTAGCCGTTCTCGATGTAGTTTCCTGATTTGGCGCTCATAGTCCGAGTCAACAGGCTTGGGAGCTGGTTCTCTAGCCATACAAATGAAGTGGTGAATTACTTTCTCAGGCAGTTTCTCCTTTGGCGGCGGTGCCGGTTTTGGTCCAAAATGGGCATCCACTTGGGCTTGCACTATGGTTGTGTTTTGCTCCTTAGTCATGTCGTAAGGCCTCTGAGGAAGAGGAGCGAGGCTTGGACCATATTTATATCGCTTGTCTCCGCCTGTACTTCCTGAACTACCTCGACTCATACCGCTACGCACCAAAGCTGCGGCATGTCTCTTCTGCGATTGCTGAGACGGCGGAGACGACTGACGTGGAGTTGGACCAGGAGAAGTGGCCTGACGATGTGCCGGACTTGAAGCAGGAGGTGTGGCCTGACACGGTGCCGGACTTGAAACCGGAGAAGTGGCATGACGCTGTGCCGGACTTGAAACCGGAGGAGTCAGCTCACGTGTTCGGGGACTTGGAGGAGGTGGCGGACTTCGAGGAGGAGTCGTCTCACGCGTTTGTGGACTTGGAGGAGCGGGAGTCTGCTGACTCGGTGGCGGACTTCGAGGAGGAGTCGGCAGACGACGCGGTGTCGGTGGACTTCGAAAGATGATGCAATCCTTTCTCCATAGGATGATACGATGTATGGCCTCTCCCAGTGTGCGCTCGTCTTCACCTCCAGGAATGTCAAACGTTAGCCCCGAATATGGGTCCACCACTTCATCAACCATGACACGAGCATAGCCCTCTGGAATCAGGATGCAATGGTAGGTTGCTTCGGGGTAATCGAAAAGCAACGCCGTCCGCCACCTTCATGGATATGTTCTTCATTTTGGAGTGTCGCGCCACGTTAGTGTTCTCTATGATGTCATCCACGGTATGTATCCATGAGTGTGTCGCCTGGGCGTAACCAACGCTGCTTCTCGGCATGGATGGGACGGTGCTATCCAATTTGGACGATCATCCGCTTCTTGCTTGCCGCCTTTGAGACCCCTTTCCTAGCTAAGTGAGTCGATCTGCTTTGTTCTTCTTCTGCTGGAATTTGAGTGCAGTCTGCGTGCCTTGCTTCTAGGCCTTGAAGGCGTTCTGCGTCCTGCTTCCTCTGCTCCTCCTCCAGCTTCCTTTTCTTCTCCTCCTCCATCTTCCTTCTTGCACGGGTCCTGTAGTCCTCGTTCCATTCTGAAAATCCCTCATACCAGGGAATAACGCCCTTGCCTCGTGTTCTTCCCGGGTGTTCAGGATTTCCCAGGGTGCGCGTAAGCTCGTCGTTCTCTTTGTTGGGCGTGAACACCCTCCTTCGAGCTTCTTCTATTGCGTCAATTATCTTTTGTTCGGCTCCTTTTAGACTTGCCTTCTGTGAAACTTCGCCTGTCTTCGGGTCCAATGCTCCCCCATGCGCATAGAACCAAGTTACGCAGACTGGGGCCAGTTCTAGTAACCGGGTGACCCTGCATCCTCCATCTCTTGCTCATACTTATCCCACTTAGGCAATCCCACAGCGTAGCCACCGGACCCAGCCTATGGGCTGCGTCTTTCTTGCGGCATTTGCCTTGTTTTTCATCGACCGTTCCTTAGATAATTCGAATCCTTGAAGGTCACGAAATCGTCCCAGTGTTCTCTTTGCTTCTCCAGTGTTCCATTGAAATCTGGAGTCTTCCTTTCATTAGCGAGGTAGTTGGCCCGTACAGTTTTCTTGTGGGTGTTGAATGCAATTGCCATCTTCTTAAGAGCAGCGACCTTGACTTTCTCCACATCTGCTTCAGTGAAATGATCTGGTAGGGTGAAATGTTCCATCAGAGATTTCAAAAGGTCTTTTTTGGCTCTGTCGTCGACCCAAGTAACACCTGGACGTTTAGTCTTTGGCTCTTTCCATTCTTGAATGGAGATCGGGAGTTTGTCCTTCACAAGAACTCCGCACTGACGAGTCCACTTGTCCGCAACATTCTTATGCGTGAGGGGTTCGCCACTAAGTTTGGTGGATTCAATGTGATACTTTATACCATCCTTCAACAATCTGCCCGGGCCTCGCTTTGTCTTGTTGTCTGTAGAAGCAGATTTGCTCGATCCGAAGGGCTGAAAGAAGAAAGATCGATTCGTTAATATATCTTCAATAAAAAAACATGTGATGATCACCATGATGCATGCTTATATAAATATACCTCGCCGGTAGTCTTTGTTATTTGAAGATCAGCATTGTCTGTGTCATCACAAACATTGTCTGTGTCATCATAATCATAATCATAGTTCATGACTTCATCAGCTCGGTCGTCGAGATCGAATATCTTTCCATCACCCTCTCCGGTATTCTTCAAATATTGGGAGCCGTCATCTGCTTCATTCAGATCATCTAGCCTGTGAGGGTTGCGTATGATGTCGAACAATTCCTCTTCTCTCTCTCTGCCGGTATTGTCCGCCATAGCTTTTACTTTACTAATACAGAAGAAATATAAAACAATTTAGTATTCAAATTACAATGCATGGATGCAATTAATCAATAAGGAAAAACTGAATCTCGAATACATCATCTCGAATATATAATCTCGAATACATCATCGTCTTAATATATATAATCTCGAATACATCGTCTCGAATATTATATATCAAATACATCACTAGCTAGGTACCTAATAAAGATCAAGTACTACAGAAGAATCTAGGGTGCCACTCGCGGTTCCTGGGGCGCGGGCGGTGCACAGCCAAAGAGAAGGAACCATCACAGGATCATTGTCGGTGTCAAAACCGGCGGATCTCGGGTAGGGGGTCCCGAACTGTGCGTCTAGGCGGATGGTAACAGGAGACGAGGGACACAATGTTTTTACCCAGGTTCGGGCCCTCTCGATGGAGGTAAAACCCTACGTCCTGCTTGATTAATATTGATGATATGGGTAGTACAAGAGTAGATCTACCACGAGATCAAGGAGGCTAAACCCTAGAAGCTAGCCTATGGTATGATTGTTGATATGTATGTTGTCCTACGGACTAAGGCCCTCCGGTTTATATAGACACCGGAGAGGCTAGGGTTACACAGAGTCGGTTACAATGGTAGGAGATCTACATATCCGTATAGCCAAGCTTGCCTTCCACGCCAAGGAAAGTACCTTCCGGACACGAGCCGGAGTCTTCAATATTCTATCTTTGTAGTACGGGAGTCCGGCGGATATTGATAGTCCGGCTGTCCGGACACCCCCTAGTCCAGGTCTCCCTGAGTAGCCCCTGAACCAGTCTTCAATGACGATGAGTCCGGCGTGCATAATGTTCGGCATTGCAAGGCGGGTTCCTCCCTTGAATAATTCGGAGAAGATAATGAACACCAGGATAGTGTCCGGCTCTACAAAATAGATTCCACATTCCAAACGTAGAGAGAATAAAACATATACACTGATTCAATCTGCTGACGTATTATGCGGCGTGACATCACACCGGCACCAAGCCCTTGTTTGAATTCTTGTACCACCTCAAAGACGTTTAGCGAAGCGGTTTCCTTGGCACGCATACGTCGAGCGAGATCGTGTTCCCCTTATTCCGGGATTCTCATCAATACGTGCGTGGGTAACCCAATCGCGCCCTTGATGGTGGCGCTTGGGAGATAAGCGAGTTTTACCAGGCCGGTGAGGGACGCATAGTTTTGTCCGCCTATATATAAGGGATAAGGATTTACCTTCTCACCTACGCCTTCTTCCTCCTTTGCTCATCCATCCCTGCGAACTCAAGCTCCAATGCCCAAGCTCGTGCATCTCACCTCGACCCATCTCCGAATATGTCCGGAGGGGGAGGTAAATGGATGGCCTCCACCGCCAAGGAGGAGGACATCACTAAGCTGTGCGACGCCGGATACCTTTCCAGCGACATCGCGCATCGGCTGCCCGACGCGGGGCAGCTCATCCCCACCCCAGGGCCTCACGAGAGGGTCGTCTTCCTTCCCCACTTCCTCCGCGGACTGGGCTTTCCGCTCCATCCATTCGACCGGGGGCTCATGTTTTACTACGGCTGGATTTCCACGATCTGGCGCCGAACCGTCCTCAACATCTCGGCGTTTATCGTCATGCGAGGCCTTTCTCGCATCCGTCCCACTTCGCTGTGGCTCAAGACCTTCAACGTCAAGTCGAAGGTTGTGAAGGGACATAAGCGGAATGCGGAGGCGCCATGTTGGGCAAGCTGCCCAATGTCCCTTGGCTAGAAGGGACCTTCGTGGACTCCGTCAAGGGGTGGCAATCGGGGTGGTTCTACTTCACCGAGCCGCCGCGAGCCTACATGGTGGCGGCCCCGAATTTAGATCTGGAATCCCACGTAGCTCACCTCCCCGAAAGAGAAGGGCTTGCGGTGGGGTGATCCGTGGAGGTGACGGACTTGAGCCTGCATCAAGAAGCTGGTGAGCAATAGGCTCCGGCTCGTCGGCGTGGTCGAGTCATGCTCCTCCGGCGGATTCTCCCATGCCAAGAACGGGTATTTAATCTGGGAGTTTAATCCGAACAGCACCAGACGTTGAGCGGGCTCTTCGATACAATGTCTGAAAGGCGCTGGAGGGTGCTGTTCAAGGCGCCGATGCCCCGCATCCGCGATCAAGACCGCTGATTCAGCTCGCGATCTCCGATCGACGAGGTAAGTGATTCGACCCCATTACGGGACGATTGTAGTAATTAGATTGACTCTAGCGAGGTTTTTAATCTGCCTCTTCCTTTGACAGAATGGATGGAGAAGGCCGAGCTGCTCATCAGCCCGGCTCCCATGCGGAAGAACCGATGGATGCCCGCTTAGCAAGGCTGCTGGTTCCGGCACCGTACGTGGTGCCGGAGAAGAAGGCCAAGAAGGTGGCCACGGGGACTCGAAAGAGTTCCCGTAATCAAGTGTCCAACGACGACGAGGACTCCTCCTCCGAAGACGAGGAGGAGGAGGAGTACTCTCTCCCGGAGGAGGGAGAGAAGAAGAGGAAGGCCTCCCCAATCGGAGCGGCCGAAGGGTCCAAGAGGGGGAGAACTATCCCCCCGGACAGTTTCGCCAACATCAACGTTGGCGAGGAAGAGTGGCCTCCAAGGGCCAGGCGTCCGGCAGGATCGTAAGTATTCAGATCATTTATATGCCGTACATTGTGTGCCATGTAGTGTCCTTCTAACGCCGATTTCGCACGTAGTCCGGCCGTTGACGATCTTTCCGACTTCGATGGCGGGTCTTTGGCGCCGTCGAATGTAAATTCCATCCCGATCGCCTCTACCCCACGCGTCGGCGAGGACGACGAGGCGGAATCCATAGGGGACCCGCCAGAGGAGGCTCGGGCGCCGTCGGCAGCCTCCGGACTTTGTGCGGACTCTACCGGAACCGTAGCGGTTCAGAGTCCGCAAGCGGCCCTCGAAGGAAGGGCAGGACCGTGGACGCGGCAGCCTCCGTCCAACCAGAGGCGCGGATAACCCGCCGGAGGCGCTTAAAGCGCTTCCATCAGGAAGAACACCGCACTCTCATGAGTGCGGTGATTGAGAAGGTCCGGCTTCGCCAAGGGCGGGCTGACTGAAGCTCGCAACAGCCTTCTAACAGGCTTTGAGGTAAGAAGTTTAAAATTATGTAATGTAATACCGCATAGACAGTAGCCCCTGATGCTTAGTTTGGTGTTCGAAAAGAAAAACCGGGCTAAGGATCTTAACAAGATATACGCAGGGTTTCTAAAAATATGTCAATATGGGTTTGTAGTTGCTATTTGTTGACCTCTGCCGCATTAACGGCGGAGGTCAAGGCGCTGAAAAAGGACCTTGAGCGGTCGGAGCAAGAGCTCGGCCATGCCAAGAGGCAGCTCAAGGAAAAAGAAGGTGAATGACACCACTTTAAATAAGTACCTTACAGAAAAGGGTTTTGGTTGCAAACAAAATTAATGAGGATAATATGTGTATTACAGGGGCCACTAAGGAGGTGGTAGCCTTGAAGGATGCCGTGTCCGCGGCCGAACGCAATGCAGCCACGGAACGGGCTGAGCGAGAAAAGCAAGTGGCGCTGGTGGCGGAAGTGCAGCAAGAGCTCCAGGCTCTCATGGGAAAGCATGAGAGTTTGGAGCGTGACTCCAAGACTCGAGAGTCCGAGCTTGCCTCGGCTCTCGAAAGTGCCCAGTCCGCCAAGGCCGAGGCCCAGAAGGCCCTTCAGGAGGTAGAGGACATAAAGAAGATAGCGGCGGGTAAGGCCTTTCTCATGCAGAGCATGCACGTTAATGTAAATTACCGGATACTTACCCGAATTCGGAGCTCTCCAGGGGCGTTTGCAGATCTGCCGCGTAGTGCGTCTGATGCCGCCGCTTTCTATCGTGGCGAGGAGGGGAGCTCGACGAAGAAGGTCTTCGGTCTCGATATCTTCGAGGCCGCCATCCAGTGCCCCAAGCGACCAGTGAAGCGGTGGTCGAACTCCACAAGGTAGCCGAGGAGGCCATGAAGGGCCTCATAGTCCGCTATGGCACAGGACAGGCCATGCTGGCAGCTACTTTGGCCTAATCTTGGCGGCTGGTGGATCGTGCCCAGGCTGGATGTGATCAGCGCTCACTTTGTATTGAAGGTGCTCGTCGGGCCCTTGCCCGCATAAAGGTGCAATGGGGCAAACTGGATGCGGAGAAGCTTCTCACGGATCCGCCGCCACCGGGCAAGGAGCATCGCACGCCGGAGCGATATTATAAAGTTATCCTGAAGGGGGCCTGCGATATTGCAGATGAGTGCCCCCGAGATGTAATTTTTGAGTGAACTCGCTGTGTATTTATCCTGGGCGCTGAAAACTTCATTTATATGCGCCATGAGCAACGCTTATTGAATTTAAAATATTACCTTCTGTGCGGCCGTTTGTAAAATCTAAGAGATGGCAAGTCGTTGGCTTCAGCCCCCGAGCTATGAGGGCTGGGGTGTTCGGTGATAAACTTGAGCACTCTTGTTCCCATTATTGGGTCCATCTAGGGAGGCGCTCAACACGACAAACAAGGCGACCGGACTTATAATGCTTGAACACTCTCACTTAGCCATAGAATTCTATAATTTTAAATTTCGGCGAAGCCCCTGGTATTCGGAAGACCGAATCCGGGGCGCTATCCACACCTTCGTCGGACATCATCCGGAACTTCGCTCGAAGCGGCATGAGTCTTTAGGGACCCGAAAGAACCTCTCGAACAGCGACCAGTCTCTCGCCTTATCATGCCAGTCAGTTTTAGCTTTTCCATCGAGGCGTTAACCGGCTCAACCGGGCGCATCGCGATGGTTCTCCCGATGCTACCTTAGCCGACGGAACGGAACATAAGGTACCAAAACATGGGAGCAGGCAAACCCAACTATTGACCCAAGACATGATTCGGAGCTGATTCATATAATGCTATAAGTTCGGGGTGCCGCACTTGTGAAAGTGTTCGGACTTAATTACACAATAATACGGGGAACAGAAGCCCCTGGCGTATTCAGCCGTACCCAAGTATACGGGTGCAAGATGTCATATAATGAACATATATAAGAGGTAACGCAATTGCAATAAAAAGGTAATGTACTTGCAAAAAGGAAGTGATGCGTTATTTATGAAAGAGGGTCGGCTAATAAAGCGGACTGATACAAATAGTGCGGTAAGCAAGGGATTTTGACTAAATTAACATGTCCCCCTCCAGGGATGAGCTGTAGACTTGGTGTATGTAATCGAATTTAATGCTCGTAATGGAGACCACCTGATTGTTCGTCGCAGCCTTCTTTAGTCCCTGACTGTTGCATCGTGAGTTCGGCAAGTGCGCCGTCGAACAAGGCTTCTGATTAACAGAGTCCTGTATACATAAAAAGAAGAAAGGATAAAAAGTAAACCCAAGGGGGGCGCTCGCATGAGCCCCTGGTGTGGTCGAGCTGCACTCTTTGTCCCTTGTGATCAAGCCCTCCCTGCGCCCATGGTATCTCCAAAGCGTAATGATGTACGCGAGTGTTATTCTTGCGATCATCATGAGGCGAGGGTGGGGCCGATTACTCTACGATGCTCGATCGCGCCAGGTGGTCTTGGTTGGTATTGCTCCGGGCGCATTTTGCTGTATCCGGCTTTTTAATTGCCGGACTTGAGAATTGCCTGAGAAGGCTGCTTTGTACTTCTGCCGCGAGAGCCGCTGTATGTTCCTCCGTTCGGAGGGAGCGTTCCGTATTTCCATTGACCGTGATGACTCCGCGAGGGCCTGGCATTTTGAGCTTTAGGTATGCATAATGCGGCACCGCGTTGAATTTTGCAAACGCGGTTCGTCCGAGCAGAGCATGATAGCCGCTGCGAAATGGGACTATGTCGAAGATTAACTCTTCGCTTCGGAAGTTATCCGGTGATCCAAGACCACTTCAGTGTGATCGAGCCTGCATGATTGGCTTCCACTCACAGGATGACACCTTTAAAGGTTGTCTTTGTAGGTTTAATCCTTGATGGGTCTATGCCCATTTTGCGCCTTGTATCCCGATAAAGCGAGTTCAGTTGCTACCGCCGTCCATCGGGACTCGTGTCGTGAAACCCATCGACGATTGGGTCTAAGACCAATCGCGGCGAATCCGCCATCGCAGATGCTGGTCGGGTGGTCTCTTCGATCGAAAGTGATCGGACAAGAGGACCATGGGTTGAACTTTGGGGCGACCGGCTCCATCGCATAGACGCCCCGTAGTGCACGCTTCCTCTCCCTCTTGGGTATATGGGTCGCGATATCATATTCACCGTCCGCACTTGCGGGGGGTAACCCTTCTGTCCTCTATTGTTCGGCGGCCGGGTCTCTTCCTCGTCGTTGCTATTTAGCCCCTTGTCGTTGTTTTCGGCAATTAACTTGCCGGCCTGCATGAACACCCAACAGTCTCTATTGGTGTGGTTGGCTGGCTTTTCAGAGGTGCCATGTATCTGGCATAGACGGTCGAGTATTCGGTCCAGATTGGACAGACCCGGAGTGGTTCTTTTGAACGGCTTCTTCCGCTGACCGGGTTTAGAGCCTCGGAATCCAGCATTGACTGTCGTATCCTCCTTATCGTCGCTGTTAATGCGGCGCTTGTTTTTTATTCGACGTGACTTGCCGTTGTTGTCCTTAGTATCCAGACTACCAGAGTTTTTATGGAGATTGTTGCTGCGGGCTAGCCAGCTGTCCTCTCCCGCACAAAAGCGGGTCATTAGCGATGTGAGGGCTGCCATGGATTTCGCTTTTCCTGCCCTGTGCGGGCTAGCCATTCGTCCCGGATGTTATGCTTGAAGGCTGCAAGGGCCTCTGATCCGAGAAATCAACGATTTGGTTTTTCTTCGTCAAGAACCGTGTCGTAATTATCCGCCGATTAAATCGGCTGTTGAATGATGTGGCTTAAGTCATCGGCGTTCGTGGTCGACATACGCGTGCCTTGGAAGTTATCAGGAATGTGGCCTCGTGTCTTCCCAACACCCAATCGACTCTGCGGGCAGGCTGTTAAGCCAATGCCGAGCTGGTCCTTTAAGCTTGTGGGAGATACTTGATGGCGTGGAGATTGCCGCGCGGGCCATATGGATGTGGAGAAGATAATCTTGATCCATACCGCTGGGTCTGTTGTACCATCGTAAGATTCGATATTTACGGGTTTAAACCCTTCGGGATCGATGATCCATTACTTCATCGATGAAGCATAACGGGTGTCGGCGCCCAGATTGAGCAATATCGTGACGAGCTCGATGGAGCGCCGTCGCTATGTTCGCCCGGCGGCGTTAAGTCCGCGCGACGGTATTAAATCGTGGGTCGTAGGGCGCCCACGTGATCCATAGATGGATCTGGATTGTCTTGCTTTGTCCTCCAATATATCTCGCAAGTCCGGCGCGTTCCCTCTTGGCCTCGCGCTTTTGGAGCGATGCAGGGGTATGTATTTGGCTGAGGGCCTGGACGCCTCTCTGTCACGACCACGAGGTGGTCGGTCAGCCATATCGTGCGCTGGTGATGAAGGTATGTATGCTTCCTCCTCTAATCGAGGGAGCAGCTTGCGTCTTGGGTAACTTTTGGAGGGGCATTCGAGTTTATACTCTTCGGCCGCGAGGACCTCGGTCCATCGATCGGCCAGCAGATCCTGATCAGCTTGGAGCTGTTGCTGCTTTTTCTTTAGGCTATTTGCCGTGGCTATGAGCCTGCGCTCAAGCGTTCTTGTTCGACGGGATCCTCGGGTATGATTTAATTCATCATCATTGAGGCTTGCCGTCTTCGGAGGGAGGCATATAGTTATCATCCTCAACCCTTTAAATCGCGCCTGTGGTGAGGGCTTGCTTGCGTCTTCTGCGCTGAACCTTGTGGGAGGGGATTGTCTTCGGCACTCTCCGGAGTGTTATTGTCTCCCGTGCCGGAATCTCCATTCTTATTGTGGCGGGATTTAGAGCGGCGCCGCTGACGTCGGCGTTTGGGCTGCTTCTTTAGAGAATCTTCCTCCGCTGCTTTTTCGCCATCCCTTCTTTTGGAGTATCCACCATGTATACGCTATATGACGAGGTGGCCTTCCAAAGGCCCTCGTAGGCGCTGGCTCTTGTTCGTCTCCGCATCGCCGTCCATAGCGCCGATGTCGCCGGAGTCGTAATCTAGCATGTCGGTTAGATCCTCGGCAGTGGCTACAAAGTGGGTGGTGGGTGGGCTCAATTTCTCCATCGTCCGAACTCCAACCGCCCCGCCATAGTCCGCCAGATTCTCCGATAGTGAGAGATGCTTCAGGAATTCAGGATATCGCCAAAAGGCGAAAAGTGCCGAAGATGTCGCGGCGGTGAATTCCATAACCGCGCCCAATCCGGATTAATTGGTAGGGGCGCGGGAGGCTCGGAGTCCGGCGAGGAGTCCGGTGCCTCGGGATCACGAGTTTCGCAGGGGACAAGATTGGTACTCGGCTCCATCGCCGTGGATGTTGGAGCCCCCAGGGCGGCGTCTATCCACCGGCCCTCGATATGGGCATTCGGCTCCGGGCTAGTGGCCGAAGCGGATCCGAGTGCGACCACCAAAGCACTGTCCGGCGGCAGAGCTAGATCATGCCCATCGTCACAGTGCGGCGCGCTTGGCTGTTGCTCGAGTCCGTCGAAGATCAAGTCTCCGCGGTCATCGGCCGTGAAGTTTAAGCTTCCGAATCTGACCTGTTGGCCAGGGGCGTAGCTTTCGATCTGCTCCAGATGGCCAAGAGAATTGGCCCGCAGTGCAAAGCCGCCGAATATGAAGATCTGTCCGGGGAGAAAAGTCTCACCCAGCACAGCGTCGATGGTTGAAGATGCCATCGAGCCTATCGGTGACGACACAGAGGAATTCTCAATGAAAGCACCAATGTCGGTGTCAAAACCGGTGGATCTCGGGTAGGGGGTCCCGAACTGTGCGTCTAGGCGGATGGTAACAGGAGACGAGGGACACAATGTTTTTACCTGTGTTGGGCCCTCTCGATGGAGGTAAAACCCTACGCCCCGCTTGATTAATATTGATGATATGGGTAGTACAAGAGTAGATCTACCACGAGATCAAGGAGGCTAAACCCTAGAAGCTAGCCTATGGTATGATTGTTGAGATGTATGTTGTCCTACGGACTAAGGCCCTCCGGTTTATATAAACACCGGAGAGGCTAGGGTTACACAGAGTCGATTACAATGGTAGGAGATCTACATATCCGTATCGCCAAGCTTGCCTTCCACGCCAAGGAAAGTACCTTCCGGACACGAGCCGGAGTCTTCAATCTTCTATCTTCGTAGTATGGGAGTCCGGCGGATATTGATAGTCCGGCTGTCCGGACACCCCCTAGTCTAGGACTCCCTCAATCATATCTCCGGTCATCTGCCCAAAGAACCCGCCAAGTAGTGGAGAACCTGACGTCGTCCATAGCAGCCATGTAGCGATGGACGTGCTCATCTTCCTCCCTGACACGGCGACGCACCACCTCCGGCGGGGCCGGCTGCCTCTACACCGAATGTGGCCCACGCGAACGCCACCAAAGAAGATCAGGGTCGACGACGGGACCCGAGGTCGTTCTCACTGCCGGGCGCCTCGAGTAGCACCTCCCTGCCAGCCAGCGGAGCCAGGTCCGGACATGGGTCCCTCAGGCGGGACGTCGTCGCGAACGGGTCGACGGCGAGGATGTGGGCTGGGCATATCGTCGAGAACAAATAATATATGCCCGCAAAAAGTAACATTTTTTAAATGATTGCATAGTGATAACTAAAATTCTATATATATGCAAATTCTAACAATTTGACATTAATCTAATTCATATAACTAAAACTAATTCTAAAATTTCCTGATTATATAACTAACATTTCCATAACAATTCTAATATTTATATAACTGAAAAACAGAAAAATTGCTAACATTTCTATAAATATTTCTATAACTAAAAACAGAAAACATTTATAACATTTCTATATAACTAACATTTCTAATATTTATATCTCTAAAAAACAGACTAATTTCTAACATTTCTATAACTAAAAAACAGAAAAATTTATAACAAACAA
Source organism: Aegilops speltoides (assembly GCA_021437245.1). Classification (NCBI taxonomy): domain Eukaryota; kingdom Viridiplantae; phylum Streptophyta; class Magnoliopsida; order Poales; family Poaceae; genus Aegilops; species Aegilops speltoides. The sequence continues at coordinate 423,572,027 of CM038147.1, forward strand.
ACTAATGTGTGTGTGTAGTGTGTGTGTGTGTGTGTAGTGTGTGTGTGTGTGTGTGTGTGTGTGTGTGTGTGTGTGTGTGTGTGTGTGTGTGTGTGTGGACATGGCGGCTGGGGCGAGCTCACCAGCGAGGCGACGACGGGCGACGGGCGATGGGGCGAAGGCGGCGACGACGGGCGAAGCGGCGTGGTGGCGAGACGGATGGCGGCGACGACGGGCGGGCGAGGCGGCGACGGGACGACGGGATGACGAGGACGGGACGGGCGGCGGCGACGGCGACGGCAGGGTGGCGACGAGGGGCGTGGACGGTCGGGGTCGGCGACGAGGGGCGGGGGCGGCGACGTCGACGGGGATTGCGTCGATCGGGGCAGGACGGTGCGACGGAGGGAGGAAATAGAAGGAAGAAACAGAGGGAAACTGAATTTTTTCAAGTGTTGTATATATATGATGGACCTTTAGTACCGGTTGGAGCCACCAACCGGTACTAAAGGTCTGTTTTGGCCAAAGCAAGCGGAGAAGCGCACCCCTTTAGTACCGGGTTGTGGCTCCAACCAGTACTAGTACCGTTGGAGCCACAACTGGTACTAAAGGGTCTTGCTGCCCACGCTGTGCGCAAGTTTAGTCCCACCTCGCTAGCCGAGGGGCTACCACACTGGTTTATAAGCCCCAGTGTGGTAGCTCTCTCGAGCTCCTCTCCTAAGCAGGCCTACTGGGCCTACCTGTCCTCTTCCGCCCAGTGGGCCTACTGGGCCTTTGCGGGCCTGCATCCTGGCCCAACAAAAGGTTGTGTTCCTAGTCGTATGCAGGCCGCTTTGGCCCAGTAGGCAGGCTTTTTATTTTCTTAATTTTTTCGCTTTATTTATTTTTGTTTCATTTATTTTTGAGTTGTTTTTTGCTGTATTTAGAGTTTCTTTGTGAATATTTTTGCTTTAGGTACAAAAAATTACAAACTTTCTGTTAGTGCCGGTAGTTTTCAAATTTGAATAGTTTAAATTTTGAATTATTTGAAATTTGTGTGAATCACTAGTTTGTGAATAACTTAACTTTGAAAAATGTTTTTTTAGTGATTCTTTTTTCTTACGTTTAATATTAGTGTGTTTTATCATTATATTCAATTTGGTAATGCTTAGGTTATTTAAAAAATGAAATGCCTTTGTAACAGTTCAGTTTTCGTCGGAAACCCTGATACTTCGAAAGAGATTGTCCATTTTATACATGAAGTGCATCCAGTTTTTGCCGTAACCCTCTCTACTTTTTTGCACATGCTATTTGTATGAAATTATGATACCATGCCAACTTTCAACCTTTTCTGAGTTCATTTGAAATGCTTTTCAATTTCAGGGTCATTTAGCTGGAAAAATCAGTAAATGCATGAAAAGAATTTGTTTGCACATAAAATTTCCTCGTGTTTCAAATGCCAAAACACATAACTACCCTAACTATTACAGACATTCCCTCCTGGGTGTGAAACACAGAAGAAAGTGATGATAGTGAAGCCGATCACATCCCAGATCTTTGGGTGTGAAACTATTTCTTCGCGTGTGTCCCTTTGCGCCGTAGCCATGGAAAATCTTCATCATTTAACTAGATGCTCGGGTCAAAATTCACTGCATGGAGCAATTTCATCAAACTTTTCATAATCTTCTGACATGTCTGTCTTTTCATCCACTCCCACGATGTTTCTTTTTCCTGAAAGAACTATGTGGCGCTTTGGCTCGTCGTATGATCCATTCGCTTCCTTATCTTTTCTTTTTCTTGGCCTGGTAGACATGTCTTTCACATAAAAAAACCTGCGCCACACCATTGGCTAGGACGAATGGTTCATCTGCATACGCAAGATTGTTGAGATCCACTATTGTCATTCCGTACTGCGGGTCTTCCGTTACCCCGCCTCGTGTCATATTGACCCATTTGCACCGAAACAAAGGGACCTTCAAATCACTGGATCCATAGTTAAGTTCCCATATGTCCTCTATGTAACCATAATATGTTTCCTTTCCCGTGTTGGTTGTTGCATCAAAGCGGACACCACTGTTTTGGTTGGTGCTCTTCTTATCTTGGGCGATCATGTAAAATGTATTCCCATTTATCTGGTACCCTTTGAAAGTCATTGTATTCAAAGATGGTAACTGGGACAGCGAGTACATGTCATTTTGAATATTGCCATCATTCAGGGCACGTTTATGCAACCAACCGGCGAAAGTCCTCGTTTGTTCGCGTGTAATCCGGTCGCCGACTTCTCCAGTGTTTGGATGTAGAAAATTCTTGTGTTCCTCCATATACGGAGCCACCAAGGCGGAATTCTATAGAACTGTGTAGTGTGCTTCGGTGAGAGAATGCCCGTCCATACATATTATTTGATGTCCTCCTAGCGTGCCTTTTCCTTCCAGTCTGCCCTTATGCCGCGATTCAGGAACACCAATCAGCTTAAGATCAGGAATGAAGTCAATACAAAACTCAATGACCTCCTCATTTTCATGGCCCTTCGAGATGCTTCCTTCTGGCCTAGCACGGTTATGAACATATTTCTTCAAGACTCCCATGAACCTTTCAAAGGGGAACATATTGTGTAGAAATACAGGACCCAAAACGTTAATCTCTTCGCAAAGGTGAATTAGGACGTGTGTCATGATGTTGAAGAAGGATGGTGGGAACACCAACTCGAAACTGACAAGACATTGCACCAAATCATTACAGAACCTTGGTATGATTTCGGATCGATTACCTTCGAGAGATTGCATTGAGGAATGCACATAGCTTCACAATGGCTAATCGAACGTTTTCGGTAGAAGCCCCTCAATGCAACCGGAAGGAGTTGCGTCATAATCACGTGGCGTCATGAGACTTTAGGTTCGGAACTTTTCTCAGCCATATTTATTATTCCTTTATATTCAACGAGAAGCCGACGGTACCTTCATGCCTTTGAGGAGCATTGAAAAAGATTTCCTTCTCTTCTTTGGTAAGAGCGTAGCTGTCCTGACCCTGATGTATGCCGTCTTTTCCGTGCATGCGTTGCTGGTCCTCCCGTGCCTCTGGTGTATCTTTTGTCTTCCCATACACGCCCAAAAATCCAAGCAGGGTCACGCAAAGATTCTTCGTCACGTGCATCACGTCGATTGCGGAGCGGACCTCTAGGTCTTTCTAATATGGCAGGTCCCAAAATATAGATTTCTTCTTCCACATGGGTGCGCGTCCGTCAGCGTCCTTCGGAACAGGTTGTCCGTCAGGACCCTTTCCAAAGATTATCTTCAAATCCTTGACCATATCATGTACATCAGCACCAGTATGGTGGCGAGGCTTCGTCCGGTGATACGCCTCACCTTTGAAATGGTTGCCTTTCTTTCTTACGGGATGCCTTGTCGGAAGAAATCGACGATGTCCCAGGTACACATTCTTCCTACAACTATCCAAATATATATCTTGTCGGTATCATCCAAACAAAGGCGTGCATCCGCGGTATCCCTTGTTTGTCCGTCACCGAAGGTTCTTGAGAGCAGGCCAATCATTGATGGTCACGAACAGCAACGTGTTTAGGTCAAATTCTTCCTGTCCGTGCTCATCCCACGCACGTACACCTGTTCCATTCCACAGCTGTAATAGTTTTTCAACTAATGGCCTTAGGTACACATCAATGTCGTTGCCGGGTTGCTTAGGGCCTTGGATGAGCACATGCATCATAATGAACTTCCGCTTCATGCACAACCAAGGAGGAAGGTTATACAAACATAGAGTCACAGGCCACGTGCTATGGTTGCTGCTCTGCTCCCTAAAAGGATTAATGCCATCTGCGCTTAGACCAAACCATACGTTCCTTCGGTCATCTGCAAACTCCTCCCAGTACTTTCTCTCGATTTTTCTCCACTGTGAACCGTCAGCGGGTACTCTCAACTTTCCGTCTTTCTTATGGTCTTCTGCATGCCACCGCATCACCTTCACATGCTCTTTGTTTGGAACAAACGTTTCAACCGTGGTATTATAGGAGCATACCACATCATCTTGGCAGGAATCTTCTTCCTGGGGCGCTCGCCCTCGACATCACCAGGTCATCGCGACTGATCTTATAACGCAATGCACCGCATACCGGGCAAGCGTTCAAATCCTCGTACTCACCGCGGTAGAGGATACATCATTAGGGCATGCATGTATCTTTTGCACCTCTAACGCTAGAGGGCGACAGCCTTCTTTGCTTCATACGTATCTCGGGCAATTCGTTGTCCTTTGGAAGCATATTCTTTATCATTACCAGCAACTTTCCAAATCCCTTGTCGGATACACCATTCTCGCCTTCCATTGTAGCAATTCAAGTGTGGTGCCCAACTTTTTTGTCACTTCGAATTGGGTACAACAATTTCTTGTGATCCTCTAACATGCATCGCAACTTCGTCCTCTCCGGATCACTTGCTAGTTTCTCTTTGCATCGGCAATGGCCCGACCTAGATCATCGGCGGGCTCATCGATGCCTCTTCTTCACTTCTTCCCGAATTGCCGGCTCAGCTTCTTCCCCCATTGTTGTATCATCGTATTCAGGGAACCCATGGCCAGGATAGCCGTCGTCATCCTCTTCTTCTTCATTGTCTTCTATCATAACCCCTATTTCTCCGTGCTTGGTCCAAACATTATAGTGGGGCATGAAACCGGACTTAAATAGGTGGACGTGAATGGTTTTTGACGTAGAGTAACTGTGACCATTCTTACAGCCAAAGACATGGACAAGGCATAAAACCATTCGCCCGCTTGTTTGCCTCGGTGACCCTTGAAAAGTATGCACGCCATTAATGAACTCGGGAGAGCATCGGTCATCATACATCCATTGTCGGCTCATCTTCATTACACAACACCGAATAGACCAAATTAATACAAGTTCATACATAAAGTTCATACATAAAGTTCATATACAACACTTAATTAAATGCAACATACAAATAACTCTCTAGCTAAAGAATTTAAATGCAACAACAAATGCGATGAAGATCGCAACTAAGGTAACAATTGATCCAACAACATAATGATACCAAGCCACACTATCAATGGCATATTTTCTAATCTTTCTAATCTTCAACCTCATTTTCTCCATCTTGATCTTGTGATCATCGACGACATCGGCAACATGCAACTCCAATTCCATCTTCTCCCCCTCAATTCTTTTCAATTTTTCTTTCAAATACTCGTTTTCTCTTTCAACTAAATTTAACCTCTCGACAATAGGGTCGGTTGGAATTTCCGGTTCACATACCTCCTAGATAAAAATATCTATGTCAACTTGATGGGCATAATTTGTCATAAACACGAAATGCAACAACTAGTTTTAAAAGAGAATATACCACATCCGAATCATAACAAGGACGAGGGCCGACGGGGACATATATCAAAACCATGGCAGTATGTATAACAAACAACGTACGGGTAAGATAATTATACGAGTAACTATATATCCAAATCACACAAACATCAATTTGGTAATGTAAAACATTTATGAACAAGAGCCTCACCACAAGGTGGTGCCGGTGACGAGACGGTAAAAGGGCGATCGACGGTGGTTACGACGGAGATTTAGAAGGCACTAAGTAAACCACACCTACATATGCAAACTAAGTGTTATTTTTGACCTCAAATTGCATATAAATCAAATACTAGCAAATATAATTCCTCCCAAATTAATCACTATACAAAGCATTGCAAGAGCTAATCTAGCAATGAGAGTTGAAAGGACAAAGTTGCTAACCTTTGTGATCATTTGAATGGATGGGGCCTTCGAATCTTGACAAATTTTGGGCAAAATTTGTGAGGAGCTCGAGGAAGAGAGGGAAGAACATAGGAAGTGAGGGAAAGGGAAGAACAGAGTGGCTCGGGTGGACGAAGGGTTTATGTATCGTCGACCTTTAGTACCGGTTCGTGACACGAACCGCATCAAGGTCTTGGAGGGCCCCAGATCGACAACACCCGCCACCACCCTCTTTAGTACTGGTTCGTGGCACGAACCGGTACTAAAGGTTCGCCACGAACCGGTACTAATGAGAACGGCCGGCTAGCCATTGGAACCGGCACTAATGGACACATTAGTGGCGGCTCAAAATCAAACCGGCACTAATGTGTCTCATATTAGGTCCTTTTTCTACTAGTGATTGAGGAGAATGCTGGAGGATGAGGTGCACCAGCGCAGCGACTCAATTCCGGAAACATCAGAGTCAAAGGTATTATCGATGTCAAGCTTTAAGGGCACAGATGGAGTATTCATCCTTTGCATCTTCCTGCATAATTCCTAAAGAGTATGAAGTTGCCATGAATGTTTGCAGTCTTGATGAAGGCACTTTGGGCGCTCGATATGAGGGTGTTCATGAAAGGGGTCATCTTGGCCACATCGATATTTATTAAAACTACGTAAGATGGAGAAGGCCCTACCCAAAGACTAGACCGTCATCCATGGTCAGGGAAAACCTCCTTAACCATAAGCTCTAACCGTTGAGGGGTGGAGATCATCATAAAAAAGTTCATGCCCTACGGTCTTATAATCATAATCCTCCTTAACCTATAGCTTGTTTGTTAGTTCTTACTAGACCCCAGCATAATCCTCCTACTATGCATGGTGCGGCAGCAAGGTTGCTAATGGCGGGTAATACCATGTGAACTGGCAGCGAGTTTGCCGCCCTCTGGGTCTCAGTGGGCTCAGAATTCATGATCTACAACCAATGGGCGTCGCTCTTTGCACGCGTTGGCTTTGGCTCCAGAAGTCGGGCCCTTCCAGCCCTTGGCACCACCTCCCCTTCAACCACGACAACGACGTCCGTGCCATCTTTCGAGCTTGCATGACATGGCATGTGGGATACGGTCGCTCATGCCTGCTTTGAGAAGATCACTAGTTACTAGGGCATTCGATCGCGGAGGTCGCGCCGGCGGTGTTTTTTATGGTTCCCAAGAGATAATGGAAGCGACACACGGTTGCTCAGGGCATCCACGGGCGATCTTGGGTGCAAGACATGCATGGCTCTCTCTCAATGGAGGCCACCATCCAATACATCGAGTTATGGACGAGTGTTCAGTTTCCTCAGTTATCAAATGAGCCTGACCATCTCTCATGGAAGATGACCGCCAACGGATCCTACTCTGCTGCCTCCTGCTACTCGACGATGCTTCTTGGCTCCACCACAGCATATCGATGGCAAATCAACAGGAAGTCTTGGGCACCATTGAGAACCAAGATCTTCGTCTGGCTCGCTCTCCAAGACCGGTGTTGGACCGCTGACAGGCTGCTCCGGCGTGGACTACCGCATGTGTCAAGTTGTGTGCTTTATGACCAAGTACCCCAAGACTATGCAACACCTGCTTGTGGGCTGCCCGTTCTGGCGACAAATCTGGCACGAGGTCCTCTCTTGGTGCTGGATGGCGACTCCTCCCCTACTATCGATGACAACTTCATCGATTGGTGGGCATCTCACATGATGTGACACCGGCCGGCCAGCGGGCAGAAATTTCATCCATGATCATACTCAAGGCTTGGCTTCTCTAGAAGGCTCGTAATTCTTGTATATTCGATGTTGAGCAGCCATCAATCGCGCGAGTAGTCAGCTCGGTTTGCGAGGAGGCCAAGACCTGAGCTGCCGCTGGTGCACCCGGGCTAGCAGCTATTCTGCCCGAGACGTAGCCTAGGGTGATCCGCCGGCAATGTTTGTTGCCCTTCCCCACGAAACCCACGTCATGTATTTGCGTTCATGGCTTGTCGGCGGGCCTTATTGTAACTCCTTTTCTCTCCTATCAATGAAATGATACGCAAGTCTTTTACATATTCGAGAGAAAAAAATTCCTCATGCTAGCATTCAACGAAAGCCGCTTGCTTTTGTTGAAGAAATGCCGGCGCTCAAGAAAACGAGTCTATGAAGTTAAAACGCTGCAATGACACTTCACAATCACTCTGTTTCTCATAACCGTGAACAGAAACAGCATTTCATACGTTAGGATCGCACTATCCTCCCGTGTAGGAAGCGTCGGAGAGACTTGTCGTCCTGGCATGCACCGATGTTTCGTCCCCGCGTGTCATTTACTCGTTTCCACTAGCAGTACTTTGATGCAGCTGACCAATGCCAACCCAGTCAGCAGTCAGCACGCCGGCCCTCGTCGACGACGAAGGTTCGCCGCAGATAAGCACGGCAAGGAATGAAGGACGGAACCGTCACCGTTAGCCACCCACCGACGAGAGCGACGTTGCAGCCATTGCCGCGTGGATTTCTTCCTTTAATCCAAGGAAAACCGTCAACCAGTCTCCGTGACAACTGTCAAGACGGCGGCGATCGACGCGTCTAAGCAACCCACCGGATGCCGCATGCGCGCGTGCATCTCCTTATAAGTAGACGCTCGATGACGCTGTTTCCACTCCATCCCGTTGTGTCCAGTCCTACCTACTAGTTCCTCCTCCTCTTCTGATCTTGATTGGTCTCCGTCAGTTGCATCAGAACTCAGAGGAACAGAGCATTTTTCTGCAGGTTTTTTGCTAGCTCTTCCAGCAACTCGACCATGAGCTACCAGCAGGGTACGTACCAACTCCATTTTCCTTGTGTGTCATCTTTTGCTACGTACGGTTCGTAGGGGAGCGAGCATGTTTGGTTCTTGAATTCTGAACTATATTTTCGTTTCCTCCGGTTATGCAGGCTACCCGCCGCCGGGCACCGCAGCGGCGTACCCTCCGCCGGGCCAGCAGCAGCAGGCCTACGTCGCGCCGCCGCCGTCCACCTACCCGCAGGACCAGCAGTACCCTCCCGCCGGCGCCGACACCACCAGCCGCGGCGGGCACGGCCACGGCGGCGATGGCTTCTTGAAAGGATGGTAATTTTCCTCCCTTGTCCCGAATTCTCACTCGCCTACGTAGCCTCATTTGTAACGAACTGATGATGATCGTCTGCTTAATGTGTTGTTGCAGCTGCGCGGCGCTGTGCTGCTGCTGCCTCCTCGACGCCTGCTTCTGATCGACTTCGTCCCATGTTGTTCCACCGGCACGATCAGGCGCGACATTATATAGAGTTCATTTTGCTTCTTTTTTGTGTGCGGTTGACGTGCTAAGTACTAGTCCCAGAGCACGATTTTCTCGTGTGTCATGTGTGCGTTGTTATGTTCCCATTCGTATGACTCAGATAGATATATACATGTGAGATGCATCTAGTGGCCTTATTGAACGCCATGTTCTCTTGGTGTTATTCACCTTGTTGGCAGTGCTGACTGAATTATTCACAGATCGAATAATTTCATGATGATTGTAGTGAACTTGGTGCAGTTAACCTGATGTCACAATGTTGTTTGATCCATCTGAATCGTACACTAATTTCACAAATCCCCGAAAAGGGTTTCAGTCTCGCCGACAACCGAAACCTGAATCATACAACTACTATAAGAAAAAAGCCAGGAGGTCTGGTTTCAAACACCAGCAGCCAGCCAAACAAAGCATACCTTGACAGCGAATGTTGCCTCTTAGTAAGAGCAAACCGAACTTCTCCAGCACACCGGCCGCCATATCTACTCTCCTGGATATATACAGGAGGTGGCCAAGCCCATTCATATGCTGACGACACAAAAAATGCACCACGCTCAGGAAGTTTGATCTCTCTGATAACCAAATAAAAGACAATAATTGCAATGTCGATTTTTATAACTACAAGGAACAGCTAGCCAATGATGCAGGTCAAAGGGCAAGATAAATAAAGGGGGCATAATTCACACGCTGACGAGTAGAATTGCTCACTTGCACCATCAGTTTCTAAAACTGCAGGTTCACCGTTCACATCGCCAAGAAAGATACAGGCATACTGAAAATTGTACAGATCCAAGCAAGGCTGCCTACAAATCACATTCAGTGAACGAAATCATGTAGCACAACATAAATATTTCTGAGTTCAGGCGCATTGGACCAGTCCTTTAAGGCAAACAGCCCCCAAAGTACGGAGAACGCCAACCAGTGCATCCATTTCATCACCAAGTGCTCTGCGATAGCAATTTACATGTTAGATCATCGAAGACAAATGAACACATACACGCAAATAGCTCCCAAACTATCTGCTACCAATGTAGACTTGCCCACTACAGTTATCACAAATATAACCATTAACCAAATAGGAAGCCTACATATGTTCCCATGTGACTTTCTGCTAATTTAATTAATCACTAGAACATTTATGTGACTTACTGCTAACTTAATTTAATCACTAGAACATTTATGTGTATGTTTTGAAAGTATAGAAACCAAGAAACCCAAATATAATGTCTACTCATTGCCTACATGTTCTTTCAAATTCGATGCCCGTGCTCACTGCAAACTTATATGGTACTCCCTCCGTATCAAAATATAAGACGTTTTTTGACACTGTCATAATGTCAAAAAATGTCTTATATTTTGATACAGAGGGAGTAATATATAATGAAGCACAATTTTAACTGGGTCGGCTTTCTGTGTCTCTCTTCAAGTCAAGAAACCAAGTCGGACATAATAAAATTCAGCAAGATTTCTGTGTTTCTCTTATAAAGTACTCCCTCTGTAAAGAAATATAAGAGCGTTTAGATAACTACTTTAGTGATCTACACTCTTATATTTCTTTACGGAGGGAGTAACATACTTCCAAATGGTAAGCTTTGCTAGTCAAGTAGTGCGTGACTTGACATTTCACCTGTTCTTTTGGCTTTAACCAGAGAATTCAGAGATACCAAAACAAAAATTTCTCACATCAAACTATGAAAAACAAAAACAAATGGTAATTAACACCGGTTAAGGTTGTTATCAATTGCGTGTTACACTGGCCTAATCTAATCATTCATTTCCTGCACTACAGCTCACCCAAATGTTTTATCCTGAGCTACCTAAGATACTACTTAGGATATGAATTTGGAACGTTCAGGAAGCAGTATCACCAATGCAGCAGATACCAGATAGAAGTGTAAGTGGTGAATACTCAGTGCTGCGAACACTTACCCACAAAAACAGCAGCAAACATCTACTGGTCCATGCTGCAATCACCAGCATCAGCATCAGCCTCATCCTCGTCTTCTTCCTTCTTCAGTTGCCCACAGGCATTGCACTCAAATACGTGGGACAGCTCACCGTTCGGTAAGGGTGGCAGTGGTGCAAGCATCCCATAGCAGTCATCCCGATCGCACAGATACCTCACAAAGAAGAAGGCATGCGGGAAATCATCGTCGTCATCACTCCCTTCCTCCTGCTCCATCCCCTCATCACCACCATCTTCAGCATCCTCCTTGCCATGCTCCTCTTCCATGGTGTCATCCCCATCACCGGCATCATTGTCATCATCGAACTTCCACTTGCTCTCAATCTGACACCGATCACACTCACACCGGAACCCATAATCCTCCAGCAGCCTGCGTTGCCGGTCAGCATACCTCCAATTGGCTGCGAAGTAGCTGATGCACACCTCCTTCCCCTCTGTTATGCCATGGAGAGCGCGCACGACGATGTCCGTGTTCCCCGGCCCCGGCCTGTCGGCGTAATCGAAGTGGCAAGCATTGGGCAGGCAGTCGTGGTTGAGCAGTGACGCGCGAGGGTACACCGCGCAGCACCGCGCCTTGCGGAGCTCCAGCGGCACGTCGGGGCGGTACGGCTCCAGGATGGAGAAGCTGTTGGTCCGGTCCTTGGAGAGGAGGGCCGCCGTCAGGTCCGGAGAGAAGCCCGCGGGCAGCATGTGCGGCGGCGCCACCGACGCCACCGCGGCGTGGAGGCCCGCGGCGTCCTGCTGCTGGCTCGGGGAGGGGCCTTGCGGAGCCGAGGAGAGAGAGAGGATGGCGCTGAGAGAGGGCTCCTGGAGCGAGTAGGCCGAGAGGAGGAAGAGGAGGGGCTCCTGGTGCGCCTCGGGGGCGGCAGCGAGGCCGCTGGAGAGCGCGGCGCAGAGGAGGCGCGGGTGGGAGGCGGCGGCGCAGGCAGGGGAGCAGAAGGCGGCGGCTCGGCAGGAAGGGCAGGGGGTGTGGGGCGGCGGCGGGAGCGAGCGGAAGCAGGCGGAGCAGTAGGAGGAGAGGGAGGCGAGCGAGGACGGGTAGAGGAGGATGGGCGACTCCGACAGGAGCACCTCGCCCTCGAGGATGTCGCGGGCGGCGAGGAGCGCGCGGCCGCGGCCTGGGAGGTCGGCTACCCTGAGGGCGTCGCCGGCCATGTTTGGCAGTGCCATTCCAGCGGCGGCGGAGGAGGAAGAGCAACAAACTGCTGGCAAGCACTCTCGCAAAGGGAGAGTGGTGCTCTTTTAGGCTGCTCCGTGGGCCGGAGTGGAGTATTTCGCAGTCCATTTCGCGGCATTAGGGTTTCTGATCCCGTATTTCCTATACGACGCTCATTGCGTCAAGTTGCGACGGAGTGGGCTGGCCCATTTAGAAGCGTAGTGTTTCGTTTTTCTGAAACGGTCTTGGGAACCGTTTAGGGCATCTCCAATGCTCGCACGCTTGCGAACCAACCTGTGGTTTGATGGTCAGCTGGACAATGGTATCCTCATCCTACTAGGGTTCAAGTCCTGGTGTTTGCAATTATTCTGAATTTATTTCAGGATTTCCTGCGATTTACGTTCAGTGGAAGGAGACATTCTCGTCGACTACGAGGTGTCTACGATGACTTCGTAAAATCTCAAGATGATATGTCGGTTTAGTCTCTCGAAGGTTTTGCAACTCACAGCTTGCGTCCGATGCCGGCACCTAGCGCCACTAGACGCTGCCCACACAACATCTTCTCCCCTCCGCACTACCCGACACGAACCTTTCCTGATCAGATCTACCTCCCCATGCACAATTTGGTGCCACCGATAAGCGATTTCCTTTCTTAGTTGGTCACTATGAGGATCCCTCACCCCCTCTGCCACGAGGTCTAAGAAGAGCCACGCGGCAGACCCAGCGGCGCACTAGTGTTGTTTCTTTTGAGCACACCCCGTCCAGGAGTGATACGCTCGTGGGCCTCGTCATAAGAGCATCTCCAACAGCCGTGCTAAACAAGCGTCGCGCCATAATTTAGCTATTTTAAGGCTACAAGAACCCGGTGGGTGGCTCCAGTGGCGCTGCAATAACGCGCTGCATGTATAAGGAGTTGGGTGCGCGGTCGGAATCGCTATCTCGCGTGGTGTATTTGGGATGCCCGCTCACATGCACACACTCGAAGCCGCCGCGCTCTCTCCTCTCCGCCTCCCACGCCACAAGGCCGGGCGCGCGAATCTGCACCCATGGACGACGCCAAGCACCCCGCCACCCCATCCTATAGCCGCGACTCCTCCGCTGCCGCCAAGCAAACCCTAGCATGGGGCGTTGGCCTCGCCTCGCCGGAGTTCACGACCATCGGCCTCACAAGGCCTCCTCATGCCACCGCGGATGACCTCGGCGGTCGGTGGCGTCGCGCCGGTGCCGCCCCGAGCCGCCGCCCCCTCCTCAAAGCTCCCCAATGCGGCGCGGCCAAAGAAGGGCAAGACATCGGTGAAGAAGAACAAGGTGGCGGACGGCTCCGGCACCTCGAAGGCGATGAGGAAGAAGCTTGCAGGGCGTGCGACGGGCGCGGTGGCTACCGAAGCGCCGGCGAGCTCACTCGTTTAGCCGGCGGCCGACGCGCACAACATGTTCGACGAAATGCCCCCAAGGTAGAAAAAATTCCAACTTTTCTTTTCTTGTTATTTTTTCAATGCATTCATATAGATAGCTTATTTGCATTGTTCAAAAACTTTGTAGTCTCAACGATGATGCATACATGTCAACTATGGGTGTTGGCTCCAACAATTCGCATTGGTCTCAAACCAATGACATCCATTTCGAAGACCATGAGTTCGAGGTGGACGAGGAGGGTGAGGGCATTGTCGACCGAAAGGAAGAGCGGGCAATTACACCAACACCGATGACATCTTACTATGCAATACTTGGTTGCAAGTGTCGAGGGATCCATCCGTTGGAGGTGATCAAGGTAGAGATGCTTATTGGGGGCGGATGAAAGAACACTTTGATGCTCACAACGTGAGTGGAATTGACTGCTCCGAGAGATCATTTCGATCCCGATGGTCGACAATTGATAACTCGCAAGTATACGGGATAGTTGTAGCCTCTTTCGATAAGTAAGAGTGTCGAACCCAACGAGGAGCTAAAGGTAGAACAAATACTCTCTCAAGTCCTATCGGCCATCGATATTTAATTTCACGCACGCATGCTCGCTTTACCTAGAACAAGTATGAAACTAGAATTACTTTGTAGGTGTTGTTGGATAGGTTTGCAAGATAATAAAGAACGCGTAAATAAAAACTAGGGGCTGTTTAGATAAATATGCAATAAAGTAAATATAGCGAGTGTGGAAAAGTGGTGGTAGGAGTTGTAAAATTATCCCTAAGCAATTGACTACGTTACTAGATCGGTAATCACTATTGCAATTCTATTTGAGGGAGAGGCAAAAGCTAACATACTTTCTCTACTTGGATCATATGCACTTATGATTGGAACTCTATCAAGCATCCACAAATACTAAAGATTCATTAAGGTAAAACCCAACCATAGCATTAAAGTACCAAGTCCCCTTTATCCCATATGCAAACAACCTACTTACTCGGGTCTGTGCTTCTGTCACTCACGCCACCCACCATAAGCAAATCATAAACATATTGCAAACCCTACAGCGGGAATACATCACGCTTGCGCGACACGGAGGGCACAATAGGACAGCACCAATAATAAAACATGCAACTCAAACCAATCATAGCAATTCATCAATCACCGATAGGACAATGAAAATCTACTCAGACATCATAGGATGGCAACACATCATTTGAAAATAATATGAAGCATAAAGCACCATGTTCAAGTAGAGGGTAAAGCGGGTTGTGGGAGAGTGGACCGCTGTAGATAGAAGGGGGAAGGTGATGGAGATGTTGGTGAAGATGATGAAGGTGTTGGTGAAGATCGCGGTGATGATGATGGCCCCGACGCTGCTCGGGCCATCGGAAGCAAGGGAGAGAGCCCCTTCTTCTTCTTCTTCCTTGACCTTCTCCCTAGATGGGAGAAGGGTTTCCTCCGGTCCTTGGCTCCCATGGCGTGGAGGGCGAGAGCCCTCCGAGATTGGATCTATCTCCGGTTCTGCGTTCTCGAATCTCGCCATGGCACTGCTTCCTTTATATCCGAGATCCGTAACTCCGATTGGATTGAAACCTTCGCCCAGATCGTTTTCCAAAAATTAGCTTTCTTGTGGCCAAAGAAGGGCATCAATCGCCTTACGGGTGGCCCGTGAGAGTGGGGGGCGCGCCCACGTGGAGTGGTGGCGTGGGCCACTCTCATGGCCATCTCGGGCAGTGTTTCACGTTGATTCTTCCTCCCAAAAATCACAAATATTCCAAAATAATTCTCCGTCCGTTTTTATCCCGTTTGGACTCTGTTTGATATTGGGTTTTGCGAAACATAAAACATGCAACAAACAGAACTGCACTGAGCAATCGGATCAATATGCTAGTCCCAAAATAGTATAAAAAGTTGCCAAAAGTATATAAAAGTTGAATAATATTGGCATGGCACAATCAAAAATTATAGATACGACGGAGACGTATCAGCATCCCCAAGCTTAATTCCTGCTCGTCCTCGAGTAGGTAAATGATAAAAAAAGATAATTTTTGATGTGGAATACTACCTAGCATAATCTTGATCATATGTCTAATCATGGCATGAATATTAAGACACGAGTGATTCAAAGCAATAGTCTACCATTTGACATAAAAACATTAATACTTCGAGCGTACCAATAAAGCAATCATGTCTTTTCAAAACAACATGGCCAAAGCAAGCTTATCCCTACAAAATCATATAATTTGGCCATGCTTCATTTTCGTCACACAAAATGCCCCCATCATGCACAACCCCGATGACAAGCCGAGCAATTGGTTCATACTTTTTAACGCGCTTCAGCTTTTTCAACCCTCACGCAATACATGAGCGCAAGCCATGGATATAGCACTATAGGTGGAATAGAATATAATGATGGAGGTTATGTGGAGAAGACAAAGAAGGAGAAAGTCTCACATCGACGCGGCTAATCAACGGGCTATGGAGATGCCCATCAATTGATGTCAATGCGAGGAGTAGGGATTGCCATGCAAAGGATGCACTAAGAGCTATAAGTGTATGAAAGCTCAACAAAAGAAACTAAGTGGGTGTGCATCCAACTTGCTTGCTCATGAAGACCTAGGGCATTTGAGGAAGCCCATCCTTGGAATATACAAGCCAAGTTCTATAATGAAAAGTTCCCACTAGTATATGAAAATGACAACCTATGAGACTCACTATATGAAAAACATGGTGCTACTTTGAAGCACAAGATATGAGACTCACTACATGAAGAACATGGTGCTACTTTGAAGCACAAGTGTGGAAAAAGAGATAGTAACATTGCCCCCTTTTATTTATTTTCTTTTTTTCTTTTTCTTTTTCTTTTCTTTTTTTTCTTTGGCCTTTCTTTTTTTTCTTTTAGCCTTTCTTTTTTTTCTTTTTTTCTTTTTGGGCAATTCTCTAATAATGATGATCATCACACTTTTATTGATTACAACACATGAATTACAACTCGAAACTAGAACAAGATATGACTCTATATGAATGCCTCCGGCGGTGTACCGGGATGGTGCAACGAATCAAGAATGACATGTATGAAAAATTATGCATGGTGACTTTGCCACAAATACAATGTCAACTACATGATCATGCAATGGCAATATGACAAAAGTAATGTATGTCATGATGATGAACGGAACGGTGGAAAGTTGCATGGCAATATATCTCGGAATGGCTATGGAAATGCCATGATAGGTAGGTATGGTGGCTGTTTTGAGGAAGATATAATGAGGCTTATGTGTGATAGAGCGATCATATCACGGGTTTGATGCACCGTGAAGTTTGCACCAACTCTCAAGGTGAGAAAGGGCAATGCACGGCATCAAGAGGCTAGCAATGATGGAAAGGTAAAGGTGCGTATAATCCATGGACTCACATTAGTCATAAAGAACTCATATACTTATTGCAAAAGTTTATTAGCCCTCGAAGCAAAGTACTACTACGCATGCCCCTAGAGGGATAGATTGGTACGAAAAGACCATCGCTCGTCCCCGACCGCCACTTATAAGGAAGACAATCAAAGAAATACCCCATGCTTCAAATTTGTCACACAACGGTTACCATACGTGCATGCTACGGGACTTGCAAACCTCAACACAAGCGTCTCTACAATCCACAACCACCCACTAGCATGACTCTAATATCACCACCTTTATAACACAAAACTATTGCAAGGAATCAAACATATCATATTCAGCGATCTACAAGTTTATGTAGGATTTTATGACTAACCATGTGAATGACCAATTCCTGTCATCTCTCTAAATAGATCTAAGTTGTGACGCCCGGGTAATCAAGCTACAGTAACCCTCTGGTGTGATGCCACATCACCACGATTACCGTTGCTAATCTCGTGTTAGTTCTGAACCGATCCAAATTCAAATTTGAATTAAAGTCAAACAATAGAAGTTTTGAATTCTCAAAACTAAAATGTTCTTATTGTGACAAATAAATCATGGATAGTATTGGTGGAGAAACAACAATTTTTAATAAAATAATTAATTACTCTAAAGTGATTTAAACGGCAGCAAAAACAATTAAGTAAATACCTTTTTCAATTAATAAAATTATAAACTAATTTATTTCTGGGTAGAATATTTATGGCAGTGGTTGGTTCTCAAACATTAATTTAGGAGTTGTTATCATTTTTTTTCTAAACTAAAAATAATGTGTATCTAAAAGAAAACAGAACCAAAAAAAAGTAAGGAAAAGACCCTCATTGGCCTCGGCTCAGTGGCCTCCTCACAACCAGCGCCCAACCGCGCACACATAACCCCCTCCCCTCTCCAAACCCTAACCCAACCGAACCCCACTTCCTCGACACCCACTCCCTCGTTCCTCTCGCTTCGACCGATCGGGCGCGACGATTGCTGCCGCCGACGAAGCCGACCTCGCTGTCGCCGGCGCGCCGCCTCGGAGTTTTCGCCCTGCTGTGGATCCGGTCAGGCAGCCGACGCCCACGCCCCATCGCCTCCCGACTTCGCTCGTGGATCGGTCTCGCTTCTCCTCGATGGTTCGCTTCGCTCCGACGCTGCCGCTTCGCCCGCCTCCCGAACGGCTCCACGCGCTCGACGCCGCCACTAACGCTGGTGAGGACCTGTTGTCCTCCCTTTTCTCGCCCGCCTGCCGCGGACGCCACGCCACCTCGCCCCACTCGGCTGAACACCACCAAAGCACGCCTGCCGAAGCCTTCGCGCGCCTCCGTCGTACCGCCGTCCGGTGCCTCGCGAGCTCGACGAGCTTATGCCGCCATCGCCACGCCCGTGAGCCCTTTGGTCACGCGCCAGTGCCCGTGGCGATCGCGCTTCTTCCCACACGCCACACCGCCGCCGCTTCACTTCACTCGCTGCGCGTTTGCGTCCATCGTCTGTCATGGCGACCCTCTCCGCTAACAAGGCCTGGCTTCCGGCCGCGCCATGGCCGCTGGCTGTGTTGCAGCTGCCGCCTTTCGCTTCACGCTCATGCGGCACTGTCGGCCGGCTCTCGCCGCCTGTTCCGCCCGCCTGCCTGTTGCCTGTTAGCCCCCAGCCTCAACACGACATGGGGCCCCAAATTTTAACGTTTTAATTAAAAAAAGAATTAAAGATTTTTAAAAAGTAATAGTAAATAAAAATGTTAATTAATTAATTAAGTAGTTAATTAACTTAATTAATCCTAATTAGATTAACCTAATCACTTAGGTTAGTTAATTAATCATAGGTTAGTTAACAAATAATGACAATGGGACCCACACGTCGGTTTGACCTAGTCAACCCCTGTTGATCGCCGACGTATGTCAAGGCCATCTTCGACGCCAACAAACACTGCTCGATAATGTTAGTTTAAATAAATTAAATAAATTCTAAAATGATTTAAAACTATAGAAAATCATAAAAAATAAACTGTAGCTCAGATGAATATACTTTCTACATGAAAGTTGCTCAGAACGACGAGACGAATCCGGATATGCAGCCCGTTCATCTGCCACACGTCCCTAGCATAGTGAACCTGCAACATTTCACCTCCGGTTCATTTGTCCGAAAATGCGAAACACCGGGGATACTTTCCCGGATGTTTCCCCCCTTCATCGCTATCACCTACTACCGCGTTAGGGCACACCGAACACCGCGTATTATCTTGTTACGCCTTGTGATGCTTTGATTGCTCTGTTATTTATTGTGTTCCTCTCCGTTACTTCTTTCCGATAGACCCGAGATCGCCGACGACCCTGGGTTCGACTACGGAGTTGACGATTCTCCTTCTTGCCAGAGCAACCAGCAAGCCCCCTTGATCACCAGATATCGCCTATTCTCCTCTATACCGCTTGCATTAGAGTAGTGTAGCATGTTACTGCTTTCGTTAATCCTATTCTGATGCATAGCCTGACATTGTTGATACCTTACCTGCAATCCTAAATACTTAGTATAGGATGCTAGTTTATCATCATTGGCCCTACATTCTTGTTAGTCTGCCTTGCTATACTATTGGGCCGTGATCACTCGGGAGGTGATCACGGGTATATACTATACATACATACATACATACATACTATACAGATGGTGACTAAAGTCGGGTCAGCTCGTTGAGTACCCGCAAGTGATTCCGATGTGGGGGCTGAAAGGACAGGTGGCTCCATCCCGGTAGAGGTGGGCCTGGGTTCACGACGGCCCCCGACTGTTACTTTGTGGCGGAGCGACAGGGCAGGTTGAGACCACCTAGGAGATAGGTGGGCCTGGCCCTGTTCGGCGTTCGCGGATACTTAACACGCTTAACGAGATCTTGGTATTTGATCTGAGTCCGCCATTTGGTCTATACGCACTAACCATCTACGTGGGAGTAGTTATGGGTATCCCGCCGTGGTATCACCGGAGCCTTCTTGACGTCACGACGAGCGCGCGCGCGCCGGATTGATCGCGTTAACGCAACTTCCTTTGTAATGAAGGTTGCTAGGTCTGCTTCCCGCCGCCGCAACGCAGGTGTGTGCAATGGGCGATGGGCCGGACCTCAAGGCATAGGATTTAGACCGCGGGCTGACCTCTCTTGTGCCTAGGTGGGCTGCGACGTGTTGATCTTCCGAGGCCGGGCATGACCCAAGAAAGTGTGTCCGCCAAATGGGATCAAGCGTGTTGGGTTATGTGGTGCACCCTCAGAGGGAAGTTTATCTATTCAATAGTCGTGTCCTCGGTAAAGGACGACCGGAGTTGTACCTTGATGTTATGACAACTAGAACCGGATACTTAATAAAACACACCCTTCCAAGTTCCACAGACAACCCGTGATCGCTTCTCTAACAGGCGACGAGGAGAGGATCACGGTAGGATTATGCTATGCGATGCTACCGAGATGCTACTTGGAGATGCTACTTGGAGGACTTTAATCTACTCTCTTCTACACGCTGAAGACGGAGGCTGCGAGCGTAGTCTTCGACTGTGATTAGCTATCCCACTCTTATTTCGGCATTCTCGCAGCTCACCCATCGATATGGCCTCCTTACACATATACCCATGCATATGTAGTGTAGTTCTTGCTTAAGTAGTACTTTGGATGAGTACTCACGGTTGCTTTCTCCCCTTTCCTTTCTTTTCTCGTTGTCGCAACCAGATGTCGGAGTCTGAGAGCTACCGCCATCGTCGACGCATTTAACCCCTACTAATCGGAGGTGCCTACTACTACGTGCAGCCCACGACGATGACCAGAGTAGTTAGGAGGATCCTGCAGGAGGCTGCGCCTCTTTTCGTCAGATCCCGCTTTGTGCTAGCCTTCTTAAGGCAAACTTGTTTAACTTATGTCTCAGATCAGATATTGTTGCTTCCACGACTTCGCCTATGATCGAGCACTTGTATTCGAGCGCCGAGGCCCCCGGCTTGTATTATGATGCTTGTATGACTTATTTATGTTTTTAGAGTTGTGTTGTGATATCTTCCGTGAGTCCTCGATCTTGATCGCACACGCTTATGCATGATTAGTGTATGATTGAATCGGGGCGCCACAAGTTGGTATCAGAGCCGACTGCCTGTAGGAATCCCCCTTCCACACTCCTTGGCCGAAGTCGAGTCTAGACATTGCAAAACTTTTACTAACATGGATGTGTGTCTTACGGGCCCACGTCGCCATTTGAGTGGTATTAGGATCTTTTACTCCTTGATCTTTACTCTGGGACTCTCATCTCTCTTCTATTCGGGTTAAATGATTTTGCTAAAATCTAACTAGGTTCTCGTTACCACTTCCTGCCGAAGAGCCCCTTCATTACAGATGATCGATTGCTTCAAAGAAGAATCTGACAATACTCTCTGATGTTCTACCGAGAACTTGTGCTCGTCGCTTTTGCAATCCCCCTTCCACCGTCAACCCTTATGGATAACTACATGCACTTGCCATTCTTACATTCATCCTCAGTTGGTCTTGTTATTACAAGATACCTTGTAATACTCGTCGTTGTTCCAAGAATCCCTTGTGCCATTGCCTTGCGGTTCCTTGCCGCAAAAATATCCCTACGATTTTTTTGACACTTATCGAGTATCCGCTCATCCCCCAGTGGTTCATGTGTTTCACA
The DNA here is from genome assembly GCA_021437245.1 of Aegilops speltoides. Taxonomy (NCBI): domain Eukaryota; kingdom Viridiplantae; phylum Streptophyta; class Magnoliopsida; order Poales; family Poaceae; genus Aegilops; species Aegilops speltoides. The sequence continues at coordinate 423,593,640 of CM038147.1, forward strand.
ATGGTCTTCGAAATACTATTCGATCCTCCAAAAATCCTTAGTAGCTTATTGCTCTGCAAAACTTGTCTGCTTGCATGATGGATGCTTTCCATATGTCTGGTAATATTCGCTAGTATCCTTAGGCACCGCTATTTTGATCCTTTTGATTCAACTCGAAAGTAATGCACGCAATCATCGATTGATCCTTTTAAATTATCTTTCCGCTCGACGTCATTTTAAACATGAGCTGGTTCTCAACCAATCCAAATGTCGTCGATAGTACCCCTAAGGCTATTCAACTTATCCACCCCTAATCAAAACATTGATTCTGTTCCCTTAATTTGAAAATCATAATTCCTTTGCATTTGAGCTCTGGATTAGTCAGTTGTTTCTATAATCCAATGCCCTTGCATTGTTACTTCCTCTGATTGTGTGCGGATGCTCACATCAGCTCATATGGACCGATGATCCTTTAATGGATTTTATCCGACATTGTCCTTCATATTCAATAACCTTGTGAGCCTTCCCTTGGATACATAATGCCGTTGGTAAATTGTATCATCTACTTTCTCAACCTTGCTCTACTTTCGAGCTTGTGATATTTACTCTTGAAACTTGTGGTATATGTTTCTAAGAAGCCCCTATGGGTTGAACCTATGCCTTCCTTAATATGTGTGAACTCGAAAGTTTTCACGAGTCATACTCTTCTGGTATTTTGCTAGATAAAGTTTCAACACTACGACTTCTTCAAAAGTGAGAGGTGAATGGAAGGTTATACATTGAAGAAGTGGGAGTCGACCTTGAACTTTGTGTTCATGCCCATGAAAATGATGTAGACCGCCTCAAAGCTTCTTGCAAAATGATTATCTAGCTGATATAATATCATCCTGTATCTGTGAGTTGATCCTATGCAATCGTGGTTCCGACCATATTTTCTCTTTGATCCCATTTCTCGGACAAGTTTAAGCACTTGTCTTCTATGGATCAATACACATGTCCAACCTTTACTTTGGTCTGTCGTCGAGTATTACCCCCTAGTATCTCGAGATTGTCACGGAACTGCATAACTTCTTATGAGTTCTCCATCAAGTACTACATCCTCACTGATTCCAATTTTTCACGGGCTTTGAGTTATTAAACACTCAAAGACACCGATAACTGAACCGAGTCCGCACTACGGTTCAACAACTTTAGTAATCTTCTTTACTTACGAAGTTTGTACCCGATCACGCCATTCCTAGCCTGCTCGCTACATCATTATCGTGCTAATTTTCATTGTGCTACTGGGCCCTTCTTCCCGGAGCACAAATTTCGACGATGAGCTAAGCTTATGTTGACTTTCCTCGTCATATCATTTTGCCTTGAACAACAAGCTGGATTCTGTGATGTACCCGTGGTTCCAATAACCTTTCGCTTCATCATTCCTTTGACTTGATGTCATCGCCGATCGATTACACCTTCATGAAATCTCTCGACAATAGTGTCGTGATCATCATCAACATTCCGAGCTCTTCTAGGATATCAATTGAATTCATGATGGGAAATACCATCCTTGCCCCTTGATGATTTGTGTTATCATCGAGAACATCCTTGATTTCCCTCTCAACACAAACTTGTTCGTGTTTTGTGTTATACCTTGAGATCCTTGCTACCCAGCATTTGTTCTTCTTTACCTTGGAAGTATTACCATCTTTTATGTCAAGAATGCTGTGAGAATTGCTCCACCTCTTAAGAATTCTTGATATAGTGATACTTCTCACCATCACCATTCTTTCTTGGTCCTCGTGTTGATTCCAACCGGGGTACCAACAAGTGAGCGGTGCTGTTTGGATTCTGCCCTTCTAGCAACCCTATTGCTTTGAAGTTAATGGTCGGCCATTCATTCTTAGACTATTGACGTGCAACCCGGCCCATATTTCGGGTGCACCTTTCAACCAATGTTTAATTGTGCATGTTTTTCCTCGAGCATACATCATTTTACCATTAGATCTGACAAATGTTATCTCCTTGTTCACATAATTGTGGAAATCCATCTTTTGTTAACCTCGATGGATTGTCGCTGATTCAATCAGTCACCTCCTCACCCTCTCCTTGATTTTATGATGAACTCTTGTTTTGGAACTCTCTTCCATAGTTCGTTCCCCGAGAATCTTACGATGTCACCTCGTTACTTTGTGTCGCACCTTTTCTTCTCAGGCATCCTGAGCCGAGGTATCCAAACACCAATCAAACCTGAATCTCGGTTAGATATGATGGTTGGAACTTATTTCCAAGAGTTATAACAATGGTCTTTATGTGACCCGGTAAGGTGATGTCGTGCCTAGCACACCTAGTCGGAGGCCTATTGTTGTAGTTCCCTTTTCAGCAAAGTTAACCATTCTTCCTGGAGGAAATTGTAAGACTTATTTTATAAGTTGCTCCTGATGGATCATTTGTGTATCCAAAGTCTGGCCCTTGATTGAAACAACATATCATGGCTACCTCGAAGCATGACTATGATACCCCGCTCTTCAACAAGAACATTGGAGGCGCGATGCTAAATGTTTCTTGTCAGTTATCCAAACATCGTTGTATGGGTAACATCTTGATTCATCCTTGCCTCTTATCCGAATGGTTGGCTACTTGCTCTCCTACCCTATATGCCATATTCTGCTTGTACATGGGAAGGATATACTCCTAATAATTGTGTGTAATCACAATTTTCCTTTCCATCGTTCTGTTTAATCTGATAATCGCGTTTTCCTTTCCATTCTTGACTTAACTAAGCAGAGATAATTCCTCGCTTAGGTAGGCACCTTGTTGTACCATTTCATCTCGTAAGATCCTGTTACTATTGTTGATGACATTCGGTAGCCACCGATGGATGAGAACCTTGCCTATTGGTCCGCCTCGTTCGACGAGCAGGAAAATGGTTCTCTTCGTCCCTCGCCCTTGGTACAGATGTGGTTGCCGACATAACTGACATGCTACCCTCTGACATGCCTTACTTACATGATCATGTAAGATGTCACCACCCTTCCTACTTTCAACCCACATGGTGGGCCCAAAACCCACAGGTCCACTGGATCGAAACCTGACTCTCCTTTACAACCCGGATTCTAATGTATCCTTTGCATCTAGCTTCGTATGTGATTCACGAGCTGAATGCTATACCATTATTCATCCTGGAATCAGATACCATGTCATTCTCGTTGTTCAAACCCTCATTCTAGCTTCTGTCTAGTCATTGAATGATTGCCTACTCGTTTGAAACTTTGGTACCATCGTATATTGCACTCAACGAATTCACTAAAATACAACTCGTGGGGTACCTTGTGTATTTCCCATTGAGTTCACCATCAGATGCCCAACTTTGTGGAGATGCGCTCTTCCGGAGTTTTTCCCCTTGGTCGCGTTCGTAGGACGATGGAGATCCCGAAGAAAGGATGACGACTTGATCATGGTGACTTGGAGCAGAGAAATGAAGACATCAACGAAAGGGATCAACCTCTTCGAAAGGGGAGCCAAGACTGAGAAGACTCGTTAGGTTTTTCGCTACCAGCACTCCCCCCTTACTCCACCGCTTAAATCTCGGGATGAGATTTCTTGTAGTGGAGGAGAATTGTGACGCCCGGGTAATCAAGCTACAGTAACCCTCTGGTGTGATGCCACATCACCACGATTACCATTGCTAATCTCATGTTAGTTCAGAACCGATCCAAATTCAAATTCGAATTAAAGTCAAACAATAGAAGTTTTGAATTCTCAAAACTAAAATGTTCTTATTGTGACAAATAAATCATGGATAGTATTGGTGGAGAAACAACAATTTTTAATAAAATAATTAATTACTCTAAAGTGATTTAAACGGCAGTAAAAACAATTAAGTAAATACCTTTTTCAATTAATAAAATTATAAACTAATTTATTTCGGTAGAATATTTATGGCGGTGGTTGGTTCTCAAACATTAATTTAGGAGTTGTTATCATTTTTTTCTAAACTAAAAATAATGTGTATCTAAAAGAAAATGTAACCAAAAAAGTAAGGAAGACTTCATTGGGCTCGCCCACCGGCCTCTCACAACCAGCGCCCAACCGCGCACACATAACCCCTCCTCTCCAAACCCTAACCCAACCGAACCCCACTTCCCGACACCCACTCCCTCGTTCCTCGCTTCGCCTCGATCTAGATCGGGCGCTTGTTTCGACGATCGCTGCTGCCGACGAAGCTGACCTCGCTGTCGCCGGTGCCGCCTCGGCGCCCGCCGCCTCGGAGCCTTCGTCCGCTGTGGATCCGGTCTGGCAGGCGACGCCCACGCCCCATCGCCTCCTCGACCCGTCGCTGGACCGGCCTCGCCTTCCTCCTCGATGGCTCGCCTCGTCTCGACGCGTTGTCCCTGCCCTCCTCCCGAACGGCCTCCACGCGCCGACGCCGCCACTAACGCTGGTGAGGACCCATTCGTCCTCCCTTTCTCGCCCGCTGTCGCGACGCCACGCCACCCCGCCCCACTCTTGGCCAACACCACCCAGCACGCCCGCGTCGAGCTCCTTCGCCAGCGCCTCTGCTGCACCCGCCGTCCGGTGACCGCGAGCTCGACGAGCTTATGCCGCCATCGCCACGCCCGGAGCCCTTGGTCACGCGCGCCAGTGCCCGTGGCGACCGCGCCCTTCCCCACACGCCACACCGCCGCTGCTCGCCTCCCCACTCGCTGCGTTCGCCGTCCATCGTCTGTCGCGGCGACCCTTTCCGCTAATCGCGCCGCCGCTCGGCCGCGCCATGCCATGGTGGCTGGCCAGCTGCGCGCTCGCTTCGCTCACGCTCGCTGCACCTCTGTCGGTCGGGCGCTGTCGCCTGCTCCGCCCGCTTGCCTGTTAGCCTGTTAGCCCCCTTGGGGCCAATGACATGGGGCCCCAATTTTAACGTTTTAATTAAAAAAGAATTAAAGATTTTTAAAAAGTAATAATAAATAAAATGTTAATTAATTAATTAAGTAGTTAATTAACTTAATTAATCCTAATTAGATTAACCTAATCACTTAGGTTAGTTAATTAATCATAGGTTAGTTAACAATCAATGACAAATGGGACCCACACGCCGCTTGACCTAGTCAACCCCTTTTGATCTGCTGACGTCATGTCAAGGCCATGCCGACGCCAAGAACACTGCTCGATAATCTTAGTTTAAATTAATTAAATAAATTCTAAAATGATTTAAAACTATAGAAAATCATATAAAATAAACCGTAGCTCAGATGAAAATACTTTCTACATGAAAGTTGCTCAGAACGACGAGACGAATCCGGATATGCAGCCCGTTCATCTGCCACGCGTCCCTAGCATAGTGCACCTGCAACATTTCACCTCCATTTCATTTGTCCGAAAATGCGAAACACCGGGGATACTTTCCCGGATGTTTCCCCCCTTCATCGGTATCACCTACTACCGCGTTAGGGCACACCGAACACCGCGTATTGTCTTGTTACGCTTTGTGATGCTTTGATTGCTCTGTTATTTATTGTGTTCCCTCTCCGTTACTTCTTTCCGATAGACCCCGAGACTGCCGACGACCCCCAGTTCGACTACGGAGTTGACGACCCCTCCTTCTTGCCAGAGCAACCAGGCAAGCCCCCCCCCTTGATCACCAGATATCGCCTATTCTCCTCTATACTGCTTGCATTAGAATAGTGTAGCATGTTACTGCTTTCGTTAATCCTATTCTGATGCATAGCCTGACATTGTTGCTACATCTGTTGATACCTTACCTGCAATCCTAAATACTTAGTATAGGATGCTAGTTTATCATCATTGGCCCTACATTCTTGTTAGTCTGCCTTGCTATACTATTGGGCCGTGATCACTCGGGAGGTGATCACGGGTATATACTATACATACATACATACATACATACTATACAGATGGTGACTAAAGTCGGTCACTCGCTGAGTACCCGCAAGTGATTCCGATGGGGAAATTTGAAAGGACATGTGGCTCCATCCCGGTAGAGGTGGGCTCGGGTTCTCGACGGCCCCTGCATCACATTTTGTGGCGGAGCGACAGGCAGGTTGAGACCACCTAGGAGACAGTGGGCTGGCCTGCTCGGCGTTCGCGGATACTTAACACGCTTAACGAGATCTTGGTATTTGATCCGAGTCCGCCGCTTGGTCTATACGCACTAACCATCTACGTGGGAGTAGTTATGGGTATCCCGCGCCGTGGTATCACCGAAGCCTTCTTGACGTCAGGGACGAGCGGCGCCGCCGGATTGGGATGCGTTAACGCAACTTCCTTTGTAATGGAGGTTGCTAGGTCTGCATTTCGGCCGCCCGCAAGCGTGTGGTGTGCAATGGGCGATGGGCCGGACCCTCACAAGATAGGATTTAGACCGGCGGGCTGACCTCTCTGTTGTGCCTAGGTGGGGCTGCGACGTGTTGATCTTCCGAGGCCGGGCATGACCCAGTAAAGTGTGTCCGGCCAAATGGGATCAAGCGTGTTGGTTTATGTGGTGCACCCCTGTAGGGAAGTTTATCTATTCGAATAGCCGTGTCCCTTGGTAAAAGGACGACCCGGAGTTGTACCTTGACCTTATGACAACTAGAACCGGATACTTAATAAAACACACCCTTCCAAGTTCCATGACAACCCGTGATCGCTCTCTAACAGGCGACGAGGAGAGGATCGCCGGGTAGGATTATGCTATGCGATGCCACCTGGAGATGCTACTTGGAGATGCTACTTGGAGATGCTACTTGAGGACTTTAATCTACTCTCTTCTACACGCAGAAGACGGAGGCTGCCGAGCGTAGTCTTCGACTGTGATTAGCTATCCCACTCTTATTCGGCATTCTCGCAGTTCACCCACCGATATGGCCTCCTTACACATATACCCATGCATATGTAGTGTAGTTCCTTGCTCTCGAGTACTTTGGATGAGTACTCACGGTTGCTTTCTCCCCTTTTCCCTCTTTCCTTTCTTTTCGTTGTCGCAACCAGATGTGGAGTCCAGAGCCGACGCCATCGTCGACGATTTACCCCTACTACACCGGAGGTGCCTACTACTACGTGCAGCCAGCCCGACGACGACTGGGAGTAGTTAGGAGGATCCAGCAGGAGGCCCGCGCCTCTTCGATCTCAGATCCCGCTTTGTGCTAGCCTTCTTAAGGCAAACTTGTTTAACTTATGTCTCGTACTCAGATATTGTTGCTTCCACGACTCGCCTATGATCGAGCACTTGTATTCGAGCCCTCGAGGCCTCGGCTTGTATTATGATGCTTGTATGACTTATTTATGTTTTTAGAGTTGTGTTGTGATATCTTCCCGTGAGTCCCTGATCTTGATCGTACACGTTTGCGTGCATGATTAGTGTACGATTGAATCGGGGGTGTCACATAAGTGAAGCAAGAGAGTTTAATTCTTTCTACAAAAGATATGCCCACGCACTAACGAATATAAGTGAAGCAAAAGAGCATTCTACAAATGGCGGTTTTCTATGTAAAGAGAAACATGCAATCCAACTTCAAATGATATAAGTGAAGCACATGAAGCATTCTATAAAGCCACACTCAAAAGATTTAAGTGAAGTGCAATTAGCATTCTATAAATCAACCAAGGACTATCTCATACCAGCATGGTGCATAAAGGAAAAGTGAAAACTAAATTCAAAAGACGCTCCAAGACTTGCACATAATGCATGAACGAAACGAATACGAAAACATACCGATACTTGTTGAAGAAAGAAGGGATGCCTTCCGGGGCATCCCCAAGCTTAGACGCCTGAGTCTCCTTGAATATTTATGTGGGGTGCCTCGGGCATCCCCAAGCTTGAGCTCTTGCCTCTCTTCCTTTTCCTCATATCGAGACCTCCTCGTTTAGACACTTCATCCACACAAAACTTCAACAAAAAAACTCGGTAAGATCCGTTAGTATAATAAAGCAAATCACTACTCTAAGTACTGTTGCAAACCAATTCATATTTTGTTTTTGCATTGTGTCTACTGTAATATAACTTTTTCATGGCTTAATCCACGGATATGAATTTATAGGTTCATCAAAACAAGCAAACTATGCATCAAAAACAGAATCTGTCAAAAACAGAACAGTCTGTAGCAATCTGAACATTCACCATACTTCTGGTACCAAAACAATTCTATAAAAATTAGGAAAAATAAAAAAGTTGTATAGAAATACATTGCAAAAGAAATCAGAACCAAATGAAGTTCCAGTTAAAAATGTAAAATCGCGCACTACAGCGAAAGTTTCGGTCCTGCACCATACAAACCAACAAGCATTGTAAACATCCTAAAGGCAAACCTTGGCACATTATTTTTATAATACAATAGAATTGTACAAGGGGATAATTATTTTTGTTGAAAATGTTATGTAATCAAGATTCACAAAGTTTCCGTGAGCATGAACAAAGTTCAAGGCTAGCTCCCACTTCAACAATGCTTGTCTTTCTCACTTTCACTTTCCTTTTTGAAAAGTTTTTAGGTTCCCCTCTTTATTTTTTTGTTTTTAAACTATATGAAAGCACTCAAAAGAAATAAATGACTCTCTAAAACTTCCGAGTTGTCTCCCTGGCAGCGCTTTCTTTAAAGCCATTAAGCTAGGCATTTAGTGCTCAAGTAATGAATCGGCATGTCATAAAAGAACAATTCATGCACACCAATAAAGGCCAATGCATAGTGTAAGGAGTTTCTTGCAATTCTATCGTGTTGGAAACATAAAGAGGCGGAGATATAGTTCCTCTCTCATAATAACTGCAAGTAGGAGCAGCAAGCACATGCATATTGTATCTATCAAAATCATCATGTGCAATGGTAAAAGGCAACCCAACAATATAATCCTTAATAAGCACAAACTTCTCCGATAAAGTGTGGTAGGGAGAATTCAAAAAGATAATAGGACTATCATATGTGGGTGCAATAGCAACAATTTCATGTTTAACATAAGGAACTATATCAAGTTCATCTCCATAAGCATAATTCATATTGGCATCTTGGCCACAAGCATAGCAAGCATCATCAAAAAGGGATATTTCAAACAAATTCAAGGGATCATGGCAATCATCATAGCAATCATCCTTCGGTAAGCACGAAGGGGAATTAAACAATGTATGAGTTGAAGAGTTACTCTCATTAGAAGGTGGGCACGGGTGATCAATCCGCTCTTCCTCCTTTTGTTCTTCGCTCTCCTCGTCATCTTTTTCATCTAATGAGCTCACAGTTTCATCAATTTCTTCTTCCATAGCTTCGTGCAAAATATTAGTCTCTTCTTGGACAGCAGAGACTTTCTCAATAAGTGCATTAATATTGTAATTGTATTCATAATTTTTATAGCAATATCTAAGTATAGCAAAATTTCAGGTCTATAAACTGCATCATCAAAATCATCAAACTCTTTAAACATAGATTCAATCTCATAAGCACCCATAAAAGCAACAAATTCGTCTATTTGTTCCACATCATAGTAATCATATACACCATTAGCATAAGAAGCTAAGGTTTCATTATCGAATTTGCATGAAAAGGGAAGGTGTGGAGCCTTCATCCTAGAGCAACAAGTATAATCATGTATCAAGCATAGTTGACGAGCATACCAACGTAATATATGAATTTGATCTCATAATAGTTTCCCTTTTTGTGTCAAGCGATAATCCCTAAAGTATTCGCGTTGATCCAACGTTACTCCCATAACATAGTTGAATGGGGTTTTCTCAGGATTATTAAAGTAGTACATAATATCTTTCACGTAACGATCATCGAGGGTTTTAGGAGGTTCCCCATCTCCATGAGCAGCAAGTACACCTAATTTTTTTGGTATTTCATGTTCCATATCCATAACTAATGATAAAGAACAACTAAGAACAGCAAATAAAAATTACTTAGTGATAAAGCAAACAAGCACACACGAGAATATTCACCCCACGCTATGACTCCCCGGCAACGGCACCAGAAAAAGGTCTTGATGACCCGCAAGTATACGGGATAGTTGTAGCCTCTTTCGATAAGTAAGAGTGTCGAACCCAACGAGGAGCTAAATGTAGAACAAATACTCTCTCAAGTCCTATCGGCCACTGATACGACTATACGCACGCTTGACGTTCGCTTTACCTAGAACAAGTATGAAACTAGAAGTACTTTGTAGGTGTTGTTGGATAGGTTTGCAAGATAATAAAGAACACATAAATAAAAACTAGGGGCTGTTTAGATAAAGATGAAATAAAGTAAATATAGCGAGTGTGGAAAAGTGGTGGTAGGAGTTGTGAAATTGTCCCTAAGCAATTGACTACGTTACTAGACCGGTAATAACTATTGCAATTCTATTTGAGGGAGAGGCATAAGCTAACATACTTTGTCTACTTGGATCATATGCACTTATGATTGGAACTCTAGCAAGCATCCGCAAGTACTAAAGATTCATTAAGGTAAAACCCAACCATAGCATTAAAGTATCAATTCCCCTTTATCCCATATGCAAACAACCTACTTACTCGGTCTCAGTGCTTTCACACTCACGCCACCCACCATAAGCAAATCATAAACATATTGCAAACCCTACAGCGGGAATACCTCACGCTTGCGCGACACGGAGGGCACAATATGACAGCACCAATAATAAAACATGCAACTCAAACCAATCATAGCAATTCATCAATCACCGATAGGACAACAAAAATCTACTCAGACATCATAGGATGGCAACACATCATTGGAAAATAATATGAAGCATAAAGCACCATGTTCAAGTAGAGGGTACAACGGGTTGTGGGAGAGTGGACCGCTGTAGATAGAAGGGGGAAGGTGATGGAGATGTTGGTGAAGATGATGGAGGTGTTGGTGAAGATCATGGAGATGATGATGGCCCCGGCATGCTCCGCGCCACCGAAGCAAGGGGAGAGAGCCCCTTCTTCTTCTTCTTCCTTGACCTTCTCCTAGATGGGAGAAGGGTTTCCTCCTGGTCCTTGGCTCCCATGGCGTGGGAGGGCGAGAGCCCTCCGAGATTGGATCTATCTCTTTGGTTCTGCGTTCTCGAATTCTCGCCTCGCACCGTTTCCTTTATATCTGGAGATCCAGAACTCGATTGATTGAAACCTTCGCCAGATCATTTTCCAAAATTAGCTTTCTTATGCCAAAGAAGGGCATCAACCGCCTTACTGTGGCCCACGAGAGTGGGGGCGCCCACCGAGTGGTGGCGTGGGCCACTCGTGGCCACCTCGGCACCGCTTCATGTTGATTCTTCCTCCCCAAAATCACAAATATTCCAAAATAATTCTCCGTCTGTTTTATCCCGCTTGGACTCCATTTGATATTGGGTTTCTGTGAAACATAAAACATGCAACAAACAGAACTGCACTGAGCAATCGGATCAATATGTTAGTCCCAAAATAGTATAAAAAGTTGCCAAAAGTATATAAAAGTTGAATAATATTGGCATGAAACAATCAAAAATTATAGATACGACGGAGACGTATCAACAATCAACTCGGATTGTCAAAAGTGGGCGGCCGCACAAAAAGCGGTTGACAAGTTGAACCCAAGTGGCACAAATGAGGATGATAGAGTAAGTGGCATTTCATACATGTTCATCATACTTGTTGTTGGTGTTCGAAGTGCTAACTTGCTTTGTTTTCATGTAGTACAACATTGCACAAAACTTGTTCAAAGAAGAGGAGAGGAAAACCAAGAAGGGGAAGATCAAGAAAGGAAGGGTCTTTACCTTGCCTCATTTCTACAAATTGTTGAAGGATGATGAGAAATGGAAGAAGCGTGAAGATTTGGATGATTTGCATTTGAGCAACAAACGCAAGCGAACAATTGAGTTGAATGATGATGATGATGAGGAGGAGGAGGAGGATGCATCAAGTGATGACGGCAAGAGAAGCCCCACACCCAACTCGGTTTCATACTCGAAGCCAACACGGCCGGATGGGTGCAAGAAAGACAAAACCGAAAAGAAGAAGAGGAAAGGAGATGATGAGCTCAAAAATGCTATGGAAAGCTATTGTGAAGGCAAGAAGAGAAGCCAACGAGGCGAGGAAAATGGCAAGGAACCAAGATGCCGCGGCCGAGGAGAGGAGGGTGGCCGCCGAGGAGAGGAAAGTGGCATTGGATGAGAGGAAGTTGGCCATGGAGGAGTGAGCCAAGTTGTTGGAATGGGAGAAGCACTTGTTCTTCTTGGACACATCTAAACTCAATGAGGCGTAAAAGGAGTTTGTCAATCTTTTCCGTGAAGAAGTGTTGATCCAAAAAAGAGCCATGATTCGGGCAATGGGTGGCGGTGGCATTGGCGCAATGGGTGGCGGTGGCCTTGGCGCCATGGGTGCCGGTGGCCTTGGCGCCATGGGTGGCATGGGTGGCTTCGGAGGTATCATGGGCGGTTCATGGGAGGCATGAGTTTTGCTTCTCTCATGGGAGGCATGGGTGCACCTCCGGCCGCCATGGGCGGAATGTCTTTCGATGTGCCTCCTCACACACATTCCCATGAAGATGACGTTGAAGATCCTGCCAACACCGTCGGAGCTTCACGTGATGCAGTGCGTGATGAGGAGAGGGAGGAAGATTCATCTTCGGAGGCGGAAGAATCGACTTCCGAAGATGAGGACAAAGACGAGGAAGAGGATTGATGTGTCTTTCGTTTGTGTCTTGAACTTGGTTTGCATTTTGAACTTGGTTGGATGATCTTGTAGGCATGATTTTCAACTTGTGGGCATGAAGTTTTATTCATCAACTTGTTTGTGTGAAATTTTATATGTCATGTTCATTGTATTTTGAATGTTTCAATTCATTTTGTGTCCGAAATGCCATATATGCAATGCCCGGCGAGTCGTGCGCGCTGCTGGAGCGGCGTATGGCGCTGCATTTTAGTCATTGTTGAGCCGCGCATGGCGTCACAAGAAACCCAGCCGAACGGCGCGCGGCAAACTAGTTTCTAGCGCGCGGCGCGAAGCGCGGCTGTTGGAGATGCTCTAAGTATGAGATCGACATAATCTTTGTCCCTCGCTCTAGTGGGATTTTTAAAGCTTGTACTTCTCATTTGATTCGAATTTTCTGTTTTGTATCTACGATAGGCCCCTCCAGTCAAAATAGCCTCGTGCAAAAAAGAATAGCGGTGGGGCGCCCGCCGACTCCCTCGACATCAACGCAGGCTAGATTCCTAGCTTCGAACGGGAATCGGGCAAAATGGCCAGAAAATTTTTTTTTTGCGATAAAATTTCCGATCTATTCATCTTCAATCATGGCAGTACAACGAATACCAGAAATAATAGAAATCACATCCAGATCTGTAGACCACCTAGCGACAACTACCAAAGATCAAGCGAAGCGAAGCGCCGCCGTCATCGCCTCTATCACCGAGTCGGGCACAACTTGTTGTAGTAGACAGTCGGAAGTCGTCGTGCTAAGGCCCGAGGGACCAGCGCACTGTAACAGCAACCGCCGCAGATGAAGAATAACGAGATCGAAAAATCCAATCCAAGACACACGAACGTAGATTTAACAACGGCGAGATCCGAGCAAATCCACCAAAGATAGATCCGCCGGAGACACACCTCCACACGCCCACCAACGATGCTAGATGCATCGCCGAACGGGGCTAGGCGGGAGACCTTTATTCCATCTTGAGGAGCCGCCGCCGCCTCGCCTTCCCGAGTAGGACACAAACCCTAGCAAACCGAAAGAAACGATTAAACGGAGCTCCTCCGCCAACCCTTGCCGAGATCCATCATGCCCCCATGGCCCTAAGGCCATCGGAGAGGAGGTGGACCTGCGGCAGCGGCGGCGGGAGGCAAAAACCCTAGCTTTTTGTGGAGGAGAAGGAGGCGGCGGCTAAAAGGACTCAGAAATTATTGGCTGATCTTAGCGCATATCATTAGAGTCTGCGCTGTAGATGGCCTTAGAAGGTTTCTGAACCATTTTTCTCATGCTAGTTCCGTTTGCTCGGTTCCTAGTTTCTCCTTTTATTTTATCCATAAATTTAGAATTTCACAACAAAAATAAAATCTTCAAAAATTGTTCAAATCTTCAACACTAGTTTGCTTTCTCCAAAATATTCAGATCTTTCTAATGTGTTTTGTATTGTTCTTAGTTTAAAAATGTTCACTTCTGTCCAAAAATCTTGAATTTTTCTCTTTTATTCAAAACTGTTTAGAATTTCGAAAAAGATGTTATTACAAAATATTTGAATTTCATTTTTTTCAAAAAATAATCTTCAAAATTTGTTCAGATCTTAAGCATTTTCTCGCTTTTTCAGGAAAATGTTTGGAAATTTCAAGTTTTTGTTTGTGCTTTTAAATAATGTTCAATATTATAAATCCATTCCCTTTTTTCAAAAAAGAACTTCAAAAAATGTTCAGATATTATAAACTTGTTAGTTTTTCAAAAGAAATGCTCATAATTAAAAAAATATGTTAGAAAATTCAAAACTTGTTCATTTTTCCAAAACATATTCAGAAATTTCAAAAAAATGTTCAGAAATTCAATTTTTATTTAGGTTTAAAAATATGTTTGATATTTCAAAAATACTTTTTTCAGAAAGTCCTCCAAATTTGATCATTGTATTTGATTTTCTCTCTAGACGTTTCTAACAGGACTAAAAGCCCTTAATAGTGAATTAATATTATGTGAACTTGTGGGAGAATTGTTCTTCTACTTTCAAAATTATGTTGTTGGGCCTCGCCACGTCAACTAGATTCAGTACGAGTGTTTATACTTATCGTCTATGTAGATTTTTCATGCAAACTATTATAAATTAAGAGCTATGTTTTATGTATACAAGTTCGTCGTGAAATTCTCCAGCTGAGCTCCTCATCCAAAGAGAGATAGCTGAAAGGATCGAGATGGACCTAGAAGGGATGAATATATACAATTAGAAATTTTAGTTACTAATTAGCATTTAAGCATGAACGAGATATAGATGTAAGCGTAACAATTGCAAAGGTGATTTAAGTTCTAGCAATACATGATAGCAACAATATTGGAAGTTCAACAACACAATATGAAATATCAATTGCAAGGTTAAGTGATCTAAGTAATCACGAGTAAGGAGCTAGAGTTAGAGAAAAACAAAACCTAGAGACGGGGATGTATCCCGATGTTCACTTTCTTGGAGTGAAGCTGGTCACTTTTGGAGGGGTGGATGTTACCACGAAGGCACATCAACACTACAAGAGTTCATCCTATTCTCCTTGAGATATCAGAACGAATGTGATTCTCAACCACTAGTGGTAGACCTTCAGGCGGCCTCCAAAACCTTCACAAACTTTTCTGGGGCAAGTCACATTTTGATTCCTCACCGGAGCACTCATACCGCCTAGGAGTCTTCAACCTCTAGGAGTAACAAGATGCACCGCAAAAACAAAGGGGAATCAACTTTCTTTGGTGAATGTGTAGATCGGGCACTTATCCTTTCACACCCCAAAAGATCAAGAGTTTTGGTTGGCTCGGGAGGAATATCTTCAAGAAATCAAGTTCAAGAAATGGACTCGTCACCTTCTTATTGGCAAGAAGAAGACTATTTATAGTGTGACTCCAAATCCAACCGTTACAGCACGTTTTCTGTGAGTCCCGAAAGTCCCCTTCCCCAGAAGTTCCGGGGTATCTAGAAACATTGCACATGAGGTGCAAGTCCACTGAGTCCCCCAGAAGCATGCCAAACTTTTCCACGAAGTTCCGGGATTTCCATAAATATTGCACATATTATGCAATCTCTCTGACCTCCCCAGAAGCTAGCCAGACCTTGCCCCGGAAGTTTCAGGCTACCCCTAAGGTTCGAGGGTATCCAAAAACGGTGTATCCCATCAGTTTAGGTCCCTCACCTCACTAATATGATCATGACTTGGGTGCATAAATTTAGGTGTATGTGTTGATTCCCACGGTATCTTCAAGGTGCACCCCCTCTTAATAGCATGGTTGCCCTATGGACTGAAGTAAAATAAAAAAACGCTGGCAAATGCTTTTTTCTTTTTCGAATTGAGGGGCGTTTAACCATCCATGCAACATTCCATGATTTAGTGGCCCTATGTATAGACTCAAACAAGCATGTGGGCACTGACTCAGTGGATTGTTTAACCTAAAAGTCCGTGTTTCCACTTACGAACAGAAGTCCTCCCCCCAAAAAAGACTAAGGTTTCTCTGTCGCCCATCGCCGCCGTCGGTCCGCCTCATCTCCGATGGCCTTAGGGTCATGGCGGCGCGGTGGATTCCAGCCCTTGCCGATGGGAGGGCTCCGTTTTTAGATGTTCCTTCGAGTTTAGTCAGGGTTTGTGTCCTGCTTAGGAAGACGAGACGATGGCAGCTCCCTGAAGATGGAATAAGATTCTCCCCGCCTAGCCCCCGTCCCGATGGTGCATCATGTATCGTCGGTGGGCATGTGGAGGTGTGTCTCCGGGGGATCTATCCTTGGTAGATTTGCTCGGATCTGGTCATAGTTGGTCTACGTTCGTGTGTTTTCAGGTTGGACATCTATGCTAGTCTTCAACGGCGGCGGTTGTTGTTCTGGTGCGTTGGTCCTACGAGGCCTTAGTATGACGACTTTCTGATTGTCTACTACAACAAGTTTTGCCTGGCTCTGACGAGGGAGGGGCGATGATGGTGGCGCGCCTTTGGCTCGGTTCAGTGCTTGTAGTTGTCACTAGGTGGCTTATGAATTTAGATGTATTTTTTATTATTTCTGGTGTTCGTTGTATTGCCATGATTGAAGATGAATATATTAAAAGTTTTCTCGCAAAGAAAAGTCTGTGTTTCCTCAAAAAAAAAACATGAGTCGTCCACACTGCTTTTGTTACACAACTGGGTTTTGGTTGAATAGTTTTGGCATGGCATTTCATGCCGGCAATGCTGGCAAGCAGATATATAGGGTTTTTCTCTGTCATGCGGTTATAACGTGGTGTTGCTCTTCTTTGCTGTCGAGGGTGATTCCATTAATCTACGGGCTATATGTACTCTCGAGAGATCAGTGTTCTGAAACTTGCCTTTAGAGGTGTATATGGTTCCCATTCATCCTTGTTAGAGGAAATGCAGCCGGTTAATGGCTTTATAGATGGTTCAATTGATCGCAAAGTTTTTTCTTAACCTTGTTTAGATTTGAATCTATATTGACCAAATTTGCGATGTGATAAACGAAAATATATCATATAATGTCATACATGTAATCAATTCCTTGGCTGGATGGATGCAAACATTTTTTATTTTAGTTCTATTAGCCAACAATTTCAATGTATTCTGCATACCTATGATTCATGGGAAGCACGCCCATTCGAGGAGACCAAGAGCGTTGACATGCTTACTTCAAAATAATGGGTGAAAGAGAAGAAAAATGATTTATAATTATAAATCCTAAATGTATATGTTAAGACATGATTGATGTTAAACCACTAAAAGATGTATGCCCCGTTGTAATGCACGAGCAATTAACTAGTGAATCAAACAAATATATTGACGCCTATGTCAAATATAGTACTTGAACATGGATGGGTAGGTACCACCACAGAAACCTGACTAATTGATGATGGTGATTTAGTTCATAGACTTTGTTTTTATGGTAACTGTTGAGTTATTGGAGCTAGCGATGATGGTTTCATCCGTTTGTCGAGTTCTACTATAGCACAACCCTTGCTGCAAGGAAGGTGTTGCTTGGTAGCTTCATCGATGCTACCTCTTGCACTATCACGCAAAGAAACCTTTTTTTTTGAGAGTACGCAATCGCGTACCTTAGCTTTATAGAAGGCAGAAAGTATTTACAAGAGAGTTAATACAGCCAGGCCTTGGTTACATCTCATGGAACCAACCGGCCTAGCAAGCTCCACTCCTAACACCCTGCTCTACTACTCACAAAATGTATTGACTCCATTTGCTCCCGCACTCACCCAAGCTCTAAGTTCATCGAAAACCTTGCTAGTGAATGCATCCACCGTCAAGCTAGTCCTAGATGGTCCGAATACCAAACCGTTGCGATGCTTCCACAGGTGCCAGCAAATGAGCATAACCACCGAGTCGAAACCTCTCCTATTTACCTTCGGGATGTGTACATGGGCTTCTAGCCACCAATCTTCAATCCTGTCGTTCAAACGTCGGCACCAGTGTGTCACAAATTCTCGCTTTCCGGAAGCAGTTATGCCAGACTTGTCTCGCGAAGACGCAATGTAGAAGTAAGTGATCAACCGAGTCTTCTTCCTGGGCGCAGATGTAACAAGCAGAGGTGTGATCTTGCAGTCCGTGTCGTAGCCGTCTGTCTGCTGTCCAGAGCCGATATTGCATCGCGAGCCACATAAAGATCTTACAGGATAGGGGCGCCCAGCATTTCCAGATTGCAGCTGCCGACGCACATCGAACACTGCCGTGCCAAAGCATGTCGTATGTCGACTTCGAGGTATATGTGCCTGCATTATTCCATCTCCAAAGGGGTGTATCATCGTGCACCGGATCCAGCACCAAATTGATCATTATGTCCCAGAGGTTGATGACCTGTAATAGCCCATCTGAACACAAATCTCCCGAGATGTCATTCGCCCAACGATGGAGATGCATCGCTTCACTGACTGTCCGTTTGTTAACCACTTGCGTGCGGACTTTCGCAAGTACCAATGGCGCCAGTTCAGCAATGGACGAGCCCTCAATCCATCTATCTTTTCAGAATAGAATTCGCTCTCCATTTCCAACTTTCCAATGCACCAAACTGTTGAACGCAGATTGCACTTGGGCGTCCATCACCAGTGGTAGCCCCTGCCACGGTCTAGCGTCATCCGTGCGCCGTAGCCATTCCCATCTGAGCCTTAAAGCAAGACCGTGCTTCTGGAGGTCCAACACGCCCAATCCACCTAGCTGCTTAGGGCGGCAGACTTTTTGCCAAGCAACCAGGCATTTGCCACCATGAATATGCTCAGTTCCAGCCCAAAAGAAAGCTCGACAACTCTTGTCCACGCGCTCCAGAGCCCATTTCGGAGCATCAGCAACAAGCAAGTGGTGAGTGGGTCTGGCACGGATCACAGTGTTGACTTAAAACTCTCGGCATTGGACTGTGCACATTGGACTGTTGCACGCAGCCGTATGAACCGGTCGTTGCAGCCGCTGCTGCCTTTGTTGACAGGTTATGCACATTGCTACCGGCTATAAGCCTGACGCCCCCACAAAGACTACTCCACAAGGACAGACTTGTTATGAAAATAATAAATGTACTCATAAAGTTGCCAAAGAGAGTTGACTTAAAAGAGATGAACAGAATACAGAGCATCTCCAGGATAATGCACTATTACTAGGACAGCACAGAGGCACCCATTTTATACAGAAATACTGAATACAGACCATGAATATCCGATGATGAACCCCCTAATGTTACAACGAGGATCAAACGACAGTAAAGTTGGCGCCAGTAGTGTACAATACTTAACCCAGCCATAAAGTACACTCCGAGAACTAGTCAGAGCTCGATGAAGCAACAGTGACAAACATGAACGACATACGATATAATCATAGATAGACATAATACAGTTTATATAAAGGCTACAGCTTATAGCTCGCAGATAGTGGAATTTATTCAACTTAAACGCGTAAATAGGGCAGGCTGGGCACTTGCTACAGCGCAGCACATACCTCAGGCAACAGCGACGGCAAATTATATGTGGGCAACTAGGGGTTATTATATCTTGGCCTTTTCTCTTCCCTTGCAACTCACCTTGCTGTCGGCTTGCCGGGTAATGTGACAAAGAATTAGCATCGGAATTGGCACTGGCATCAGCATTGTCATAGCTGTAATATATTTGTTTCTACTTGAACATCCGCTGCTTTGTAAATATTCTTGTATCAATTCCCTTGTATGTGTCATCCATTACTGCTGATAATATATTCCAATGACCCTTTCCTAGCTCCCACTACACATAGTTACCAATGAACTGTCTTAGTCTCTGCTTATATTTTCATTACAAACAGTTCATCGGTATTACTGGTAAACAGAAAAACAAACATGAACAAGTTCCCTCCTCACTGTTCTTCTGACGTGAACAACTTCCCTACTCATTATTATTCTTGCTCTCCAGTCTCTGCACACAATCTTGTCTTGTCTTATTTTCTTGAAGGTATATGAAGGATCTCTGCACTTTGCCAATTTTCTTAAATGAACTGTGAAATGATCTCCTTCATCCACTTCCCTACTCATTATTATTTTCTTGAAGGTATAAGAAGGATCTCTGCACTTTGCCAATTTTCTTAAATGAACTGTGAAATGATCTCCTTCATCCACTTCCCTACTCATTATTATTTTCTTGAAGGTATATGAAGGATCTCTGCACTTTGCCAATTTTCTTAAATGAACTGTGAAATGATCTCCTTCATCCACTTCCCTACTTATTATTATTTTCTTGAAGGTATATGAAGGATCTCTGCACTTTGCCAATTTTCCTAAATGAACCGTGAAATGATCCCCTTCATCGAAGAGGTGACGTGGTTCCCAGCATCCATACTTGAGAGTAAACCAGGTGCTCTTCGCAAGCACGGACATAAATCAGATGAAATCTTTAAGAGAGTGCAAATACAATTGCACGCTGATGAGGCCACCAATGGTTGAATGATTTTGACTCTTGATCTCCTATCTCAAATCCAGTTGAAATATTGCCCATTTATTGTCTTAGTCATATTTTCTTGACAAGAAAAGGTATGAAGGATATCTGCACTTCAAGTTTCTTGAATGATCCATGAAAAGATATTTATCCAGGTGGTAAGAGCAATCCAGACACTCTTTGCAAGCACGGACATAAATCAGCTGAAATCTTTAAGATAGCACAAAAACAATCGCACGCTGATGAGGCCACAAATGGTTGACTGATTTCAACTCTTGCTCTCATACCTCAAATACAGTTGGAATATTTTCCGTTCATTGATCAAATTTCCAGTGGCCACATGTTCAATCTAAAGTTCCCGTGGAGTCGTGGTTTGTCAACTTGCGGTTAGTCACGACAGTTCACTGTTTTCACACAGATTCAAGGAAACTATCTGCAGTTTCAAGACCACCTCTGTACCAAGGGATCATCCACCTTCGCAGACTATGGCTTTTCTCTGGTTTCTTCTCTATACCCCCTCAGCATCTGCTCCCCTACCCTCCTCCTGATGCAAATAGAGCCCTTACACAATTGCAATCCACTCAACTTACCTCAAAGCTGTCGAAGTTTCTTCCCCCTCGTGGCGGGCACACGCCCAATTTGATGGTCCAATCAGGAACTATAATCAACACAACTCACTTCTCAACAGGGCACACAATTATCAATGTGATCAACAAGCACATAATCAAACTGGACAGATCTCCTCTGCCGGTGGCCAAATTCCAGATCTGCTAATCCGAGCACGCCGGCAAGCCGAAGCAGAGCATGTGACAGCAAGCCGGCAAAAAAAGGGAAGAGGAACAGCCAAGATACAGGAACGACCTAGTACTAGTTTGCCCCCAGATCTAACGCCCCACGCCGCTGTTAGCACCGAAGCACGTACCTCGCGGCGGCCAGCGCCCAGCCGCCGTCTAATATAGCTACTAGTTGGCGACGTCCCCGCGCTCGGCGGCCGCCGACGCGTCCTGCAGCAGCTGGTACTGCTTGTCGTCGTGGACGAAGAAGACGTAGAAGCCGCCGAAGGTGGTGGCGGCGGCCATCGCCCAGACCAGGAGCTTGAGGGCGAGCGGCATGACCTCGGCGACTTTGTAGGTGAACATGACGGTGAGCAGCGTGGTGAGCGCCCAGACGGCGGCCTTGATCCGCTCCCGTCGGGGGGAGTGGCGGTCGAGGCGCTCGTAGAGGCGCAGGCAGGCGAAGAGGGCCACGAGGTCGAGGTAGGAGACGGCGACGAAGACGACGGACCCCGCGTCGCCGTTGGAGCGGTACAGGGCCATGCCGGAGTTGAAGGTCAGGAAGACGAACCCTAGCGCCGTGAGCCACGAGAACTCTGCCATCGCTGGTGCTGCCGCGGATCCGTGCTGGTGCTGCCGCGGATCCGTGCTGGTGCTGCTACCTGCGACGGATAGGGGACAAGTCAGGAACCATGGCGATGGGGAGGATGGATTTAAAGGGGGCGGAGACCGGAGAAGCCGCGACCGCCCGCGGAGTCGCCAAAGGGGAAAAAAGCTTCGGATAGAGGAACTCGCCTGATTATTTATGGTTGGTGGATGCTGACGATGAACTAGTACGCGTTTGGAGAGCACAAAGGTTCGGGTCTTAACGTGTTTCTTTGGGTCGCTGTCGTGAGACGGTGTGACCACCGATGTACCGAAAGCGTGTCTCGTGCACTAGACTCTTCTTTTTTTTCTTGCCAAGTTTTTTTTTAGACAATTCGCGAAGCTTTTATTCATACCGTCACCGTCATTACAGGGACGAAAGGCAGTCCATCGGGCTGGCCTAACCAGACACAGCGTCCAACCCCTAATTTTAAAGCATGCTTCGCTAAATTGTGAGCCTCAACATTTGAGCTCCTAAATTCATGGACTAAATTACATGAAATAAAAGATGAAAATTGTAGCTTAATCTCCTGGATGATGGCTTCATAAGTTGCACCACTTCCTTGGTGGACCTCCTGCACTACCCCCTTGCAATCCGATGCAATGTGCACCCGGTCCTCGTGCAGATCCCCAGCTAGGGCTAGCCCTTCTCTAATCGCCAAAGCTTCAAGAGTTGCTGGATCTCTTATGTTGGTGAACACGCACACCGACGCACCAAGAAAAGTGCCATCATGACTTCTGCAAATGGCTCCCACAGCCCCATACTTGCTTCTCCCTCCTACGGCTGCATCAACATTGAGCTTCACATAGCTGTCTGCAGGAGCCAACCATCCCGTCGGATGTGTCGCTGTGGTCGACGGTGAAGGTCTGCTCGGGGAAAGCACTTGTATCTTCGACAAGTATGATACCACAAAACCATGTATAGCGTGAGGCGTCTTGGATATACCTTCATAAATTGCCTTCCTTCGAGCTCCCCAGATGGCCCATAATGCCACTATGAATTTTATGAAATCTTCCGACGAAAGCTCCGCTTTAATAGCAAAAATCCACTCCCGAGCATCTTCCTCCTGGTGAACACTCAGTTGATCAAGGATGCATTCAGTTGACAACGCCCAAGTGCTTCGAGATACCGGGCAATTCAGCAAAGCGTGTCTCCAAGTGTCGTGAACTCCACACAGTGTGCATGCTCCCGTAGTGGCCATATTCCGGCGATGCAAAACCTCGCACGAAGGTACTGAGTGCTTTGCTAGCCTCCACGTAAAAACCCTAAGCTTCGAGGGCACCTCAAGTTTCCATAGTGAAAGCCACTCCTTACTCTCCCCCTGAGTGTTCGATGATCCCTGATGTTCCTCTAGCCATCTTTCTCTGTTCATGTTGGTGCGGACCAACATACGGTAAGAGGAGCCCACTGTAAAATTCCCCCGAGGTTCTTCGCTCCACGCCCAGAAGTCCTCGACTCTCCTCGTGCATAAGGGGATTTGCAATATTGCTTCGGCATCAAATTGTGTGAATATAGATCGTACTAGCTGAGTCCTCCATGAAGCCGTGGCTGGTTCAATCAGCTCTGAAACCAACTGAGGGGGGATGCGCCACACGTGATGTAATGGGTCTCCTGTAGCTCTCCCTTGGTATCCAATTTTGGGACCAAATATTGGTAGTTTCACCATCCCCAATTCTCCTTATCAACCCTTGGGCCATAACATCTCTGCCATCTAGGATTGCGCGCCATACCTGGGATGGGTTAGACCCTAACTCAGCATCCAACAATGATACATGTGGAAAGTATTTGGCTTTCAAAATCCTAGCACCAAGTGAATCAGGATCATTCAAAATTCTCCATGCTTGCCTTGATAAGAGAGCAAGGTTGAACAACTCCAAGTCACGAAAACCTAGTCCCCCCATGTACTTTGGCATGGTCAGAATGTCCCATGCCACCCATGCTGGCTTGTGTTTGCCTCTTTTGCTCCCCCACCAGAACTTCCTTATAAGTGAAGTTACACTCTCACATAGGCCTCCAGGTAATCTGAAACATGCGATGGAATAAACTGGTATTGCCTAAGCCACTGACTTGATGAGTACCTCCTTTCCTGCAGCCGACAATAGTTTCTCCATCCACCCCTTCACTTTTTCCCAAACTCTGTCACGTAAATATTTGAAAGTTCCATTTTTTGATTGACCCACATTTGTTGGCATACCCAAGTATCGTTCACTAAGGGACTCATTTTGCACCTGCAACTTTTTCTTGATTGCTTCTCTCACAATTTGTGAGCATCCCTTGCTGAAGAATATAGATGATTTCCCATTATCAATTCTTTGCCCCGAGGCTCTGCAATAACAAGTCAGTAGTTTGATACATGCTCTGCACCCTCTACACTAGCCTTAAAAAGCAACAGGCTATCATCAGCAAACAAAAGGTGGTTAATGACTGGTGCCGTCAGAGCCACCTTAATACCTTGCATGGATGGCTGAGAACTGGATTTCAGGAGGCACGAAAGGCCCTCTACTGCTATCAAGAATAGGTAAGGGGAGATAGGATCTCCTTGCGGAATACCTCTCGTGGGGAAGAAACTTTCCAACTTTTCCCCATTAAGAAGAACTGAAAAGGAAACTGATGAGACCATAGCCATAACCGTGTCAATCCAGGACTGAGCGAAACCCAACTTACTCATAATGGCCCGGAGGTATGACCACTCCAGCCTATCATAGGCTTTCATCATGTCCAGTTTCAGAGCACAAAAATTGTTGTTCTTCGATCTGTTGCGCTTCATAAGATGTTAACACTCATAAGCAAAAATAATATTATCTGTGATCAATCTCCCCGAGACGAAAGATGACTGCTCAACTGATATTATCTCTGGTAAAACAAGTGTTGGGGAACGTTGCAGAAAATTAAAAAATTTCCAACGGTTTCACCAAGATCCATCTATGAGTTCATCTAACCAACGAGTGATAGGAGTGCATCTACATACCCTTGTAGATCACGAGCGGAAGCGTTCAAGAGAACGGGGATGATAGAGTCGTACTCGCCGTGATCCAAATCACCAATGACCAAGTGTCTTTGACAAGACCTCCGGGTTCAACACACGCGACGGAGCGGATGACGTCTCCTCCTTCTTGATCCAGCAAGGGGGAGGAGAGGTTGAGGAAGAAGACTCAGCAGCAAAGACGACGGCGTGGTGGTGGTGGAGAAGCAAGATACTCTACAGGCTTCGCCAAGCAACCATGGAGGAGGAAGAGGTGTAGCAGGGAGGAGGCGCCAAGAGTCGGGGTCTGGTGCCTCCCTCCCTTTCCTTATATAGGCCCCTGTGGGGTAGCCGGCCCTAAAGATGGGATCTCTAGGGGCGGCCAAGGGGGTGGAGTGCCCCCAAGGCAAGTGAGGCGCCTCCCTAGGGTTCCCAACCCTAGGCGCAGAGGGCCAGGGGCGCACCAGCCCACCAGGCTGGTCCCTCTCCACTTCAGCCCACGGGCCCTCCGGGATGGGTGGCCCCACCGGTGGACCCCGGGACCCTTCCGGTGGTCCCAGACAATACCGGTGACCCCAAAACTTTCCCGATGGTCAAAACAGACTTCCTATATATAAATCTTCACCTCCGGACTATTCCGAACTCCTCGTGACGTCCGGATCTCATCCGGACTCGAACAACATTCGTAATCACATACAAGTCTTCCTAATAACCCTAGCGTCACCGAACCTTAAGTGTGTAGACCCTACGGGTTCGGGAGACACGCAGACATGACCGAGACGGCTCTCCGGCCAATAACCAACATCGGGATCTGGATACCCATGTTGGCTCCCACGTGCTCCTCGATGATGTCATTGGATGAACCACGATGTCGAGGATTCGATCAACCCCGTATACAATTCCCTTTGTCAATCGGTATGTTACTTGCCTGAGACTCGATCGTCGGTATCCCAATACCTCGTTCAGTCTCGTTACCGGCAAGTCACTTTACTCGTACCGTAATGCATGATCCCGTGACCAAACACTTGGTCACTTTGAGCTCATTATGATGATGCATTACCGAGTGGGCCCAGAGATACCTCTGCGTCATACGGAGTGACAAATCCCAGTCTCGATCCGTGTCAACCCAACAGACACTTTCGGAGATACCTGTAGTGCACCTTTATAGTCACCCAGTTACGTTGTGACGTTAGGAAAGGATACTTGACATTGGAAAATCTCTAGCAAACGAACTACACGATCTTGTGCTATGCTTAGGATTGGGTCTTGTCCATCACATCATTATCCTCATGATGTGATCCCGTTATCAACGACATCTAATGTCCATAGCCAGGAAACCATGACTATCTGTTGATCAACGAGCTAGTCAACTAGAG
Organism: Aegilops speltoides; assembly: GCA_021437245.1. Lineage (NCBI taxonomy): Eukaryota > Viridiplantae > Streptophyta > Magnoliopsida > Poales > Poaceae > Aegilops > Aegilops speltoides. Next base: position 423,619,900 of record CM038147.1, read on the forward strand.
GCTTACTAGGGACATATTATGGTCTATGTATTCACACGTGTATTATGATTTCCGGATAATACAGTTATAGCATGAATAAAGACAATTATTATGAACAAGGAAATATAATAATAATACTTTTATTATTGCCTCTAGGGCATATTTCCAACAGTCTCCCACTTGCACTAGAGTCAATAATCTAGTTACATTGTGATGAATCAAACACCCATAGAGTTGTGGTGTTGATCATGTTTTGCTCGCGAGAGAGGTTTAGTCAATGGATCTGCGACATTCAGATCCGTATGTACTTTGCAAATATCTATGTCTCCATCTTGAACATTTTCACGGATGGAGTTGAAGCGACGCTTGATGTGCTCGGTCTTCTTGTGAAGCCCGGCTCCTTGGCAAGGGCAATAGCTCCGGTGTTGTCACAGAAGAGTTTGATCGGCCCCGACGCATTGGGTATGACTCCTAGGTCGGTGATGAACTCCTTCACCCAAATTGCTTCATGCGCGCCTCCAAGGCTGCCATGTACTCGCTTCACATGTAGATCCCGCCACGACGCTTCGCTTGCGGTTGCACCACCATCGCTTCCACCATTCAACATATACACGTATCCGGTTTGTGACTTAGAGTCATTCAGATCGTGTCGAAGCTTAGCGTCGACGTAACCCTTTACGACGAGCTCTTCGTCACCTCCATAAACGAGAAACATGTCCTTTGTCCTTTTCGGTACTTCAGATATTCTTGACCGCTGTCGGTGTTCCTTGCGGGATTACTTTGGTACCTTCCTACCAAACTTACGGCAAGGTTTACATCAGTCTGTACACAAGATGGCATACATAATAGATCTTATGGTGAAGCATAGGGATGACACTCATCTCTTCTTTATCTTTTGTCGTGGTCGGGCATTGAGCCGAGCTCAATCTCACACCTTGCAATCTGAGTGCAAGAACCCTTTCTTGGACTGATCCATTTTGAACTTCTTCAAAATATTATCAAGGTATGTGCTTTGTGAAAGACCTATGAGGCGTCTCGATCTATCCCTATAGATCTTGATGCCTAATATGTAAGCAGCTTCTCCAAGGTCCTTCATTGAAAAACACTTATTCAAGTAGGCCTTAATGTTGTCCAAAAGTTCTATATCATTTCCCATCAAGAGTATGTCATCTACATATAATATGAGAAATGCTACAGAGCTCCCACTCACTTTCTTGTAAACGCAGGCTTCTCCATAAGTCCGCATAAACCCAAACGCTTTGATCATCTCATCAAAGCGAATGTTCCAACTCCGAGACGCTTGCACCAGCCCATAAATGGATCGCCGGAGCTTGCATACTTTGTTAGCATTCTTAGGATTGACAAAATCTTCCGGCTGCATCATATATAGTTCTTCCTTAAGATGTCCGTTAAGGAATGCCGTTTTGACGTCCATCTGCCATATCTCATATAGTATGCGGCAATTGCTAACATGATTCGGACGGACTTCAGCTTCGCTACGGGAGAGAATGTCTCATCGCAGTCAACCCCTTGAACTTGTCGATAACCCTTATCGACAAGTCGAGCTTTGTAGATGGTAACATTTCCATCCGCGTCCGTCTTCTTCTTAAAGATCCATTTGTTTTCTATCGCTCGCCGATCATCGGGCAAGTCTGTCAAAGTCCATACTTTGTTTTCATACATGGATTCTATCTCGGATCGCATGGCTTCAAGCCATTTGTTGGAATCTGGGCCCGCCATCGCTTCTTCATAGTTCAAGGTTCACCGTTGTCTAACAACATGATTTCCGTGACGGGGTTGTCGTACCACTCAGTGCGGAACGTGTCCTTGTGGACCTCTGAAGTTCAAGAGCAACTTGATCCAAGTACCTTGATCATCATCATTATTTTCCTCTCCGGTTGGTGTAGGCATCACAGAACATTTTCTGAGCTGCACTACTTTCCTGCTCAAGAGGTAGTACTTCATCGAAGTTCTACTTTCCTCCCACTTACTTCTTTCGAGAGAAACTCTTTTCCGTAAAGGATCCGTTCTTGCCAACAAAGATCTTGCCCTCGGATCTTAAGTAGAAGGTATACCCAATGGTTTCCTTAGGGTATCCTATGAAGACGATTTTCCGACTTGGGTTCGAGCTTTTCAGGTTGAAGTTTCTTGACATAAGCATCGCATCCCCAAACTTTTAGAAACGACAGCTTAGGTTTCTTCCCAAACCATAATTCATACAGTGTCGTCTCGACGGATTTAGACGGTGCCCTATTTAAAGTGAATGTAGCTGTCTCTAGAGCGTATCCCCAAAATGATAGCGGTAAATCGGTAAGAGACATCATAGACCGCACCATATCCAATAGAGTGCGATTACGACGTTCGGACACACCGTTACGTTGAGGTGTTCCAGGCGGCATGAGTTGTGAAACGATTCCACATTTCTTTAAGTGTGTACCAAATTCGTGACTTAAATATTCTCCTCCACGATCTGATCGTAGGAATTTTATCTTTCGGTCACGTTGATTCTCTACCTCATTCTGAAATTCCTTGAACTTTTCAAAGGTCTCAGACTTGTGTTTCATTAAGTAGACATACCCATATCTACTCAAGTCATCAGTGAGAGTGAGAACATAACGATATCCTCCGCGAGCCTCAACGCTCATTGGACCGCACACATCGGTATGTATGATTTCCAACAAGTTGGTTGCTCGCTCCATTGTTCCGGAGAACGGAGTCTTGGTCATCTTGCCCATGAGGCATGGTTCGCATGTGTCAAATGATTCATAATCGAGAGACTCCAAAAGTCCATCAACATGGAGCTTCTTCATGCGCTTGACACCAATGTGACCAAGGCGGCAGTGCCACAAGTATGTGGGACTATCATTATCAACTTTACATCTTTTGGTACTCACACTATGAATATGTGTAATATTACGCTCGAGATTCATTAAGAATAAACCATTGACCATCGGGGCATGACCATAAAACATATCTCTCATATAAATAGAACAACCATTATTCTCGGATTTAAATGAGTAGCCATCTCGTATAAAACGAGATCCAGATACAATGTTCATGCTCAAACTTGGCACTAAATAACAATTATTGAGGTTTAAAACTAATCCCGTAGGTAAATGTAGAGGTAGCGTGCCGACGGCGATCACATCGACCTTGGAACCATTCCCGACGCGCATCGTCACCTTGTCCTTCGCCAGTCTCCGCTTATTCCGCAGCTCCTGTTGTGAGTTACAAATATGAGTAACGGCACCGGTATCAAATACCCAGGAGTTACTACGAGTACTGGTGAGGTACACATCAATTACATGTATATCAAATATACCTTTAGTGTTGCCGGCCTTCTTGTCCGCTAAGTATTTGGGGTAGTTCCGCTTCCAGTGACCCTTCCCTTTGCAATAAAAGCACTCAGTCTCACGCTTGGGCCCGTTGCTTGACTTCTTCCTGGCAACTGGTTTACCAGGCGCGGCAACATCCTTGCCGTCCTTCTTGAAGTTCTTCTTACCCTTGCCCTTCTTGAACTTGGTGGTTTTATTGACCATCAACACTTGATGTTCTTTCTTGATTTCTACCTCTGCCGACTTCAGCATTGAAAATACTTCAGGAATAGTTTTCACCATCCCCGCATATTGTAGTTCATCACAAAGCTCTTATAGCTCGGTGGGAGCGATCAAGGATTCTGTCAATGACCGCCTCGTCCGGAGGTTAATGTCCAGTGGGACAGGCGGTTGTGCAACCTGACATTTTGAGTATGTGCTCACCGATGTAACTATTTTCCTCCATCTTACAATCAAGAACTTGTCGGAGACTTCATATCTCTCGACCGGGCATGAGCTTGAAAACCATTTTCAGCTCCTCGAACATCTCATATGCTCCGTGTTGCTCAAAACACTTTTGGAGCCCGGTTCTAAGTGTAAAGCATGCTGCACCGAACGAGGGAGTAATCATCAAGACGTGACGCCAAGCGCTCATAACGCCTTGGTTCTTTGGGATGGGTGCTTCACCTAGCGGTCCATCTAGGACATATGCTTTCTCGGCAGCTATGAGGATGATCCTCAGGTTCCGGACCCGATCCGTATAGTTGTTGCCATCATCTTTCAGCTTGGTTTTCTAGGAACGCGTTGAAGTTCATGTTGACATGAGCGTTGGCCATTTGATCTACAAGACATATTTGCAAAGGTTTTAGACTAAGTTCATGATAATTAAGTTCATCTAATCAAATTATTTTAATGAACTCCCACTCAGATTAGACATCCCTCTAGTCATCTAAGTGTTACACGATCCGAGTCGACTAGGCCGTGTCCGATCATCACGTGAGACGGACTAGTCATCATCGGTGAACATCTCCATGTTGATCATATCTTCCATACGACTCATGTTCGACCTTTCGGTCTCTGTATTCCGAGGCCATGTCTGTACATGCTAGGCTCGTCAAGTTAACCCTAAGTGTTTTGCATGTGTAAAACTGTCTTACACCGTTGTATGTGAACGTAAGAATCTATCACACCCGATCATCACGTGGTGCTTCAAAGCATTTAACTTTAGCAACGGCGCACGCTTAGGGAGAACACTTCTTGAAATTGTTGTAAGGGATCATCTTATTTACTACCGTCGTTCTAAGTAAACAAGATGCATAAACATAATAAACATCACATGCAATTATATAGTAGTGACATGATATGGCCAATATCATATAGCTCCTTTGATCTCCATCTTCGGGGCTCCATGATCATCTTTGTCACCGACATGACACCATGATCTCCATCATCGTGTCTTCATGAAGTTGTCACGCCAACGACTACTTCTACTTCTATGGCTAACGCGTTTAGCATAAAGTCAAGTAATTTACATGGCGTTCTTCAATGACACGCTTACAAAAAATAAAGACAACTCCTATGGCTCCTGCCAGTTGTCATACTTATCGACATGCAAGTCGTGATTCCTATTACAAGAACATGATCTCATACATCACAATATATCATTCATCATTCATCACAACTTTTGGCCATATCACATCACAAGACACTTGCTGCAAAAACAAGTTAGACGTCCTCTAATTGTTGTAGCAAGTTTTTACGTGGCTTCTATAGGTGATCTAGCAAGAACGTTTTCTTACCTACATTAAAGCCACAACGTGATTTGTCAACTTCTATTTACCCTTCATAAGGACCCTTTTCGTCAAATCCGCTCCAACTAAAGTAGGAGAGACAGACACCCGCTAGCCACCTTATGCAACTAGTGCATGTCAGTCGGTGGAACCTGTCTCACGTAAGCGTACGTGTAAGGTCGGTCCGGGCCGCTTCATCCCACAATACCGCTGAAGCAAGAAAAGACTAGTAGCGGCAAGAAAGTTGACAACATCTACGCCCACAACAAAATTGTGTTCTACTCATGCAATAGAGAACTACGCATAGACCTAGCTCATGATGCCACTGTTGGGGAACGTTGCAGAAAATTAAAAAATTTCCTACGGTTTCACCAAGATCCATTTATGAGTTCATCTAAGCAACAAGTGATAGGAGTGCATCTACATACCCTTGTAGATCGCGAGCGGAAGCGTTCAAGAGAACGGGGATGATGGAGTCGTACTCGCCGTGATCCAAATCACCGATGACTAAGTGTTGAACGGACAGCACCTCCGCGTTCAACACACGTATGGAGCGGATGACGTCTCCTCCTTCTTGATCCAGCAAGGGGGAAGGAGAGGTTGAGGAAGAAGACTCTAGCAGCAGACGACGGCGTGGTGGTGGTGGAGAAGCAAGACTCGGCAGGCTTCGCCAAGCAACCATGGAGGAGGAAGAGGTGTAGCAGGGGAGGGAGGCGCCAAGAGTCGGGGTTGGCTGCCCTCCTCCCCTTCCTTTATATAGGCCCCTGTAGCCGCCCCAGAGATGGGATCTCTAGGGGCGGCGGCCAAGGGGGTGGAGTGCCCCCAAGGCAGTGGAAGCGCCCCCCCTAGGGTTCTCAACCCTAGGCGAGGGGGCCAGAGGCGCACCAGCCCACCAGGGGCTGGTCCCCTCCCCACTTCAGCCCACGGGGCCCTTCGGGATGGGTGGCCCCACCCGGTGGACCCCCGGGACCCTTCCGGTGGTCCCAGACAATACCGGTGACCCCAAAACTTTCCCGATGGTCAAACAGCACTTCCTATATATAAATCTTCACCTCCGGACTATTAGGAACTCCTCGTGACGTCCGGATCTCATCCGGACTCCAACAACATTCGTAATCACATACAAGTCTTCCTAATAACCCTAGCGCCACCGAACCTTAGTGTGTAGACCCTACGGGTTCGGGAGACACGCAGACATGACCGAGACGGCTCTCGGCCAATAACCAACATCGGGATCTGGATACCCATGTTGGCTCCCACGTGCTCCTCGATGATGTCATCGGATGAACCACGATGTCGAGGATCGATCAACCCGTGATACAATTCCCTTTGTCAATCGATGCGTTATTTGCCCGAGACTCGATCGTCGGTATCCCAATACCTCGTTCGCCTCAAGTATCGGCAAGTCACTTTACTTGTACCGTAATGATGATCCCGTGACCAAACACTTGGTCACTTTGAGCTCATTATGATGATGCATTACCGAGTGGGCCCAGAGATACCTCTCCGTCATACGGAGTGACAAGTCCCAGTCTCGATCAGTGTCAACCCAACAGACACTTTGGGAGATACCTGTAGTGCACCTTTATTGTCACCAGTTACGTTGTGATGTTTGGTACACCCAAAGCACTCCTACGGTATCCGGGAGTTACACGATCTCATGGTCTAAGGAAAGGATACTTGACATTGGAAAAGCTCTAGCAAACGAACTACACGATCTTGTGCTATGCTTAGGATTGGGTCTTGTCCATCACATCATTCTCCTAATGATGTGATCCCGTTATCAACGACATCTAATGTCCATAGCCAGGAAACCATGACTATCTGTTGATCAACGAGCTAGTCAACTAGAGGCTTACTAGGGACATATTATGGTCTATGTATTCACACGTGTATTATGATTTCCGGATAATACAGTTATAGCATGAATAAAGAATATTATCATGAACAAGGAAATATAATAATAATACTTTTATTATTGCCTCTAGGGCATATTTCCAACAACAAGTTTTAACCTGTTAGCCACTACCTTCAAAGCTATCTTGTAGATCACGTTGCGTAGACTGGTAGGTCTGAACTGGGACAGGAGTGTTGGGTTGTTTACTTTCGGAATCAGCACAAGAATAGTATCATTAATGCTCTTCCCCCCTCACAATTCTGAGAACAATATCTGTCACTTCATCTCCACATACATCCCAGTGCTTCTGATAAAATTGGGCAGGGAACCCGTCTGGCCTCGGGGCCTTGGTAGGGAACATTTGGAAGAGGGCTATCTTCACCTCCTCACGGGTATAAGGTGCACACAAATCCCTGTTCATAGCATCCGTCACCTTCCGGGGTACATGTTCCATTACTCGATCTATGTCCTGAACTCCTTCTAATGAATAAAGGTTCTGGTAGAACTCATTTACCATGGCTTTCAATTCGGCCGGATCAGACACCATTGCTCCCAAAGCATCTTCCAGAGCCCGGATCATGTTCTTTTTTCTCCTTAGACTAGCGCGCAAGTGAAAGAACTTTGTGTTCTTGTCTCCCGAGGCTAGCCAGCCAATATGTGCCCGCTGTCTCCACATCATCTCTTCCCTATGATAGAGTTCAACTAGCCTCTCATTTATTTTCAGTTCGACATGTGAGGGTGCAGTACGCATCAGATCACCCCGGAGCTCGTCAAGTCTTTTCTTTAACTCTTTTATCTCCCTTCTGACACTCCCAAAAGACCTCCTACTCCAGCTGGTTAAACCCTTTGAGACGCTCACCAACTTTTCATGGAGTTGCTGAACATTAACACATGGACCTGCTGCAGCCCACTCCGAACTGATTGTTCCCGCTAGTTCATCATGCTTCTCCCACATGGTTTCATACTTGAAGGTGAACTTGGCTCTGTTTTATTGATCTTGGCCTAGATCAAGGAGGATTGGCCCATGGTCTGAGGTTGCTGCTGTAAGATGCTCCAAATTTGCCGAAGGAAACCGAGCTAACCACTATGCATTCACCAGAGCCCGGTCGAGCCTGCAACGTGTGTATGTCCCCCCGGCCACCTTCTTTTCAAAAGTCCAAAAACGGCCCTTATAACCAATATCAATCAACATGCAAACATCTGTAGTTTCTCGAAACGCCCGAATCTGCGCATTGCTTCTGTCTCCAATACCCACGTGTTTGTCTGGATGTAGAACCTCATTAAAAATCCCCCATACAGAGCCATGGGAGAGAGCTCAAAGTACTGATATTCTTCAGTACTTCCCAAGTTTGGTGTCGTAGGTGAGTCTGGGCCTCACCATAGACACAAGTCATCCGCCACATCTCCTGATCAGGCTATTCAATCGATACATCAAGATGATAACACGAGTAACCCAGAATTTCAACTTTTATTGAATCATTCCAAAACAGTCCTATTCCTCCACTTCTACCTCTACTGTCCACTGCATAAGCTCTATCATAGCCCAACGTTCCAGCTAAAGCTTCTACCCTAGATCCCTCTACGAGTTTCGACAATACATAACAGGGTAGGGGCAAACTTCCTCACGAATTCGCGAAGTTCTTGGACTGTCGCGGCGTTGCCCACACCGCGGCAGTTCCAGCAGAGGGCACTCATTGGTGCTGGCAGCGCCCCTCGAAGGAGCCCGCCAAATTCTTTACTGCAGTGGTAATGATCACTTGACCATCATCTCCCATTCTGGACCTCTTCGGATCCCTCGATGAAGGCGGACTGATCACACTGCCCCCAGCAACAACAAGCGCCAGAATATGTGGATTCTGGTCCATGGTTGTCTTCTCTGGAGGCATATTGGTGTTGCCCGAATCAAACCTTTCTGTTCTCTTCCTGCTATTATCATCCAGAGCCATGGTTGACGGGTCAAGGGTCGGGTCTTTGTCCCTATCTGAACCAAACCTTGTTGTGTCCTCCCTCCTGGCATTGCGATTTGCTCCAGCTCTTCCTCCCCTTCTTCCACCTCGCCGTCCTCTATTCTCACCAGGTTCTCTTCCAATCCTCATGGCCCAGGTTGCTCGTAGATCTTTAAAAACTAGAGCTGAATTAGGATGGATTCCATCACCATGTTCCTTGAAAACATGTCCGAGGTGGTCGCAGACCGCACACCAATCAGAGAGCCGCTCGTACTTTACCCTGTAGATCTATCGCTATTGGTTTCTGATCAGGGAGACTGCATTCTTCAGTGGCTTGTGCACATCAACTCTGACCCAAACGCGATAAAAAATGCCAGTAAAATCATGGGACGCTGTTTCACACAACAAAACTTCCCCCACCGAGTGGGCAAAGAGATCCGGGACGTCATGGATCTGAATCCATATGTCCCAATGAAACATAATAAGGGCGTGTTTGGTTGCCCGCATCAGGCCCAACCAGGCCCGCACGAGAGGAAAGAAGCCTGTTTGGTTGCCCGTTTTCACTGTTGGGCCTACATCGCACGCTTCTTAAAGCATCCCAGAGCCTGGCTCAGTGGAAACGCTCGAATCGGCAGTTTCTCGCAAGCCAGGCCGAGGCGAGCGCTAGCTAGAGGGCCCTTGCACGAGTGGAGACGGGAGAGATACGAGCTGATTACGTGAGGTCTTCTTCAACCTCCAGTAAGCTTCTATCTAATCTCCCCTCTCTAATCTACACAACGGTGCTTCGATTCAAGGTAAGCTCTACACGAAAAAGATGCACCTTGATGCTACGGTTCCATTCAGGCGATCGGTTCTTAGTTTCGTCGGCCGTTAGTTCTTAATCTCGTGTTCCCGTTTGGAACTATTCTGGACAAATTTTGTCAGATTCGTCGCGCATGATCGATCATTTGAAATTTCCTTTGACCAGTAGCCTAATCTCGCAGTCCCTCACAACATTCGTGTTGTAAGTTTTTGGTTTCGACGATCGTAGCTTCATCTCTCTTTCAACAGCAGTCTACTGCACTGACGCCGCCATGTCAAGCTCCTCTGTCCTCTACTCCGAGCCCTCCTATTCGTCCTTCTCGACGCCGAAGCCCTTCCCCTTGATCTCCTTGCCCGCGTGCTACTACACTAGAGTCGTTTCCGGCGTCGCTCATCTCGGCTTACTCTCTGTCGTCCTCCCACTGCACCGACACTGCAATGGCACGCACACTGCTTTCTTGTGTCCTCTACCTCCGCGCCCACTGCAGTTCGCCGCGCTGCCGACGGGGTCGATCATCTGTGCCTTCTCTCTCTCACCCTACTACACTGGAGTCGTTTTCGGCGTCGATCATCTCAGCCTCCTCTCTCGTCCACTGCACTGACGATACCATGGCGCGAGCACTGCATTCTCCTCCTCTGTCCACTGTCTTTGTGCGAGCACCGCAACTAGTTCACCGATGGTGTCGCTCGTCGTGCCAATGACGGGGTTGCTCGTCCACGACTCCATGCTCGTCATGTCAGACACGGCGCCACGGCCACTATCCACCGCAGTCGCCATGGTCCGGGGCACACTTCATTTCTTCTCCCCTTCCTCTGCTAGCTCTTAACCCTATGTGCTAAGTGCAAGTGCTAGCTCTTAATCATACCCCATGCGGGCAACCAAACAACGTGTAGTTGTATGTACCGAGACAATGCAGGCAACCAAACAACATGCCAAAGTTGATCCACTGAAGCAGGCAGTCCATATGCAGGCAACCAAACAGTTGCAGATGTCGCATATGAGGCTGTTTTTCGAGAGCCAGGCTAGTGAAGAAGTGTATGCAATGCGGGTACTGTTGCCGACGGCGACCAAACATGCACTAAGAGTCGCGCTAAGTGCGCCTCCTCACGAGGTCCACATAGGCAGATTTACTGCCGCAATTTTTTTACAATACTCCCGACATCACAGTGCAGAGATTGCCAGCATCCTGGGCTGCCCGGTTTCCTCCTTTCCCTGCTGAGGGAGTCCTGGACTAGGGGGTGTCCGGACAGCCGGACTATCATTATCCGCCGGACTCCAAGACTACGAAGATACAAGATTGAAGACTCCGGCTCATGTCCGGATGGGACTTTCCTTGGCGTGGAAGGCAAGCTTGGCAATACTGAATATGTAGATCTCCTACCATTGTAACCGACTTGTGTAACCCTAGCCTCCTCCGGTGTCTATATAAACCGGAGGGCTTTAGTCCGAGGACAACATACATTACAACAATCATACCATAGGCTAGCTTCTAGGGTTTAGCCTCCTTGATCTCGTGGTAGATCCACTCTTGTACTACCCATATCATCAATATTAATCAAGCAGGACGTAGGGTTTTACCTCCATCGAGAGGGCCCGAACCTGGATAAAAACATCGTGTCCCTCGTCTCCTGTTACCATCCGCCTAGACGCACAGTTCGGGGCCCCCTACCCGAGATCCGCCGGTTTTGACACCGACACCTGTACTTACCTGGGGATGCCCCTCTCCTTGCACAAGATCAAGCATGGTATGCTGCTTCCGGTTATCCACAAAGTTGATCGCCGTCTCTCTGGTTGGCTGGCCACGTTTCTCTCTTGGGGTGGCAAACTCACTCTCGTTAACTCCGTTCTGTCTGGCATTCCGAGCTACTTCATGACTTGTTTCCAGTGGCCAAAGGAGTCTTTACATAAGTTGGACACCTTGCTTAGGGCTTTCTTTTGGCAGGGCAAGAATACAGTTAAAGGAGGCCGGTGTCTGATGGCCTGGGATATGGTTACACTACCTCGGGTAAACGGTGGTTTGGGGGTAAGGAACTTGGAGGCCCATAATCAAGCGCTGCTATGTAAGTTTGTAGCTAAAATTCTCCAGCCCTCCGATATACCCTGCTTCAAGTGGTTTGCCTCCCAATATTGCAAGGATTCTTTGCCTTTCAAGAGTCACCACAAAAAATACTGCTATATGGAAGGGCCTCAAGAGCTACATCCCTCTGGTTGTCTCCTCCTCACGCTGCTATGTTGGCAGCGGCGTGCACGTCTCCTTCTGGCATGATCGATGGTTGATGCCTAGCAGTTTGAAGCATGCTTTCCCGGTCCTTTTCTCCTTTGCTTGCAATCCAAACTGTTCTGTGCAATCTAAGTTTACAGAAGGTGCCTGGCATGTACATATGCACCCAAACCTCACACAGGCTGCAACCCAGGACTTGCATCTGCTTCACCAGCTCGTGGATCATGTCAACCTGGATTTCCCAAGTTCGGATGCACGGGTACCCATGGTTGGAGAAAACAGTTTATGCACCAGCTACTTCTACAAGTTGCTCACCTTCCGGGGAGTTCTTTGGGCTCCTGCGTTCTGGATATGGGACCATATTATCCCCCTCAAAAGTAGAATCTTCTTGTGGTTGGCTTTTGGGGGGCGTCTGAACACCAAGGCTAACATGGTGCGCAAAGGTTGGTCGGTAGTGGCTCCATCTGCTGGCTGTGATCCTTGCCCGACTGAGGAGACAGCTGACCATCTGCTCCTTTGCTGCCGTCCCGCCGATGCAATATGGAGCAGGCTATCACTGCCAACATTGGCTTGTGCGTCACCCAATATTCAGCAGTTTGTTTATCAGACCAAGGATCACCTCCAGTCCATAGCCAAGTGGAATGTTGCTTTTGCTGCATGTGCTATCACGCTTTGGCAAGCCAGGAATGATCGGGTTTTCAATGATAAATACTGGCCGGAGACGTATATCAGGTTTCATGCAGCTAATTTGCTTAGCCTGTGGAGCAACAGGGCTACCAAGCAGTCGGACAAGGACGATCTGGCTTCGTGGATCACCATTCTCAGCAATTAGGGTTTACTGTCTCGGCCTTGTTCCTTCTTCTTCCTTCTCTTTTTCCTTTCCACTTCCCCTACTTTCTACTTTGGGCTGCTTGTGGCCCTGCACCTGGTTGCACTTCACAAGTTTTGTAACTGTTAACTACAGGCTTTTGCCTCTTTGAAATATAAGGTCGGCTGCGCGCCACCTTTTACTTTCAAAAAAATAGGGATTTACATCGACATGCCACCAGGAAGGCAGCCCACGCACGCGTTCTCCCTCTCTCTCTCATTTCTTTCTCCCCGCAGGCCACAACACGTTCCAGTCTCCCTTCTGATTCACCTCCTCTCCTCCCGTCACGGCAATGAATCATTCACCCCACTTGTCGGGGATATGACTATTTGTGTAAGCCGCCCAGGAGGGGCCGGGTTACGCAAAGAATATTCATCAGAGGAAGCCCAAGACCAAGCATGAAGATGGCGGTTCAATAAAGAGCTTAAAGCCCACGGGCGGCTTAAGCCCATTGTAGTAAACCGCCATGATGGCATGACTTGTAACATAAGGTAGATTTAACTGGTCACCGAGCCGGACTCTGTTTATAAGCCGGGACTCAGAAGCGGTGGCGTCAACCCGTGTATATAAGGGGCGACCTGCCGGCGACTTAGGGCAAGAAACAACACATCGAGAACCGGGCATAGCGTGTCTCGCCCCTCGTTATCGAAACATCAATACCAACCCAACTAGACGAGGCCTTACCTTCATCGTAAGGGGCCGAACTAGTATAAACTCTCTCGTGTCCCTTGTCCCGATTTAACCCCTTCAAGCTTCCTAGTTGTGATGGCTCCACAACTAAGTCCTTTCACGAGGACATCTGACGTGACTATTCCACGACAGTTGGCGCCCACCATGGGGCTAGCGCACTGTGGATTTGAGTTCTTGAAGGGCAACTTCAAAGGGCTCAAGGGGTTCGTAGTGGGCCGGATGACCAAGAGTCGTCGCGGCAAGATCTACATCGACGACGAAGGCTGGGGTCCCAACGCCGGCTCAATTGAGTACGGATACCGGGTCCCCTTCGGTGGAATCCACGTATTCATCGGCCGGATCGGTGAGCCGGGCCCTGAGCCGGACAACTGCACCGACCTCGTCGAGACGGCTCAACGTGTGAGGAAGACCCGGACTCAGCCGGTCATGAGGCGTGCCTTCGTGGGTTGTGTCCACGGAGAAGAACTTTCTGGATCTGAAGATGGGGGTGAGACGGTCGTCCTTTCAGACGGTGACTCGTCCGCCGGCTCAACAGATTCGTTGTATCAGGTACAAGACGGTGCGCTCAGGGGCTGTTCCGATGGCATCAGTATTCCGGACCTCGATGAGCCGCCAAGATGGGCTGGAATCTTCATGGCTGGAACTCAGCCCGGTTCAAATTCTGATGGCAGCAGCGATCACGTCGGTCGAGGAGCAGCAGGCGGGAGGCCCCGTCGCCCACCGCTCAAAGCCGATAGATCTCATGGACAAGCTTACGGCCCTGTTAACCGCCACGGTTATTCCTGCAGATAAGGATGAGCATGACGCAGCGATAGCTCAAGTGCGTGAGGAGATAGCTCAGGCCAAGGAGGCTTTGGCAGCTAAGGATACCAGACTAGCTGCGGAGCGGGCGGCTCTCGACGCCCCGGTGCAGCGCTTGCAGTCAGAAGCTTACCAGCTCACGATGAGCTTAAACGCATCCAATGAGGTGATGAGGAGGAGACATCAGAAAACGCAGTCCCGCTTACCTCCGAATTACGACCCCCGGGTTCTCTTTGCTACACCCGGAGCCGACCCTAGTAACCCGTCAGAGGCCGATCGGCTTATGACAGCCGGAACAGGAGGACCGGCTCAGCCTCAGGATATGGTGCCACCTCACGTGAGCATGCCACCACCGCGTCATGTGCCGATTCCACCGGGTCACTTTTCCAACCCCATGGAGAATTTAATCGCAGCTTCAGCGCGCTTAGCGGCTCTTCCTATGGAAGGTGATGACCCGACGGCGGTGGAAACCCGGAGGGTCGAGAGCTCCTCCAGACAGCCCCTGCTCGGCAGAGACCTATTCTTCACCGGGGACAGATTCACTCAACTCCCCGCCCTAGGTAGCACCACCTCGCCAGAACCGGAGCCTGAGTTACAGCAGACGCATGGAGTCAGAAGCTTTGTCAAGCAATGCCCAACGACGTAACTAGCCCGGGGTCTATAACCCAACGCAGGACCAAGTACGTCAGGAGAATGATCACCCGGAGTATCCAATGACATCTGTTGAGGCGGGAGTAGCCACTAGAACCGGCGGTGTCCCTTGCCTGGTGCCGGCTCTGCGCGATGTACGTCTGCCCAAGGACTTCAAGGGACCTTGAAAGGTACCAAATTACACGGCTGATTTACAACCCGGGGCGTGGATCGAGAGTTATGAGATGGCCATGGAGTTGCTAGAAGTCAGTGACGCGGCAATGGCTAAATATTTCACCATGATGTTAGATGGAACAGCCCGGTCGTGGCTGAAAGGCTTGCCACCCAATTCCATTAGTTCATGGGGCGAGTTAAAAGCCCGGTTCATCCAGAACTTCAAGGACATCTGTAAACAATCTATGTCGATTGTGCACTTGACGGATTGCAAGCAAGAGGAAGGTGAATCCACCACCCATTGGGTACGCCGGGTCAAGGAGATAATTCATTCTTCCGATAAGATGGACACCGGGTGTGCAGTTCTTATGCTGGAGAAAAATTGCCATTTTGAGCCACTGAGGATGAAACTGGGGCGCCTTAAGCGTGACCTCACAGCTATGGGTACGCTGATGGCGGCTTTAGTCAAATACGACGATTCTGATAGTACCAAGGATCCCGCGTCTGACGATGAGAAGACAGGGAAGGGAAAACAAAACGGCAATGGAAAGGGTCAGCAGCATAACCCGGGGAATCAAGGCGGCAATAAGCGTAAGGCGGACGGTAACCCAGAGTTTGTGGCCAATGCCAACGTACGAGGTAACAATCCGAGACGTAAAGGTAAGCCGCCACGATCCGGCGGGTCAGGCCTGTCGCTGGAGAAATTACTCAATGAGCCCTGCCCGAGACACGGCACCCGGGAGCGGCTGGCCACACATCTATGGAAAGATTGTGCGATCATGAAGGCGTTTAAAAATTCCAACACCTTCGACGGTGGTCAAGGGTCTGGTGGCGGCTCAGGGGCCGGAGGCTTTCATGGCCCGGGCGGCAGTTTAAATTCCGGTTTTCAGGGGCATCCAGGTGGTAACAGTCAGCAGTAGTCTGGTCAAAGTGGACAGCAGCAACAACAGTCGGGTTATCAAAGCCATCCGAAGCAGTTGAGTGGCGGACAGTATCACATGTTTACCACTAGCTTGTGCAAACGTGACCAGAAGGTTCATAAGAGGGTTGTGAATTCCGTTGAGCCGGCAGTTCCTTGTTATTTAAGGTGGTCAGAGCAGCCCATCATATGGAGCAGGGAGGATCATCCTTCGCGGGTCGATAACCCGAGTCAGTTGGCTTTGGTAGTGGCGCCTCAGGTTGGTGGGTAAAAGTTCACCAAGGTGCTCATGGATGGAGGTAGTAGCATCAACATCCTTTACTACGAGACTTTTCAACGCATGGGGTTGACTAATAAAAACCTGAGAACATCCACCACTGTTTTCCATGGAGTTGTCCCTGGTAAGTCGGCTTACCCAGTTGGCAGGATTGAGCTGGAGGTGGCTTTTGGAGATGAACATGACTCCCGAGCTGAGAAGTTGATGTTTGAAGTGGTCAAGATCAGGAGCCCATACCACGCTCTTTTTGGACGGCTGGCACGGCCGTGTTACGTTTATTTACAGCTCAAGATGCCGGGTTACAAGGGCACCATCACTGTACATGGCAGTCGTAAGGTGGCATTGGAGTGTGAAGAAGGTGATGCGGCTTATGCTGAGTCGGCCTGTGCAGCAGAGGAGCTCAAATTTTATCAAGATAATGTTGACCCGGCGGATATGACATCCCTGAAGAAGCCGACTACTGAGCATGACCCGGCGTTGAAATTTAAGTCGGCGGCTGAGACAAAGCTTGTTGACTTTACCCCGGGTGATTCTTCTAAACAGTTCAACATCAGCAACAACTTGGATCCCAAATAGGAAAGCTCGCTCATCGAGTTCATCCGTGAGAACCGGGACATCTTTGCATGGAAACCTTCTGACATGCCGGGTGTGCCGAGGGAACTCGCTGAGCAAACTCTCAATATTGATCCAAGATATAAGCCGGTCAGGCAGTTTCTTCGCCGTTTTAATGAGGAACGACGGAAAGCTATTGGGGAAGAAGTCGCCCGGCTCTTAGCGGCCGGGTTTATCATTGAAGTTTTTCACCCGGAGTGGTTGGCTAACCCGGTGCTCATCCTCAAGAAGAATGGCAGCTGGCGGATGTGTGTGGACTACACGGACTTAAACAAGGCTTGTCCGGCTGACCCTTTTGCTCTCCCCTGTATTGATCAAATCATTGATGCTACGGCGGGTTGTGAGCGTTTGAGCTTTTCGGATGCTTACTCTGGTTATCATCAGATTAAGATGGCAGTTAAGGACCAGGAGAAGACGGCTTTCATCACTCCGTTTGGAGCCTTCTGTTATGTGTCTATGCCATTTGGGCTCAAGAGTGCCCAGGCGACTTATCAGTGGTGTGTGCAAAACTGTTTGCACGACCAAATCGGGCGTAATGTCCATGCTTATGTGGATGACATTGTGGTGAAGTCCAGAGAAAAGGAAACCTTGATATCCGACTTAAAGGAGACCTTTGATAATCTCCGGGTCTACAAGATGATGCTTAACCCGGCCAAATGTGTGTTTGGTGTTCCTGCAGGCAAGCTTTTGGGCTTTCTGGTGTCCAACAGAGGCATCAAAGCTAACCCGGAGAAGATTAAGGCGATTACCTCTCTGGCTAAACTGGCGTGCATCAATGATGTTCAGTGACTGGCGGGTCACGTCGCCGCCTTAAGTCGGTTCATAAGTCGGCTCGGTGAGAAAGCCCTCCCATTATATCAGATGATGAAGAAAACTGACACTTTTGTTTGGAGTGAGGCTGCTGATGCTGCTTTTGAGGACTTAAAGAGACAATTGTCTGAGCCGCCGGTTCTTGCGGCTCCAATTGACAAAGAGCCCTTGCTGTTGTATGTGGCTGCCAATTCGCGAGCCGTCAGTGTTGCCATCGTGGTGGAGCATAAGGAAGCCGGCAAGGAGCATCCGGTTCAACGGCCGGTTTACTACATCAGTGAGGTGCTCATTGAATCCAAGCAAAGGTACCCACACTGGCAAAAGCTTGTTTATGGGGTGTTCATGGCAAACCGGAAGTTGAAGTAGTATTTTCAAAGCCATCCTATAACTGTGGTAAGTTCTGCCCCTTTGGGAGACATCATTCAGAATAGGGAGGCCACGGGACGAGTCGCCAAGTGGGCTATTGAGCTTGGGCCTCATGGCTTGAAATACATGCCTCAGACAGCTATTAAGTCTCAGGCCTTAGTGGACTTCATCAATGATTGGACAGAGTTGCAGGCACCTGAGGAGAAGCCGGATAACACATACTGGACTATTCACTTTGACGGGTCCATGCAGCTAGAAGGCTCGGGGGCTGGAGTGGTGTTAACTTCCCCTCGAGGTGACAAATTTTGTTATGTGCTCCGGCTTATGTTTCCATGCACTAACAATGTAGCTGAATATGAGGCATTACTCCATGGTCTCCGGATGGCTAAGGAGATGAACTTAAGCCGGGTACGATGCTTGGGTGACTCGGATTTGGTGGCTCAACAAGTGTCAGGCAAGTGGGATCCCAAAGACCCCCTCATGGCGGCTTATCGGCGTGAAGTAGATGCTGTGGATGGTCACTTCACGGGTTATCAAGTGGAGCACATTGATCGAAGGAAGAACGAGGCGGCTGATGCTTTAAGCCGGTTGGGATCCCAACATAAGCCGGTGCCGCCCAACACCTTTCTTGATGTGTTGCATAACCCCTCTGTCAAGGTACCTACCGAGGAAGACTTAGCAGTGCCAGACCCGGAGGCACAGCTGGTGGCGGCTCTTCGTGTTATCCCGGATTGGGCGGTGCCTTACTTGGCTTATATGACCCGAGGTGAATTACCGAAGGATGAGACATTGGCAAGACAAATCGTTAGGCGCTCCAAATCCATGATGATTGTTAACGGTGAGTTACATCACCTCAGCGTCACAGGGGCGTTTCAACGCTGTGTGTCACCTGTAGAAGGCCAAGAAATACTTCGTGAGATCCATGAAGGGGATTGTGGCCATCATGCCGGGTCAAAATCCCTCGTGGCCAAGGCTTTTCGTCATGGTTTCTATTGGTTGACGGCTCACGCTGATGAGGAAGATCTGGTCAGTAAATGTGACGGGTGTCAAAAGTTCTCACGACGAGCTCATGTGCCGGCTCAAGAGTTAAGGATGATCCCAATCACCTGGCCGTTTGCAGTTTGGGGGCTTGACATGGTTGGGCCTTTCAAAAGGTCTAAGGACAAAAAGACACACCTGCTGGTGGCAGTGGACAAGTTTACCAAGTGGGTTGAGGCAGAGCCGGTCAGTAAGTGTGATGCAGCCACAACGGTTCAGTTCATGAAAAAGGTGATCTTTCGTTTTGGCTTTCCACACAACATTATAACTGATAATGGCACTAATCTCTCTAAGGGTGCCATGGAAGAGTTCTGTCAAAGAGAACATATCCGGCTTGATGTTTCGGTTGTTGCCCATCCTTAATCCAATGGTCAAGCAGAGAGAGCTAATCAAGAGATCCTAAAAGGCATCAAACCCCGGCTCTTGGTCCCATTACAGCGGACTCCGGGTTGTTGGGTGGAGGAGTTACCCTCTGTGTTATGGAGCATCAACACTATGCCTAACAGGTCCACGGGATACACACCTTTCTTCATGGTCTATGGAGCAGAGGCAGTCCTGCCAAGTGACATCCGACACGACTCACCCCGAGTGGCGGCTTACGTTGAGGCGGATAACGAAAAGGCTCGTCAGGACGCACTTGACTTGTTGGACGAGGAGGACTTAGCAATAGCCCGCTCGGCGATTTACCAGCAAGACCTGCGCCGCTATCACAACCGCCGGGTTAGGAGCAGAACCTTTCAGGAAGGCGACTTGGTGCTCTGACTCATCGAGGATCAGTCTGATATGCACAAGCTATCCCCGCCTTGGGAAGGACCCTTTGTGGTCAGCAAGAATCTGCACAACGGGTCATATTATCTCATCGATATTCGAGAGCGCAAGGACTCCTTTAAATCGGGGGAGGAGACCCATCGACCGTGGAATATAGCTCATCTCCGGCCTTACTATACTTAAGTTTCTTTTTTTAAGATACTTTTTATAATGTACATATTATATAAAGCAATAAAGCAGGACCTCTGTCCTTTTTCCCATAAAGAAATGTTTCATGTTTTCTTTATCAGGTGACAGACACTGCCAACAGGGGGACGGATCATATCTGAATCCGGCTTTCCCTTTGGTCTGGCTTATGATCATATCTGAATCTAGCTTTGGTCACTTGGGGGCTTCCTATTCAAACATAGGTCGTATTCGAACCAAAGAGAACATAGCTGTCGATACCCACTTGATCGGCATATTGCCAAACCCACTTGGGGGCTTCCTGATAAAATTTGAATCATAGCTTAACCCCTTTGGGTCTGACGTGGATCGTATTCGAATCAGCGTCATTAAAAAACTCTAATGTTCACTTGGGGGCTTCCTGTTCAAACATAGGTCGTATTGAACCAAAGAGAACATAGCTGTCGATACCCACTTGATCGACATCGCCAAAGCCATTGGGGGCTATATGATCGTATCCGAATCTTAGCTTAACCCCTTTGGAGCGGTTTTTACGATCGATTGAATCAGAGCACGTGAACATTTGCAAGTATGACTATTTTCACTATCATTGAAACCCTCTTGAGGAGATGGTTTTTGATCTTTCCGGTTTTATATTAGTTACTTCAGGTTCTATCAAGTGCCAGGTAAAAACTTATATGAGCCGGAGAAGTTATCAAAAAGAGTTGCAGGTATGCTGTTATGATTATGTTTTAACTAATCATGAACCGGCTTATACACATGATTTTTTGATCATGTCCGGGTTATCAATATTCTATAACCCGCTGGTGCAGTAAAACTGTCCAGGAAGCCTTGCCTGTTTTACGTGCAGATTAAAACGGAGCAAGGAGAAATAGCAAGGAACCACTTGATTAACATAAGCAAGACGGAAATAGTACTGGCAGCTTAACAAACGCAATAAGTACCATAGGGCATGACAGGCATTAAGGAGTTTTTCTATCCTATTACAAGACTCCCCGAGTCTGAATAAGTGAAGCATTGTTCCTTGACAAGTTATAACCTGGCTGGCGGCTTATTCCTCCGGCTGGCTTGATGACTCCGGGTTATCCTTCCCCGCCTCTCCTTCGGTTGTTGTGTCCTGGAAGGTGGACGAGGCCCAGTCAATGCCGCTCAAAGCTTCAAATTCAGCTTTATCATCTATTAAACTCGCCGGGTCCACTTTAGGGGCAAAGGTATGCTTACGCGTTGGAGGGAGCAGGCTGACTTGGTCATATGGGACATTTGGGATTCTCCGATTCTCGCTATCATAACCCAGCGAATACTTGGTGAGATCAGTATCCTCCCCAATGAGAGTCGCCAGAGGGCGCACGACTTTGACACAGCAAGGTGAAGTCCTGTCGCCAAAAGCAAGATGTCGTCCCCTTAAGACTTGGATATCCAAGAGAGAGGTCAGCAAGGTCAAGCTCTGGCACCCATGCTTTTGCCCGACTCAACGCAGCCACGGCTCCGTGTAACACCCCGGATGTATCTTTCCATATTTGTAACTTCAACTCTTGCCATTTTCGGATATGTGCTATGATATTCCCTCAGTGGTTGGGTTTTGTTTTCGTTTTGCATTTTGTCCATGTCATGCATCTCATATCATGTCATCATATGCATCTCATTTGCATGCGTGTTCGTCTCATGATTCCGAGCATTTTCCCCGTTGTCCGTTTTGCAATCCGACACTCCTATGTTCCCCGGCGCACCCCTCTTGTCATTTTTCCGTGTGCGGGTGTTGAACATTCTCGGAATGGACCGAGCCTTGCCAAGTGGCCCTGGTATAGCACCGGTAGACCACCTGTCAAGTTTCGGGTCATTTGGAGTTCGTTTGATACTCCAACGGTTAACCGCACCCTCGCAAAGGCCTCTTTTGAGTTGCAGCCCAACAACCCTCCAAAACAGCCCAATAACCCATCTAAGTCACCTCCATGCTCTCGGTCGTTCGATCACGATCGTGTGGGCGAAAACTACACCCCATTTGGACACTCCTACTCCCTCTACCTCTATAAATAGACCCCTCCCCCGAATTCACGGGCAAACCCTAGAGAATCCCAGATCCGCCGCGCCAGACACGTCCGCGTCGCGCCGGACACGTCCGCGCCCGGCCCGCGGCCAGTCCGGCCTCGCCATGTGGCGCCCGCCTGCAATCCCGCCGCCCGGCCCATGGGCCCGCCCATGAGCCCTCCCACCCAACCCGCAGCGCCCTGACCCGCCGGCCGCCGCCTCCTCCAGCTCGGCCTCCTCCGCCGCCGCCGCCGGCAGTTCGCCGCCGCTGCCGCCTCTGCGCCGGCCGAACCTCCGCCGCTCTGCGCCCCGGCTGCCGCGTCGGGTCTTGGCCGATCGCCGCTGGCCTTGCCGGCCGGCGCCAAGGCGTCCGCCGCCGCCGCCACCTCCTCCTCTGCCCTCGGCCCCGCTCCGGCCGGCGACGACCCCGTTCCCCTCCGGCGACCTCGAAGACCCAATCGAGATCCGATCTACAGGAACTGCCTCGGTTGACTTTTCTCACCCCGAAAATCCACTAAGTATTTTGTCTGTGATTAATTTCGTGGCATTTTCATAGCATCACATCTCCGCACCCGTGGCTCCGTTTTGGGCGTATAATATGTCAAATTGTTCACCTCGAAGAGTACATCATTTCGTCCCATTGCATCATTTGCATTTGAGCTCATATTGGTGCACGAAATGCTGTTGGAAGAAGGCTTCAGACCGTTAGTTTCAGAATCTTATCAGTTCGAGCTCTTTTGTCATTTTTGCCATGAATTATGTGTGCACCCTATGAACTTGAGTCCTACATGTGAGTTGAACATTGCCATGCCATCTTTCCAGGGGTGTTTGCCATGTATTTTTGTGAGTTATGTGGTGACTAGTACAAGCATGCAAAGTAGGGATGATGATGTTGCTGATTTCAGGAACTTAGTGTTTTCACCAAGTCTTGTCCTGCTGTTAATTTTATGCCATATGTTCATGTTGTTACAGAGAGATCTATGCCCTTTTTGAGCATGATCAGTAAGGGCGTTTTGAACATATGGATGTGCTCTACCCATCCATGCCTTTGTTGGTATTTATGGAGTAGTCTAGCATGTCATTTTCGTGCTCTACTTTTGCTTGAAAATGTTTCCTGGCAGATTGTTTGCATGAGATTCAATTTTCACGATGTCGTTGTAGTTGATCCGTGTATGCTATGATGTTGTTCTTGCCATATATAGCTCCTATGCCATGTCTTCTTGATGGGTGTATGCTTAGTTTATCATGAGATGCTCTGTAGTGAGTGCATCGAGCTCACGAACATGCCTACTCGTTAACTGTTTTGCCATGTCCTGATATTTCACTAAGTCTGAAATCTGTAATAAAACTTGCAATGTTTACATGGGTGCCATCATTTCTTAAGGTCCTTTTTGGCTTATGGTCAGTAAGGGACTATTGATATATGCTTTGAGTAGAATCATGTCATGCCTTGTTTTGCTATTATAATTTCCTGTAGCATGTTGTTTGCTTGCTCTAAACATGCCTTCCTGATGTTAATTCCTGGCATGTTAGTATTTTCACTAAGTCTGTGAACCTGATATTTTGAGCACTTTCACCGTGCTTGTTTGAACATGTTATGATGTGATTTAGCCGTAGCTCAGTGTTCCTCTTTTGTTAAGCATCTCCTGTAGTTCGCTGCCATATGCTTTATTTTTATGTTGGGGTGCTGTAGCATAGTTTCTTGTTGCGTGCTAAGTAGCATCGGGCTGTTAAACGCAGATTTGCGTCATTCTTGTTTTGCTTGTCATTTGCAAACCGTGCATCCGATTCCGGTGATCTTTATATCGATTTCAACCGAAATCATCTCATCTTTCCAGCGGCATACTTGGTTTGCCAAGTTGATGCCCGGTTCCTCATTTTCCTTCCGGAGCACACATATGCATTGCATATCACATCTCGCATCGCATGTCATGTTTTGCATCATATTGCTTGCGCATTGTTCCTTGTTTGATTGTGGTTTCGTTGCTTGTGTTCTTGCTTTGGGTAGAGCCGGGAGACGAGTACATGAACGAGGAACCTGTTGAGAACGCCTACGAGGATCAAGCCTTCGACAACTCGAGAACCTTACCAGGCAAGATGACCATACCTTCGATATCACTTCTA
Source organism: Aegilops speltoides (assembly GCA_021437245.1). NCBI lineage: Eukaryota > Viridiplantae > Streptophyta > Magnoliopsida > Poales > Poaceae > Aegilops > Aegilops speltoides. The sequence continues at coordinate 423,644,137 of CM038147.1, forward strand.
TCTTTGCTTGCTAGATGCTCGCTCTTTTGCTATGCCTATGCTGCGATACCTACCACTTGCTATATCATGCCACCCATATTGCCATGTCAACCTCTAACCACCCATGTCCTAGCAAACCGTTGTGTGGCTATGTTACCGCTTTTGCTCAGCCCCTCTTATAGCGTTGCTAGTTGCAGGTGAAGATGAAGTTTGTTCCTTGTTGGAACACGGATATTTTGGGATATCACAATATCTATTGTTTTAATTAATGCATCTATATACTTGGTAAAGGGTGGAAGGCTCGGCCTTATGCCTGGTGACTTGTTCCACTCTTGCCGCCCTAGTTTCCGTCATACCGGTGTTATGTTCCTTGATTTTATGTTCCTTACGCGGTCGGGTGATTTATGGGACCCCTTGACGGTTCGCTTTGAATAAAACTCCTCCAAAGAAGGCCCAACCTTGGTTTTACCATTTTCCACCTACACCCCTTTTTCCCTTGGGTTTTCGCGAGCCCGAGGGTCATCTTTATTTTAGCCCCGGCCGGTGCTCCTTCAAGTGTTGGTCCGAACCGAGCACTTTCAAGGCCACCTCGGGAAACTCAAGTCTGGTTTTACTCGTAGCTGACTCATCCGGTGTGCCCCGAGAACGAGATATGTGCAGCTCCTATCGGGATTTGTCGGACATGGGAGGTCTTGCTGGTTTAGTTTTACCATTGTCGAAATGTCTTGATGTACCGGATACCGAGTCCGATCGGAGTGTCTTGGGTGAAGGTTTATTCCTTCGTTGACCATGAGAGCTTGTTATGGGCTGTTGGGACACCCCGCAGGTATTATCTTTCAAAAGCCGTGCCCGGTTATGAGGCAGATGGGAATTTGTTAATGTCGGTTGTAGAAAACCGAAGTTGACCTTAATTAAAATACATCAACCGTGTATGTAACCGTGATGGTCTCTTCTCGTGAGTCCGGAAGTGAACACGTGTTGGAGTTATGTTTGTCGCAGTTGCTTAGGATCACTTCTTGATCGCTACTAGCTTCACGACCGTGCTTTGCTTCTCTTCTCGCTCTCTTTTGCGATGTAGTCACCATATATGCTAGTCGCTGTCGCAGCCCTCCTTTTACACCAGCCTTCCCTTGCTTAAATAGTCTTGATCTCGCGGGTGTGAGATTGTCGAGTCCCGTGGCTCTGATTCTACCAAAACAGATGCAGTACGGTGATGATGTGATGATGGCGAAGCCGAGCTGAAGTGGGAATATGATGAGGCCCTTGGTCGATACTATGTTTCATTTCAGACGATTAGTAGTGGAGCCAGCTTAGGCGATCGGGGATCTGTGTTGCATGTGGGGTATTCTTTCTTTTATTTTGGTTCCGTAGTCGGACCTTGAGTGTAATATGTATGATGGATGTTTAATTATGCATTGTGTGAAGTGGCGATCGTAAGCCAACTATGTATCTCTTTCCTTATGTATTACATGGATTGTGCGAAGATTACCTCACTTGCGACATTGCTTTCAATGCGGTTATGCCTCTAAGTCGTGCCCGACACGTGGGAGATATAGCCGCATCGAGGCGTTCAAGTTGGTAATCGAGCCATCCCCGACCTTAGGAGCCCCCAACGCTTGATCGCTTTTAGTGGCGAGTTGTGTCTAGAAAAATGTTTTGAGTCATTTAGGATTATATATATCGGAGAGTTAGGAATTCTTTTACTCCTCAGTCCCTTCGACCTTCTGGTGAGGTATCCTGACGTAGAGTTTTGACTCTTCTCTTCTCAAATTTCACTAAAAAATTTTAGGATCACGCGGGTATCTTAGAATCGTTCCGATGGTTTTATGATGACAACATTGTCTTGGTTGCCTCGACATTTAGGGGTTGTGGCGGTACCGGGAGTTGAGCTCCGAGGTGTTGTCGTCATAATTTTATCGTTGCGATTCTCGAATACCGAGTTTAGTATGCCGACATCGAAAATCTTTTTATGCGATCGGTTGGTGAGATAACCCCGCTAACCCAATCTTGTGGTGAGTACGGGAGTATTGCCATGACTCAGATAACGGATGCTTTTCAAGGTTGAGGTACACGATTTCGAAGGTTTCTTGGTTATGTGTTGAAGGATGGATACAACTGGATGTAGGGATTGTTAGTTTGGGTGAGATATATATTGCTCCCTGTATCCCCAACACTGATTGCATAACAGGAAAGTTTCGGGAGTTTATAGGTGGGATTCAAGTAGCTCTAGCATTTCTTCCGCAGATATTTGGTTTGTGATTGGGTAATCCTTACCACATATTTGTTCCATTCATACCTTGTTTTTATTTTCATATATCAATATCTCTTATCAAGTGGCTTCTCACCTTAATGGACGGATGTTTACTTTGGAATTCATTCGCTCATCCTGTTGAATGTTTATTGTGAAGACTATATGTTGCAATTTCTATCCGCTGATTCAACTTGTCTATCTGCTCATCAAGATGCTAACGGATGTCACCCTCTTCAGATGGCTCCACCAGCGTCGTAATCCGGAACGCAGTGATGGGAGTCAGCGAACCCTCCACCTCCACCTCCGCCTCCGGAGGCATGGCAAACTTTGATGGCAACGACTAACGCCAACGCCATTGTTGATCCAGTGATGCAAGAGCGTAACCAAGGCCAAGGCAACCAAGGGAATCAAGGTCAAGGGCTGTTCTACCATCAGCCACGCTTCCTACACTCAACCAATTCCTTGCAAACCAGCCAAAGTCTTTCACCATCGTGCCGAGGCCACGATGCCGACGATTGGCTCGTGGATATCAACAAGCATTTTGAATGCAGCAATGTCGACACCGAGGACTACGTCAAGTTCGCGTCTTTTCAGCTCAAGGATCAGCGGTGATTGGTTTCAAAGAATACAAGGATTCCAGAGGTGGTCGAGTGATTACTTGGACTGATTTACGCCGGGACTTTAAAGCTCACCACATTCCTACGAGTGTTGTTGAGAGCAAGCGAGGAGTTCCGCAATCTCAAGCAAGGAAACATGTCGATTGTACTGAATACAACACACAGTTTGTAAACTTGCTCGATTCGCTAAACAAGACGTCCTCGATGAGAAAAGTATGATCTATCGATTCAGAGGTGGCCTTAGAGAGGATCTGCAGTTATCTCTTGTTCTTTCCGAGCCTACTCGGTTTGATCCATTCTATAATATGGCACTCAAGCTAGAAGGTGCTCAGCTCAAGTGTGAGGCTTCAAAGAAGAGAAACAGGATGCAGATTCAGTCTTCTTCTTCCTCTCAAGTGGCAGCAAAGCAGCAAAGTTCTACCTTCCTCCTCCTCCGTTCCGTCGGCCTTATCGCAGAAGAACTCGGTGGTCGTGGATCTTCCCACCCACCCAACCCAAGCTACTGAACAAGTCTCAGCCTCAAGCTCCAAAGTCAAATGCTCCTTATCACCGTCCGCTCTCAGAGGTGACTGCAACAAGTGCCAGCAGAAAGGTCACTATGCTAACAAATGCCATAACCAAAGGCGCCTTCCTCCTCCTCCTCTGTGAGGTCTTCAAGCAATGCGGTGGTCAAGCATAATCCCAAGTCCGCAAAGGTGAACATGATGAATGCAGCGCAAGCAGAGGATTCTTCCGATGTGATAATGGGTAATCTTCCGATTAATGATATTCTGCAAAAGTCTTATTTGATCTTGGTGCATCGCATTCTTTCATGTCATATCCTTTTGCATCGAAGCACAGTTTTGACACAGAGGTTTTGTCCAAAGTTATGCAAGTTATTTCTCCGGCTAAGCGTTTGAGGTCTACCTTATTGGTTCCAAATGTCGGTATCAAGATGGGCGACTATAGATTTCTGGCTAAACCAATTGTTCTTGGTGACTCTGATATTGATCTAATTCTCGGTATGGACTGGCTTTCTAAACACAAAGCTCAACTTGATTGTGCTGCCAGGCAGATCCAATTGACACACCCTTCTGAGGATGTTATCATCTATGCCGCTCGTGATGAAACCATTCGGTTGTTTTCTCTCAATGAGAAGGGAGAGTTGGATGCTATCTCTCGATTCCAAATCGCTTGTGAGTACCAAGATGTCTTTCCGAAGAGCTTCGGGTATGCCTCCTCATCGACCAGTCGAATTCGTTATTGATCTTGAGCCCGCATTGAACCCGTTTGCAAGCGTCCCCACAAGCTTGGACCCAAGGAGCTGAAAGAATTGAAGAAGCAGCTTGATGAACAAGAGCGTCTGGGTTTGATCAGACCGAGTTCATCTCCATGGGGATGTGGAGTTCTTTTTGTCCAGAAGAAGGATGGCACGGACCGACTTTGCGTCGATTACCGTCCATTGAACAAGAAGACAATCAAGAACAAGTATCCACTTCCCAACATCAATGAGCTATTCGAGCAACTCAAAGGTGCTAAAGTATTCTCCAAGCTTGACCTCCGTATGGGTTATCATCGATTCGCATTCGTGAACAAGATATTCCCAAGACAAAGATTGAGAACAAGCTATGGTTCTTATGAATATACTGTCATGTCTTTTGGCCTTGTCAATGCTCCTCCAACTTTCTCTCGCATGATGAACTTTATCTTCAACCCCTACACAAATGATTTCGTCTTGGTGTATCTCGATGATATTTTGGTCTTCTCCAAGAACAAGCAGGATCATGCCAAACATTTGCGATTGGTGCTCGACAAGCTCAGAGAGCATCAATTCTATGCAAAGTTTTCCAAATGTGAGTTCTGGCTTGATGAAGTTCTTTATCTTGGTCATATCATCTCCGCCAAGGGCATCGCTGTTAATCCCGAGAAGGTGTCTTCAGTTCTGAATTGGGAACCTCCTCAAATGTCAAGCGACTCATAGATTTTCTCGGTCTTGCAAGCTATTGCCGAAGATTCGTTGAGAATTTCTCTAAGATTGCAAAGCCTCTTTCCAACCTCCTCCAGAAGCATGTCAAGTATGTCTGGACGCCTGAGTGTGATGTCGCTTTCAATACCCTCAAAGAGAAGCTAGTCACAGCTCATGTATTGACTCCTCCCGATGAATCCAAGCCATTCAAAGTTTTCTGTGATGCTTCCTTGCAAGGTCTCGGTGCTGTGTTAATGCAAGAGAAGAAGGTTGTGGCCTATACCTCTCGCCAGTTGAAGCCCAACGAAAAGAACTACCCCACTCACGATCTCGAGTTGGCGGCAGTTGTCCATGCATTGATAACATGGAGACATCTCTTGTTGGGAAGGAAAGTGGACATTTTCACCGATCACAAGAGCCTCAAGTATATCTTCACTCAACCAAACCTCAACCTCGTGCAAACTCGATGGGTCGAATGATTCAAGAGTACAATACAAGTATTGAATATACTCGGCAAGGCGAATGTGATTGCAGATGCTCGAAAGTAAAGGCTTATTGCAACAGCCTAATTCTCAAGCCCTTCCAACCGGATCTTTGTGAAGCTTTTCGCAAGCTGAATCTTCAAGTTGTTCCTCAAGGATTTCTTGCCAATCTCATAGTCTCTCCTACTTTGGAAGATCAAATTCGTGAGGCACAACTACTGGATACCATGGTGAAGAAGGTGAAACGTGGTATTGACAAGGGCATTTCCAAATACAAGTGCTATCGCTTGGATGACGAAGACACTCTTTTCTTCGAGGACCGGATTGTGGTTCCTAAAGGCGATCTGAGAAAAGTCATCATGAATGAGGCACACAATTCCTCCTATCCATTCATCCCGAAGTACGAAGATGTACCATGACCTCAAGCAGTCATATTGGTGGACTCGAATGAAGCGAGAAATTGCTCAATTCGTGAATGAATGTGATGTCTGCAGAAGGGTGAAAGCAGAACACCAAAGACCAGCTGGTCTCCTCCAACCTCTTGCTATTCCGGAATGGAAGTTTGATCATATCGAGATGGACTTTGTGACTGGATTTCCTAAGTCCAAGCGTGGAAATGATGCTATCTTCGTTGTCATTGACAAGCTTACTAAAGTGGCTCATTTTCTTCCTGTCAAAGAATCTATCACAGCAGCTCAGCTGGCAGAGCTATACACCTCCAGAATTGTCTCCTTGCACGGTATTCCGCAATTGATCTCTTCAAACCGTGGAAGCATCTTCACTTCTAAGTTCTGGGACTCCTTTTAGAAGGCCATGGGCACCAACATTCGTTTCAGCACAGCTTTCTATCCTCAAACTAGTGGCCAAGTCGAGCGAGTCAATCAAATCCTTGAAGATATGCTCAGGGCTTGTGTCATCTCCTTTGGCATGAAGTGGGAAGAGTGTCTTCCATATGCCGAGTTCTCTTACAACAACAGCTTCCAAGCAAGTTCGGGCAAGGCCCCATTCGAAATTTTCTATGGCGTAAAGTGCCGTACTCCTCTCAATTGGTCCGAGACAGTGAACGCCAACTTTTGGCAACGACTTGATCACGAAGTCAAGAAATGTGCAAAGTCATTCGTGAGAATCTCAAAGCCGCATAATCGCGCGGAAGGGCTATTATGATGACAAGCACCGTGATGTGGCTTTTGAAATCGGAGACCATGTCTACCTCGCGTCTCTCCAATGAAAGGTACTCGCCGCCGGTATCAAAGGAAGCTTGCCCCTAGATACGTGGGTCCTTTCAAGATCATTGGCAAAAGAGGCGATCTCGCCTATCAACTTGAGCTTCCATCCAACTTTGCAAACGTGCACGATGTGTTTCACGTGTCACAGCTCCGCAAGTGCTTCAAGATTCTGAGCGCACTATCAACTTTGAAGAAATTGACCTCCAAGAAGATCTCTTATCATGAGCACCCGCTGCTATTCTTGAAGAAACCGAGCGCAAGACTCGCAACAAGTCAATCAAATTCTCGAAAGTAAAGTGGTCACATCATTCCGACCGAGAAGCCACCGGGAGCGCGAGGATCACCTCCGTTCGAATATCCGGAGTTCTTTCGGTCCTAGATCTCGGACGAGATCCTCTTGTTGTGGTGGAGTGTTGTAACACCCGGATGTATCTTTCCATATTTGTAACTTCAACTCTTGCCATTTTCGGATATGTGCTATGATATTCCTCCGTGGTTGGGTTTTGTTTTCGTTTTGCATTTTGTCCATGTCATGCATCTCATATCATGTCATCATATGCATCTCATTTGCATGCGTGTTCGCCTCATGATTCCGAGCATTTTCCCGTTGTCTGCTTTTGCAATCCGACACTCCTATGTTCCCCGCGCACCCTCTTGTCATTTTTCCGTGTGCGGGTGTTGAACATTCTCGAATGGACGAGCCTTGCCAAGTGGCCCTGGTATAGCACCGTAGACCACCTGTCAAGTTTCGGGTCATTTGGAGTTCGTTTGATACTCCAACGGTTAACCGCACTCGCAAAGGCCTCTTTTGAGTTGCAGCCCAACAACCCTCCAAAACAGCCCAATAACCCATCTAAGTCACCTCCATGCTCTCGGTCGCTCGATCACGATCGTGTGGGCGAAAACTACACCCCATTTGGACACTCCTAGCTCCCTCTACCTCTATAAATAGACCCCTTCCCCGAATTCACGGGCAAACCCTAGCGAATCCCAGATCCGCTTGCGCCGGACACGTCCGCGTCGCGCCCGGACACGTCGCGCCTGCCCGCATGGCCAGTCCGGATTCGCCACGTGGCGCGCCGCCGCGCCGCCCGCCGCCTGCCCTTGAAGCCCGCGCGCTGGCCACGCCGCCACGACCGGGCAGCACGCTGGCCGCACGCCGCCTCCTCGGCTCCGGCCTCCTCCGCCTCCGCGCCGGCTGCCGCCGCCGCCGCTCGCCGCTGCCCAAGGCCGAACCTCCGCCGCTGCTGCCGCCAAGGCGTCCGGTCTGCTGGCCGCGCCAGGCTGCCCGTCCCCGGCCCGGCGCGTCCGCCGCTGCGCCACCTCCTCCTCCGCCCTCGGCCCCGCTCCGGCCGGCGACGACCTCGTTCCCCTCCGGCGACCTCGAAGACCCGATCGAGATCCGATCTACAGGAACTGCCTCGGTTGACTTTTCTCACCCCGAAAATCCACTAAGTATTTTGTCTGTGATTAATTTCGTGGCATATTCATAGCATCACATCTCCGCACCCGCGGCTCTGTTTTGGGCGTATAATATGTCAAATTGTTTGTATCAAAGAGTACATCATTTCATTCCATTGCATCATTTGCATTTGAGCTCATCTTTATGCCCGAAATGCTGTTGGAAGAAGGCTTCAGACCGTTAGTTTCAGAATCTAATCAGTTCGAGCTCTTTTGTCATTTTTGCCATGAATTATGTGTGCACCCTATGAACTTGAGTCCTACATGTGAGTTGAACGTTGCCATGCCATCTTTCCAGGGGTGTTTGCCATGTATTTTTGTGAGTTATGTGGTGACTAGTACAAGCATGCAAAGTAGGGATGATGATGTTGCTGATTTCAGGAACTTAGTGTTTTCACTAAGTCTTGTCCTGCTGTTAATTTTATGCCATATGTTCATGTTGTTACAGAGAGATCTATGCCCTTTTTGAGCATGATCAGTAAGGGTGTTTTGAACATATGGATGTGCTCTACCCATCCATGCCTTTGTTGGTATTTATGGAGTAGTCTAGCATGTCATTTTCGTGCTCTACTTTTGCTTGAAAATGTTTCCTGGCAGATTGTTTGCATGAGATTCAATTTTCACGAGGTCGTAGAAGTTGATCCGTATGCTATGATGTTGTTCTTGCCATGTATAGCTCCTATGCCATGTCTTCTTGATGGGTGTATGCTTAGTTTATCATGAGATGCTCTGTAGTGAGTGCATCGAGCTCACGAACATGCCTACTCGTTAACTGTTTTGCCATGTCCTGATATTTCACTAAGTCTGAAATCTGTAATAAAACTTGCAATGTTTACATGGGTGCCATCATTTCTTAAGGTCCTTTTTGGCTTATGGTCAGTAAGGGACTATTGATATATGCTTTGAGTAGAATCATGTCATGCCTTGTTTTGCTATTATAAGTTCCTGTAGCATGTTGTTTGCTTGCTCTAAACATGCCTTCCCGATGTTAATTCCTGGCATGTTAGTATTTTCACTAAGTCTGTGAACCTGATATTTTGAGCACTTTCACCGTGCTTGTTTGAACATGTTATGATGTGATTTAGCCGTAGCTCAGTGTTCCTCTTTTGTTAAGCATCTCCTGTAGTTCGCTGCCATATGCTTTGTTTTTATGTTGGGGTGCTGTAGTATAGTTTCTTGTTGCGTGCTAAGTAGCATCGGGCTGTTAAACGCAGATTTGCGCTATTCTTGTTTTGCTTGTCATTTGCAAACCGTGCATCCGATTCCGTGATCTTTATATCGATTTCAACCGAAATCATCTCATCTTTCCAGCGGCATACTTGGTTTGCCAAGTTGATGCCCAGTTCCTCATTTTCCTTCCGAGCACACATATGCATTGCATATCACATCTCGTGATCGCATGTCATGTTTTCAGATCATATTGCTTTGCATTGTTCCTTGTTTGATTGTGGTTTCGTTGCTTGTGTTCTTGCTTTGGGTAGAGCCGGAGACGAGTACGTGAACGAGGAACCTGTTGAGAACGCCTACGAGGATCAAGCCTTCGACAACTCTGAGAACCTTACAGGCAAGATGACCATACCTTCGATATCACTTCTATCTTTGCTTGCTAGATGCTCGCTCTTTTGCTATGCCTATGCTGCGATACCTACCACTTGCTATATCATGCCACCCATATTGCCATGTCAACCTCTAACCACCCATGTCCTAGCAAACCGTTGTGTGGCTATGTTACCGCTTTTGCTCGGCCCTCTTATAGCGTTGCTAGTTGCAGTGAAGATGAAGTTTGTTCCTTGTTGGAACACGGATATTTTGGGATATCACAATATCTATTGTTTTAATTAATGCATCTATATACTTGGTAAAGGGTGGAAGGCTCGGCCTTATGCCCGGTGACTTGTTCCACTCTTGCCGCCCTAGTTTCCGTCATACCGTGTTATGTTCCTTGATTTTATGCTCCTTACGCGGTCGGGTGATTTATGGGACCCCTTGACGGTTCGCTTTGAATAAAACTCCTCCAAAGAAGGCCCAACCTTGGTTTTACCATTTGCCACCTACACCCTTTTTCCCTTGGGTTTTCGCGAGCCCGAGGGTCATCTTTATTTTAGCCCCCGGCCGGTGCTTCTTCGAGTGTTGGTCCGAACCGAAATACTTCTTGGGCCACCTCGGGGAAACTCGAAGTCTGGTTTTACTCGTAGCCTGTCTCATCCGGTGTGCCCTGAGAACGAGATATGTGCAGCTCCTATCGGGATTTGTCGGCACAGCGGGAGGTCTTGCTGGTTTAGTTTTACCATTGTCGAAATGTCTTGATGTACCGGGATACCGAGTCCGATCGGAGTGTCTTGGGTGAAGGTTTATTCCTTCGCTGACCGTGAGAGCTTGTTATGGACTAAATTGGGACACCCTGCAGGTATTATCTTTCAAAGCCGTGCCGCGGTTATGAGGCAGATGGGAATTTGTTAATGTCCGGTTGTAGAAAACCCGAAGTTGACCTTAATTAAAATACATCAACCGTGTATGTAACCGTGATGGTCTCTTCTCGGCGGAGTCCGGGAAGTGAACACGGTGTTGGAGTTATGTTTGTCGCAGGTTGCTTAGGATCACTTCTTGATCGCTACTAGCTTCACGACCGTGCTTTGCTTCTCTTCTCGCTCTCTTTTGCGATGTAGTCACCATATATGCTAGTCGCTTGTCGCAGCCCTCCTTTTACACCAGCCTTCCCTTGCTTAAATAGTCTTGATCTCGCTGGTGTGAGATTTTGAGTCCCTCGTGGCTCACAGATTCTACCAAAACAGATGCAGTACGGTGATGCAGTACTGATGGCGAACCGAGCTGAAGTGGGAATATGATGAGGCCCTTGGTCGATACTATGTTTCATTTCCAGACGATTAGTAGTGGAGCCCAGTTGGGGCGATCGGGGATCTGTGTTGCATGTGGGGTATTCTTTCTTTTATTTTGGTTCCGTAGTCGGACCTTGAGTGTAATATGTATGATGGATGTTTAATTATGCATTGTGTGAAGTGGCGACTGTAAGCCAACTATGTATCTCTTTCCCTTATGTATTACATGGATTGTGCGAAGATTACCTCACTTGCGACATTGCTTTCAATGCGGTTATGCCTCTAAGTCGTGCTTCGACACGTGGGAGATATAGCCGCATCGAGGGCGTTTCACTCCGTCTCTCGATGCCCGCCTTAAGTCTTGAATGTGTTGAGGTAGCACCGACAGATGTCTCAACACGTCTTGCAGGAGCTAGGGAGAGGTATTTGATAAGGCCACATCGGTTAACGCACGCTGTGACTCGGAGTACAGCTGCTCTACCAAGGTATACACCGCCTTAAGCTTGACCAACATATTTTCCTTAAGGTTGGTACTCCTGGGGCCTGTGTATTCACAGGTATAACAAGTAAGCCGGATGCAATTATTATGATAACTCTTGAAAGATTACAATATTTTTGGGCGGCTTACCAAAGATAGCTGAGACCATTTGGGATATGTGCCGTTTTAAGTCGGACAGCTCATTTGTTGCCTCGGCAAGAGATGCCTCCGCTGTTTCAGCCCGGGTCACCAGTGAAGACCTCTCATCAACCCAAGCCTTCTTTTCCGATTCAAAATTTTTCTTCAACTTCTCTTGTTCAGAGATACTGAATTCAAACATGGAATTGGCTTTCTAAGCTTCGAGCTCTTGGGTTTTCAACTGGCTCTTCAAATCGGCAATATCCGCCTCAAATTGACTTACGGTGGCCTGCATTGACATCAGGTTATGGTAAGAATCTTGGTAAGATAACATTTAAGTCCCAAGTATTTTACAAGTAAAGATACTTGGCACTTGGGGGCTAATGTATGTTTAAAGAATCTTTAGTCTATTTTACCAAGTTACATATATTAAGTCTCAAGCACTTTACAAGTAAAGGTACTTGACACTTGGGGGCTAATGTAACCCAAATTTAAAGTCTCATGTTATCTCCGGGTTAAACATATTCAATTTAAACCGGACAAAACTAATAGCTAGCAGATTATTAAAGTCTATAGCATATTCATTCATAAGCAATAGACTTGGGGGCTGGTACAGTAAGTAAGATTCAGAGTAAAAGCTAGAATTTTACCTCAGATTTATGTTGTATTTGCTTCACCATGTCAATTTCCAGGTCACGACTACTATGTACTTGGTTCAGATAGCCTGAGACTATATCACCAATACTTAGGTGAGAATAGTCAGTGAGGTCTTGTTTGGACTTACGACGCTGGGTAAACTCCTCCTTGGTGGTGCATTGGGCAAGGGCAGTAGGCCGGCCCGGTTCAATGTATTGGATCTTCATAATTTCAACCTCCGGGTCAGCCGTCTTGGCCGGGCTAGGAACTTCCGGGTCATCCGAGTTGTGAATCACGTCTTCTGCAGGCGGGTCAAGAGTTGGCTCCGGAATGTCAGAAGCCGGTTCAGGCGGTGGCTGATGAGTGGAGCTGTCTGGAACGGATGAGTCGAGCACCGGTTCAGTAACCACTGGGTCTTGGGACGGCTTATTTTTCTTTGCCCTCTTGCTGGGCCTTACTTGCAAGCTGTAAATCAAAGGTGGAAGGATAAGTATCAAAGTATAAGTATGGACAAACTCAAAGTAAGAAAGGTTATATTACGCGGGAGCCGTTTTGAAAGCCGGCATATTCGATTGCATCGACTCATCAGAAGAAGGGGAGGTATCATGATAGTTGGAGTCAGATGAATTGAGAGGTTGGCGAATCAAACCCATCAAGGGTAAAACAAAACGTAAGTCGAAGATAACCTCGGTCCGACGCTTCCTGGTTACATCGGGTAAGCCGGAGGAAAGCTCTGCGTCCTGGTTGGCCCGAGTCTGTCGCCGGTTCTCAAGCTGCTGTTGCTTCAAAAGAAATTGAGGATCTTGGTAAGCGAGAGGGTGTGAAAAACTTACTTTCCGGGTCACCCTTCGAATTCTTTGTGTTGGCAAAGGCTCTGAGTCAGAGGAAATTATAGTTACCTCTTCGCCAGCTGCTTGACTGTTCCCAGTATCCTCCTAAAAGGAACAAATGTCAGTAAGATAACAGCAAAGGAGTCAAAGAAAATCAAAAAAGATTACCTCTTCCTCATCTGATGAAGAGTCTTCCAATTTAAGCATATCAGAGGCGCTAGGTTTCTTCTTTTTAGAGGTACCCGTCCTGGCGGCTTTCCTTTCGGTCTTCTTGGCCGCCCGGGCTAGTTTTGCAGCCTCATGGTCATATTTGACCTTCCAGAAGTTGTCATCGGCCTGTGGGAAAAGACAAAGAATCATAAGTACCAGAAGGTAACATGTTAAAGAGTATTTGTGAAGACTAGTAAACTTACTGCAGGAGCCGGATTCTTCTTGCAGAAGGGAAGCAAACTGAAAGTATTATCGTTTCTGATGCGTTCTCCTTCAATAGCGATTGGACTGTAGCGTCTACCACATCATCTGGTAAGTCTTCAGGGCTGTGACGCCTTGAGTCGTCCTTTTCGCATGTGTAAGTACACATTAAGCCGGAACGGCGGCTTAATGGTAGTATCCGCCAGGTGACCCAGACCCTGACCAAGTCAATGCCAGTTAACCCGTTGCCTAAAAGGGCTTTGATCTTCCTGATGGTGGGGTTAAGAGGCAGACGCTCAACACCAGTTAACTTGTCAGCCAGATGATGATTGGACTCAAGACGCAGGGCACGAAAGCCGGGCAGAGGCTTCTCGTTGGCTGGAGAGGTTTCTTGACAGTAGAACCATGTCTGGTTCCAGTCTTTGGGGTGACTCGGCAGCTCAACATAAGGGAAAAGGCAGTCTCTCGGCCGCTAGATTGAGATGCCGCCAAGCTCAAGACTAGGCCCGTTGTTGCGTTCATTCTGCCGGTTCAAATAGAAAAGCTCTCTGAACAGCAGCAGACTCGGTTCCTCTCCTAAGTATACCTCGCAGAAGACTTGAAAGTTACACAGATTGGACACGGAGTTGGGTCCAATGTCTTGAGGCCTCAGGTCAAAGAAATCCAGAACTTCCCTGAAGAATTTTGAGCCGGGAGGGGCAAATCCCCGGTTCATGTGGTCTGTGAAAACTACTACCTCCCCGTCTTTGGGTTGAGGTATTTCCTCAGACGGGTGAGGGGCACGATAGGACATGACCTCCTTTTTTGGCAGATGGCCCGACGCTACAAACTCGGCAAGTTTGCTTTTGGTGACTGTGGAGGGAACCTAGTTGCAAGTCACAGAGGCCTTAGCCGCCTTAGGAGCCATAACAGCAGTGGCCTACGACAAAGTAAAAAGTTCCGGTTCAAATTTAACCCGGCAGGAAATATTCAAATTTATTTAAAATAGTGGCTTAAGCAAGGGGCCTAATGATATAAGGGTGACTGTGCAGTAAAGTTTAAGCCGCTATCAGGATCAACAGTCATTCAAGGATTTTTTAAACCGGACACCTAGACAGTGGTGATAAAGTAAGTTTTCCAGAAGAAGCTTTCCGGGTAATAGAAACAAGTTTCATGGACAACAACCTTTATTATGGATCAAGCTATTGTTCTAAAGGAGAAAATTTCTAGACCTAAAAATAGGGCAGAGAAGTTTATGCATTCAAAGGAGGTTTCCAAACAAGAGGAATGAGATCTATTTCTATACAAGATCAACACAAACAACTACCGCAGCGTTTCTGCACGGTTTTTTACAATCTAAACAGGCTGTGGAAGTGCAAGCTAGCAAGGATCCGCATCGGGCGGTGATGAACTCGACGAACTCAGCGGAGCTTCAAGATAGATCTAAGGAAGGGGGAAAAGGGGACTCACGAATGAGGATGAACTGCGGAAGCTCGCCGTCGATCTCTGGTTACAGTCAGGTCGATGCAGCGGCCTGAGTCGATGAAGACGAGGGAGTCGACAGTAACGGCGGCGGAGCTTGAGAGGCAGAGAGGAGAGGAAGAAGACGACTGGAAAGGTAAAAAGAGAAAGACCCAGGTCGTGGCTATTTATAGGGAGAAGATGACTGAGGCGGCGTGGGAAACGAGGAGATAACAATTATTATCCAGCGACCCTGACGCCTCGATTTTCGGAACAGTCAGTAAAGAAGAGATCCGTTGAAGTATTCGGTGGAATAAAAAATGAGTTAAAGGAAGGATGACGTCATGCCGAGTTAAGATGGATCCAGAAGATGACGCCATGGCGGGTTAACAAAAACCTCTATATAGTCAAGATCAAGATTTAATTCTTTAAAAATATTTTTAGACCGACATGAACAGTTCAAATCATCCGGGGCCTAATGTTGGGGATATGACTATTTGTGTAAGCCGCCCAGAGGGGCCGGTTACGCAAAGAATATTCATCAGAGGAAGCCCAAGACCAAGCATGAAGATGGCGGTTCAATAAAGAGCTTAAAGCCCACGGGCGGCTTAAGCCCATTGTAGTAAACCGCCATGATGGCATGACTTGTAACGTAAGGTAGATTTAATCGTCACCGAGCCGACTGCTTATAAGCCGCCGACTCAGAAGCGGTGGGCGTCAACCCGTGTATATAAGGGGACGACCTGCTGATGACTTAGGGCAAGAAACAACACATCGAGAACCGGGCATAGCGTGTCTCGCTCCCTGGTTATCAAAACATCAATACCAACCCAACTAGACGTAGGCCTTACCTTCACGGTAAGGGGCCGAACTAGTATAAACTCTCTCGTGTCCCTTGTCCCGATTTAACCCCTTCAAGCTTCCTAGTTGCGATGGCTCCACAACTAAGTCCTTTCATGAGGACATCTGACGTGACTATTCCACGACACCACTTCTTCGTGCGCGGTTGCCGGCCCCGTCGTCTTCACTGATGGGAGGAGGCGAGTAGCTGCTGCACCAGGCGGCCAGTGAGAAAGCCGACTGGGCTTGGCTTCACCTTTCCCATCCTCTACTCCTCTCCATTGCGTGAAGCGTCCCTAAGGAAGCGGTGGCAAAAGGGATTCCCCCGCAGGACTAGCGGCACAGACGACGACGACGACGCGGCAGAGGATAGATTGGATTGTCCCGGTCGGCACGGCGGTAGCTGGGTTGTGTGCGCAGCCAGCATCAAGAAGGAAGAACCATGGCTCAGGACCTCGCACTATGATGGTGCATCTTCTACCGTCACATCGTCAGAGACCTATATCTGGTCCGTCAGCCTCTATCCCTCCAAGCTCCCAATATCACCGTGCCTCGTCCTGATCTTGCTATTTATGCATCTCCATCCTCTCATTTGTGTTCCTTAAATTTGCAGGGATTGTGGGAAGCAAATGTACATCTAGGGATTTCTTTGATTTGAAACGTAATCTTCTTGAAAGATGCCAATGTGTCTATCGGTGCTTGTACATTTTTTCCATAAAAAACTGGCTCTTCCGTTGAATTAGTCCATGCTTGTGTCCTGAATTTTTTTCACAGGAAGATGATCCATGTGTGGAAGACATGAGCTATTTGTGTTGCTAGGATTTATGATATAAATGCTGAGCTAGTGGGGGACAGAGGATTTCTAGAGGCCCTCGAAGACTTAATTTCTGACAATAACGTATGGTGGTTGCAAATGTTGTTGCTGAGATTCTAGACAACAGTGCTCCTCCAATCTTTGAGATCACAAGACATACATTGATAAAGCTTCTGACTGCTCTGAATGGAAGCAAATAGTATGATGCAATTCTTGCTATATTGGGTTCTCAACTTCTTATCATGTTCAACCGATTTGGAGGTGGGGACAAGTTTTCATTCTTGATTCTCTGTCAAGATACAAAGCAGTAGATGCAGGGGAAGCAGAAAATATAATGGCCGCAACATGGCTGGAGACGAGCTCCAGCGACGCCGACATACCAACCAGTCTTTGCCCCTCTCCGTCGGCCGGTGGTTTCATTCTGTCTATGGCGATGGGTTGCTTCCTCGTCTCTGTTTGTGTGATCAGGTATGTTCTTCTTCCATCATGTTCCTTCTCTTGCCTCGTCACAGGCACAGGCCACAGAGGCTAAACTATATTGGCATCCGATTGAAAAATCAGCTGGAGAGGAGCTTCATTAGATCTGTCTACTCCTGTATTTTCAGTTACCTGTGTGACTGAAAAATTACACTATATACTATGCTAAGTTTCTTAAGTTATGTATTGAACGTCTGGCTATAGACTTGGATCATCCGATTGTTCAATTCTTTTTATGCTACAAAACTACAGAATTACTACATATCATTGCAGTGTCGTTTTATGTGTATACCAATATATCTACCACTATAATACACCAGTTTTGAATTTGGATTTACCACCCCACTTGTTTTTTAGTCTGCTTGGGTACAGATCACCTGAACTAATGAACTAATAGCCAAGATACAGTGCAGAGAGTAAACTTGCCAGGTGATACATGAGAGCATTTATATGATGGTTGGTTCTATCAAGTTTGTTTCCGATTTATACTGAATAAACTTCTTGATATGGCGATAGGGTGTCCGATGTACATGATTATTGATTAAATCTGTACATAAGCTTCTTCCAATTTATTCAATTGTAAGCCTAGTGATGTAATAATGAACGTTGATCTCTCGGTTGTCAAGGTACATTAGCCTGATTCACATGAACCATTAGCCGATGCTCATCCGTGCTAGCGAAAAAAACTCCAAGCGTTTGTTTGAGCAATAAAAAATAATTATTACAGGATATACTAATTCTGTGTGAAGCTCCTCAACATAAATTTGCAATGAGTAGATAGAAGATGAAATGATAAGAAACATAGAATTGTTTGCTGTAGATTTAGGTGCCTCCAGAAAGGTGTGAGGAAGTTATCTACCTTCCACTGACAAAAAATAGATTCTTATGAGCTTCCACTCGAAAATTTATCTAGAATAGAATTAGCATCTTAAAACATGTTAACTTGATGTACTGGTACTACTCATTATCATGATGCACTTATATAGTTTGCACAAATCTTCACTTTGAAACTTGATAGTGTAGTCCGGAGAGATGTCTTGCTAGCCCGCCTGCCGTATGTTTGTTTCACCAACAGATAGCTGTATGTATGCACTTTTGTTTGTCTCATCCTTCCTCTCCTTAACTGTAGTGATTGCTAAATAATACTTGTTCTGATGGTCTAATATTTTTTTCTGCTTAAGCACATATATGGTGCAATCTGTTGCTATCCTCCTCTTATTACCTAAGAATTTTTTTCCTGTGAGACCGGTTGCTATTTAAGCATAATCAGGGTGAACCTAATAAATTTATGGTAACTCTGAAGTTTAATATGTGTTTACGTGCCTGCCTAAGAGTATCATGCCAATTGCTTGAGCAACGGGCAATGGTAATTATTCTCCTAAGATGATACTGAGTTTTAGTAATGTAGACCCATTTGTTCATTTCCAATATATCTTTGGCGCTTTTGTAGATATGTAAAGCTGTTGCATTTGCTGAGATAACCGACGCAACACTACTTTTACCAGTTCTGAAGCAGGACCATATATGGAAAGACCAGATGTAAGTGCTATTTTCTCTTGTAAAAACTTGTTTTACTTGTCTATCTCCCACTGGTATACATGTCTTTAATTGATAGTTTATTATACAAAGTTTGCTTTACTTAATTTTAAAAAAAATTCTTGATGAACTACAAATAGTGTCCTACTAGATTATTGGGAAAATGAAAATGAGTGGTGGTTATTCACTTATTGTAGCATAACCAATGTTAGATTGAGTTTTCTTGCATGCGTGTGGCACCAATATACTTCTAATCTTAGTACTGGGTTCTTCTTATGGATAATTTTCTTCTAATGATCAAAATATGTTCCCTAAAAGCCACTATCTTCATGATTATATCGTTGTCATCGGATATTATATAGAGATTAAGACTGCATATCGAAGTCATTTTATAAGATTTTGAGTTCCGTCTATAAGAAGGAAAAATTGCAATATCATGTTTAATAGGCCTATAGTTTTCTTACTCTTGTACCGGGTGTTGAATAATGAACTAACTAATGTTGGATGTAATGTAGGATCTTAATTATCATAGTTGCAGTAGCACATCATCTTACTCTGTTAATACATCTGTCTTGTCTGCAACAACAGATCATTTTTTTCTACCACATTATAACTAGATCACTGATGTATCTAATCTAGATGGATCATTCAAATAGGTACATGATCCACACAATGGTTTTCATGGTCATTCAAGTCGAGCACCGAGACACTCGTGGTGATGAGGCAGAGTTCGATGCTTCTGCTGGTGCATACGTAGGTTTTGGTACAATAGCTATTTAACTGATTATTTCTTCCGTCTCATAAGTGGAATGATCAATTGGCTTTGACTGTAAATTAATAAACAGACGCAGCGGACTAGCTGAGTAGCAGCTACGTAGCTAATCATTGATCTTTTCTTGGATGAAAGGGTGTGTTTGTTAATTTAGAGACTGACTAAAAGGTTACCCATACAACTTTATTTGTTTACTTTCCTTCTGAACCCTTATTTACTTGGCTTATGTTGATGATATTTCTTATCTTTGCAGGTATACTCAACTGAATCTCATTTTGTGCTCTTGCATATTGTTAGAAAGGGACATCTATAAGATGGCCAAGATCCGAGAGAGGAAGACGAGGGATATTGGCCAAGTCAAATGCATCAAGGACGGAGTAGGCCAACTCTTGGTGAAGGACGAGGAGATTAAGCATAGATGGCGGGAGTACTTCGACAAGCTGTTCAATGGGGAGAATGAGAGTTCTACCATTGAACTGGACGACTCTTTTGATGAGACCAGCATGCGTTTTGTGCGGCGAATCCAGGAGTCTGAGGTCAAAAGGCTTTAAAAAGGATGAAAGGAGGCAATGCGATGGGCCCTGATTGTATCCCCATTGAGGTGTGCAAAGGTCTCGCGGACATAGCGATAGTATGGCTAACCAAGCTTTTTAACCTCAATTTTCGGGCAAACAAGATGCCAGAAGAACGGAGACGGAGTATATTAGTACCAATCTTCAAGAACAAGGGGGATGTTCAGAGTTGTACTAATTACCATGGAATTAAGCTGATGAGCCATAAAATGAAGCTATGGGAGAGAGTCATTGAACACCGCTTAAGAAGAATGACAAGCGCGACAAAAAATCAATTTGGTTTCATGCATCGGAGGACGACCATGGAAGCCAATTTCTTGGTACGACAACTTATGGAGAGATATAGGGAGCAAAAGAAGGACTTGCATATGGTGTTCATTGACTTGGAGAAGGCCTATGATAAGATACCACGGAATGTCATGTGGTGGGCCTTGGAGAAACACAAAGTCCCAGCAAAGTGCATTACCCTCATCAAGGATATGTACGATAATGTTGTGACAAGTGTTCGAACAAGTGATGTCGACACTGACGACTTCCCGATTAAGATAGGACTGCATCAGGGTCAGCTTTGAGCCCTTATCTTTTTTGCATTGGTGATAGATGGGGTCACAAGGGATATACAAGGAGATATCCCATGGTGTATGCTCTTTGCGGATGATGTGGTGCTAGTTGACGATAGTCGGACATCGGTAAACAGGAAGTTAGAGTTATGGAGACAAACCTTGGAATCGAAAGGGTTTAGGCTTAGTAGAACTAAAACCGAGTACATGATGTGCAGCTTCAGTACTACTAGGTGTGAGGAGGAGGAGGTTAGCCTTGATGGCCAGGTGGTTCCCCAGAAGGACACCTTTTGGTATTTGGGGTCAATGCTGCAGGGGGATGGGGGTATTGATGAAGATGTGAACCATCGTATCAAAGCCAGATGGATGAAGTGGCGCCAAGCTTCTGGCATTCTCTGTGACAAGAGAGTGCCACAAAAGCTAAAAGGCAATTTCTCCAGGATGGCGGTTCGACCCGCAATGTTGTATGGCGCTGAGTGTTGGCCGACTAAAAGGCGACATGTTCAATAGTTAGGTGTGGTGGAGATGCGTATGTTGAGATGGATGTGTGGCCACACGAGGAAAGATCGAGTCCGAAATGATGATATACGAGATATGGGGTAGCATCAATTGAAGATAAGCTTGTCCAACATCGTCTGAGATGGTTTGGGCATATTCAGCGCAGGCCTCCAGAAGCTCCAGTTCATAGCGGACAGCTAAAGTGTGCGAAGAATGTCAAGAGAGGGCAGGGTAGACCGAATTTGACATGGGAGGAGTCCTGATGTAGGGTGGAACCCTATAGCGTCGATCTTTCACATTTGGAGTGGATCCTACGGGGAATCACGAAGAACACGCGGAAGCACAAAGGGAAACACGGGGGAAAATGAGAGAGAATCACTCAACCAACAAGGAATCGATCACACAAGTGCTAGATCACCACACACATAAGAGATCCACAAGATCCAAAGTCAACAAAGGTAAGGATACAAAGGAACCGTTCTTCTCCAAGAGGAGGCCTTGATGTTCTTCCCTTGAATCTGCTTGGGGGATCTTCTCCGAAGAGGTCGTGATCTCCGAGGGGAAGTATCCAAGTGGATGAGCAAAGGCTCTCACACAAATATGAGCTAATCCAATGCTAAGTCTCAAAGGGAGGAGGAGGAGTCCTATTTATAGGCTAAGGGGCGAAGGGGCACATGGGCTCAGCCCAACATGCGCGCGCAGGCGCTGGCCGGATGATCTGGAGGTGGAGCCAGATGATCCGGGCTGGTCCGGATGGTCCGGGTGGAGGCCCGGATGAGCTGGATGCCTGGCTGGTGGCGGCGCAGGGCCGGATGTCCGGCTGGTGGTCCGGACATCCGGGCAGGGTCCGGATGATCCGGGACTGGGTCCGGATGATCCGGCTTCAGGTGTGAGCTTCGGGTGTCTTCGGGGTGAGTTAGCCGGATCGTCCGGGCCGGGGTCCGGATCGTCCGGGCTCTGTCCGGATCGTCCGGGCCGCCGTCCGGATCGTCCGACCAACCTGGGCCTTGGTGCTTTTCCTCTCCGTCTTCATGCATGTCTTCCGCTTCCGGTTCTCCTTGCTTCCTAGCTTCTTCACGGTTAACTCCTTGGTACCTGAGTATGCATAGCGTTTCCGTTTGAGGTAGTAACCATGTCTCATGTGAATCGAAAGGGAATTGTGAGAGGAGTGATGTCACCTCGGTTTCAAGAGCTCTTGCACGTGCTCGAGTCATAGGTCCTTGTGGGGTTTGATGTGTTGATGTAGAGTCCATGGGGATGATGGAAGGATGCTCCGCATCATATCCCCTCCCTTCGAAAGGATCCGACCTCGGATCAAGATCTTCATCACCATGGAAACGGTTGTCGTAGACGGACTTGTAGTTGGACGAAGTTGAAGACATGGCTCAATCCAAGTAGTCCAAGGTGTCGCCGGAGTGATAGACATGCAAAAAGAGCAAACACAAGCAACACTCGGAAATACAATGGTTAGCGCGCACAAAGTGTCCATCATGTAAGAATGAGTCCGTCCGGCAAGATTGGTCGTGACAAAGCGCATGAAGCTTATCAAGATGATCTAGAATGAGACGCAAATCATTAATGGGAGGAAATGCAATCATTGTGCACACAAATGTGTTGTAAATATGATCAATGCAACCACGGTGCAAAATGATGTCATAGTGAGACGGTTTATCAATAGCATGAATATGGCAATGGATGCTCAACATGTGTATGTTATCATGCAATTGATGGTGGGCAATATGATCATGATGTATGAATATGCCATCAAGGAAGATCACAACAAATTTGCTAAGGAAGTGAACAAGCTCATATATCATGGATGACATGGTAATACAAGATGCAACAAGGCAATCATAATGTGAGTCAATCCATGCATGGGGTGCAAACTTGTGGTGAGTATGATATGTTCATCGAGCATGACATGTATGAGCACAATCAACAAATATGGAGGTGTTGGTGTACCAAAGCTCGATGTTGAGGCATGAGTGGAGTTCCGAAGATGCATCCAATAAGTGCGAGCGCTCCTCAATGTGAAGGTCCATGTAGCCAATCTCCACTGTCGCTCCTCCGTTTACGAGATGTATCATGTAGACAACAAGAAGGAAACAACAATGAAAGAGTGACCCATCCAATATGCGTACTTGAGGATGGCTCAAAGGGAAGGAGGTCACCTTTAGGAGTTTCTCAAGGATGATGGAGTCGCGCATCTTGTATGCCTTCACATAACCAATATGTCTCGTGGTGGTACCGCCTTGTAAATCCTTCAAACTGAAAGAACATGACAAACACTTGGAAAAACGAATGAGGTTAGCGAAATGGCAAAACAAATCATTTGTGTGGTAAGATACCCAACAAATGTATGTATCATGCTCATCATAAGAAATGACAAGGGAGTATTGCATAGTATGGAGGCATATGATACAAGAACAACCAAATGTAATAGGCTCAATCAAACAAGCATGCATCACAAGTAAGGTGGCAAAGTCTCCAAGATCAATAAGCATAGGATGGTTGCACTCAATACAAGTGGATATGAAAGAGGCAACTAATGGACACGAGAGACAATGATCAAGATATATCATGTGAGAGGCATGAGCATATATGTCATCAACCCAAGAAAGCAAATAATAGTGGAACATGGGTGATGCAACATAGCAAGCAATCATAGCGATCAAGTCAAGCAAGCTAGTAGTGCGAAGATGCAACATACTAGAAGGAATCATGGCAAGCATGTAATGTGTGCAAATAGTGGGCATGAATAATTCACATGTCATAGCACAAGCATGAAAGCAAGGTATGAGTAAAATATCATCAATGTATTGGCGAGAGACCATATGTAAATAGCAATGGGGCATCATGACTCTCCCAACACAACAAGCATCAATAGCATGGGGCACATGATAAACATGGCAAAAGCAACAAGGATCTCCACCAAGCATGCAAATACACATAGAAGTAGCATAATGGTGAATCATGGGTAGATGCAAGCAAGGGTCACAATTGCATGGTAAAGGCATAAGAGCAAGCATAACATGCAAAGTGAACACAATAGTATGGGCATAATGTGACAAGTGGTAAATAGCCCATAGCCGTATGAGAGCCAAGTAAAAGAGATGCGCGTAGTCGATGCGCGAAGGGAACGGTGGTAAGGATAGTCCACGGGATCCCAAAGCATCGTTGCTCTCAAGAGCTCGTTTCGTCAACTCTTGGGATTGAGAGGTTGACGATTATACATGAGTACCTACACAAAACAAAGACAAAGGAAAAATTTTATGTGTGTGGTATATGTACACATCATCCATCATGATGCGCACGTGCATGTGTTTGTTAGCACAAAATAGCCAATGCTCAAATAAATGAGATGCGTGATATAGAAACATGTCATCCATCATGAGAGGTTTGTTATGATGTGTGTCATAATGGAGACTCAAAGGATGTAATGCATCATGAGTTATTTCTAGAGCATTGTTATTCATGGGGTGCATATGGTGTACACTATCATGGGAATCATGCAAAGTATGAAATGCATCAAGATCTCCTAATATGTATGAGGAAACTATGGGGGTCTCCTCATGAGCAAGAGTAGAAACATCACGTGGAGAGTATTGACAACATCCAAAACAATGCATATTTGGAACAATGTGATCATGGCATGACATATTAGATGAATTGCGTAAATCATGTAAAGGAAGCATGGCAATATCATCACAAGAGAAGCAAAAGCCAATGACCATCATCTCGTCATCTATGCCATAAGTGCAAATGTGATTGATTTTAATGGGGCATGCATAGTTACTATGTTGAGATTGTAGGGATGCAATATGGGAGATCTCACTCATAGCATATGACAAGTTCAATGGATTGTTAAACATGAAGTGACCAATAGAATTTTCACATGATATCCTATGAAGCATAGCATCACAACTAGGCAACTCAACATGCTCATCATCATATTCATCATAAATAGGTAAGTCAAGGCATGAAGAAGTCTCACTAGCATGAAGCATGGTAATAGGTGGGTCATCATCATGGGAGCAATCATTGTCAAGAGCGTCCACTAGTGGGACAAGAGAAGCACCATCACCTATGTTACCATTGGAGGGTCGCTCATGTGTTGTAGGTGAGGTGTTGAAGATCATATCGTTGTCATCTTCATCTTTATGGAACCATGTGGGGGGTCCATCATCGTCCACCATGGCCATCATATTGTCCATTGGAGGGATGGACTCGTCGAGGATAGGCGTGTCGTCATGTAGGAGACCTAGCACCAAAGAAGAAAACACACTAGGAATAGAGGTTAAGTCGTTAGAAATCATAGTGGCCTCACATGTCGTGTCAACTACCTCACTCTCTAAGTGTTGTGGCTCACTCACTCCCTCAAGGATGCTCTCACTCATATGGCTGGTGGAGTCACTCAAATGGCGCTCAACCTCACATAGGATGTGTGGCATGCTCTCATGTGTGGGGCTAGTGGTGGTCACACTCATCCTCTCATAGGAAATGCTCTCAATGTCACGTATGGTGGAGTCACTCATGTCACTCATGTGGTGGTGGCTCTCCTCACATGGCACTTGGGGCATCTCGACATATGTGGGTGTCGGAGAGATGTAGGTGCAAATGTCTCCATGCTCAACTCCTATTGCCGTGGTCGAAGGGGATGGCCCTTGCTTGACCTTCTTGTCGCCGTCTTGGTGTTGGAGGTCCATATGATGTGGCACCTCGTAGCTTGTCTCCATGACCGAAGGGAGTTTCCCATGCGCGACCATCTTCCTTGGGGGGCTTCCGAAGATGGAAGTGTCGCCCTCGCTCGTAGGTAGTCGCCTTGGACTTGATGAAGTCGATGTAGGCGTACTTGTGGGAAGTAGGCGAAGATGTCGTACGTCCAAAGGCGAAGATGCCTTGATAGCACTTGGCGAAGATGCCAAAGTGGTTGTTGTAGCCATAGCGCCATCTTGGTGGTGGTCATCTCGCGGTCTTCTTGTGTGCTCTTGAAGCTTGGACTTGGCGTGTTGGGACTTGTGCATTTGCGCTTGTGGAGCATCTTCATGATGATGATGTCGGTGTCGTGCTTGAGCTCGTAGAAGATGTCGTTCGTCGTCGTCGTGCACATGATGCTTGGAGGTGACTTGCCCTTCATGACGATGTTGATTACGAGCGTGATGGTGGTCGCCATGTAGATGTGGACGAGGACGATTTGCACTTGCATCTTTTTCGCGCTCCGAAGACTTGTGGCTTGACCGTCGTCGCCTTGAGGATGATGAAGTGGAAGAAGACTTGATCAAGGCCCGAATCTCTTCCATCCTCGCATCTTGCTCCTCCTTTTGTGCGGCAAGCTTGTTGTCGATGTAGTCCCTTTTCCTAGCTTCGGAGTGGAAAATGTCGATGGAGATGTTCTCAATGCGCTCTTGCAATCTTGATTGTGTGCCTTGCACTTGTCGTTGTAGATCGAAGATAGACGCTTTGGAGATGTAGTTGTTCACGCCGTCGTTGTTGTCGTAGACCGGAGATGAAATGCCTTGCCTATCCATCACAAGACTCGAGCAAATATGAGTGGGAGAAAGAGAAGAACTTATACCAATGTACCTTGACCGATGTTGATAATGAATCAAGTTCACTCAAATGCGGACAATGAAATAGCACTATTGGTACCAATCCTTGTCGGTTCTCACACCTACACAAGTAAAGCTTATAGTGGAGCTCGGTGAGGATAGTGGCACAAAATTTTAATGCAAAATGTTAGCAAGAGTCAATAATGTTGAAAGAGATTCACAAATTCGCAAGAGAAACAAATGGACCAATAGCAATGAAAGGTACACGGAAACTCACACACGGATAGATAAATGGGGTCGTGCAACCAAGGAATGAGCACAAAATGTGGAATCCACGGAAAACGCTCGTGTTGCACAACTCAAGAGAGACGCTAGCACGATTGCTCAATAGGCGAATACGGAGCTTGTGCACAACCTACTATGCAAAAATGCAACGATCTCTATCCCAAGTATGCTATATGTATGGTATTTCGGTGCTATGATCCAAGATGATCTTATATGACAATCTTAATGTTGTATGATGCTATGGTTCTTGCTTATAAGCTCTTTGCTTATCTTTACTCTTTGCTTAAAAGCTTGAGTGGCTCTTTCTCTTTTGCTTAAAGGCTTTATTTTTTTTCCTCTATGGCCACTTTTGCACAATGCACAAACCAAGATAGCAATTGTGTATATGCGGGAACAAACTTGAGGCACAATGGATGGTATGATACCAAGATGATATGGTATGTATGCAATGGATGGTGTAGACCACTAATGTGCACAAGTCACTTTGCCGGCAATACTCAAATGGCTAGTCTCGATAGGCAAGTAACGCAAAATGGGCTAGGGGTTAACAATGCAATTGCAAGGGAATATACAATGGTGTCATCGAGGTTACCGTCCTTGGAGATGATGAGAGGCGGTGTTCTTGATGTACATACCAAGATGATGGAGACTCGTCCCTAATTAGCCGAAACACCTTAGGAAACGGAAAAACCGCGAACTCAAAATCTCAAATGACAAATGTCAAATGGTGGTAGCGAAAAGCTGTGGTTGTTTTGCACTAGGCAAATGCGGAAGTGGAATGATGGATATACACGTGTCCGAGTTGAAGTTGCCGTCCCTAAGTAGCCGAA
Source organism: Aegilops speltoides (assembly GCA_021437245.1). NCBI lineage: Eukaryota > Viridiplantae > Streptophyta > Magnoliopsida > Poales > Poaceae > Aegilops > Aegilops speltoides. Next base: position 423,671,601 of record CM038147.1, read on the forward strand.
ACACGTTAGGAGACACAAGCCACAACTCAAACATGCTCAAACAACTATTGGGTTAAGTTGGGGGGGGGGGGGTCGGAAGTGTATGGTGGGCAAGGTTATGTGGAAGTGGTGGTGGTGGTTGAAGAAGAAGCAACCATTCCTAAGTAGCCGAAACACCTTAGGAGACGTGAATTACTACTCAAGCAACCACATATGCAATGGAGAACAAAATGGGTTAGGTTGCGGAAGTCGGTGGTGGTAATGCGAATGATATGGTGGAGGGCCTAGGCAAACTTGCCAAATTTCAGAAAATATGATGGAGTCAAATGATGTTGGTGGTATTTTTGTGGGATAGGGGGTGTCAATAGCTTCAAAACGAGCTAAAGAACGTCAAAAACGGAGTTCGGATGAAATAGTTATGACCAAAACAAAATTTCAGCCGAGTCAGTGTCAGGGTTAACCGGACATCCGGGAGGAGGTCCGGATGATCCGGGCTAGGTCCGGATGATCCGGGTGTACATCCGGATGATCCGGGTTTGTCAGCTCCGGTTCTGTTTTCTGGGTGCGTGGGGTATCCGGACGTCCGGGATAGGGTCCAGCTGATCCGGGAGGTGTCCGGATGATCCGGGAGAAGGTCCGGATGATCCGGGCAGGTCAAACTGCTCGGGATTTCCTCTCGGGGACGAATTTTTGGGCGGAATTGGGGGGATTTTGGGGTCAAAATTGACGAGATTTCGTGGATGGAAGGTGGGGAAACTTGGGGAAATGCTAGATCCACTTGAAACCAAGCAAATCCACGGATCAAAATCAACAAAACATCATCAAAACCAACAAATCACAAAAAATTTTGGGGGCTATTTTTGGTGGGGATTTTTGGATTTAGGACGAAAACAACAAAATCAAGCTAGAAAACACGGGGTAGGGGCTCCAAAAACGTGATCAACGTGGCTCATGATACCATATGATGTAGGGTGGAACCCTATAGCGTCGATCTTTCACGTTTGGAGTGGATCCTACGGGGAATCACGAAAAACACGCGGAAGCACAAAGGGAAACACGGGGGAAAACGAGAGAGAATCACTCAACCAACAAGGAATCGATCACACAAGTGCTAGATCACCGCACACATAAGAGATCCACAAGATCCAAAGTCAACAAAGGTAAGGATACAAAGGAACCGTTCTTCTCCAAGAGGAGGCCTTGATGTTTTTCCCTAGAAGGGGTCTTGAATCCGCTTGGGGGATCTTCTCCAAAGAGGTCGTGATCTCCGAAGGGAAGTATCCAAGTGGATGAGCAAAGGCTCTCACACAAATATGAGCTAATCCAATGCTAAGTCTCAAAGGGAGGAGGAGGAGTCCTATTTATAGGCTAAGGGGCGAAGGGGTACATGGGCTCACTTAACACGCTGCTAGAAAGGCTGGCCGGATGATCCGGAGGTGGAGCCGGATGATCTGGGTGGAGGCCCGGATGAGCTGGATGCCCGGATGAGCTGGATGCCCGGTTGGTGGCGGCGCAGGGCCGGATGTCCGGCTGGTGGTCCGGACGTCCGGGCAGGGTCCGGATGATCCGAGACTGGGTCCGGATGATCCGGCTTCAGGTGTGAGCTTCGGGTGTCTTCGGGGTGAGTTAGCCGGATCGTCCGGGCCGGGTCCGGATCGTCTGCCCTGTCCGGATCGTCCGGCCGCCGTCCGGATCGCCCAGCCAACTGGGCCTTGGTGCTTTTCCTCTCCGTCTTCATGCATGTCTTCCGCTTCCGGTTCTCCTTGCTTCCTAGCTTCTTCACGGTTAACTCCTTGGTACCTGAGTATGCATAGCGTTTCCGTTTGAGGTAGTAACCATGTCTCATGTGAATCGAAAGGGAATTGTGAGAGGAGTGATGTCACCTCGGTTTCAAGAGCTCTTGCACGTGCTCGAGTCATAGGTCCTTGTGGGGTTGGATGTGTTGATGTAGAGTCCATGGGGATGATGAAAGGATGCTCCGCATCAAGTCCGTTAAGAGAGACCTGAAGGATTGGAGTATCACCAAAGGGCTAAATGGACAGGGGTGTGTGGAAGCTTGCTATCCATGTGCCAGAGCCATGAGTTGGTTGCGAGATCTTATGGGTTTCACCTCTACCCTACCCCAACTTGTTTGGGACTAAAGGCTTTGTTGTTGTTGTTATTGTTGTTGCATATTGTTATTGTGTTTATTCCTATCAGCTAATATAAATATCAAACTCTCAAAGTTTTCATTGTTATTTTTGTTTTTCAAATTTCTGAAGCTTTACATGTTGGATTCACCAATGTAATTGAAGTAGCTCAACATCATGTAGTTACATTGTCATGGTAGTAATCTTTGCCTGTTGTTAACTTAATAGAACTAGCTATTTGCTAGAATACATTAAAGTGTTGATTTTACACTAATGTCTACTACGCAACCTTCTTCTTGTAGACATTGTTGGGCCTCCAAGTGCAGAGGTTTGTAGGACAGTAGCAAATTTCCCTCAAGTGGATGACCTAAGGTTTATCAATCCGTGGGAGGCGTAAGATGAAGATGGCCTCTCTCAAGCAATCCTGCAACCAAATAACAAAGAGTCTCTTGTGGCCCCAACACACCCTACAATGGTAAATTGTATAGGTGCATTAGTTCGGCGAAGAGATGGTGATACAAGTGCAATATGGATGGTAGATATAGGTTTTTGTAATCTGAAAATATAAAAACAGTAAGGTAGCAAGCGGTAAAGTGAGCGTAAACGGTATTGTAATGCTAGGAAACATGGCCTAGGGTTCATATTTTCACTAGTGCAAGTTCTCTCAACAATAATAACATAACTGGATCATATAACTATCCCTCAACATGCAACAAAGAGTCACTCCAAAGTCACTAATAGAGTAGAACAAACAAAGAGATTATTGTAGGGTACAAAACCACCTCGAAGTTATCCTTTCTGATCGATCTATTCAAGAGTCCGTAGTAAAATAACACGAAGCTATTCTTTCCGTTCGATCTATCCTAGAGTTCGTACTAGAATAACACCTTAAGCCACAAATCAACGAAAACCCTAATGTCATCTAGATAATCCAATGTCACCTCAAGTATCCGTGGGTATGATTATACGATAGGCATCACACAATCTCAGATTTATCTATTCAACCAACACAAAGTACTTCAAAGAGTGTCCCGAAGTTTCTACCGGAGAGTCAAGACGAAAATGTGTGCCAACCCGTATGCATAAGTTCACAAGGTCACTGAACCCGCAAGTTGATCACCAAAACATACATCAAGTAGATCACGTGAATATCCCATTGTCACCACAGATAAGCACATGCAAGGCATACATCAAGTGTTCTCAAATCCTTAAAGACTCCATCCGATAAGATAACTTCGAAGGGAAAACTCAATCCATTACAAGAGAGTAGAGGGGGAGAAACATCATAAGATCCAACTATAATAACAAAGCTCGCGATACATCAAGATCGTGCCAAATCAAGAACACGAGAGAGAGAGAGAGAGAGAGAGAGAGAGAGAGATCAAACACATAGCTACTGATACATACCCTCAGCCCCGAGGGTGAACTACTCCCTCCTCGTCATGGAGAGCACCAGGATGATGAAGATGGCCACCGGTGATGGATCCCCCCTCCGGCAGGGTGCCGGAACAGGGTCCCGATTGGTTTTTTGTGGCTACAGAGGCTTGCGGCGGCGGAACTCCCGATCTAGGTTATTTTTTGGAGGTTTCTGTATTTATAGGAATTTTTGGCGTAGGTCTCATGTCAGGGGGGTCTCCGAGTCGTCCACGAGATAGGGGGACGCGCCCAGGGGGTAGGGCGCGCCCCCACCCTCGTGGACGGCTCGGAACTCTTCTGGCCCAACTCTTTTACTCTGGGGGCTTATTTTGGTCCATAAAAAATCATCAAAAATTGGCACGTCAATTGAACTCCGTTTGATATTCCTTTTCTGTAAAACTCAAAAACAAGGAAAAACAGAAACTGGCACTGGGCTTTAGGTTAATAGGTTAGTCCCAAAAACATATAAATTAGCATATAAATGCATATAAAACATCCTAGATGGATAATATAATAGCATGGAATAATCAAAAATTATAGATACGTTGAAGACGTATCATACACCTATTTATGTATATATCTCATCATAGTTAGAATTTCATAACCAGTTTTGATTTATGAAAATGCTAGCCCTTTCATAATATAGAAATATTTTCCTGAATTATAATGGCCAATTATCTTTCCTTTTTTCACGAGTAATAATGCCAAATGCTTTCCCTATTATTCAACTATAGAAAATTATCTTTCCTGTTTGATTGAATACTCGGAAATAAGTTGAAACATCCGCATGCCCCAAGGCAACACAAGGCATCTATGGTAGAAGTTGAGGCACTATGTTTCGGATCGACGGTGCTTTATTCATGGGTGGGGTTGGCAGTTTTGAGCCGCTTAATTTACGGGTTGCGAGTGTTGTCACCGTTGTTCAATCCCAATATATATTATCCTTCTGGCTAGATTTTTATTTGTGTTTGTGTCACAGGCTGCTAAGATTCTTGTAGCTGCGGCGGCGGTGACACCTTCAGTTCCTGCTTTCAGGGCACCTACTGCAAATACACCTTGACGATCAAGTATGTATCATATGGCCGATTGTCTCTACAGCACACACATGAACTACAACCTTAATTATGCGTAGTAACCTGTTATGTGATTAGAGTCCTCCCATCTGGGCGCCGCCATCATCTTTGCACCGCCGCGCGCAGCGCCGGAGACACGGACGATGTCGAGCAGCCTGTGCCTTCGTCCTCTTCCCTCGGCGTGTGGAGCCGAGGATATGGAAGAGACGAAGCAATCTGTGGCATCTTCATCGTTGTCCTCTTGGCGCATGGTGCTGGAGAGACAGACAAGAAGGCTGAGAGCTGGAAGTGCGCCATATTGTAGTGCTTTGTTTGATGCGGAAATATCTTTGTATGCCAACATATTTTGTAGTGGTTTGTTTGATGGGAACAACCTTTGTATGCCTGCATATTTTGCTTAGGTATTGATGATTTCATGCTAAATTTCTACTATATACCAAATGAGCAAATTGTCAGTGCAACAACTATCAATTATTTGCACTAAGTTAAATTCATGCAACTGTGTTACACAAATCTGAAAATGCAAATAGAAATGGATGCGCACATTAGCATAGATAAGAAAGGGAAAGGAGCGCACCCCACCTGGTACTGCCCCAGCTCTCTCTCAGGCGGCGCACCAGTGGTGCGCCCCAACCAATAGTGTCTAGATACGAGTGTGTAGGTTTCTTTTTCTAAAAAAAAATCTTCAGATCTCATCGGACCTACATATAAAACACCTCAAATATAATAAAAATTAGAGAGAAGTCCATATTGCAATCCTGAATACAAGACCAAATTCCAAAATCTTCTACTTTATAACATCAAACTTTCGAAACGGACAAGAATTAACCCTAAGCCGGTTTTGACTGGTTTCAGTCAGCCCACCATGCCACCCTGACCCTTAACCCTAGTCATGGGGCTGGCGACGCTCAAAAAGCCGTCAGCGTGGCAGTTCCAATCGACCGGAGCTCCGCTGAGGCTGGAGCTGGGCTACATGGAGCTAGGTGGTCTACTTGGGGATAATTGGCCCATGGGCCATTCAGTAGGAGGCCCTCTTACGAGTCTTCCTCCTCCAGCTGACAAAGCTGACAATAACTCCATCCACTCAACTCAAATCTTCAGACATATATAGTATATTCGCAGCATTTTGTGTGTGCCAAATTTTAGGTGCAGAGACTTCCAAACGTCGCCATATAGCTAGCTTCGTCCCTGCCTACAGATTAGGGGAGAAAGTGAGCAGCATACATGCGATTTACATCACGATTGACGAGGACGCTCCTTTGACACAACACTATGAATGACTGAGCATAGGGACGAAGTTTACTTGAATGCCAGATTCAATCCATGACAACTATTAGGTAAAAAAATGCACAAGAGAGAGAAGGGCAAAGAAGATGATGGGTGGGCCCTACCTACGGTTTAAGTCTTCCGGTGTTACCCATTAGTTAGACTAGCACACATGCCTGTGCGTTGCAACGGGAGGATAAAATTACATGCTTCTAGCTTAATATAAGAATGGATCAAGACCCCCACATCTCCGTATTCTCTAGTTCAACATGTCACCCTTTAATTAGAGCCAAACCAATATATTCTTTCTTTATTGGCACGTGCCTATAATTTGTTTCAATTATAATTAACCAACATATTCTCTTTTATTGACGCATGGAAGCTACCACTGTCATTAATTTATGAAATGCCAAATATACTTGGCAACGTGAACAATTTTCCAAATTACGATTTTTTAAAATTCCACACATTTTAAAAAGGCGAAAAAAAAAATTTGAACGGAACATTTGTTGAAATTCACAAACATTTTTTAAAGCATGAATGTTTTACAAAAATACGGGTTTTTTTGAAGTTGTGAACAATTTTTGGCAACGGGAACATGTTCTGAAAACATGGAAGAAATTGAGAAAATGTGTCTTGTAATGCAAAAATTAAACTTGAATTTTTTTGGGGAAACCCAAACATTTTCCAAAAAATGGGAATAATTTTTAAAATTCTAAAAAGAAATAAGAATGACATAAATTTAAAATTTCAAACATTTTTTTAAATAGGAACACAATTTTGGAATTCATAACATGAAATACCGAATATACTTGGCAACGTGAACAATTTTCCAAATTTTGAACATTTTTTGAAAATTCCATACATTTTTGGACAAAGCAAGAACAAAAATTTGAAAATAACATTTCCTGGAATTCGCATACATTTCTTAAATACATGAACATTCTTATAAAAATATGAATGTTTTTCCATTGTGAACAAATTTTTTAAATGGGAAGATGTGTTAAACATGCAAAAGAATTTTAGAAAATGTGTTTCTTTAATGCAAACATTATTTTCAATTTTTAAACCTATATGTAAATCAAGAATAGTTTTCGAATTTTGAACATTTTTTAAATGCATTTGTTTAAATCTTGATTTTTTTTGAAAATTACGAACATTTTACTAAAAATGGGAATATTTTTTAAATTTTGAACATATTTTGGCACGATGAAAAATAGAAACATTTTTTTAAAATAGGAACACAATTTTGTAATTCATAACTTTTTACGAAATTGTGAATAAAAATTGAAACTACAAACATTTTTTGAAAATTTTGGAATTTCAGAAAACAATTGAAAATATACTTGCAATGGGAAAAATAAAAGAAACAGGAAATAAAAAGAGAAAGAAACAGAAAAAGAAAATTTGAAACAAAACACAAACGAAAATGGGCTGCCATGTCTTTGTCGCCCTGTAGCTAAATCTATATGCCGCATTTAGCGGAAAATAGAATTTTTTATTGCTGCGTGGACAGGAAAAAAGGGCTGAGTTATTGGGCCATATGGCGCGCGGCCCACGTACGAAGTTCTCCACAAATCGTTTTTTCTTTGGTAACAGGTGGGGTACAAAAGTTTAGTACCACCTCGAATAGGAACAAAAAATATTTTAGTGGTGAACAGATGAAAAAATTGGAACAAAAAATATTTTAGTTGTTAACGGATGAAAAAATTGGAGAAACACACCTTGATTTATTAGTAGGGGTATAGATATAGATTAAGTGTCAAATAAGTTTCACATGAGATTCAGATTTTTTACTGGCCTGCACTTCATGGAACCCCCTAAGATTCATAGTCACTAATAGACATGCGAGTACCAATGGCTCATGTCCGATTCTCACCAGGACGTAGAAGATGTATGCCATCTGCTTTTTGACTGTACACATGCAAAGGAACTGTGGCTCCGACTAGGTATACTGGACATTGTTGAAGAAGTGAAGTTAATTTATCGCTCCGTTCAATCGTACTCCGTTCAATCGTACTCGAACACCTGATCCTAGGAGACTCTAAACCGATCCCTATAAAGCCTATTTTGGATGTCAAACAGGTGATAGCGGTCGGGGCTTGGTACTTATGGTGGTGCATCGTGAGCTCACCCATGATGGATCACCGCCACCTCCCTCGAGATGGCCTATTTCAGTCCTGGCAATTGCAAACAATTTTCATCAAGCCAACTTAAAAATTCATGGTGCACAGGAACATAAATGGAGTAAGCTGGAACCCAAGTTTGTGAAGCTAGACGTGGATGCCTCGTTTCATGTGGATGAAAGTGCAGGAGCCATTGGACCAACTGCAGCTTTTCTTAGAGACGGTAAGTAATTTTTTGGCGGCACAATGTTGATTTATACCTTACGCAGCAGATGTGGTGACAACAGAGGCTATGGCTATGTGTGATGGACTAATATTTGCAATCTCTCTGGGGTTTCCTCGAGCGGAAACTGAGTCTGACTCCTTGAAGGTGATTGATTACTATACTGGACAGACAATGATGGGACGCCGCGGCGGCGATCTTTGTGGAATATGCGGACATGTCTTCGTCAATCGGGAAGGTCAAATTTAAACATTGTTATCGTTCTTCTAATCAAGCGGCACATGTGCTAGTTAATTATGGTTTTTTAATAAGATTTCTAGTAGTTAGACGAGAGCCTTCGAGCTGCCTAGTTCATAAGCTTGTGGACGAATATACAGATCTTGTTTAACTTTTAATAAAGCTAGCCATGATGACCTTCCTACGAGAAATGTTTAGTTTTTTTGAGTTAAAACGAAACTTTATTTATTAGCAATAACCGGTATACCGTTTGTGAGAAACATTACAATTTCAGTAAGAGGTTCCTCAAACCAATCCGAAGTCGAATAAAATCTAGCTAAACTAGCAAGTTCACGTGCTACTTTATTTGGCTCTCTATTACAATATTCAAATTTACTCATGATAAAATCACATGCATAGTGATAACAGTCATCGAAAATTGCCGCGAACGCTCCCGCTGACTGCCCTCCGTCATGCATGGTCTCAACCACCTCCAGATTGTCAGAGTTGATGATTAGGCGATTATATCCCGCCCTTTGCGCTAATGTTAGGCCAAATTTGAGAGCTAGGGCCTCTGCCATGAGAACATCCGCGCAGTAGTCGATCTTTCCATTTTCTCCTGAAATAAACCTACCTTTGTTGTCTCTCAAGACTGCCCCCCATCGCACCCTTCAGCATGTCATGGTCAAAAGAGGAGTCAACATTGAGTTTCACAAAGCCCCTAGGAGGACATTGCCAACCCTCTTTTTTCACGGATGCCTTTGAAGATGATGCATTTACATAATTATATATAAGAGTTATGATCCCATTGATATCCGAGTCGCATCCTGAGTTAATTCCTTGTGCACTAATTTCCTTCTTTCCCACCATAGATACCAAGCTGAGTTAGCTATGATTTCTCGAACATTTTGGTATCCCATAATGCGTAATTTTTGATTTGGAAGGAGTAATAGGTATTCCAATGCCGCCTCTCCAGCACGATCAATCTCACAAGCTTATTAATAATCACACCCATCCCTAGCCTTTCTCAAACCTCCTTTGCTTTAGTATATAGGAAAAGCATGTGCTTTGCATCTTCTACACCGTGAGAGCAAGTAGGGCAAGAGAACGAGACATTTATGTGTCTATTAGTGAGTGTTGCCCGACATGAGAGAGTGCCATGTAGTGTCCGCTATAAAAAGATTTTGACTTTTGCCGGACAAGATAACTTCCATATCTGACGCCATATAGGGTTAGATGTGGTTCGTCCCATCCCGTTGGAATATTTTAGTTACTCCCGTACTGATAATTCCACTCCACAGAGTAAGCAGACCGTACTGAAAACATACATTTTTTGTATAACTCCAGGCAATAAAGTCTGTCATATTATGTTGCGAAATTGAGATTGAAAGAATCCGTTGTGCGTCAATGGGCCACATATTTTTGTCTAATCAGACCCTCATCCCAATTAGTGGAAGCCAGGGTCAATCAAATCAACGACTTCTGATAACAAACGTCCCCCTTAAGAGAAAGGCTTAGTTGATCAATCAGTGTTTTTTCAAAAAGATGACTGAATACTATATGGTTTTTGCAAAAAGTAATGACATTTTTTTTTATCTAAGGTCCACAAATACGGTGTTCTTTTTTTACTCCTCCATATCTCGCTCGCTCTCTCCCCCGCGGCGAGGGACCCGTAGCTGCGCTTCTTTCTGCGCCTCCCCACGTCGCGATTCTGCTCGCAGCACCACATGGCCGTGGGACTGGTATCCGGCCGGCGTTACTCCTTCGAGAGCCTCTTGCACCAAGGCCCCACGCGGGGGAGGGAAGGAGGGGATGGAGGCGGAGCTGGTCCATGGCGCGGCGACCGTGGTGTCTCCATATCCGGCCATGGCGGACGACATTAGAAGCAGCGATTGGAGCCGAGGGAGGGTGGCCGGGTGGACAGGAGTGGCGGCCGGCAGCAATGCATCGTCCTTTGTCATGGTCTACCGCCTCGCCGTTCTAGAAGCCCAAAGTGTCGTGTAGGAGCTCCTGAAGGATTCCGAGCGCAGCCAAGGACCGCTACTGGAAGGACAACCGGCAGGTTTGTGCCATTTAATTTTGTGTGAATTTCCTCTTCGTTGCCATTCTGTTATGAATCCAGGCAGATTCTGGTGCTGCTTGCGTTTATCTCTGGCCCTTGGGCGAATTTGAGGCACTAATCTTCATTTTGTTCGCATCTCACACTCTAGTTGCATGTTGCCCGTAAGGTGTTTGTTGAAATGGCATGCTTCGTGATGCATCAAGTTAGGCACGACAGCGTTTAATCAAACAACCAAAACGAAGTAGGGATTAGTTATCGCCATGGCATTGCTGTACTTAACCAACAACGTTTAGGAATTAGTTATCACCATGGTACTCTTTGTACTTAACTTGTTGTCCAGCTTAGAGTCACGGTGACCACCATCTTATCAATATACTCCCTCCGTTCGGAATTACTTGTCACAAAAATGGATAAAAATGGATGTATCTACAACTAAAATACATCTAGATACATTCATTTCTTGGACGAGTAATTCCGAACGGAGGGAGTAGTTACCAAGCTGTCTAGATGAAATTGTCATCATGACATGGAATTAGTTACCAAGTCCAAGTTACAGATACCATCATGGCATCGTAGTTACCTATCTATTTTTATAATTATGACCATAACATCAATAATTGCCCATTAGTCTGATACAGTCATCTCATGAATTCGATGTAGTTATCCGACTGTTTAGATTATGCGGTTTCGAAAACTAACTTACATACGTTTTGTTTTATGGGTTTCGACCGAATGCTTCGCAATCCCTCGAATGGCAATCGCTCGATTGGAATCAAGCGAGACGAGAAAACCGTTAGCTTCTTCTCGCACCCCCGAGAAAAACTAATCAGTTTGACCCTTTGTGTCTTTCTTTATCATTATTGATTGGGAGTAGTGATTTTTTTCCCTATATGTCTCTCCTGCATGTGTATTTATTAACAGGAAGACATACAACGCCAAAGAAGGCATGACCCATACAACACTGTAGAGGTACGACTCGATAGAAAAAAAGACTAAAACGACCAAGGATCATGAACTCGAAAATCGACGATACACGAGTAGAATGTTAGACTGTGGACTCCGTCAGCATTGCGTTGCCCACGATCACCGCACGATCCAACCAACGTTCTAGCCACAGCCGTGCTCGGCAACCTATATATACTCCCTTCTATACCTTGTAATGCAAATGAGAAAACCATTCCAACAGTTTTACATGGTATCAGATACTCGATCCACTTCCGCACACCCACGATCGCCATGACGAACCCTGGCGACCAACTACCCAACAGCGGCGGCCAGCCAACTCCACCTCTTCCCATCTCCGGCGGCCAGCCAACTCCACCTCTCCCTCTCCCCGGCGGTCCGCCACCGACGCCTCCCTTCTCTTTCCTTTAGTGACACCATTACAGACATTACCCCCTTCATACCTATCATCCTAGACCTCCATAGCCATAACTACTACCACTGGCGCCACCTTTTTGAGATCCACCTCGGCTGCTGCGCGCTTCTCCACCATATCTCCGTGACGCCCCACCGGCTACTCATGATCCGCGCTGGCTCAAGGACAACCTCGCTATTATCCAGTGGTTGTACACCCGTATCTCCACGGAGCTCTTCAATCTCGTGGTCACCGACGACGCCTCTGCTCGCGACATTTAGCTCGAGCTTCGTCGGCTGTTCCAGGACAACCGCGATGCATGTGTCTCTGCCCTCAACACGAAGCTGCGCACCTTCACGCAGGGTGACCGCCCCGTTGGTGTCTTCTGTCAGCGCATCAAGGCTATCGGCGACGAGCTGCGCGAGCTTGGCGAGGTCGTTGCCGACCGCTCTCTTCTCTACGCGTTGATGGGCGGCCTCGACGATCGCTTTGCTCAGCAGGCGACGCTCATCCCATTCCTTCGCCCTCTGCAAACGCTGGCGGAGGCCCACTCAATGTTGCAGATGGAGGAGCAAAATCAGCAGAGCAAGGCCAACACACTGCGCCTCTTCCACGCGGCGGCTCGTCCCGCTCCCACTCCGACTGCTCCAGCTGCTGCAGCACCGACGCTGCCCCCGTCTCAGCCACCACCGGGCTGGCGTCCCATCCCGAACTACAAGGGCAAGAACAAGGTCTAGCGGCCGCCCAAGCACGGCGGCGCAGCTTCATCCTCTGCTTCGGCGCCATCCTAACCATCGCCGGCTCCCGCGCATCCGGCGGCGCCCTCCACCCCAGATCCTTCTGCATGGCGCCCCTCCCATGATCCATGGACGGGCTTGGTGCAGGCTTGGCCCATGCCTGGGTCCGCACCCTCTCCCTAGGGCGCCCCGCCGGCCTACATCGGTGCATGGGCCCCCGGCCTTCGCCCTGCCGTCGGTGCACCTGGTCTCCTAGGCTCATGTCCTCCACTGGCTGCCTACTCCGCCTACGCACCTCTGTACCAAGCCGCCGCCGCTCTCACGGCCTACTCCATGTACCCCTACGACGCTCCACCACCAGGCTGGGATCACGCTGCATCGTCGGCATCATCTTCTGCCCCCCTCCCCCCGCCGCCTGCTGCTCCTACAACGACTGCCACTACTCCGGCTTGGGACCAGGCCGCCTTCATCGCCGCCATGAACTCACTTACCACTCAGGACGCAGGTAACGAATGGATTTTCGATTCTGGAGCTTCCTCGCATATGTCTGCATCTGCTAGTACACTATCCTCTCCCCATCCCTCTATCTTATTCCCTTCTATCACTATAGGCTATGGTTCTTCTGTTCCAGTTACATGTGTAGGTGCTACTACTCTTCCTTCTTCCCGTGCACCTCTTTTGCTTCGTGAAATCCTTGTCGCGCCCGCCCTAATCAAAAACCTAATTTCTATTCGTCGTTTTACCATCGATAATCAAGTTTCTGTTGAATTTGATCCTTTTGGGTTATCTGTGAAGGACCTTTAAACCAAGATGAAGATCGCTCGGTTCAATAGTTCCGGTGATCATCCTTATCGTCTCATGCCATGCTTGCCTCTGTCACCTTGTGGCACCGCCGGCTCGGTCACCCCCACAGCGGCACGACGACAACTCTCCTTCGCGAATTCCAGCTTCAATATGATCGTGATAGTCATGATACGTCTCTGTGTCATGCGTGTCAGATGGGCAAGCGTGTGCGCCTGCCTTTTGGCACGTCTACTACCCGTAGCTCTTTTCCTTTTGAGTTGTTACATTGTGATTTGTGGACATCACCTACCCCTAGCGTGTCTGGTTTTAAGTACTATCTTGTACTCTTAGATGACCACTCTCACTTTATATGGACCTTTCCCATTCGTGCAAAGTCTGATGTTCATGCATTGTTTGTCAACTTTCAACGCTATGTATCTACCCATTTCTCTCTCCCTATTCGCTTTTTGAAGTGTGATAATGGCCGAGAGTTTGATAACTCTCGCAACCGCGCTTTCTTTCTTGACAACATCGTCCTTCTCCGATTTTCTTGTCCCTACACCTCACCTCAGAACGGCAAGGCCGAGCGCTCTCTTCGTACCATAAACGATATCCTCTGCACCCTCCTTATTCAATCTTCCATGCCCTCCTCATATTGGGTGGAAGCACTGCGTCACACCACTTTTCTCCTCAATATTCGTCCTACAAAGCTCTGCCCTTGCTTCTCTCCCTACGAATCCCTCTTTCTGGCTCCGCCCGCCTATCATGATCTCAGGATCTTTGGTTGTCTTTGTTTCCCTAACATGGCTGCTACATCTGAAAACAAACTGTCACCGTGATCATTGCCCTGTGTTTTCCTTGGGTATTCTGATTCTCACAAGGGATATCGCTGCCTTCACCTTCCCACCAGTCGCATTATCCTCTCCCGTCACATCACTTTCGATGAAACAACCTTCCCTTTTGCCAGTCATACCCAGCCAGACCAAAGTGCTCCCATTTCCGGCGCTAGCGTCGCCCTCCACGTCTTGCCGCGATAGACGTGCATGGGATGCATGGTCCTCTTCACCTAGACCCCACTCCCCCACCAACCACCCCTCCTCCACCCAATCCCGCCGCTCCGCTGCATGCCACTCCACCAGCCGCCACCCACTCTCCTGCCACAGACAAAAACGCCGCTGCCAATCTCTCGGATCGCCCACCGCCCAGCCCGTGTGCTGATTCTCCTGGTCCCACCACTCCTCCTGATGCCGGATTTTCTACAGATTCGCTGGGGCCCTCTCCCACACCAATCTGATTGCCTCCTTCAGATTTCCATGCTCCACCACCCGAGCGCTCGTGTCCCCTCCCATGTCTCCTTTTTCCTCTTCCCACCCTACACCACCTCCCTCGCGACCTTTGCCTTGTACTACCGTCCCAGTTCCGATCCCACACAATGCTCACAACATGCGCACCCGTAGCAAATCCGGGTTCAGTCTTCCCGTCGATCGTCTAAACCTCACCGCGTCACCGGAGCCTCTCTCTCCCATCCCGCGTTCTTACAAAGCTGCTCTCCTCGGTCCCCACTGGTTTTGCGCCATGAAAGAAGAATATGATGCTCTTCTCCTTAACAACACTTGGTTGCTTATCGCTCGTCCCCCCGGTGCCAATGTTGTCTCTGGAAAGTGGGTTTTCCGCCATAAGTTTAACTCTGGCGGCACTCTTTCTCGCTACAAGGCCCGCTGGGTGTGCCGTGGCGATTCTCAGCAGCCTGGTATCGACTTCGACGAGACCTTTTCTCCTGTCGTCAAACCCAGTACCATTCGTGTCGTCTTGAGCCTAGCTGTCTCATCTTCGTGGCCTATTAACCAATTGGATGTCAAAAACGCTTTTCTTCACGGTTCTCTTTCTGAAACTATGTATTGTTGCCAACCTCTCGGGTTCTCTCGCCCCTCTTTTCCCGATCATGTCTGTCACCTTCAGAAGTCCCTGCACGGTCTCAAACAAGCGCCCCGGGCCTGGTTCCAATGCTTTGCCTCCTTCATTTAGAGCATTGGTTTTTCTCCGCCTCGCTCGGATTCCTCCTTATTCATTTTTCACTCATTGGAGCACGTTGCCTATCTACTTCTTTACGTTGACGATATCGTTCTCACTGCATCCTCTGACTCTTTTCTCGCTCATATTATCTCCTCCCTCCACAAAGAATTCTGTATGATGGATCTTGGTCCTCTTCACCATTTTCTTGGCATTGCCGTCTCTCGCTCCTCTTTTGGGCTCCTTCTCTCTCAGCGTCAGTACGTCCTTGAGCTCCTTTCCAAGGCCGACATGCTAGACTGTCACCCCCGCCGTACACCAGCTGAAACAGGACCAAAACTTTCTTCTGACGGTGAACCACTCTCTGACCCTACTCTCTATCGCAGCCTCACTGGAGCACTTCAATACCTCACTCTAACTCGCCCAGATATTACCTACGTCGTCCAGCAAGCTTGCTTGTACATGCTTGATCCACGACCTCCACATATGAGCCATGTCAGGCGTATTTTGCGCTATCTCAATGGGACTCTTGATCATGGCCTCTCTATCACTCCTTCCCCAACCACTCTCACAGCATACTCTGATGCAGACTGGGCAGGTTGTCCAGACACTTGTCGATCCACTTCGGGATACTGTGTGTACTTGGGTGATAACTTGATTTCATGGTCGTCCAAATGGCAGCTCACTGTTTCCAGGTCATTTGCTGAGGCCGAATATCGCTCGGTTGCCCATACCATCGCTGAAATAGTGTGGCTTTGTCAACTTCTCCACGAGCTTCGCCGCCCTCTTCATTGCGCCACAGTTGTCTACTGTGACAATATATCTGTAGTGTACTTATCATGTAACCCTGTGGAGCACTGTAGAACTAAGCATATCGAGATAGACATCCACTTTGTACGAGAGAAAGTAGCGTTAGGTGATGTTCATGTTTTGCACGTTCCTACCAGCGCTCAATTTGCTGACATCTTCAGCAAAGGCCTGCCGGCGACACCCTTCATCGACATTCGTGCCAGCCTCAATGTCGTCGAGCCCGCCGTTGACACTGCCGGGGGGGGGGGGGGGGCTGCGTTGCCCATGATCGCCGCACGATCCAACCCACGTTCTAGCCACAACCTTGCTCGGCAACCTATATGTACTCCCTTCTGTATCTTGTAATGCAAATGAGAAAACCATTCCAACAGTTTTACATAGAAGACAACCGAAACCAACCTAAACTAGCACAAAAGATGTAGAAGTGCATGCTCTAGCCAATGCAACCAAAAGACAGATCTATGGGAGAGGGCTGGACATTATACTCCAACACCCCCCTCATGTCCATGCTCCTTTAAAGCAGGGGTAGGCCGCAATTAATTATTGCATTTATTGGGTTTTGAACCCTGGACCTTTTGGTTGCAAGCTTCCTCAGGCCTAAACGTGGATCGAAAGTGGACTGCAATTTAATTGCGCCAACCTGGTCTTGAACTCAAGACCTCTTGGCTCTAATACCATGTAGAACTGCATGCTCTAGCCAATGCAACCAAACCGATCTGATGGAAGGGATTAGGCAATACATTATACGTCAACAATCCCCCTCATGTGTGGCTCCCTCAGGCCTAAACGTGGACCGAAAGTGGACTGCGGAATCGAGCGCTGGAAAGGAGAACAAGCTAGAGCTTGCTGGAGAGGGAGGCGTGCACGAGGTGCTCGGGCTCGTCTGGCGGCAGGCGGAGGAAGATCTCCTCCAGAAGCTTGGTCGGCAGCGCCCGCGGCATGGAAGGTGGAGATTTGGGGGAGGAAGGAGAAGATTTGGGATTATTATTTTTGGCATATCAATCAGTGATAAGCAATTAGTGCTCATGTTGTACTTCAGAATTCCTACTACCCGATCATCGGCATAATTACAAAGCTTGAAGTAAAGCGTGCTTTGGACCAAGACAGGGGGAGCTTCGTAGATGTACATACCGGAGTCAAGATGAAGCGCAGATCATGGCTTGCTCCACTTATCAAAACGAGAACGGTATCTGCTCAACAACATGGGGTTGCTGTGGTCACCTATCACCGGCAAGGTCACCCACGCCTCTGCAACACAATCGTGAGCATTGTCGATCTTGTCGGTGATGAAGACGACTGGAAGAACTGCGTGTACGTATGGTGGTCTGACACATTTGGCGGCAGAGCACCACCGCCCCATATTGTTGTCCACCGGTAAGACACGCCCAGACTCCTCCGGCAGCCGGTGATGGGGTCCCAAACGACGAGCGTCATGGGTTGAAAGCTCGTGTCGCCAAGGAGAACGCGGCCATGGCAGCAGTCCCACGCATCGTATCCCCCCCGGAGAGGGTTGAAAATTATACTCCAACAAAAGATACAACAAGGCATGGAAGTGATAACCATCCACTTCAAAACCTGAAACCAACTGCTACGACATGACCCAAAGTCAACTAGCATGACAACAACCACAACTGAAGTACATACACCGCAGGGACATCCACCACAAGCCTTGAGCCAAACCTAATGCACGAGTATAGGTGCATCATCTATGAGCAATGAGGCCACCTGCCCTGTAGCCAAACTTGAATTGACCCAACGAAAGAAGAGAGGCCATGGAGGTAAGCGGACACAAACTAGGGGGAGCCAAAGGATGCACACAAGCATCAAAGACGAAGCCAACCATGACCTGGGGGAGCTGGAGACATCCCTGAGCAGCGAGCCGAACCACCAATGATGCCCAATACCACAACAACCAGCGACAACACAACGTCGACCAAAACCACGCATTGACTGAAGATGAGCCGACGGGAAGTGAATGTGACTGATCCGATGAGCAACCACTAGATCTAGCCGGTGGCGTCCAAGAACCACGGGATCCACGACCATGACGACCTCAGTGGGGGCACTATGGGTTTTCGGGATCAGAGAGGAGACGGGGGAGGAACGATTCAAATCATGCTATGATTATCAACCTAACAATTTTGTAGTTACCCATCTGTCTGTGCTACAGTTACCGACATGACAATTATGTAGTTACCCAATTGCATATGCTACAGTTACCAACCTGACAATAGTATAGTTACCCAACATCGAATAACACACACATTATTGGTTTGATAACTACATAGTATAATTATCCATCATCTAAGTTAATAGTTACCAACATGTAAATTATGTAGTTACCTGGCTAGCCATGTTATAGTTATCACCACGACACAAATGTAGTTACCCACATGTGTAGTTCTTAGTCACCACCATAGTGATGATATAGTAACATGGTTGATTGGGTAAGATTTAGTTTTGGAATCACATAACTTCTTGTGAGTAGTTCGTAACTCCTGACAAGCACATCCTAGTGAAATTTTAGTTTTAAAGTTGATAACCATTCTCGAACTGTTCGGAAACTCACACATTAATGGCTTGGTAGCTTCCAAGCTAAAAAAGGGTTGTCGAGAAAACCTAACTGAGATAACTTTATGTGATTACAATGTGTGGGACTTGTAATCCAAAAAAGTTACAACTTGTGAGCAATATAGTAGCTCTTATAGTACGGATGACAACTTCTATGCTAGAAAAAGATGTTGAAATGTTGCAAAAGTGTTCTAGTTTCCATGGCTGGATTACTATTTTGTGAACAACTCGGTAACTTACGTATTGCAGCTTGGTAACTTTTAGTCCAAAAAAAAGTCATTGAAACATATCAGTAAGGGATCTACTTTTGAAGATCTCTTCATGACAAATTTAATGATGAATAGAGATGGCGAATCAGACAGTTTGAGCTAAAAAATATTTTGACTTCTCGAAATAGCAAATAATCTTAGTGACATCGACATTGTTGTCTTTACTTGCATGCGTGCTTCCTTCGTGAAGAGAAGAGAGGGAGAAGCACCATGCTTATGTTAGATGTGTTAGGTACTTCTATAATAGCCTATGTGAACTTGTGTTAGATATATCACACCGCAACTTTTAATATAGACCGTTAAAATTTATAATCAAAGCATTTGATATTGTAGCCTATGTGAACTTGTGAAGAAGCGAGGTGGCTCATTTACCTTTTGTTTTAATAGTATAATAATAGTTATGAGTTTTAATCTAATGAATAGGAGCCATATACAATCTGATAAAATTGTTTTATCTTAATTTTAAAATACGAAACAACTTGTTTTTATCTTAATTTTAAAATGCGAAAACAACTTGGCGAACAAAACTATGGCGGGAAAATGATTAGGACAACTGAAATCGAACACACTGGAAACCATCTTGTGCCCAATTGAACCCTTCCATCACAGGTTGATAGGCCCTTGAAATAACAATGTTCAAGAAAGCATTTTTAAGTGGACGCTTTGACACCGAGCTATGGCGGAATGCCTCGCTTTGGCCTAGGCGAAGCATTAGGTGGCCAATAAGGTATTCCGGTGAGAAATTTGTCGTCTCTAGTGATAAATCGGCCTTCTCCGCCGCGAAATCGACAACTGTGATGAGAAATAGTTCTTCTCCAGCGAGGAATCGACAATCCCGGTGAGGAATAGGCCTTCTCCGAAGAGGTGACGACACCATGGAAAAGAAGGTTGCGGCTGCCTGCAGCAGAGAAGTATGCAAGCAAAACTCTAGTACTTAATTGGGCCAAGATGGGCCTTTTAAAGGCGGGCCTTAACTTTCTTCTAGATTTGCCATGTTTTCTTTCATAAGGTGGACTTTTTTAAGATGAACCGTGATTTGCACATAATGCTTAAGCATGCTAAGCGCCGAGCGAGTGCCTATCGCTTCACTTCCGCTTCACGCTTTCTTGATTTTTTTAAATAATGCTAGGTCCATTCGTATGGTTAAAGAGTGGATTTTCTATCCTGCAATGTAACTACACCTTCTATCTAGGCCATCCAACTTCGCAACAATATCCGTGTTGTCTTTACATAGAAATTTCTCTTTTTTGTTTCTTCCAAACAAGATAACATTTGATCATGAAACTTTGCAGGTCAACGGCATACAAGTACAACTCTGTGTAAGATATTTTCGATTTCTTTGAGGCAACAGAAATTTGTCAAACTATTAATTTTGTGCACGGCCACAACTTTCCCATGGTTAGATTGTTGTGCGATATCTGTCCAAAATGTGTACCCTGCTCCTCTTCATATAATTCTCCACCCGCGTCGGTCATCCGGATCAGAGCAGAAAACATCACATATAGGTCCTTCAGACGGGACCTATAACTCTTTTTTTTTTTGAGAAACACAGTGCAACACACACAAAGATCCTACATCTCAGCCACAAGCACCTCGTAGTGGACAGGTATGTCATACCACTGAAAGAATAGCGTTATACCATTGAATGAAGCCGTGCCAAGTCTAGGACTTGAACCCGGGTGGGTTGATTCCACCACAAAAAATATAACCATCTGAGCAATGCTTAGTTCGCCCTGAACCATTTATTTTAGAGCAAAGAAGAAAAAATAGTCAGGAGGTGACCAAATCTCAGAATACAGCACACAATATTCTGCACCAGTCTCCTCATCGACTCGAGCACGTAGTGCATGTAAACTTATGCATAAATCTCCAAGCTTTTTTTAAGGTACAAATCTCCAATTAGCTGATGATCATTACAAGTATTGTCAGCACATAATTTATTTTATCGATATATCGTTGAAACGCGTGTGATCTGGCGAGGTCGGAGCGTCTGCCTAGTGATACAACACATTGGGCATTTTGAAAGTAGAATTTCCGATACTTAAAATCCAGCTACAGTATCAAAATTCCACAACAAATTCCAAGTCTCCTTTTAATGATAGCACAATATTCTTACTTCTCCAGTAACTACAAAAAATTTGCCTCAAGATAGGAATGGAGAGAAAATACATGATGTGGTTTTTTCGATAAAGAGAATATATTAACATATAGAAGATCCCAGTTACAAGGTCTAACTAGAATTTTGGTGACCCGATGACTAAGATACATTGCATTGTGCTTCTCCCATTGTTCACAAACAATCACCATATCATCTTGAAATTCCTTTCAAAAGATAGGCATATTACTTCGCTAGTAAACTGCAGCAACAAAGCTTGCACCACCTTTTGTTTTGGTGTACTATGATAAATACTGATCACAATGAAGCGAGGGCCATCAAGCATTTAGATGGACCCACCTTCACTCAATAGGTGCGTGCGATACTTGTCTCTGATCGCTAGTAGCTCTCTAGTAGCATCCCCAATCTGCATGCGATCAGTTGGCAGTTCCTTCGAGCATAATATCCCAATGTGCAGCACTGAAGTGATGCATGCAGCTCTCATGGTTGTCCCTTCCTCCAGTGAAGATAATAGGCACAGATCGACCAAGTTGGTGGCTTGGTCTCTCAGTGCTATCTCGACGTAACTATGTAGGTTTAGATCTTGCAGAAACTCACCATCAGTTGGCCTTTTACCAGTGAACAACTCTAACAGCAGTATTCCATAGCTATAGGTATCACCATACACCGAGACTTCATTTCCTTGACCGTACTCTGGAAAAGAAATGTATGTGAAATTAGTTTCGAATGAGAAATTGGTATGGAAAAGATGAACATCATGGTTCATGGCAAACCTGGGGCAGCATATCCAATTGTTCCCCTTCTTGTAGCCCAACCACTTGATATCTCTGGGATGCTAGTATCATCCTGGTGCAAGAACCTTGCAAGTCCAAAGTCACCCACATGAGCAACCTTGTCATTATCAAGAAGAATATTGCTTGGCTTAAGATCACAATGAACTATTGGCACTGGCTTATTGTGGTGAAGGTATTCGAGTGCTGAAGCTACATCAATGGCGATGTCTATCCTTTGGGTAAGACTGAGCACCCCATGGCTCCCATCTTCCAGGAGATGGCTGTGTAGCCATTGATCAAGATTTCCATTCGGCATGAACTCAAATATGAGAGTTTTGAAATCTAGACCCCTGAAATCAATACTTGAGCAGACGGTCAGTATCTTCACAAGGTTTCGGTGTCTGATGCATCTTAAAGTCTCACATTCTGCAGCAAAGCTTTGAGATGCTCCTCGCTGCTGGAGGTTGAGCACTTTCACTGCGACAATCACTTCCTGATCTCCATCCATCATTGTTCCTTTGTACACAGAGCCGAAACTTCCTGTGCCTAAGAGGTTCTCAGAAGCAAACCCACTTGTTGCTCTCACTAATTCAGCATAGGCAACCCTCATATGCTGTCCACTATGGAGTGATGGAACCCTTCTTGTCTTTGTAAACTTGCTTCTTAATTTCCATCGTGCAAATAGTGCAAATAGCACTAAAATGATGCAAAAAACTGCGCTGCCTACTGAGATCAACATAACAAGCTTGTGAGGCCACTTCTTGGATGTATGATTTGAGCAGGGATGCAAGTTGAATTGGGGGATACCTCCACATAAGCCATAGTTCCCTTCGATCAGAGCTGCACTTGCATTCAGAAATAATCCACGTTTTGGAACTTCACCTTCAAAATTGTTGAATGATATGTTCAGGGTAGCAAGCCCCCGCATGTCCCCAAGGAAGACTGGGATGTCCCCGGACAAGTTGTTTCTTGAAACATCAAGAACTAGAAGGCCTTTCATCTGTGATATTGATGCTGGAATTGTGCCCTGAAGTAGGTTTCCTTCCATACTGAGATACTGCAAACTTCCACACTGAGCTAGAGAGGCAGGGACTAAGCCAGTTATCCTGTTGTCAGACACATCCAGAGATTCAAGATGCACTAGATTACTAACTTCTGGAGGAACTGTCCCAGTTAACTTATTGCCTTGGAGCTCCATGGAAACAGATAGTGTCGATATGAGGAAAATCTCTTTTGGTATAGGACCAACAAGCTGATTGAATTGTAGGTTTAGTGTCTCCAAAGGACAACTTCTAAGGCTGGATGGTATGGGGCCAGTAAGCACATTTTGGGCGAGGACGAGTGTATTCAATGCTGTGAGATTTCCAAGTTTTTGTGGAATTGGTCCAGATAAACTGTTGTCTGGCAAGTATAGTTCACCCAGGATCCCAAGGTTGCCAATTGATTCAGGAATTTTCCCATGTAGGAAATTACCTTCCATCTGCAAGTGTTGCAAGTTGACAAGGTTTCCAATTCCTTCAGGTATATTTCCCCGTAGCATGTTGTCCGACACGCTGAAATATCTTAAGTTTGTGGAAAGATTTGCTATTGAATTTGGTAGCACCCCTTCTAGTTTGTTATTGCTTAGAGTCAGGTACTGCAGCATACTACAGTTTGTCAGGCTAGAAATGAAGTCCCAATCTGCATCATTCCTTGCCTCTAGTTGACCATCTGAGAGAATCAGTATTGATAAGCTCTTCATGGTAGATCCAAGACATTTTGGTATCACTCCAGAAAGAAAGTTTTCATCCAATTGAATTGCTTCAAGCATTGAAGCATTGCATAAAGACTCTGGGATGGACCCATGAAATTGATTAAAGCTTAAGTCAAATAGCTGGAGTTCTGGACACTTATTACCCAAGTCATCTGAAATGGATCCCCTGAGTCTGTTGTTTTGAACGTCAAATTTTTGGATGAATGAAAGATTGTAGACCGAAGGTGGCATATTACCCTCGAGTTGATTCTCTTTCAGATTAAAGTTAATGAGGGAACTAAGTTTTCCAAGAGAGTGAGGGATTGAGCCTGTAAGGCTATTAGATGCGAGAGAAAGGATGTTGAGGAGATTCAGATTTCCTAAGGATTCAGGGATGCTACCAGTTAGGCCATTTGTTTGGACATCTAGAACTAGTAGAGATGAGAGATTTCCTAGGGTAGGTGGAATCGGCCCGGATAGCTGGTTGTTTGACAGATACAAAATCTGTAATTTCTGAAGGCCTCCAAGAGAGGCAGGAATAGAACCAGACAGGCCATTGAAATAAAGATCTAAATAGGTTAAGTTTTTAAGATTTCTAATTTGCGTTGGGATTTCTCCTACTAGCATGTTTGAGTTCAGAACAAGATGGGTCAGACCTTTCAGGTTTCCAATCTCCACAGGGATACTTCCTGTAAGGTTGTTGTATCCAAGAGCCAGTACCTCAAGATTATGCAGGGATGTCAATTCCCGGGGCACTGGGCCTGTATGCATGTTGTACATCAGACCAATAACTCGAAGCTGTACACAAGTGGCCAATGTCGGCGGGATCTCCCCGCCGATGGAGTTGTTGCTGAGGTTCAGATACTCGAGTTGTACGAGATGCCCATCTCTGATGGTATGGTACCGTAAAAAGCGATTCTCTTTAAGACCAAAATGCCTGAGGTAAGTCAGATTACCTACGGAAGAGGCAATGATGCCAAGAAGGTTGAGGCCGTGAAGATCCAGTGCTATGACACGGCCGCGGCGGCGGCCACGCGTGCCACATGCCACTCCGCACCATTGGCACATAGGGATCGACTGGTTTCCCCATGAATCCAGTGCTTGGAATGGATCTCCTTTAATCAGAGATCTGAATGACATGAGCGCTTGGTGGTCAGTGGCGCTTGTTGTGTCTGTTTCAGCACTGGACAAGGTGGCTACATGAACGGAGTTAGCCAAACATGGGAGACAAAGGGAGGCAAACACCAAAACCTTCATGACTAGCATGATCGACATGTTTAGGCGACTCAAATAAAAGCTTGGTGTGCAGACTAGAAGCTTGGTGTGCCTTATACATTGATTCTTTCTCTCTGCGGGGAATTTAGATGGTGATTCGTGACACGTTGAGTATAGCCGTCGGTTTCATGCTCGTCATTTTCAATCGCATATGACCGCAGACTGCACAGTGATCCAAGTCTACGCACAGTCTGGCTGGCCAAATGTCCTGTTCAAAACTCCCTAATGGGCACTACGTCTGCATCCACTAGAGCGATGCTCTATGGGCACGCCGATGAAAAGATGGCCTGACGTTGGACTCCATATCCGCTGATGCTCTATGGACTCTATATCACTTTGACGGGAGGTTCGTTATCAACTAGTGCGTTGAAAGCAGAAATTGCACCGATGGTGCCACTGACGGGAGGTTCATTATCCACTAGTGCGTTGAAGGCAGAAATTGCACCGATGATGCCAGTTTAGTCAGTGGAAGTGGGAAGAATAAAATGCACAATTACAACAGAAAGTTGTTGCAAAGGTGAAAGTTGAGTTTCACATATCAACTTAGGGCATGTACAATGGTTGATAAGACAGTCTTATCTTAAGTCTTGCATGTAATTTAAAGATGACAAAAAATTTATGCCTACAATGGGTTATATCTTAGCCTTATCTTCAATAACTAGTCATTCCTTAAAACATGGTGAGACAAATTGTGCTAAGAGATCATCTCTTGTCTTATCTTAAATAAGAGAAGACAAGCCTTTTCTTATGAGTTCTCTCTCCTCCACCTCATCATTTATCCTACGTGGCACTCCTAAGATAGCACCATTGTACATGCCCTTATAAATCTCACAATAAGTGTGGCCTTAAGCCCTAACCAAGGGGAATCCTATTCCCCGCGTACCGCAGGCGATAGAGAGCAAACGTGCAACCCTAGGACGCGAGCGCCCTGTGCTATATGGGCCGACCCATTCCGGTTTATGAATTATCATTTTTTTTAAATTCGTGAACATTTGTTGAAATTTGGAATATTTTGAACACTTGTGATTTTTTTAATTCCGAACATTTTTTAAATTTGTGAACATTTTTTTAATTTTTTTCAACATTTTTTAAATTCAAAACTTTTGTGAAATCCTAAACATTTTCTTTAAAGCAGAAAAATTAAAAATAAATAAAGAAGGAAGAAAAAAGGAGGGGTCGCCGTAATAGGAGCAACTAGTCCGTGAGCACCTCGCACGGGGTGGGGGTGTCGTAGTGGACACCGCAGGAGCACCCCAATGTGACATCTGATACGCCAATTATTGCCATGTGTCACGTGCTTGACGCATCCGTGGGTACATTCTTTTATGCGTTTTTTTGGTGTTTTCGGATTTGGGTTGTTTCTCAGGGTACATAAATCATTTTTTATTCTTTTTATTTTCTCTCGTGAAGTGCATTTTTTGTTTCACATTGTGCTTCTTCGTGCTTCCCAAAAAGTTGAAATACTATTATGCTTCACCATGAAGGACATGTGTGCCTTTTGAATTTTTTTTGAAAAACATAGTTATGCTTCACCATGAAGCACAATAGCGTGAGACACATCTACATTTCCCGAAAAGGGAAAAGCACAGTTGTGCTTCATGGTGAAGCTCACCCGAAAAGTGAAAAAACTAAAAATAATCCTTTTTTTTGTTCCGATCTGTTTTTTTTTCGCTTTTACTTGAGAATTTTTTTGTTGACCAACATATTAACATGGAATATAGTTTTGAAGATCTCGACACGAGAAACGCAACAATGAAAACAATTCATGATTTGAACGAGAACTATTTTTAGTTCTAGTGGAGGAAACGAAAAAGAAGACCTTACTACTCCAATGGCGAGCGACCCGTCCCCAACCCAGCCCCTCCCGGCGCCGGCCGCCGCGGCCACGCCGGCCACCAACCCCCTGCGCCTTCTGCTGCTGCCCCCCCACCGGCTTGCCTGCCGCCGGACTTCACCCCGCAGGTGGTTCCTCTTCCTTCAGGCGCTGCGTCCCTGCCGGTGCAGTTGGGCGCTAGATCTAGTTCGCCGGTCTGGGGGTCGCCGCCGCCCGAAGGCCTGGGCTCGGCGCTTGCGCTGGAGGAATTGGTGCCGGAGACGCCGCCTGAGCTCCAGGGCGCCCAGCCGCGGATCACATCCATCGTTGTTGTCCCGTCGCCTTGCAGCCATGGCGCCTCCTCCTCCCGCAACGGCTCTTCGGCGGATGCAGGGCGTGATGTAGAGAAGACCGGCGAGGATGGAAGCTTCGTTTCTACCGGCGTGGCCCGTGCCCCCGCCTCTCTGCTCAAGCCACCCCTCGGCGACCTCTCCTGCGTGGCTCCACGGAAGTCTTGCCGCTGCCTCGTCCCAGTCGCCGTGCGGCTTGCCGGGATCCCATCGATGCTCCGTTGCCTCCGGTCCGCCACCGTGCTCACGGCCGCACCAACGCTGGCGCGCCCTTCGTTCTCTGAAGCTCTGCGGCGCCTGCTGCCGCGCCCAGCCGCTCCATTCGCACCAAGTCTCCTCGCCGTGTGGTGGCTGCGCCTCCGCAGTTCCCCGCCGCTCTCGTCGTCGCATGGCCTCCACTAACCTTTGCCGCCCGATGGGGAGAAATTTGGCAGACGGATGTGCTGCAGCAGAAGGCCCTCTACGGTCCGCGGCGACGCTGCGGTCATTTGGCTTGCGGGTGCGCAGTCCGACACCTCCTGTCAGGCTGTGGCAGAGGTCCTTGCATCCGCGATTGGCGCAAACGTTACGGATATCAGAGTCATGCGACAATCTGTGGCTAATTCTGCGGGCGTTCGTGAGGTTGCGACCTCCCGTGCTGCTTCCCCAGCCACGCGTGCGGCTGCTTTGACCACGCTGGTGGGTGATTCTACAGCACGTGACGCTCTCCGCCTCTCTCCGGCCAGGCCCGTGCTTCCCTCGCCGTCTTCATCTGCATCGCGCCCTCCAGGATACGAGGCCTCCCCCGTGACGAGCTCCGCTCCACAGACGCCGCCCTTCCTCACGGACGCTTGTCGCCCCCTGCGAGACCGGCTGTGGAGGATGTCATGTCCCCTACAATCGAGACGGCTGTGGTCATCACGTCGTCTCATGCTCCTACTTCAGTGCCTCCCTACGAAGAGGTGGTGCCGCATGTGCTGGAGCCTATGTTCCAGAGACAACAGGAAGCCTTGCTCCCCTCTCCAGCTTGGACGCCTCCTAGGCCACCGGCTACGCGGCGCAAAACTTTGGCGGGTGTGACCATTGATCGCTCGGGCTGTGGCCCGCTGATCAAGCGATCCAGCACTAGGCTGTCGGCGAAGGCCCGTGCTCGTGCCCCTCCTGTTGCACTGCAGGTAGAAGCGCTGATTTGGCGCAACCTTGGCATTATTAAGGATGGTCTGGACATCACCGTTGCTGCTCTGGTTGCGCTCAAGAGTCTGTTCAAGGAAGAGATCTCCGACTCGACAATGGTGGCTTTGAGGAAGTTGTTCAAGCTAGACGATAAGGAGGCGGAGGCCATTGAAGATGCCTTGGTCAGCCACGGTGGAGAGCATGCTCTTGATCATGAGGAGGCGGAGCAGCATGCTGCTAGCTGAGCACGATGGCGCTGATGCGGCCCAACCTCAAGAGATGCATTAGTTTTAAATGTTAGAACAACCTGTTAACATTTTGTGTTGGAACGTGAGGGGTCTAAATTGTTTGGATCGTCAAACTACTGTGCATGAGACCATTGCGGCTTCATCCTGTCAGATTGTGTGCCTGCAAGAATCCAAGTTAGACAACGTCGACAAGTTTACTGCTGCATATCTGGGAGGTTTTCGCCTTCGTAGCTTTGCCCAGTTACCGGTTGTGGGCACCCGTGGAGGCATTCTAATGCTCTGGGATGATTCCATCATTGGCATCAATGACATTATGGCGCTGGAATTCTGCCTCTCCGCCTCGGTTACCCTGCGTGAATCCAGCACCACCTTCAAGATCACTACCGTCTATGGTCCTTCTACCGCCTCGAGAAAAGATGTTTTCCTTGCCGAGTTGATCACCCAAAAGCCTGTTTGTGGATCCAAGTGGCTGGTTCTAGGTGATTTCAACCAAATTTATAGGGCCCGTGACAAGAATAAGCGCAACATTAATAGAAGCCGCATCACTCGTTTCCGCAATGCCCTTCAATCCTGTGACCTCAAAGAGATTCACCTCCAAAATCGTCGTTTCACTTGGAGTAATGAAAGGATCAATCCTACCTTATGCAAGCTTGACTCCTTTTTCTGCAACGCCGAATGGGACATCCATTTCGACACCCATGTCCTTCATGCCTTATCTTCGTCGCTCTCCGACCATTGCCCACTCTTGCTTGCCAATGATTGTGGCCCTAGAAGGCCTCGGAGCTTCAAATTCGAAATTTTTTGGCCTTCCCTACCACGGTTCAATGAGATTGTGCATAAGGCTTGGAATGAGCATTCGGTGCACACTGAGCCTTACCAAGTGTTATTCCATAAGCTCAAAAAGACCGGTGTCCGACTCTCTGAATGGAGTAGAAGCCTCTTCTCCAAATCCAAACTCCATCTTCATGCTGCGCTTAGGATAATTCTTGAGCTTGATGTGGCTCAAGAATCCCGCACCTTAAGCCATGCCGAGCATGATCTCCGAGCTCGGCTCAAGAAAAGGGTGGTAAGTCTGGCGGTCCTTGAGCGTTCAAGAAAGAAGCAATGTGCCCGTATTGCCAATTTGCGGGAGGGCGACGCCAACACCAAATACTTCCATAGGCGCATCAATGCTAGAAGGCGAAAAAACCATATTCTCCGATTGAAGCATAATAATGGTTGGGTCACCGAGCATGAGAGGAAGGAGGAAATCATTCTCGAACACTTCTCCAGCGTCATCGGAAAGACAAATGCTAGAAAAAAAAGACTTCAATTGGGATCACTTTCATTTTGAGGATTGCGACCTTGGCAATCTTGATGATCCCTTCACACTGGAGGAAGTCCACAATGTCATCAAGCAAATGCCCAATGACAAGGCCCCCGGACCGGATGGGTTCACCGGATTGTTTTTCAAGTCATGTTGGGGCATTATTAAAGAGGATGTTATGCGGGTGATCCATCAATTTGGTAACCTCCATGTGGCCAATCTCCATTGGCTTAACTCAGTGAACATTGTGCTCTTGCCAAAGAAAGATGGGGCGGAGGAATTGGTGACTCTGACCTATTAGCCTAATCCATGCCATAGCCAAGATCATTGCCAAGTTGCTTGCGGTCCGTCTTGGGCCTCATATGGACAAGCTTATCTCCAAGGCTCAAAGCGCTTTCATCAAGAAGAGAAGTATTCATGATAACTTCATGTATGTGCTAATCTTGCTCATGGCTCCACAAAAGCAAAACTCCATCCATCCTTCTCAAGCTTGACATTCGGAAGGCTTTTGACTCCGTACGTTGGGATTACATTCTTGATGTCCTCCAACGAAGAGGCTTTCCTAGCAAATTTCGTGAGTGGGTTGCGGCCCTCCTTTGCACATCCACTTCCCGGATTCTACTCAATGGTGTTCCCGGCCCCCCTATTAAGCATGGCCAGGGCCTTCGCCAAGGAGACCCGTTCTCGCCCCTATTGTTCGTCATCGCCATTGACCCTCTCCAACAAGTGTTGGATTTGGCCACTGCTCATGGCTTACTCCATAAGATTAGAGGTCGTGGGGTTGTTTGTAGGACCTCACTCTATGCTGATGATGCAATGGTATTCATGGCACCCATCAAACAAGATATGGACAACCTGTCGTCCATCTTGCGCTGCTTTGGTGACGTGACCGGTTTAGAGACAAACTTCCAAAAAAGCTCCTATGTCCCCATTCGGTGTAGCAACCGCAACCTAGGAGAGATCCTCCATAACTTGCCGGCGACCCGAGATCACTTTCCCATCCGTTACTTGGGCCTACCACTATCCATATGGCAACTCAAGAGAGCAGATTTTCAATTCCTTGAAGATAAGGTTGCCGCAAGGCTGGTACCTTGGGATGGGCAGAACGTCACCACTACGGGTCGTGGTAGCCTTGTCAAGTCGGTGCTCACCTCGCAAGTCATCTACCATGCCACTCCACTTATCATCCCGCCACCCGTAATAAAGAGCATCAACAAAATCGAGAGGGCTTTCCTTTGGGCGGGAACAGACAAAATCACCGGCGTAAAGTGCTAGGTTAATTGGGCTACTGTGTGTCGACCAAAGCATCTTGGTGGATTTGGTGTGCTCGACGTTGACAAGTTTGCTTGGGCCTTGCGTTTGCTTTGGCTTTGGTATGAGTGGAAAGACTCGGACAAGCTTTGGGTGGGTATGGGGAACCCATGCGACAAGGTGGACATCAACCTATTCTACGCCTCTACCATCATCTCAATTGGCAATGGTGCCATTGCCCCCTTTTGGGGTTCCCCTTGGCTCAATGGAAAGAAACCGAAGGACATTGCTCCTCTCATTTACTTGGCCTCCTCGCGAAAAAATTGGAAAGTCAAGGAGGACTTGGCGGATGATGCTTGGATTCGCAAGATAAACCTCAATATGGTTCTGACCATGGAGCACCTTAGACAATTTCTCACACTTTGGGAGCAAATTCGCCACACCCACCTACGCGAGGATGCCATCGACGAGATAGTTTGGAAGCACTCAACAAGTGGTTTTTATTCATCGGCATCGGCTTATCACGCACAATTCATTGGATCTATGGGCACCACCTTCCACTTCTACATTTGGGGCGCTTGGGCTCCGCCGAAGGCGAAATTCTTTGCTTGGCTTGCAACCCGTAATAGGATTTGGACGGCTGACAGACTTGCTAGGAGGGGTTGACAAAATTGTGGACTGTGTCCGCTTTGCCAGCGTGTGCAAGAAAATGGAGCCCATCTTTTCTACAAGTGCCGCTTCACCCTTTGGATTTGGAACCTCATCAAAAATTGGCTTGGTCTCCATATGATTGACATGTCAACTTGGGACAATTTGCACTCTCTCTCGCTTTGGTGGAGAAACATGTCTGGAAGCAACATCCCCAATAGAAAGGCCATGGCATCCCTCACTATGCTAGTTGGGTGGACCATTTGGATGAGAGAAACGCTCGTATATTCAGGCACAAGTCAACACCTGCGCCGGTCATCTTCGACACCATCAAAAGAGAAGCTAGACTTTGGGTTACTGCGGGTGCACACAAATTGGGTAGCATAATGCCGGGAGAGTAATGGACCTCATGTAATATGTGTGGTGTAACAAACAAACTCTATTCTCCTTCTTAATTAATGGATGAGGCAAAGCTTATGCCTCCGTTTCGAAAAATAAAATAAAAATGATTTGAACGACTAGTTTAAGAGATAAATTGTTTTCAAAAAACATATCTATGAAAAAACACAAAGCTCTCATGTTGTGATAAGTGACACACTTATCACTATCAGTAAAGTGGTGGGAACGTCTCCTTTCATCAAATGTACACCGAACGCAGAAGGTTTTATATAAATTCAGAAAATGCGAGCATTGGTGTTAAGTCTACAACTTAGACCTAGGCCGGTATGTCCTCTTCGCTCTTCGTATTATCGTTTTCTTAGATGCTCTTCGTATTATGGTTGATGTCAGAAGTGAACTAAAACCAGAGGTATACTTTTCTCACCGGTTGGGTTTGGGGGCCTCTGTGCGATTGCTCCGCTTGCACGCACTTGTCGCGCAGGCCGGCTTAGCCGCAGCTCTCCACATGCGCCGCCCCTCGTCGCGATTCTGCTCGCAGCACAACATGGCTCTGCCGCCTTGCCGTTCTTGTCGCGTAGGAGCTCCTGGATGATTCCCAGCGCAGCCAAAGACCGCTACTAGAAGGACAACCGGCAGGTTGGTGCCATTTAATTTTGTGTGAATTTCCTCTTTGTTGTCATTTTGGTGGGAACTAAGGCAGATTCTGGTGCTGCTTGCGTTTATCTCTGGCCCATGGAGAATTTGAGGCACTAATCTTCGTTTTGTTCGCATCTCACACTCTGCCCGTAGGGTGTTTGTTGAAATTGCACTCTTGTGTGATGCAGCAAGTTAGGCACAACAGCGTTTAATCAAGCAGCCAAAACGAAGTAGGGATTAGTTATCGCCATGGCATTGCTGTACTTAACCAACAACGTTTAGGACTTAGTTATCGCCATGGCACTCTTGTACTTGTTGTCCAGCTTAGAGTCACAGTTACCACCATCGTATCAACATAGTTACCAAGTTGTCTAGATTAGACTATCATCATGACATGAAATTAGTGATACCATCATGGCATCGACGTAGTTACCTATCTTCTTCCTCTGTAAAGAAATATAAGAGCGTTTAGAACTTTTAGATCACTAGAGGGAGTATATCTTTTACGATTATGACCATAAGTCCATAACATCAATATAGTTACCCCGTGGTGGCAGGTGGTGGTAGCCCGAGCCGGCTCCCAGGATGGCGGCGGCGGGGCACCTCGTCGAGCTTAGGCTCCCTTGCCAGCCCACCCGTTCGCCGGCAGCGCCCTGCGCCAGCACGTCTCTGATGGCTGCCTGCTACGCTGCCCCTGCCCGCCCACCCTGCTACCGGGCGTTGCGAGCTCCTGCCACCGGCGATGTGCGTCCATCTCTCCCCCCTCCCCGCGTCAGATCTGGGATCCTGGCGAGGCATGTCCTGTCGTCGACTTCTTCTTTATTGCTGGCGCTAGACCTAGGGTTGGGGGTGGTGTGCTCCTCCGCTGGTCTCGG
The DNA here is from genome assembly GCA_021437245.1 of Aegilops speltoides. Taxonomy (NCBI): domain Eukaryota; kingdom Viridiplantae; phylum Streptophyta; class Magnoliopsida; order Poales; family Poaceae; genus Aegilops; species Aegilops speltoides. The sequence continues at coordinate 423,705,202 of CM038147.1, forward strand.
GCCGCCCTTGCTGGCGCCGCCACAACACTCTTCTCCTCCGAGTTGTGGCCTTGACTTCAAAATGATGGATTTTTTTGGCATGCTTCAGCGGCGCCTGCTGGCGTTCTGCAAGTGCTCGTGCCCTTGCGATGGACCCCTTGCTGGTGTAGCTTGGGACCCGGTGACCCTTGACTTGCGTTTTCCGGTGTCCTTAGGTTGCCGGTGTCTCTTCCAACGCGACACTGGCCCCGGCGTTCTGGAGGTTGCGTCTCCTCAGGCCTCGATACCAGCCCCGGTGACCTGGATCTGCGTCTCTTCCATTTGCCAGCTCGTTGGGATCGCCTGTCGCCACCACGTCCCCTCTATCAGCCCCTTTCGCCTCAGTCGACCCTCCAACCTCCCAACCCCGGCCACCTTGTTGCCTCTACCCTCATAATGTCCAAGGTTTGTGTGTCCGGGGCGTCTCCCCTTCTGGTGGTGGTGGCTTTTCGACCTACCTGTGACTTCCGACTCCGAGTCCTGGTCTGATGGCTTTGGAATTGCTCAGGCATAGGCCAAAGAGAAATCCTTTCTTGGCTTGCCGGTGCTGGCGGTGACACTGGCGTGTGTCGTCTCCTGCCTGGAGGCGTTGCCACGACATTTGCACTCCACTTCACTCGGTGGAGATAGGCTGTTGTCCCCGTGGACGCTTCTGTGGTGGCGATGAAGATGTTGTGATGGGATCGGCGAGGCTTCTACTGGATATGTAGTCGGCGATATAGGGGATGTCGCTGATGGGGAGGCGATGGGTCGCTTCGAGGTAGAACTCGACCATCTCGATGTAGTACTCCGGTGCAAGAGGGGCACGTGCGCTGGAGACTGGTGCCACCATGGTGCCATCCCCATCCATGTGGTCCAGATGGTGTAGCCCTTTCGTTCTTCATGGTGGTGGTGGTTATCACCATGGTATTGATATAGTTACTCATCTACCCTGCTACAGTTATCACCATGGTAGTTTTGTAGTTATCAAGTTCTCCCGATTGCTTGTTTGCTACCATCAAGGAAACGTGTAGATACCTGACAATTCAGGTTATAGTTGCTACCATGGCACTTATATAGTTACCCAATTGTTCAGACTACAATTACCATCATAGCACCAGTGCAGTTACCCACAATCAAAGTTACAATTATCAACATGGCAATTTTATGTAGTTGCATGATGCCCATGTTGTAGTTACGGGTATCTCGCGACACCATCACCCGGGCATGAGCTCACCTCGCTCTCTGCTACCGAGTCCCTGCTACCGCTTGTGCTCTACGGCTTGTAGTTACATAATTTGCCTCAAGATAGGAACGTAGAAAAAAACATGTGGTTTTCTCAATAAAGAGAATACATTAACACCAGGAAGATCCCCATTACACTATAAGTTCCAACTAGAATTTTGGTGAACCTATGGCTAAGATACATTGCATTGTGCGGCTTCCATTGTTCACAAACCATTTCCATATAATGTTGAAATTCCATTCGAAAGACATGCATATTAGTTGTCTAGTGAATTGCAGCAACAAAGCTTGCATCACCTCCTATTTTGGTATTATGACGAATACTGATCACAATGAAGCGAGGCCATCAAGCATTTAAATCGACCCACCTTCACTCAATAGGTGTGTGCGATACTTGTCTCTGATCGCCAGTAGCTCTCTCGTAGCATCCCCAATCTGCATGCGATCAGTTGGCAGTTCCTTCGAGCATAATATCCCAATGTGCAGCACTGAAGTGATGCATGCAGCTCTCATGGTTGTCCCTTCCTCCAGTGAAGATAATAAACACAGATCGACCAGGTTGCTGGCTTGGTCTCTCAGTGCTATCTCGACGTAACTATGTAGGTTTAGGTCTTGCAGAAAGTCACCATCAGTTGGCCTTTTACCAGTGAACAACTCTAACAGCAGTATTCCATAGCTATATGTATCACCATAGACCGAGACTTCATTTCCTTGACCATACTCTGGAAAAGAAATGTATGTGAAATTAGTTTCAAATGAGAAATGGTATATCAAAGATGAACATTGGTGATCAATGGCAAACCTGGGGCAGCATATCCAATTGTTCCCCTTCTTGTAGCCCAACCACTTGATATCTCTGGGAGGCTAGTATCATCCTGGTGCAAGAACCTTGCAAGTCCAAAGTCACCCACATGGGCAACCATGTCATTGTCTAGGAGAATATTGCTTGGCTTAAGATCACAATGAACTATTGGCACTGGCTTATTGTGGTGAAGGTATTCGAGTGCTGAAGCTACATCAATGGCAATGTCTATCCTTTGGGTAAGACTGAGCACCCCATGGCCCCCATCTTCCAGGAGACGGCTGTGTAGCCATTGATCAAGATTTCCATTCGGCATGAACTCAAATACGAGAGCTTTGAAGTCTAAACCCCTGAAATCAATACTTGAGCAGACGGTCAATATCTTCACAAGGTTTCGATGTCTGATGCATCTTAAAGTCTCACATTCCGCAACAAAGCTTTGAGATGCGCCTCGCTGCTCGAGGTTGAGCACCTTCACAGCGACAATCACTTCCTGATCTCCATTCATCATTGTTCCTTTGTACACGGAGCCGAAGCTTCCTGTGCCTAAGAGGTTCTCAGAAGCAAAACCACTTGTTGCTCTCACTAATTCAGCATAGGTAACCCTCATATGTTGTCCACTATGGAGTGATGGAACCCTTCTAATCTTTGTAAACTTGCTTCTCAATTTCTGTTGTGCAAATAGTACTAAGATAATGCAAAGAACTGCGCTGCCTGCTGAGATCAACACGACAAGCTTGTGAGACCACTTCTTCGATGTATGATTTGAGCAGGGATGCAAGTTGAATTGGGGGATACCTCCACATAAGCCATAGTTCCCTTCGATCAGAGCTGCACTTGCATTCAGAAATAGTCCACGTTTTGGAACTTCACCCTCAAAATTGTTGAATGATATGTTCAGGATAGCGAGCCCCGGCATGTCCCCAAGGAAGACTGGGATGTCCCCGGAAAAGTTGTTTCTTGAAACATCAAGAACTAGAAGGCCTTTCATTTGTGAAATTGATGCTGGAATTGTGCCCTGAAGTAGGTTCCCTTCCATATTGAGATACTGCAAACTTCCACACTGAGCTAGAGAGGCAGGAACTAAGCCAGTTATCCTGTTGTCAGACACATCCAGAGATCCAAGATGCACTAGATTACTAACTTCTGGAGGAAATGTCCCAGTTAACATGTTGCCTTGGAGCTGCATGGCCAGAGATAGTGTCGATATGAGGAAAATCTCTTTTGGTATAGGACCAACAAGCTCATTGAATTGTAGGCTTAGTGTCTCCAAAGGGCAGCTTCTAAGGCTGGATGGTATGAGGCCAGTAAGCACATTTTGGGCGAGGACAAGTCTATTTAATGCTGTGAGATTTCCGAGTTTTGACGGAATTGGTCCCGATAAACTGTTGTTTGACAAGTATAGTTCACCCAGGATCCCAAGGTTGCCAATCGACTCTGGAATTTTTCCATGTAGGAAATTACTTTCTAAGTGCAAGTTTTGCAAGTTGACAAGGTTTCCAATTCCTTCAGGTATATTTCCCCGTAGCATGTTGGTTTCCAAGCTGAGAGATATTAAGTTTGTGGAAAGATTTGCTATTGAATTTGGTAGCACCCCTTCTAGTTTGTTATGGCCAAGAGCTAGGTACTGTAGCATACTACAGTTTGTCAAGCTAGAAATGAAATCCCAATCGGCATCATTCCTTGCCTCAAGTTGGCTATTTGTGAGAAGCAGTACTAATAATCTCTTGATAGCTCCAAGACATTTTGGTATTACTCCGGAAAAAAAGTTCTCATTCAGTTGAACTATTTCAAGCATTGAAGCATTGCACAAAGATCCTGTGACGGACCCATGAAACCTATTATTGTCAAGGGAAAGGGTGTGGAGTTGCGGAAACTTATTACCCAAGTGATCTGAAATGGATCCACTGAGGTTGTTGTATTGCACGATAAAAAATTGGAGGGATGAAAGGTTATAGACAGAAGGTGGTATAGAACCTTCCAGTTGATTCCAGTTGATATAAAACGCAACAAGAGAACTGAGTTTTCCAAGAGTGTGAGGGATTGAGCCTGCAAGACTATTAGATGTGAGAGAAAGAACGTTGAGCAGACTCAGATTTCCTAACGATACAGGGATGCTACCAGTTAGGCCATTTTTTTGGACATCTAGAACTAGTAGAGATGAGAGGTTTCCTAGGGCAGATGGAATCGGCCCTGAGAGTCGGTTCGATCCCAGGTACAGAATCTGTAATTTTTGGAGGCCACCAAGAGAGGCGGGAACAGAACCTACTAGCATGTTTGAGTTCAGAAGAAGACGGGTCAGGCCTTTCAGGTTTCCAATCTCCACAGGGATACTTCCTGTAAGGTTGTTGTGCCCAAAAGCCAGTACCTCAAGATTATGCAGGGATGCCAACTCACGGGGCACCGAGCCTTTATGCATGTTGTTCTTCAGATCAATAACTCGAAGCTGAACACAAGTGGCCAGTGTCGGCGGGATCTCCCCACCGATGGAGTTCCTGCTGAGATTCAGATACTCAAGTTGTACGAGATGTCCAACCTCTGATGGTATGGTACCATAAAAGTGGTTCTTTTGGAGGCCAAAATGCCTCAGGTATGTTAGATTACCTACGGAAGAGGCAATGGTGCCAAGAAGGTTGAGCCCACCAAGCTCCAGTGCTACAACACGGCCGCGGCGGCGGCCACGCGTGCCGCAGGCCACTCCGCGCCATTGGCACATAGGGATCAACTGGTTTACCCATGAATTCAATGCTTGGGATGGATCTCCTTTAATCAGAGACCTCAATGACATGAGCGCCTGGTGGTCAGTGGCATTTGTTGTGGCAATTTCAGCAGTGGAGGTGGCTACATGCACAGCATTGGCCGAACACGGGAGACAAAGGGAGGCAAACATGAAAAACTGCATGACTACCATGATCGACATGTTTAGGCGACGCAAACAAAGGCTGGTTTGCAGACAAGCTAGGAGCTTGTGCTTATATATAGTGATTATTTCTTTTTCGTTTCTTCTTTTTGCAGGGAATTTAGATAGTGACTCGAGGCAAGTTGCCTAGAGCCGTTGGCTTCAAATTTGGCATTTTTAGTCCGAAATATCCCAGATACTTTTCTGAACTGAAAGATCAACATGACGCCGGTGCCACGGCCAAAGGAAAGAAAGAAGACCAAATTGTGGTGCTGGAAGTGCAGTAATAATGACCATATGACCGCGGACTGCATAGTGATCAACTACTGCTACGTCTGAGGCAAGTCTACACACAGTTTGGTTTGGCCAAATGTCCTGTTCAAAAACTCCCCTAAGCCCACGGCCACGGCGGTGCAACGAAAAGATTGCCTGACGCCAGAGTGCCTCAAACACAGGGGTTTGAGATTAAGTTATGTTCTTAAAGGCGCGGATTCCGTCATTTTTTCCAGATCAACAGGCACTCGCCCTACTCTATCTATATTGAGATGAAGCAAAATTTGTTCACATATTACCACTCAGCTGGCTATCGCGAAAACCCCAAACACAGGGGAAACAAAGCAGGGTTTAAAAATGACAGAAGCTCAAAGCACACTTAAATTATCAGGGAGGAGCACGCCTTAATTATCTCTTTTCAGCCTGTGACACATCCGTCAGTTTCCAATAGAAGCAGCGAGTTGCTGTGAAAAGATGACGAATGATGGGTTGAGCGATCGCTCAGCAACTTCTCAACAGCCTCCAGTTTCTACTTCGCGTGGAAGGAGATCAAATTTTCCTCGTCAGCATGCGCAGTGTCAGACAAGCAAAGTGTCAGATCGAGGACGAGAAAGTCTGTCAACACATCCGACAAGCAAGTTGGCCCAGTTGCAATTTTCCAATAGTACAAGCGACCAGTTGCTGGAACGATGGGTCGAGCAATTGCCCTGCAACTTCTGAACCACACCCCTAGACCCTAGTGGGTTCAGATTCTGATGGGAGGTAATTGAGCGGCCTGGACAGTTGTAGCTCCGAATTGAAGGTTTCCCACGGCGTGTTCACATGACTAGCCCAGCGTTTTGATTTTCGGTTTGAGGTTTTTTTCGCCCCAAGCTGAGAAGGCCGAATTTCGGCCGAAATTTGACTAAGATTTGACCAATTTCGGCCGAAAGATAGATTTCGTCCGAGGCCGAGATGGCCGAAATTTGTTTTTTTCGCTGGAAATCAAAACACAGGACTAGCCTCCCCCTCGGTGAAGGGGTTGGAGTGCTAGGCATAGCCTAAGGAGTGTGTACTATATCCGTCGGCCCAACATAAACGCCGACTCACAAGACCTGGCACATCTAGAGCCAGGGCTCCGCCTCCTCCTCCTCCAAGAAAGAAAGTTAGGGTTTGTGCCTCTCGCCGTCGCCGGCGCAGGTCCGCCTCGTCTCCGGTGGCCCTAGGGCCATGGAGGCGCGGTGGATCCTGGCAAGGGTCGGCGGGAGGGCTCCGTTTTTAGTCGTTTTTTAATCTCGTTAGGGTTTGTGTCCTACTCAGGAAGGCGAGACGGCGGCGGCTCCCCGAAAATGGAATAAAGGTCTCCCCGTCTAGCCCCCGTTCCGGCGGTGCGTCTAGCATCGTTGGTGGGCGTGTGGAGATGTGTCTCCGGCAGATCTATCTTTCGTGGATTTGCTTGAATCTCGTCGTTGTTCGTCTATGCTCGTGTGTCTTTGATTCGCAGCGTGTCAGAGTCGCCTGCAGAAGAGGCCGCTGCTTGGCCGCGGAAAGCATGAGCGAAAGGAAAAAGGAAGGGAAGCCTGCTTGTTGCGTGAGTGAATGAACAAAGGAAAGTGACATAGATTAATTGGAAATTAAGAGAGAGAGTGAGATTTGGGCCCCACTAGCTACTGCTGCTCCGGCTGCTCCGGCTGAGTGATAATCACATGGAGCGATTGCTCCACCAGTACAATCCTATGTGGAGGGGATGAGACCACCGTTTGCTATAGCCTCCATAGTTCATGCCCTTAAGGGGCTGTTTGGATTGTGATTATGGAGCTGTTTGGTTTTCAGCCACATATTGCCACACTTTGCCACACCTCATCTTAGGCAAGTTTGATCAAGTTAGGTGGGTGTTTGGTTCGTACCGTTGCCGAAGCCGTCGTTGCTGGAGTACCTATCTTATTACCCTAGTTGACTCGTTGATGATGGTTGATGCTGACGTTTGCTGCAACTATTTCATTGATTGTTTTCTCTTTTATATACTCCCTCCGTCACAGTTTAGAAGGCACAGTTAAATTTGCGTGCGTTTCCACAATAGACAAGGTTTAGGGCGCATTGCATTTATTTCTAGTAGCTAATTAGTACTCCGAAGTACTATTTCTATTTGCATGCGTAGTGTGAATGCTATTTTTTAGCTCATCTCATGACCAATAGATAACCACCTAGGTCCCAGAGAATTTCCAAGCGCGCTTTCTAAACCGTGACGGAGGAAGTATAATAATTAGGTCACGTGCATTCCGGGTGCCTTTAAGTAATTCTTGAGATTATGTTGGTCTTCAGCAGATGTAATTAATATCTTCTTAACATTAAGTATAGGGATAAGTATATTTTTCGTCCCTCAATTTTTTTGATAGTATAAAAGTGGTCCCTTTACTGTAAAACTAGTAAATCTTAGTTCCTCAATATTCAAAATCGCTCAATTTTTAAAACCGAATAAGTTTAGTCCATCCGGATGGTTTTCCGCCGACGTGTAGTGGTTTTGACTCTGCGCGCTGACTGTCGGCCATGACGCCACCCCTTCCGGCCGAAGCAGCGCCCTACTCACGGTCATACTCCTGCATGCACGTCATTGCATGTCACTGCAAGTGTCCAGCTGCGCGTCCAAGTTGTTCGCTGCACAAACTACTCGAGTACTGATGTTCACATCAGAGTGCACCTGAGCGTGTGAGTTGAGAGCTAGAGCACTGGCCGGTGCTTTTGGCCCGAGATGAATCAGCTGGGCATGTACAATGGTGGCATATGGATGCATATGCCGCATGACAAAAAGTATTTTGAGGCATCTGCATTTATTTTTTCTCCACAATGCAAGCTATCACTAGTGGGCCTCATTAAGAAACAAAAAATAAAGACTTTAGTACACATGCATCTCTGCTTTTCACTTCAACCTTTTCAGCTTTTGTCATCGGACCACACTTTTTCTCTTCAAGCACCCGTCTCCTGAAGAGGATCCCGCTTCCTTATCCGGACCTACTTTACGTCATATCCGATCCTACATGGCATGCGAGGCATCACCTTGAGGCTATGCATTGTACGTAAGCTAGTTGTCTGCTTTGCTTTTGCTGCGTCCATGCATCGACATGTAATCGTATCTACTACAAGCGAACCACATCAAGCTAGCGTTGCAAGCCCACTCTCGCCGGAAAGTCGCATTGCCGCCGTCGAGCAGGATGGCACCCGGAATATCCCGCCATCGGCAAAGTCAGACAGCCATATGTCGCAGTCGGCAAGCGCACTGTTGCTGCTCTGCTTGTGTGCCCACGAGGCGGCGTCGTAAGTGGCGACGGGGAGCGTGATGAGGCCCGCAGTGCGCAGCCTTTCCTGGCTCTCACATTTTTTCTTCTGTTGAGTGTACACCATAATACCACACCACATCGGCAAAGAAACAACCAAAAACAACACGAGGGACTAAACTTATCCGGTTTAAAAGTAGAGGGACTAAGTTTTGCTGGTTTTTAAGTTAAGGGATCATTTCTATATTTTCAAAAAGATGAGGGACGAAAAATATACTTTTCCCTTAAGTATATTATTATTATTTTCTAAAAATGTACAATTTCTACAATTGACTAGTTACCAAGGTTTACCAAGGTTAGATGACATTATTGCCAACACCAAGTGTCTAAACGGCGGAAATGAATAAATGGTAAAAAGATGGTTTGAAGAAGTAAATTCACACTCTAAACCAGGTACTCCCTCCGTTTCATAATATAAGATCTTTTTTGATAGTTTTTCAACCTAACATATAGCTTTAGAAACGATCTTACACTATGGAAAGGAGGATGGTTTTTTTTTTTTTGAAAAGTCCAACTTCGCTATCCGACCGTGGTGGAAGAGGCAAATTTGACAAATTTGACCTATAGACGAAATCAAATCATAGAATGAACTATCCGTGAAACTATTTCACGCGGCTGACCTTTTGTGTGACGCCCGCCACGAAGGCGCTACACTACGATGTGCAACGCCTCACGATAGGCGCTACACGCCAGCGTCGCACGTGTGATCAAAAATTACTAAGTCGTGTGCGGCGCCGAGAGCTAAGCGCCACACTATACTGATCTGGCGCCTAGCTCGTAGGAGTTGCACTAGTGCAGCGCCTAGCTCCCGGGCGTTGCACTAGTGCAATACCGAGAGCTAGGCGCCTTGCAGTCGGCCGTGTGAAATAGTTTCACGGACGGTTCATTTTGTGATTTAATTTCCTCTATAGGTCAAATTTATCAAATTTGCCGGTGGAAGACAGGGTGGCTCGATCGATCTCGTGGCAGCGGTTGACTTGACCTGACTTGACCTGTGTCAACGTGCACTCTGGCTAGTTTCATGTGCAGGGCGACGTCTTACGTGCAGGAGAAGGAGATCAACATCTCTTTTGTCCTCGAAAAAAAGAACTTCTCTTTGTCCTGCGCGAAACCGGCAGCGTGTTCGTCAACACGACAACACATGTTGATGGATGAGCAGTTGCCCCGAACCTTCTGACAACCCCCGCGTGACCACTTTATACTACGAAAGGTGCTGTCGTCTAATCAAGCCATTGCAGGCTCTGGTATAGGTAATCTACCAAGCTGTTTTCTCAAAGAGGGTGTTTGGTTGCAAGGAACTAGACTATTTTTTTATACCCCAGGACTAAAAAAAAGACCCTTCAATAGAGTCTTTTTCTAGTTTCTAAATAAAAAGTCCCTCCTGTTTGGTTACATAGGGACTAAAAGAGATTTTTCTAGTCTAGTCCCTGTAACCAAACAGGGCCTAAATCACAAAAAAAACATCACAATTAGTTGAAGTTTGACAAAAACCACCGAAACACTAAAAGTTTGCAGAAAATACTGATATTCAGGGGAGGCAATTCTCGATCCCAGTCATCCGGGGAGGCACTCCCGGCCGAGATCGAGCCTGATCCGCCGCCACCCGTCGGTTGCATGTAGAAGTGTGGCAACAGTGCTCGAAGTAGGCAAGGAAGAACCCACAACGTGACTAAGATCATACGTGAACGGTGGCGATCCTGTGCCTAGGGGGCGGCGCAGCTGGCGTTACGGTAGATATCAACGCAGAAGGACAACGTGATGGAGCTATGCTACGGCCCGTAGGGGCGACATAGCTGCTGCTTGCGTGTTGGTGCAATGGCGGTGAGGACCATAAAGCGACGACCCTGCGGTCCGAAAGGAACACTGCATCGTTAACCTATTGCTCGATTGATGGTGAGGCGCGCATACTCGGAAGCCAATTATCATGGGATCCAATGAAGTTGTGTCATATGAAGTTGGTCAGACCGGACACGGCTAGTCAGATCAAGAAAACGCGAACAGGCGTGATAAAGTATCGGTGACATGCATCATGCGGCTGGACAGGAGCGTTGTGCACGGGCGCGTGCACGGTGCGAGCGGTCGCTATAGCTGATGCGCAACCCAACCGGCCTTTGACGTTGTGATGTAGCTGATCTCGATGGATGATGGCGATGTTGGTGGAGTAGATGTGCGTTGTAGATGACATGCGGCGCAAACCGGTCCCAGATCAGAGAATCGAAAAAAGAAATGGCCAATCGATCGGCGAGAGAGAAAAACCCAAATCAACGAATCGGGGAAAAGATTCTCTCTAAGGCAATCGATCAACATGATGTTGGATGAACCCTAGCTATAGGTTGCGCAGCCCTCGGTGGAGATGATCCCGGGGACGGTGCGACGCGAAAGCTGTGGTGGAGCTAGGTTAGAAACTTGCGGCAGATACCATGTAAGAGGATTAGAGGGGGCAAAATTGGCGTAATACGGTGCATGTTGTATTGATCCGCGAGACGAGTATTATAGGGTACAAGACTTGGAGGGCAAGAAGCAAGATAAGATGAAAACAATTCCTATCTCATCCCAGATAATCTCTAACTACCAAATATACCTCTAACACCTGAACGCCTGCTACCTCGCCCCAGCCAGGGTGTCCACCCCGCTACTGAGCAGAGTCTTCAGCACGTGACTCAAAGATGGCCGGCGAGGATGCACGGGGGAAGAGAGGAGGGAGAGACCGACAGGTGGTCCCTTTGTTAAGTTAACATTTCAGTCAAAGTGCCAAACAGTGTGAGTTTTCTCAGCCGTCATCACTTACTATGGGACCCATTGGTCAGCTTTCATGTCAAAACACGGTCCACCGAGCAGTTAGGTTCTGGCAAAAATTTACCCAAAAACGTTGGTCGTTGCAAACTTTTAGGACTTCTTTGGTTTGTAGGAAATTATAGGAATTCTATAGGATAGGATTTTTCAAAAAAAAAAACTTTTAAAGCCTTCAGTTTGCAGAAATGGATTCCTATTTCTTTACATTTCAAAGGAAAAAAAAATAGTCTACACTCAGGCTTCGTTAGGTGCAGAGGTTGAGAAAATGTGGGAAACTGGAAAACAGACGAACGCCCTGGGAATAGCCTGGTAAAACTCTGGATTAGGAGTCTGTAGGAAAACAAAAAAGATGTGCTCGGAAAAGCAAAGGATGGCAAAGCTTTCTGTAGGTCCCACTAGTACAACTCATGGTCAGGCTATCTCCTCATCCACTCGTGTGATGCCTCCATCTGACATCAGTGGGGTCATACAAAGCATGGTAGTGCTGGTGCATGCAGGTGTAACTAAGCTTTCCTGTACTTTGCCTCGTGCTTCCGCCCCAAAAAAACTCTAGCACTGGATGTTTTCTTTCTTGTAAAACTGGAAGCCGGAGCAACTTTCTTTGGATTTGGAGGAGCTCTGTGACGCCCGGATAATTAAGCTACAGTAATCCCACGTTAAGGATGCCGAGTCACCGTGATTACTTTTGTTAATCTCGCGTTAGTTCGAAACCGATTCAAATTCAAAATTCAAAATCAAGCAAACAATAGAAGTTTTCCAATATTAAAACTAAAATGTTCAATAAATAGTAGATAAATCAGAGGCTAGGATAAAATTGTAAACAACATTATTAAAATTTGATAAGCCATTTAAACAACCTGAAACAGTGGCTGAATACATTATTTAGTAACCTTTTAATTAATTCTAATCTTATGTGGAATGGTACCCGGACTAGTTTTTGGTGCTAGGATCTAATGCACTGCAATTTATGAGATAGCTCCCATATTTTATAAAAATCAATTAGGTGCTAAACATTTTTGAAAAACAGAAAAAAAGGATAAATAAAAAGAAAAGAAATAAAACAAAGCAAAACAAAAAGGACCCCCCCACCGCGCTGGGCCAACCGGCCCAGCTAACCAACCAGTCGGCCGGCCCATCCCCGCTGCCCCCTGCTTAACCCAGGTCCACCCGACCGAAACCCTAACCTCCCACTTCTCTCCCCCGATCCCCACTCTCCCCTACGCCCGCTCCTCTCTCGCCACGATCCAGATCGGGCGCCCCTGCGCCGATCGACACCGACCCCGTTGCCGCTCGGACCCCCTCGCCGGACTACCTCTGCGCCAAGCGCCGCCCTCCGGCCTCGTCGCGGCTCCTCCTCGTCGACCCGGGCCCTCACGATCTGCGCGCTTGCTGGCCGGCGTCGTCGATGCCGCCTCGCCATCGCGGAATCCGCCGCCTCAACCACCACCGGCCTCCCGAGCCTTCCTCGCAACGATGTGGCGGTTGTCGCCTCTCCCTTTCCCTTGTCCCGCGGCGCATGCCCGTGCATCGCCGTTGTTATCTGTGCTTTACTATAGCGCGGTGGAGCTCTACTCAGCCGCGCCGTGCTTTCTTCTCGTCGCGACTACCGCGTCCCCGCGCCAGTCCACGCGTGCTAGCGCCCGACTCCACTCACCCGCCTCATTGCCCGTCCCCCAACGCGCGCAGCCTACTATCTCTTGTCATGGTTGCCACCTGTTGAGTTCGCTTTCTGCCCAAGCTGCGTCGCTGAATCAAGCGCCGCCGCCGCTCTGAGCGCGCCCCAATCCCGCCGCCTCACCTTCGCTCGGCTGGCGCCTTTGCAAGACCGCTCGGGTGACATCCGCACCGACCCTTGAATCCGATAGGCCCCTAGGGCCTATGACAAACGGGCCCCGACTTTAAGCGTTTTTAAAGAAAATAAAATAAAAATGAATAATTAATTAATTAATTAGTGAATTAATTAAGTTAAATAATCATGTTTAGTTAACCTAATTAACTATTGTTATTTAATTAAAATGGTAATTAGATTAGATAAATCCTAATTAGTATAAACAGAGTATGACATGCGGGACCCACACGTCAGATTGACCCAGTCAACGCCCTGTTGACTGCTGACGTCATGCTGACGTCATGATGACGACATCAGCATGCACTATTCTGGATAATGCTGATTTAAAATAATTAGGTAAATTCTAAAAATGATTAAATCTTTTAAAATTAATGTAAAATAAACCGTAGCCCGGATGGAAAAACTTTGTACATGAAAGTTGCTCAGAACGACGAGACGAATCCGGATACGGAGCCCGTTCGTCCGCCACACATCCCTAGCATAGCAAACACGTAACTTTCCACCTCCGGTTCATCTGACCGAAAACACAAAACACCGGGGATACTTTCCCGGATGTTTCCCCCTTTCGTCGGTACCACCTACTGCCGCGTTAGGGCACACCTAGCACCGCGTATTGCCATGTTATGCTTTGTGATGCTTTGATTGCTCTGTTATTTATTATGTTCCCCTCCGTTACTTCTTTCCGGTAGACCCTGAGACTGCCGGTGACCCCAGTTCGACTACGGAGTTGACGACCCCTCCTCTTGCCAGAGCAACCAGGCAAGCCCCCTCCTTGATCACCATATATCGCCTATTCTCCTCTATACTGCTTGCATTAGCGTAGTGTAGCATGTTCTTGCTTTCGTGATCCTATTCTCGATGCATAGCGACATTGTTGCTACATCTGTTGATACCTTACCGCAATCCTAAATGCTTAGTATAGGATGCTAGTTTATCATCATTGGCCCTACATTCTTGTCGATCGCCTTGCTATACTATCGGGCCGTGATCACTTGGGAAGTGATCACGGTATATACTATACATACATACATACTATACAGATGGTGACTAAAGTCGGGTTGACTCATTGAGTACCCATAAGTGATTCCGATGTGGAAATTTGAAAGGATAGGTGGCTCCATCTGGTGGAGGTGGGCACAGGTTCCCGACGGCCCCGATTGTTACTTTGTGGCGGAGCGGCAGGCAGGTTGAGACCACCTAGGAGGCAGTGGGCTGGCCTGTTCGGCGTTCGCGGATACTTAACACGCTTAACGAGATCTTGGTATTTGATCCGAGTCGGCCATTTGGTCTATACGCACTAACCATCTACGTGGGAGTAGTTATGGGTATCCCGCGTCGTGGTATCGGCGAAGCCTTCTTGGCGTCGGCACGACGAGGCGGCGCCGGATTGGACTGCGCTAACGCAACTTCCTTTGTAATGGAGGTTGCTAGGTGCTGCGGCCGCCCTGCATAGCAACTTGGTGTGCAATGGGCGATGGGCCGGACCCTGGCGCATAGGATTTAGACCGCGGGCTGACTCTCTGTTGTGCCTAGGTGGGGCTGCGGCGTGTTGATCTTCCGAGGCGGGCATGACCCAGAAAGTGTGTCCGGCCAAATGGGATCAAGCGTGTTGGGTTATGTGGTGCACCCTGCAGGAAGTTAATCTATTGAATAGCTGTGTCCCTCGGTAAAAGGACGACCGGAGTTGTACCTTGACCTTATGACAACTAGAACCGGATACTTAATAAAACACACCCTTCCAAGTGCGAGATACAACCCGGTGATCGCTCTCTAACAGGCGACGAGGAGAGGATCGCCGGTAGGATTATGCTATGCGATGCTCTGGAGATGCTACTTGGAGATGCTACTTGGAGATGCTACTTGGCGATGCTACTTGGAGGACTTGATCTACTCTCTTCTACATCTTTGCAAGGCGGAGGCTGCGAGCGTAGTCTTGACGTGATTAGCTATCCCCTCTTATTCGGCATTCTGCAGTTCGGTCCCGATATGGCCTCCTTACACATATACCCATGCATATGTAGTGTAGTTCCTTGCTTGCAGTACTTTGGATGAGTACTCACGGTTGCTTTCTCCCCTTTTCCCCTTTCCCTTCTTTACGGTTGTCGCAACCAGATCTTTGGAACCAGAGCAGACGCCACCGTCGATGGCGACTACTACTGGAGGTGCCTACTCCTACATGCGGGCCGACGATGACCAGGAGTAGTTTAGGAGGATCGTGCGGGAGGCTGCGCCTCTTCGATCTGTATCGGTTTGTGCTAGCCTTCTTAAGGCAAACTTGTTTAACTTATGTCCGTACTCAGATATTGTTGCTTCCACGACTTCGTCTATGATCGAGCACTTGTATTCGAGCCCTCGAGGCCCCTGGCTTGTATTATGATGCTTGTATGACTTATTTATGTTTTAGAGTTGTGTTGTGATATCTTCCCGTGAGTCCCTGATCTTGATCGTACACATTTGCGTGCATGATTAGTGTACGATTGAATCGGGGCGTCACAAGCTCATTCTGCACATCGAACCCAGTGTGGGAGAACTTTCCTTCCTTTTTGATTCCTGCAAGTTTTCCGAGCCTCAATTGAAAAATTCCTCATTTCCGACAATTTTTCTACTCCTATAGCATTCCTTCTACTATGAACCAAAGGAGGCTAGCGTTTCGGTGGTTTTCAACAAACTTTGGCGCAATTACGGTGGTTTTTTGCGATTTTTTTTTAGAATCACAGGGGGGAGTTTTTCCACCTGAATATATTACTCAAAGTGGCCAAAATGCCAGAGTGGTGATCCAGTTTATAAAGAAAACCGGATCGAAAACCTTAACAAATTAACCCCGTTTGTAAGGGAAACCGGGCCGAAAACCGTACAAGGCATGACCTAGCTAGCAAACATAAGACCATCACCATGAGAGACACAAGTAGATGTGGGGTATCGTCGAGAGATCACAATACCAGGACTTTGCAAACAGGTGAACGCATCGGCGGGCATACTGGCCCCATGGCACAACTCAGGAGCATCCACAATCAACTAGTGTCATCCCAGACACGAACCTTGACCGGGGCTCCGCCACAGAAAAACGGAACAAATAGCAGTTCGAGAGGCATCTTGCGCCATCCTTGAGCAAAGATGAGTCGATCGAGACAACACCAAGAGTACCAAGCTCGCCGCAACACAACGGTAACCATGAAAGGGTCTTGAGCAACCATTACCAACCTGAGCCGCACGAGAACACCACCACCGTACACGAAGAGCTCCAATCAACCGAGACCATCCATGATGCCTCAAGGCTATTGGTGCAGTCGAAAGGCAACGAGCGACCGAGTCCACACCCGGACGAACAGTCACACATAGCCGAGTCTACATCACAACAGCGGCACCGTCGGCGAAGCCGAAGGGCATCAAGAAGCCGAGTCTACACCCGGATCGCTTCTCGGAGCACACCAGCGCAAGCCGGCCGCGCCACCACCACCGTCCAACCCGCAGTGAGCAGCCACCACACAATCCACCAAGCTGATGCCTTCAGGAAGGAATGTGACGCGAAAAGCGCCGCCATCGGCCGTTCCGGACGGACCAGGAACATGGGTTTCCCCAGGAGCCTCGAAGGGGAAGTCACCATGACAGCGATGCCTCCAAGGAGGTAAGCGGCACCCGCGGGCGTCACCATCGCCGGCTCCGACAGGAGCAGTGGCTTTCGCCCAAGTGAGCAGACCACCTCCGAGGAGCACCGGTAGACTGCGAATCGCTGCTCCCTGCACCACCACAGAGCAAGGGTCACTGCAGCCCGCCGCCGCACGTGACCAAATCCGGTCCACCGTAGGCCAGATCCACCGCAGTCAACCGCACCTCGTGGAGACCACCGGCGGCCAACCACCAAACGAGGCCACAAATCCATCAATGGCCTTCCGGACGCACAGCCACCGGACGCCGCGCAAGCCACCGTGCACTGCCAAGCACCATGCTGACAGGAACGGAGGAGCGCTGCCCGAAGCCAAGAACCGTCGTGGTTCTGAGCCGCGACCAAGCAACATAAACATCAGCGCGCCCCATGCACGCCAGCACAGCCGCTGGAGACCGGATCTGCATCACTCACAGCTGGGGCGCTCTTCGGTGACAACCCGGGCCCCCGACCCGCCCAGCACCACGTCCTGCCGCGCCCCGCGACGCCCTTGGCCGCAAGCCACCACCATCAACAGCAGCAGCACTGCTGCACCTCCACGCGGCGGAACCGGCCGCCGGTGCACCGGCTGAGCTCCATGCCGCCCCTGCACGCACATGCTGCAGGCCCTGCACGACCCAAATCGGGCCCGCAGCACCGTCGCGCGCGCCCCGCGCCGTGCCCTACACTGCTGCCACCCCACGCTGCACCGGAGAACCACGAAGCAGGAGCCACCTTGCCACAGCCCGCCGGAGCGCCGCCCGAGACCAGCCGCCATCGCGCCACGCAGATCTAGAGCAAGTTAACCACCGGGAGGGGCGCTCCTCCCCCCGCGAGTGTACGAGGACTAGGTCCCACCGCCGCCGGCCACCAGCAAGCTTTGCCCGGTGGCGTGCGCCGACGGCGGTGGATGGGGTTTCCGCCCGAGCCGCCCCTAGGAGGCGACGCGGGGGCCGGGGCGAAAAACTTTTTTGCGATTTAGTTGTTTCCTCACCACTGTCTTTACTCTTTAGAGGCTTGGTGTCGGCGACTTGGTGCTGCCAATAATATCACCCTGGTGTGGTAGCTGTACGAATTGCATGCCAATTTATAGCCATTCTTCCTGATCGAGCCTCTAAAGATTGCGGAAGAAAACATGCAGCATGCTTGAGATCTGCCGCTGCCTGATCATGCATGATGGATGAGGCGCTGCTTCGACTGGGTCACCATCCTTCAGCTGTTGTGTACATAGAACATGTGAATTGGCTATACAAAGGTGAAAGGTATGCCTATTATTAGGGCCTCGGAAAAGGAACTACAGATATATATTGCAATCCTCACTGCATGTCTAGGGTCTCATTGAGAATGTGAAGTTGACTTGAAAGGCCCAACATGCGATTTCAATCCATTCAAGCTAATCCCTCCTTTTTGATTTATTGGGCTCATCTCATTTTCTTGGTTTTCCATATTATTAGTCTCATTTCACTTCTTTCCACCACATGTTCACATTCCAAAGTGCATTAAATTATGCATGCAAGGATTAAAAGAAACCAATCAATGCATATATCCATTTGTACTCATTTAGTGGTCATCCATGCATACACTATAATTAATGCAGATTAAAATTTTAAGTAATTTTGTAAACCACGAGATACATTCCTCCACTCACCATCTACCTTGATTGATGAGATTTCAGATTTAAGCCCTATAAACCGAAAAGGATGGAGTATTAGGAATAAATACCACGCAACACGTTCGGACCGCGCAGTCCAGATGGTTGCGGGTGGTTTGAGGATCGGCGTTGGAGATGCCTTTGGGCCCCTCTGCACCAACACTCGACCCCCAACAAGAACAACCCTGTTGCACCTTCATTGTGATATTCTTTCGGGTCGCTAGTTCTCCATTTCATCTTTTGGTCATTTTATGACAAATGGGGGGGATATGAGTTAGTCTTCAAGCGGGTCTACTATATGGGCGGATTTTGTTGAAGTTACAACTCTTGTTCTTCAGTTGAGATTTTATTGTAATGAGTTGTAAACTTAAGGCTCGTGGTGGTTTGATACTTTTGAACTGATATTTCTTCATGCTCCTGCAAGTTAATACCATATTGGTCATTTCACCTCGGGTTGCGTCCCGGTTATAAATAACCAGCCCCTACCATCATTTGTTGGTTGGCTTGATGCGGCTTGAAATACGTCGGTATTTGCTCAAAGAGGAAGGGATGATGCAACACAACTACGGTAGGTATTTCCCTCAATTAGGAAACCAAGGTATCAATCCAATAGGAGAACCAAGCCACACTATGTAAACGGTACCTGCACACAAAGAACAAATACTTGCAACTCGACGCTTATGAGGGGTTGTCAATCCCTTTTAGGTAATGGCGTCATAAATTGGCGAGTTGTCGGGAGACTTGACTTCATTCTCCCCGGCAAAAGAGAGGTAAAATTGTGATAAATTGGATAAATAGATCTCGAATAAATGCGAAAATAAAAGATGCAAATAAAATATGCAAAAAAGTATTTTTGGGTTTTTGAATAATAGATCTAAAAATAAAAGCAAATGAAAATAGATCTCAAAGGCAAATAATAGATCGGAAAGAAAATATGATAAAGAATAGTTCCAGGGGCCATAGATTTCACTAGTGGCTTCTTTCAAGAAGCAGCGTCCAGGCAATGATCAATATATAGGCATCACGTCCAAGATTAATAGACGACTCCTTCCTGCATCTACTACTATTACTCCACACATCGACCGCTATCCAGCATGCATCTAGTGTATTAAGTTCATGGAAAAACGGAGTAATGCAATAAGAACGATGACATAATGTAGACAAGATCTGTTCATGTAGGAATATACCCCATCTTGTTATCCTTAATAGCAACGATCAATACGTGTCTTGCTGCCCCTTCTGTCACTGGAAAAGAGCACTACACGACCGAACCCATCACAAAGCACCTCTTCCCAACGAGGCTATAAATAAACATGCATATAAGAGATCAAAACTCAAATAACTTTCATGGATAAAACAGATCTGATCATAAACTCAAAGTTCATCGGATCCCAACAAACACACCGCAAAAAGAGTTACATCAAATAGGTCTCCAAGAGACCATTGTATTGAGAATCGAGAGAGAGAGACAGAGAGAGAGAGTCATCTAGCTACTACCTACGGACCCATAGGTCTACAATGAACTATTCACGCATCATCAGAGAGGCACCAATGAGGAGATTTGGACATTTGGACTTTTATATGATTCAACTAATAGTGTAATTTTCACATGAAGATTTCAATACTCAAGCATATCAACAAGCAACCATGTTTTTCAAAATATCAACACTAAAAAAAGTTATCCCTAGCCCATCATGCTCAATCATTGATCCATTCAGGAAACACACTCTCATATTAGCTACATCCAATGCTCAAGTACGATCATAGTGCCCCTTAGTTGGTGCTTTATAAGAGAAGATGGAGACTCAAATAAAAATAAAAATTGCATAAAGTAAGTAGAAAGGCCCTTCACAGAGGGAAGTAGGGATTTGTAGAGGTGCCAGATCTCAAAGCTTAAATTGAGAGATAAAAAATTGAGAGGCATACTTTTCCCGTGAACGAAAACAACCGAGTAATTCCCAACACTTTCCATGCTAGATATATCATAGGCGGATCCTTGATCTCAGACTCCTAGATTCGCCGCACATAACGCATGTTAGTCTCATCAAAGGAGTCGTCCAATTCAATGGTAGAACTCTCATTCTCCCCATTGAACAGCTTGTCGAAGTACTCCTGCCATCTATGCTTAATCTCCTCGTCCTTCACCAAGAGTTGGTCTGCTCTGTGCTTGATGCATTTGACTTGGCTAATATCCCTCGTCTTCCTCTCTCGGATCTTGGCCATCTTATAGATGTCCCTTTCACCTTCCTTCGTGCCTAACTGTTGGTAGAGGTCCTCATATGCCCGACCCCTTGCTTCACTGACAGCTCGCTTTGCGGCCTTCTTCGCCATCTTGTACTTCTCTATGTTGTTTGCACTCCTATCCAGGTACATGCGTCTGAAGCAATCTTTCTTCTCTTTAATTGTCTTCTGGACATCATCATTTCACCACCAGGTATCCTTATCTTCGCTTCTCCTTCCCAGGACTCTCCAAAGTCCTCCGAGGCCACCTTACGAATGCAAGTCGCCATCTTCATCCACACATTGTCCGCATCCCCTCCTTCCTCCCAAGGGCCCTCCTTAATGATCCTATCCTTGAACGCCTGAGCTACCTCCCCCTTGAGCTTCCACCACTTTGTTCTAGCGATTTGGCACGCTTATCCCGCTGGACACGAATCCGAAAGCGGAAGTCAACAACCACCAGCTTATGCCGAGGTACAACACTCTCTCCAGGTATCACCTTATAGTCTAGGCACGCACGCCTATCTTCTCTTCTCGAGAGAATGAAATCAATCTAGCTAGAATGTTGGCCACTAGTAAAAGTCACCCGATGTGATTCTCTCTTTCTAAAGAGGGTGGTAGCTACAATCATGTCGTAGGCTAGAGCAAAGCTTAAGACATCTTCTCCTTCTTGATTCTTGATGCCATAGCCAAAGCCCCCATGTGCCCCTTCAAAACCCGTGTTAGATGTCCCACGTGGCCATTGAGGTCTCCTCCTATGAAGAGCTTCTCGCCGATCGGTACACTCCTAACCATGTCTTCTATGCCTTCCTAGAACTCCCTCTTGGTGTTCTCATTGTGGTCTACTTGCGGGGCATACACGCTGATAACATTGAGAACTAAGTCCCCAACTACCAGCTTGACCAAGATAATCCGGTCCCCACGTCTCTTACGTCTACCACTCCATACTTGAGGCTCTTGTTGATCAAGATGCCTACGCTATTTCTGTTTGCAGCCATCCCCATGTACCACAGCTTGAAGCCAGTATCCTCCACCTCCTTCGCATTCTATCCCCTCCATTTGGTTTCTTGGACGCAAAGGATATCAACATGTCTCCTCACCGCTGCATCAACTAGCTCCCGAAGCTTCCCTGTCAGAGACCCTACGTTCCAGCTATCTAAGCGAATCCTCCTAGGTTCCGCTAGCTTCCTTACCCTTCACACTCGTCGAGTCAAATGCAAAGACCCTTGCTCATTTTCCACTACATCCGTGCGCCGATGTAGCGCACCACTAAGGATGTGACGACCCGATCCTCGTTCACTTGCCAACGTATCCGGATCAAGATACGGCGCGCCACCAGGGGGTGACGGCCCGGCCCTTGCCCATTTGCCACCACGCCCGAGTTCTGGTGTGGTGCGTCGCTGAGAGGGTTACGCCCCAACGAAAATCTTTTGGATTTCATCTCTATAAGAGTGGCTGAGTTTTTACGTTGGCTCGCCAAGCCTATCACAACCCTCCTCCTTTACCCGGGCTTGGGACCGGCTATGTTGAGACAACATGATGTGTTTTTTTCAATAAAGAGAATATATTTGTGAAGATTGGTTTAAGCATCTTGACCTCGGTGCGAGGGAATGTGTTGCATGTTATAGGCAGGGGCGCACCTCCCTGTAGCGCATACATCGGAGAGGATTACAACTTGGAGAGGAAGAGAGGGAGATACAGATGGTGCGGTTACAGAAGATAAACGTAGCTGAACAACCTGCGCCTATCTATCTTAACATAACATCTCAACCTACTCTACTTAACCCTTCCTTCATATGCCACGATACATGGGATGGTACAGAACGTTTAACAATATTAAGGTAAAGAAGATCCCGATTACACTATAAGTTCTAACTAGAATTTTGGTGACCCGATGACTAAGACACATTGCATTGTGTTGCTCCCATTGCTCACAAACCATTGTCATATCATGTTGAAATTCCTTTCAAAAGTTAGGCATATTAGTTTCCTAGTAACTTGCAGCAACAAAGCTTGCACCACCTTCTGTTTTGCTGTACTATGATGAATACTAGTCATAGAGAAGAGAGGGCCATCAAGCATTTAGATGGACCCACCTTCACTTAATAGGTGTGTGCGATACTTGTCTCTAATTGCCAGTAGCTCTCTCGTAGCATCCCCAATCTGCATGCGATCAGTTGGCTGTTCCTTTGAACATAATAGCCCAATGTGCAGAACTGAAGTGATGCATGCAGCCCTCATGGTTGTCCCTTCCTCCAGTGAAGATAGTAAGCACAGATCGACCAGGTTGGCTGCTTGGTCTCTGAGTGCTATCTCAACGTAACTATGTAGGTTTAGATCTTGCAGAAACTCACCATCAGTTGGCCTTTTGCCAGTGAACAACTCTAACAGCAGTATTCCGTAGCTATAGGTATCGCCATAGACCGAGACTTCATTTCCTTGACCGTACTCTGGAAAAGGATTGTATGTGAAATTAGTTTCGAATGAGAAATTGGTACATAAAAGATGAATAACAGTGGTTAATGGCAAACCTGGGGCAGCATATCCAATTGTTCCCCTTCTTGTAGCCCAACCACTTGATATCTCCGGAAGGCTAGTATCATCCTGGTGCAAGAACCTTGCAAGTCCAAAGTCACCCACATGGGCAACCATGTCATTGCCTAGGAGAATATTGCTTGTCTTAAGATCACAATGAACTATTGGCACTGGCTTATTGTGGTGAAGGTATTCGAGTGCTGAAGCTACATCAATGGCAATGTCTATCCTTTGGGTAAGACTGAGCACGCCATGGCTCCCATCTTCCAGGAGACGGCTGTGTAGCCATTGATCAAGATCTCCATTCGGCATGAACTCAAATACGAGAGCTTTGAAGTCTAGACCCCTGAAATCAATACTTGAGCAGATGGTCAATATCTTCACAAGGTTTCGATGTCTGATGCATCTTAAAGTCTCACATTCTGCAGCAAAGCTTTGAGATGCCCCTCGCTGCTGGAGGTTGAGCACCTTCACAGCGACAATCACTTCCTGATCTCCATCCATCATTGTTCCTTTGTACACAGAGCCGAAACTTCCTGTGCCTAAGAGGTTCTCAGAAGCAAACCCACTTGTTGCTCTCATTAATTCAGCATAGGTAACCCTCATATGCTGTCCACTATGGAGTGGTGGAACCCGTCTTGTCATTGTAAACTTTCTTCTCAATTTTTGTTGTGCAAATAGTGCAAATAGTACTAACATAATGCAAAGAACTGCGCTTCCTACTGAGATCAACATGACAAGCTTGTGAGACCACTTCTTGGATGTATGATTTGAGCAGGGATGCAAGTTGAATTGGGGGATACCTCCACATAAGCCATAGTTCCCTTCAATCAGAGCTGCACTTGCATTCAGAAATAGTCCACGTTTTGGAACTTCACCCTCAAAATTGTTGAATGATATGTTCAGGATAGCGAGGCCCTGCATGTCCCCAAGGATGACTGGGATGTCCCCGGACAAGTTGTTTCTTGAAACATCAAGAACTAGAAGGCCTTTCATCTGTGACATTGATCTTTGGAATTGTGCCCTGAAGTAGGTTTCCTTCGATAATGAGATACTGCAAACTTCCACACTGAGCTAGAGAGGCAGGAACTAAGCCAGTTATCCTGTTGTCAGACACATCCAGATATCCAAGATGCACTAGATTACTAACTTCTGGAGGAATTGTCCCAGTTAACTTATTGCCTTGGAGCTCCATGGAAACAGATAGAGTCGATATGAAGAAAATCTCTTTTGGTATTGGACCTACAAGCTGATTGAATGCTAGGCTCAATGTCTCCAGAGGGCAGCTTCCAAGGCTGGATGGTATGGGGCCAGTAAGCACATTTTGGCCGAGGTCGAGTGTAATTAATGCTGTGAGATTTCCAAGCATTGGTGGAATTGGTCCAGATAAACTGTTGTTTGACAAGTATAGTTCACCCAAGATCCCAAGGTTGCCAATTGATTCAGGAATTTTCCCATGTAGGAAATTACCTTCCAAGTGCAAGTGTTGCAAGTTGACAAGGTTTCCAATTCCTTCAGGTATATTCCCCCTTAGCATGTTGCGTGATACACTGAAATATCTTAAATTTGTGGAAAGATTTGCTATTGAATTGGTTAGCACCCCTTCTAGTTTGTTATTGCTTAGAGCTAGGTCCTGCAGCATACTACAGTTTGTCAGGCTAGAAATGAAATCCAAATCGGCATCATTCCTTGCCTCTAGTTGACCATCTGAGAGAATCAGGACTGATAAGCTCTTCATGGTAGATCCAAGACATTTTGGTATTACCCCAGAAAGAATGTTTCATTCAATTGAATTGTTTCAAGCATTGAAGCATTGCATAAAGATTCTGGGATGGACCCATGAAACCTATTATTGTTTATGTCGAGTAGCTGGAGTTGTGGAAACTTATTACCCAAGTCATCTGAAACAGATCCACTGAGGTTGTTTAGTTGCACTACAAAAACTTGGAGGGATGAAAGATTATAGACAGAAGGTGGTATAGAACCCTCGAGTTGATTGATGTTCAGATAAAACTCAGTGAGAGAACTGAGTTTTCCAAGAGTGTGAGGGATTGAGCCTGTGAGACTATTAGATGTGAGAGAAAGGACGTTGAGCCGATTCAGATTTCCCAACGATTCAGGGATGCTGCCAGTTAGGCCATTTGTTCGGACATCTAGAACTAGTAGAGATGAGAGGTTTCCTAGGGAAGGTGGAATTGGCCCTGAGAGCTGGTTGCTCATCAGATACAGATGCTGTAATTTCTGAAGGCCTCCAAGAGAGACAGGAACAGAACCTGACAGACGATTGAAGCTAAGATATAACTTGGTCAAGTTTCTAAGATTTGCAATCTCTGTTGGTATTTCTCCTACTAGCATGTTTGATGCCAGATGAAGACGGGTCAGGCCTTTCAGGGTCCCAATCTCCACAGGGATACTTCCTGTAAGGTTGTTGTACCCAAGAGCCAATACCTCAAGATTATGCAAGGATGCCAACTCCCCGGGCACCAAGCCTTTATGCATGTTTTGCCTCATATCAATAACTCGAAGCTGAACACAAGTGGCCAGTGTCGGCGGGATCTCCCCGCCAATGGAGTTCCTGCTAAGGTTCAGATACTCGAGTTGTACGAGATGTCCAACCTCTGATGGTATGACACCGTAAAAGTTGTTCTCTTGAAGAGCAAAATGCCTGAGGTAAGTTAGATTACCTATGGAGGAGGCAATGGTGCCAACAAGGTTGAGTCCCCGAAGATCCAGTGCTACGACGCGTCCGCGGCGGTGGCCACGCGTGCCACAGGCCACTCCACGCCATTGGCACATCGGGATCGACTGGTTTCCCCATGAATCCAGTGCTTGGAATGGATCTCCTTTAATCAGAGACCTCAATGACATGAGCGCTTGGTGGTCAGTGGCGCTGCTTGTTGTGGCAGTTTCAGCAGTGGACAAGATGGGTGGATGCACGGCATTGGCCAAACACGGGAGACAGAGTAAGGCAAACACGAAAAACTGCATGACTATCATGGTCGACATGTTTAGGCGACGCATACAGAGGCTGGTTTTCAGACTAGCTAGAAGCTTGTTGTGCTTATATAGTGATTCTTTCCTTTTCGTTTCTTCTTTTGCAGGGAGGCAAGTTGCATGGACCCGTCGGTTTCGTCGTCCCGGATATATTATTTTTAAGGAAAGAAGACCAAATCATGGTGCTGGAAGTGCAGTACCAATGACCATATGCATGACCGCGGACTGCACAGTGATCCACTGCTGCTACGTCTGTCTATAGTGACCGTACAGCGCGAGACAACGCATTCGTCACTTTTCAGATCAACAGGCACTCGCACTATTCCATCTATATTGAGATGAAGCAAAGAAAAAAAAACATATTACAGTTCAGCTGGCTATTGCCAAAACACTAAAACACAGGGGAAACGAAGCAGGGTTTAAATATGACAGAAGCTCAAAGCACACTTTAACCATCAGGGAGGAGCACGCCTTTTTTTTCTTTTCAACCGGCGACACATCCGTCATTTTCCAATAGAAGCAGCGAGTTGCTGTGAAAACAAGACGAATGATGGGGTCGAGGGATTGCTCAGCAACTTCTCAACATCCTCCAGTCTCTACTTCGCGTGGGGGGAGATCAAATTTTCCTTGTCAGGATGGGCGCAGTGTCAGACAAGCAAGGTGTTGGATCGAGGACCAGAAAGTCCGTCAACACATCCGACAAGCAAAGTTGGTCCAGTAGCAATGTTCCAATAGTACAAGCAGTAACACTAGGTCCAATCTTGCATGCAGTGACTAGAAAGTCCGTCAACACGTCCGCAATAAACTTAAGGCCAACTCCACCGCACCAAGCTGGCGTTCGATTTGTCCGGATTTTGTCCGTTTGAGGTAGCAATAGGTGTCAAAACGGACATGCATGTCCGGATGAAGTTGAAGGCGCCCAACGCATCGATCGACCCCAAAATGTCCGCCTCGACCGCACGCCCATGCCTGTGCCTCACCTGCCCGCGAGCTCGCGCTCTCGCCTCGCCGGTGCAGCCGATGCGGTCGAGCTCGCCCGCGCCTGCACGCCGTCCCGCCCGCTCGCGCTCTCCCGCCTGCGCGCTTGAGCTCGCCCGCAACACGGCGGCGCCCGCCTGCGTCTGGCTAGCTAGCACGGCGCCGGCTAGCACAAGCAGCACGCGCTTAGCTGGCCTGTGCGCCCGCCCGCACAAGCTAGCTAGCTTGCCACGCCCCGCCGTGCGCTGCGAGCCGCCCGCACCGCGCGCATGCCGCCCGCCGCCCGTCCCAAGCGCGCACGCCGCCCTGCCTGTCGCCCGCCCAGCGAGCCCGCGCCCTCTGCGCGTCCCGGCAACCGCGTCGCGCCCCAGCAGAGCTCGCCCTCGCCCCGGCACGCTTCATCTCGCCCGCCCGCGCCCTCGCTTCGCCGCGCCTCCCGCCTCGCCGCCAGCCTCGCGCTCGCCCCGCCCTGCCCCGCATCGTCGCGCCCCGCCCTGCCCCGCCTCGCCGCCAGCCTCGCGCTCACCCCGCGCACGCCGCCCACTGCCGCGCCCCCAGCTCCGGCCGACGCGCCCCTGCACCCCGCCGCCGTCACTTGAGCTCGCCTGCGGCCGCGCGCGCCCGCGGCAGCCCGCAGCCGCTCGCCGCCGAGCTGCCGCGCCTGCTACGCCCGTCCGCGCCCCAAGCTCGCCGCCCGCGCCGGCGCACTCCTCCTCTCCCACGACGGCAGGACCTCAACGACGGCGAGGCGAGGCCGGCCGACGGGAGTGCCACCGCGCCGTGTGCTCCTTGCGCCTGCGGGTACCTCGTGGTGGTGTGTGTGCGTGGTGGGCCAGGAGAGAAAAGGAGGAGAGAGAGGGGTGGGTGGGTGGGTGTGTGGGCCACTTTTGTGCCAATGACAGGCGGGCCAGGGTCACATGCAAAAGGACATGCCCGGACGAGGACGACGCAGAGAGCGTCCGCTCGTGTCCGTTCCAGACGCAAATCCGGTCCAACTTTGCTCCCAGGATGGGGTGAGACGGACCAGAAACGTACACTTTTTACAGATAGGGTTGCGCGCTGGGTCGTCTCATTTGTCCGTTTAACCCCAAACGGACAGACCCGAATGTTTTGGGGTCTCGCGGTGGAGATGGCCTAACTTGCTTGTCGACCTGTGGCGGCAGCACAGGGTAACGTCGAGTCGTCGACTAGGTGATCCAATACTTTAATCAGTCTTAGGTTTTACTCCCCGTTTCCTAAATAGTATAAGATGTTTTTAGCTTTTCTCTATTTTCAGAGATTCATATGTATCTAGACACGTTTTAATGTGTATATTCACTTATTTTAATTCGCATGTAGTCCATCTTGTAATATCTAAAACACTTTATAATTTAGAAAAAGAGGGAGTAGTTGTGAAAACCCTACATCCAATCTTCACGGACCTATCTTAACAGGCGTTGTCTACGCTCCGTTCCTTGTTGAAGACATTGCATGCAGTTTACTGAGACTTCTCTTCAAGGGGTGAAAACTCATGATATTATTGAGGCTTCTCTTCAAGGGGCGAAAACTTTTATGATCTAGCCTTATGGTTGGATCCAACCGTTGCTAGAGCCGTGTTGTTGGAGTACCTATCTTGGGGCATCTTAACGTTGACCCGCAAATTTCTTCCGGTGTCCGTCCGCAGACCCGGGGGAGGGGGGGGACACGGATGGTAGGAGTCAATCATCCTACGCTGCCCACATACATTTCACACACCTTTTCAACTAATCGGACGAAATTCATGCAAACAAGGTGGATTTCATATAAACAGGACGAGATTTATGCAAACAAGGCGGATTTTCATATAAACTGGATGAGATTCATGCAAACACGACGGATTTTCATTACATTTCGAACATTTAGAACAAAAAACCCAACCCTAAACCTACCCTACAGCGGCGGCTTTCGTCCACTGGTTTTGTATTCCACATCGGCGACCACGTCCTCCATCTGTCGTCTCCATGAACGGCGGCGGGTTCAGGACCCGTGAAGTGGAGGTGCGGTCTCCGGCGAGGGAGAGTAGAACATGGGAGACGGACCGGCCCACATGGGACACAATACCCCATCGCCTCACATGCTTTACTCATCCTCGGAGGAGTCCCTGTCCTGTGTGTCGCCAGCGCCGGTGGATGTGAGGTTGATGATGGACGTGGATGGTCCGTCACTGTCCACCTGCCACATGCGCCCCCCAAAAGTTGGATGGCGACGCGTAGGACACGCAGCTGGCAGCTGCGTTCGCATCTTGTTGCACCAGAACTTCTTTGTGAGCGGAGAACATGACCTCGTAGAGTGCGCGCTCCTCCGCAACGAAGTTTGGGTTCGCCGCCGCCATGGCGGCCACGACCTCCTCGCTTGCGCGCTCGCCGTAGATTTGGCCCTCTGCCAGCCGGTGCTGCTCGAGGAGGAACAAGTTGTACCTCTACTCCTCCTGCGTCTGTTGGAACGCTGACATATGAGCCGATGCAGGCTGCTGCTCCTCCGCCATGACAGCGTCGTAGTGCGCCTGCACCTGCTCCATGGTAAGGCCAGCATGCACTAGCGCGGGGTACAACATCATGTCGTCGTCGCAGCCTGTGGGGTCGTCATCAGAGACCTCGGGCGAGCTGGCCGGCATGCCCTGCTCGATCCGCCTGGCATGGCGAGACTGCCAGGCGGTTGCAAGGCTGATCACCTCGTGCTTGATCTCCGGCGACAGACTATCCCACAGAGTGTTTCAGCTCGTGGTCATGGCGGATGTGGAGCAAAGGAGGAGGATGTGTTGTGGTGTGGAGTTAGCTGGGTGTGGACGCCTTTAAATAGCGGATTCCGGTGAGGCCAAGCGTATGGGTGCGTCAATGCGCGGCGCAGGAGTTGGTTCCTCGACTGGCGAGCCTGCTTAATGACGGCATGCGGGCGGACATTGAATGGGCATGGTAGATATCCCTCCCGCCCCGTACAGCAAACATCGTTTCGGCATTGAACATACGCGGAGACCTAGACGCGACGCGGGCTGCTCTCTCGGTTGGTGCGACGCTTCAATGTCGGCGCCAGCGAGAGATGGTCACAGCGCTGGGCCGGCGTCATTGCGAAGCGGCCGCTCTATGGCGGCATGAATGCGGGCATCTGACGCCAGGTGGGAACGCACGCGGACGAGTGAGGAGGATTTTTGATGGGCGAGGGCGGTTAGACGTCGGCGTGACAGTAGTCCAAACGCCCGCAAAGCCCCCAACTTTATCTACACTTTACGGGAAAAAGTACACGGGGCCATCAAGCGGATTGATACAGGCCCGCGTTGGATGGCACAATACGTTGAGGGCCTGTGTTGGAGATGCCCTTATTACCCTACGTTGCCTCGTCCATGATGGTTGATGCTGACGTTTGCTGCAACTATTTCATTGATCGTTTTTTTCCTTTTCCCTTTATAATAATTAGGCCATGTGCATTCCGGGTGCCTTAAGTAGTTCTTGAGATTATGTTGGGCTGGAGCAGATATAATTAATATTTTCTTAATATTAAGTATATTAATTTTTTTTAAAAAAAAATTGTACAATTTCTACTATTGACTACTCCCTCCGTTTCTAAATATTTATCTTTCTAGATATTTCAACAAGTGACCACATACACAACAAAATAAGTGAATCTACACTCTAAAATATGTCTATATGCATCCATATGTTGTAGTTTATTTAAAATGTCTAGGACGACAAATATTTAGAAGGGTAGTACTCCCTCCGTCCAGAAACACTTGTCAATGAAATGGATGTATCTAGATGTATTTTAATTATAGATACATCCATTTTTATCCGTTTTGATGACAATTAATTCCGGACGAAGGGAGTAGTTACCAAGGTGACATTATTGCCAACACCAAGTGTCTAAAACAACGGCGGTGACTAATAAACGGTAGAAATACGGTTTGCAAGAGTAAGGCAGACTGTAGCTACAAAAAAAAGGAGTAAGGCAGACTGAAATTGCGCGCGTTCGCAATCCGACCGCGGTGGAAAACAGCGTGACTCGATCGGTCTCGTGGTAGCGGTTGACTTGACTTGACATACGTCAACGTGCACTCTGGTTCATGTGCAGGACTGCAGGGCGACGTCTTACGTGCAGGAGAAGGAGATCAACATCTCTTTGTCCTCAAAGAAAGATCATATCTATCAAGGAAAGAAAGATAGCATTTCCTCGTTGGGGGTCCGTCCCTTACGGTGACGGTTGGCGTAATTTGCGGTGAAGCGATTTCGGAGCGAATTCGATCTCGCTAGGGTTTCGCGGGTGGGCGGCGCCGTTCGCTGTGGATCTCCTCGTGCGAGCTCCTCCACCGCACAAAAATCCACCGATCCACCCACCAGAAGCTGGCGCGCTCCTGGACGCGGGTTGTAGACGCATGCTAGTTCTTAGGGTTAAGGCGGAGTGAAGGAAGTAGAAGGAGATGGAGGATGTGGAAGGCCTGATGAGGGGGCTGAAGCTGTCAGCGGCGGAGAGGAGGGGTTTGAAGATCGGCGAGGCGGAGAAGCGGAAGATGAGCTGCGGGGCTGATGACGAACCTCAGGCAGTGGGTAAACTGTTCTCTGAAAAACCAGTACATGCAGGCGTCATAGGCCAGACCTTGGGGCGGATTTGGTGCCCCATTAAGGGGCTCGATTGCAAGGAGCTAGAGACCTACGTGTTCCTCTTCACGTTCCGGCAGAGAACAGGATGGAGGCGTGCGCTGGAGGATGGGCCGTGGTGGTTTGACAAGGAGTTGATAGTTATGGAAGAATTCGATCCGGAGAAGACCGTGGATGAATATGACTTCAACTTGATTCCTATGTGGTTCCGTGTGTTTGGCTTGCCATTGGGATATATGAACAGGGCAACAGGGGAACGCATTGGTGCTGATTTCCATGAGGTTATCGACGTGGACGTTGGCCATGACAGGAAGGCAGTGGGGAAATACCTACGGGTGAAGGTGAAACTGGACATAAGCAAGCCACTGATGAGGGGTTTTGTGCTAGACAGGAACACGGGGAAGGAAGGCGACAATGTTGAGGAGATGGGTGCAGCTGAATGCAGTGGCCAGAAGAAAAAGAGGAAGGATTTGCTATGGTGTCGCTTTGAGTATGAGCATATGCCCGATTTCTGCTATACCTGTGGAGTAATTGGGCACGGAGAGAAGGACTGCACAATGAAACCTACCAAAGGTGAAGCACCCCGGTATGGCCCATGGATGCGAGTCGAGGAAGGTAGCAAGAGGGGAGAAGAAATGGAAAAGGGAAGGTGGTCTGATGGAAGGAGGGGGTGGTAGTAGGAGTGTAGTAGAAGGGAGAGGGAGCTATGAGGGCCGCAGACAGTACAACTGGGGGCAAGGTTCAGGAGGCTCAGGGAGCGATGGGCCATCATGGAGGAAGGAAGGTACGACTTCAAAAAACAGTAAAGAAAGTAATGGCGAGGAGGAAAATGAGGTGACGAGCCCACTCAAAATCACAGGGAGGGTAGAACCAGAGGTGAACAATAAGGTCGTCAAAACGCTGCAGTTTGGGGATGATCCAGTAGCTAGCAAGAAGGACGAACGGGACAATAATGGCATGGTGGTGGACGAAATGGGTATGAAGGAGAAGGAGGATGGGCCAAGGAAGGGAAGTATGAAGAACGGTGGAGTGGACAATACCACCATTAGTAAGGAGAAGGCGAAGGAGAACAAGGAGGGGAGTGGAGTTGGTGCAGGAACGAAGGGAGGGAAGAAATTTAAGAGGGTGGAATGGGTGACAGGGGGCATAATGAGTGACAACGTGGATGCTAAGCTGGGAAAGAGGCACGGAGAGGACATGGAAATTGATGAGGAGAATAGCAACAAGAAGAAAAGCCGAGCTGGAGCACAGACTGAATATGGAGGGAAGGTTGGGGGTACTGTTACTGAAGTAATGGCTAATACCATGAACATATCGGCCGGGCAGTCCGAGCAGCCCCGCCGGGAGCAATGAAAATAATCAGCTGGAACTGCCGGGGACTAGGGAATGGCCCGGCAGTTCAATCTCTTCTCGAACTGGGAAGAATGGAGGAGCCCGATATTCTGTTTTTGTGTGAGACGAGAATGAAAGAGAAGGAGTTGGGAAAGTTCAGGTGGACGCTGGGGCTCGCCAACATGATAGCATGGAAAGATGAGAGTAGTGGTAGAGGAGTAGCTCTGTTTTGGAGGAAAGGGGTGGATGTCACGCTGAGGTCGTATGGCAGAAGACATGTTGACGTTGATGTGGCACGAGAAAATGGAGAGTTATGGAGGCTAACCGGGGTGTATGGGGAGTCGGCATTGGAGAGGAAGAAGGAGACTTGGAGGCTACTCAAATTGCTAAAACAGCAGCACCAAGTGGGAAGGCCGTGGCTCTGCCTTGGAGATTTTAATGAAATCCTTAATAGCAATGAGAAAGTAGGAGGTGTTGCACGCCCGCAACACTACCTTGATGCATTTCGAGATGCTCTGGCGCAATGTGAGCTGTGGGACATAGGGTTTGAAGGAGACTTGTTCACCTGGCAAAATCATAGCAAGGAGTTAAGGACATATATATATGTGAGAGACTTGACAGAGCAGTAGCAAATGAATAATGGTGTGACATGTTTCCAGCAGTAGTGGTGGTGAACGGTGAGCCACGCCACTCTGATCACTGGCCTGTGATCGTGCACCTGGAAGGAACAGATAGAGAATGGAAGAAGGGAGACCGCAAGTTTAGGTTTGAAGCAAGATGGCTGCAAGAAGAGGGGTACGAGGAGGTGATGACAGAAGCATGGGAGACTAGTAGGATAGGAGGAGATGCATGCTTAGCCCAGTCACTTAAGTCAATGGCTAAGCATATCACTGGGTGGAGCAAGGAAGTAGTCGGAGAACTTGAAGGTAGAATCAGGAATGCAAGGAGGGACCTGGAAAAATGCATGAAGGAGACAGTCTCGGATGCTAAGATAAGAGAAGAAGCCAGGCTTAGAGGGTTGTTGCATGAGCTGAAGGAGAAGAAATATACAAAACTCAAGCAACGTGCTCACAGTTGGTGGCTGAAGGCTGGGAATAGGAACATTAAGTATTTACAGTCAGTGGCGACGGCAAGGAAGAGAACAAACAGACTAAAGGAGATTAGGAAGGAGGATGGCACGGTGGTGGAGGAAGGGGAGGCTTTAACTAATTATGTGCGTTCATTTTTTCAGGAACTGTTTACATCTTCGAACCCCCATCGAATAGAAGAACTAATAAATAAAGTCCAACCAAGAGTAACTGAGGCGATGCATGCAAGCCTTGATGCCGAGTTCACTAGGGAGGAAGTGAAGGCGGCTCTAGATAACATCGGAGATCTGAAGGCGCCGGGACTGGATGGCATGCCGGCTATCGTATTCAAAAGGCACTGGCAGCTCATGGGAGACCAGATAGTGAAAGAAGTTCTTGTCGTGTTAAATGGAGGGGAGATACCAGAAGGTTGGAATGATACCATGGTGGTGCTGATTCCCAAAGTTAAAAACCCACAAAGGATCAAGGACCTCCGGCCAATAAGCCTCTGTAATGTGGTATATAAGCTGGTCTCTAAGGTTCTAGCAAACAGGCTCAAAATGGTGCTTCCAGACATAATCTCCGACAACCAGAGTGCTTTTGTACCTGGCCGGCTAATCACGGACAATGTCCTCATAGCGTACGAGATCTCACACTACTTGATGAACAAGAGGAGTGGCAAAACAGGGTATGCGGCAGTCAAAGCAGATATGAGCAAGGCATATGACAGAGTTGAATGGTGTTTTTTGGAGGCCATGCTGTGCAAGCTGGGTTTTAGGAGAGGATGGGTTGACCTGTTGATGAAATGTGTGAGGACGGTGAAATACCAGATCAAGGTGAATGGGGAGCTTACTCACCAATTCTGTCCATCTCGAGGCTTAAGGCAGGGAGATCCGCTGTCTCCCTACCTCTTCGTTATCTGCGCGGAGGGGCTGTCAGCTATATTTGTGGAAGCGGAAAGGGAAGGCCATATGCATGTCAAAATCTGCACAAGAGCTCCCACTGTATCACACTTGTTTTTTGCCGATGACTCAATGCTGCTGATTAAGGCCGAGCAACAGGAAGCATCAACATTGCATGAAGCTCTACAGTTGTATGAGGCCTGCTCCGGTCAGTGTATAAATGTGGAGAAATCGGCAGTTATGTTCAGCCCCAACACTAGTGACATGGATAAAAACATGGTCAAGAACACCCTAGGCATACAAAGCGAGAACTGGAATGAAAAGTACCTTGGACTTCTGGTGCATGTGGGGCGATCAAAGAGGAAGGCCTTTAATTACATCAAACGAAACATGTGTGGGCGGGTGCATGGCTGGCAGGAGAGACTTCTAGCGAAGGAAAGCAAGGAGGTACTCGTCAAAGCAGTTGCGCAAGCTATCCCTACATATCCGATGTCGTGCTTCGACCTCACCAAGACTTTCTTCTCGGAATTGAACACTCTTCTTGGCAAGTTCTGGTGGGCGCAGCAAGACAAACAAAACTCCATGCACTGGATAAGTTGGGAGAAGCTAACGCAGCCTAAGTCAAAAGGAGGTTTGGGATTCCGGGACATGTACAATTTCAATATGGCAATGCTGTCGAGGCAAGGATGGAGATTGATCCAAAACCCCAATAGTCTTTGTGCCAGAATTCTGAAGGCAAGATACTTCCCTGAGTGCGGAGTGCTAGAGGCAGAAGCACATGATGGCATTTCGTATGCATGGCGCAGCATTCTCCAAGGGTTGGATCTTGTCAAGCATGGTTACATCTGGCGCATAGGAGATGGCGTGAATGTCAATATCTGGTCGGATCCGTGGATCCCGAGGCCATGGTCAAGAAGGGTTCTCACCCCAAAAGGGGCTAACCTTCTTACATATGTCAATGAACTTATCGATCCGGTCTCTGGAAACTGGGACGAGACACTAGTCCGGGAGACATTTTGTGCTGATGACGCCAGATTAATCCTCCAAATCCCACTCCGGGAGGGTATCCCTGATTTCATAGCATGGCATTTTGATGCTAGAGGTCAACACTCCGTGAAGACCGCATATAAGCTCCATGTTGAAATATGCAAACAGGCACGCAGCGGAGCGCCAGGGTCAAGCTCCATGGGAGCTGGCCAATTAGAGCACCATGATGACCCAACATGGAAACGTATTTGGAAAATGGCATGCCCGGTTAAACTGTAGATGTTTGTCTGGAGGCTAAGACATGAATCCTTGGCCCTCTATACTAACCTGAAGCGAAGGGGAATGGTACTAGAACAGTCCTCCTGCTTCTTTTGTGGGAGATCGGAGGAAGATGGAGCACACCTCTTTATAAAATGCAAGATGGTTAAAGAAGGATGGAGGGCTGTGGGGCTTGAGCACGTACGAGCTCAATTGGAGAATATCAGAGGTGTCCATGAAATGTTAGAGAAGCTATGGGAGCTGGAGGAAAGCAAGAGGATTCTTATTATAACCTTCTGGTGGCATTGGTGGAATAATAGAAACAAGGTTAGAGAAGGTGATCTGCGATCAAATATGGTAGAAATTGTCAGGAGAGCTAGATGCGATGCTCTTGAGTATGGACAGATATATGCAGTAGCCAAGAGGCCAAACCTAACCAAATGGCAACCACCAACCGAAGAGGAGATTAAGATCAATTTGGATGGTGCGTTCAGACCGGGGAGTTCGTCTGGAGGTTGGGGTGTTGTTGCACGGGATGATACTGGGCAAATCATTCCGCAGGCGGGCCACCGAGGATCATGTCTGATCGCAT
This sequence comes from Aegilops speltoides, assembly GCA_021437245.1. NCBI lineage: Eukaryota > Viridiplantae > Streptophyta > Magnoliopsida > Poales > Poaceae > Aegilops > Aegilops speltoides. Next base: position 423,742,134 of record CM038147.1, read on the forward strand.
TTGGGGCGGAGGTCAACGCAATGGCGGCGGCCGTAGCGACTGCGGCTGAAATTGGAGCCATTCGAGTGGCTTTCGAAACGGACTCACAACTGCTGGCAGACGCTCTGAACATCTGGACGGAAGACTCCTCTCCATATGCAGCTATAATTGAGGACACAAAATTCCAACTCAAGATGTGGTTCTCCAAATTCAGCGTTAATGCTTGTCGAAGAAGTGCGAACTGAGTAGCACATGAATTAGCTCAGTTAGGTTATACGCTTTCACATAATGATTGTATGGAGTGGAACTCGGATGTACCGCCCAATGTGGCTGTTTGTGCGAAGGCTGATATGCCTGAGCACCGTTAATCTATAAAGCTTTTGCTTTGCCTTCAAAAAAAAAGAAAGATCATATCTTTTTTTTCAGAAAAACAATTACTCCCTCTATCCCATAATATAAGAGCGTTTTTTGCACTATACTAGTGTAAAAACGTTCTTATATTATGTGATGGAGGGAGGGAGTACATCTCTTTGTCCTGCATGAAACCGGCGGTGTCTCCTATCAAGGGCCAGAAACACCAACAACACATGTTTTTTTTCTTTAAAATGATTCAAACGTATTATTAAAGTTCGCTGAAAATACAAAGCACATATTAAAATTACATTGAGATTCTAAGACCAAACGACCACTGTCGTTGTCGGAAGAACCGTTGACGTGCCGTTGTAGGTACTTCCCTACCGGAGCCAGCTTGATGGATGAGCGATTGCCCCGAACCTTCTGAGTTCTAAACAACCCCCGTGCAACCACTTTATACTTCGAAAGGTGCTCTCATCTAATCAAGCCATTGCAGGCTCTAGGTAATCCACTCTAGTTAAACTAAATTACAAAAAAACATAAAATTAGTTGAAGTATGTCAAAAACCACCAAAACATTAAAGTTTGCAAAAAAAATACTGATTTTCATGGGACGCAACTCCTGATCCCCTACCCCCAACCCTAGTCGTCAGGGGAGGTAACTCCCGATTGGGATCGATACCGATCTGCCGCCACCCGTCATCGGGCGCGCGGGGGGTGGGGGGGGTAACCGAAGCCCCACACCCACGTCGCTCCTCCGCGTCTTCCTTCCCCCATCGCACATACGCTCACGTCCGTCTGCGACAACCCGAGAGCGCCACCACGAGCACCTCTCTCGCCGGCGAGCACCTTTAGCTCCACTCGGACGTGCCATGGCTAATAGCCGACCGCAGCCACCTCTGTTCCTGCCGGCAAGCATCGCTACAACCAGGCACACCTCCCCTCGACCTCCTCCTGCACGCCCAAGCCGCCCTGATGTAAGAGGATTAGAGGGGAGAGAATTGGTGTAATGTGGTGCATGTTTTATTGAAGCAGGTATATATAGAATACAATACTTGGAGGGCAAGAAGCCTCCTAGAGATAAGATGGAAACAATTCCTACCTAGTCCTGGGCAATCTCTAACTAACAAATATATCTACAACATCTCCACAAAATTGAAGCGGGAGCAATTGCGTCGCGGGCACATTGACTGTAGAGGAAGCTGACGAGTTGCTCAAGCGAGGTGATAGCCCTTTGTGCCGATGTCAAAGTAGCCGAGAGCATGGGGCGGTGATAAGTCTCCAACGTATCTATAATTTTTTATTATTCTAGGCTGTTTTATTATCAATCTTGGATGTTTTACAATCATTTTATATCATTTTTTGGTACAAACCTATTGACATAGTGCCAAGTGCCAGTTGTTGTTTTCTGCATGTTTTTTACACCGCATGAAACCAATATCAGACGGAGTCCAAATGCCACACAAATTTACGATGATTTTTATGGACCAAAAGGAAGAAGATGGGCCCTGGTTGCACCTAGGGGAAGTCCCGAGGAGGGGACAACCCACCAGGGCGCGCCAGGAGGCCCAGGCGCGCCCTGGTGGGTTGTGCCCACCTCGGGTACCCCCCGGACCTCCTCTTTGCTCTATAAATACCCCAATATTTCAGAAACCCTAGGGGAGTCGACCAAATATTCATCCAGCCGCCGCAGAATCCAGAACCACCAGATCCAATTTAGACACCATCACGGAGGTGTTCACCACTTCCATTGGTGCCTCTCCGATGATGCGTGAGTAGTTCCTTGTAGACCTTCGGGTCCATAGTTAGTAGCTAGATGGCTTTCTTTGTCTCGCTGAATTCTCAATATAATGCTCTCTTGGAGATCCATATGATGTAACTCTTTTGCGGTGTGTTTGTTGGGATCCGATGAACTTCGAGTTTATAATCAGTTATATCTTTTTATATCCATGAAAGTTATTTGAATTTCTGTGATCTCTTATATGCATGATCACTTATAGCATCGTATTCTTCTCCGATATTTGGGTTTTGTTTGGCCAACTTAATCTATTTATCTTGCAATGGGAAGAGGTGCCCGGTAGTGGGTTCGATCTTACGGTGCTTGACCCCAGTGACAGAAAGGGAACCGACACGTATGTATCATTGCTACTAAGGATAAAAAGATGGGATCTATATCTACACAATGGATAAATGGATCTTGTCTACATCATGTCATCGTTCTTATTGCATTACTCCATTTTTTCATGAACTTAATACACTATGCATGTTGGATAGCGGTCGATGTGTGGAGTAATAGTAGTAGATGCGGGCAGGAGTCGGTCTACCAATCTTGGACGTGATGCCTATGTAATGATCATTGCCTGGATATCATCATAATTATTTGAAGTTCTATGAGTTGCCCAACAGTAATTTGTTTACCCACCATTTTCTATCTTTCTCGAGAGAAACCACTAGTGAAACCTACGGCCCCCGGGTCTTCTTTCTCATATATTTGTCTTGCGATCTACTTTTTCCTTGTGTTTATTTTTAGATCTATTAAACCAAAACTACAAAAATACCTTGCTGCAATCTATTCTTATTTATTTTATTTGGCGTCCAATCTATCAATCTACTACAAATTTACCTCACGTCCTTTGCCTATCTTGAGGCGCCGTACCCCGAAAGGGATTGACAACCCCTTTAACATGCCGGGTTGCGAGTTGTTATTCTTTGTGTGGAGGGACTGTTTACGTTGTGTTGCTTGGTTCTCCTACTGGTTCGATAACCTTGGTTTCATATCTGAGGGAAATATCTACCGCCGCTGTGCTGCATCATCCCTTTCCTCTTTGGGGAAATACCGACGTAGCTTCAAGCGACATCAAAAGGAATTTCCAGTGCCGTTGCCGGGGAGGATCTTCAACATAACCAGGTTCCTAATCACAAATCTCATCTCATTGCAATTTACATTATTCGCCATTTGCCTCTCGTTTTCCTCTCCCCCACTTCACAAAAATTTGCCGTTCTATTCGCCTCTCTTTTTCCGTTCGCCGTTTTCTTGCCGGATCTGTTTTAGCATGCATCCTTGCTTGCCGGTATGGATAGGTCTTTCTCTATTGCTTGCACTCCTGAGGTCGAGGTCCTCAACTTTAAACAAAGGGGAGGAGAAAATTTAAAAGATGCTTGGTATAGAATTTGGAATGCTCATAATAGATCTACCCGTAAGCAATCTACCGTTGTGCTTCTGTGTTGTTTTTATGTTGGCATCACCACTTGGTATAGATTCGTCCTTGATACATTTACCGGTGAAAATTTCTTAATGAGTCCTCCTTGTGATGCTCTTAATGCTATGTGAAATTTAGTAGGCTCACCACCTCTTATGGTTAATGAAACAATTTTGACTCTTGAGCATGTTATGGAAAGACTAGATGCTATTGAAAAGAAAATGCTCACCGAAGATCATATGGAAATTATACAGAAAAAGATGCATAATTTGGCTACTAATCTTGGGTCAAAAGCGGGCGATATTTTTAAGTTGTTAAAAGAGAGGGGTACCTTAATCCATGAAAGAATAGAAGAAAGTCCGTCTCGGATCGATAAATTGGAAGAAATCTTTAGTAATCTAAGCACGGCTTTTACTACCACTAAAATTATTGAGGAAACTCCCGTAAAGAGTAGGAGATATAGGAACAAGGGTGCATCTTCTAGTAATAATGATAAATGAGACCTTAAGATGATTAGCATCCATCCGGATTTTGTTGAAGTGATAGGAGATCCTTTTTGTAAGAATGAAATATTTAAATTTACTCCGAGGAGTATTGCTACTGAAGGTCTTTATACTAAATCTTTGAAGGATTATAAGTGTTTGATTGAAGAGTTGGACAAGGATGACAAAACTTATATCCTTGCTTTATGCCTAGCTAAGGGTGTAAAACTATAGCGCTTGTTGGGAGGCAACCCAATGAATAAAATTTATTTTTGCTTTTTGCTTGCTGTTCTTGTCTGTTAACACAATTATCCTACTGGTATGATTGTGTTTTTTGTGTTTTAATTAGTGTTTGTGCCAAGTAAAGCCTTTAGGATCTTCTGGGGTGATAGTTGTTTGATCTTGCTGAAAAAGACAGAAACTTTGCGCTCACAAAAATAATTATCATAAATCACAGAAAAGAGATTTTTCCCTGATTCTTTTTGAAGAAGATTAACATACAAATTATGCTGGTCTTCATAATTTGGTAGAATTTTTGGAGTTGCAGAAGTATTCCAAAGTTCCAGATATACAGACTGTTCTGTTTTGACAGATTCTGTTTTCTTTGTGTTGTGTGCTTATTTTGATGGCTCTATGGTTTTCTTTGATGAGTTTTTGCCATAGAAAAGTTGGAATACATTAGAAATAATACAAAAAAATAAGAATTGGTTTATAGTAGTAGTTTGCTTTCTTTTATTGACGGATCTCGCAAGGTTTTTGTTGAGTTTTGTGTGATTGAAGTTTTCAAGTTTTGGGTTATCTTACGATGGATGAAAGAAGGATAGAAGAGTATAAGCTTGAGGATGCCCCGGCATCCCAAGCTATTATCCAAGAATGAGTAACCAACTAAGTTTGGGGATGCCCCCGAGTGGCATCCCCTCTTTCTTCTAATGACCATCGGTATTTTACTCGAGGCTATATTTTTATTCGTCACATGATATGTGTTTTGTTTGGAGCGTCTTGTATGATATGTGTCTTTGCTTGTTTTATTTTGTGTTTTAAGTCATCAATCCTTGCTGGACACACCTATTTGAGAGAGCCAAAATTATGTCATGACTTGTTACAATTGCTCTCTATGCTTCACTTAAATTTTTATGAGCAATGGACTTGCTCTAGTGCTTCACTTATATCTTTTTGAGCACATAGTATTTTGAAGAAAATGCTCTCTTGATTCACTTATATTTATTTGGGAGTTAGTAAAAATTTGAAGAAGTTCTCTCTTACTTCACTTAAAAAAATTTGAGAGAAAGAAAATATGTTATGCTCATGATCTTCACTTATATTTGTTTGAGCTTATGAAAAGCAACACATGAAAATTAGTCCCAAAGTGATAGATATCCAAGAAGGATAAAGAAAGAAAAAAATTTATTTCATGAAGATCATTGGACAAAATAAAATTGATTCTTAGTAATAGTTTTGAGATATGATGATGTGATATGTGAGTTATATTGATGAGTAATTGTGCTCTAGTGAGAATATTGGTGTTAAGGTTTGTGATTCCCTATGCATGCACGAAAGTCAATAATCATGCAATGAAAATTATATCCTACTTGTGGTGCATTATTCGGTGTTAATTATGCTTAATATTTGCTTATGAGATTATTCATTTCATGGTTGGTCGCTTCTCAATCTTTTTGCTAGCCTTCATTTTGCATCAAGTATGACCTCTACTTGTGCATCCAAAATCCTTTAAACCAATTTTGCCACATGAGTCCACTATATCTACCTATGTGCATTATTCTTTTGCCATTCTAAGCAAATTTGCATGTGCCATCTCTAATTTTCAAAATAAACTTCTCTTTTGTGTGTGTTTCGCTCGCGGAACAGTAATGGGTGGCTAATATTTTCCATGCTGGATGTGTTATTCTCATGATGAGTGTTTATTCACTTGTCATTGCACGAGAGTAAGGCAAAGGTTTTAGGGATTCCCAGTCCCGAAATGCAAAAATGAATTTACTTTATGTTGTCAAATAATAATTTCCTTGGAAAGTGTTGGTATGGAGGGCACCCGTGGATACGACTAGCCATGGAAAGTGAAAGTATGGTGGGAAAAGGAATAAACTTTATTTTCTGTTTGGGAACCGCCTATGATATATCTAGCATGGAAAGTGTTGGGATTCTCCAAGTCGTTTTCGTTGGTGGGATGGATACACCTCCCAAAAATGTTTTTATCTCTATTTTTTTCGCTTTGAGCTCTGGCACCTCTACAAATCCCTACTTTCCTCTGCGAAGGGCCTTTATTTTACTTTATGCAATTTTTATTTTTTGAAATTGAGTCTCCATCCTCTTTTATAAAAGCACCAACTAGGGGGCAATATGACCGTACTTAAGTATTGGGTGTAGCTAATATTCGAGTGTGTTTCATGAATGGATCAACGTTTGAGCATGATGGGCTAGGGATAACTTGTTTTAGCATTGATATTTTGAAAGACATGGTTGCTTGTTGATATGCTTGAGTATCTAAATTATTATGTCAAAACTAGACTATTGCTTTGAATCACATAAAAGTCCAAATGTCCATGCTATAAAGAAAAGAATATGGTATGACATGATAAACAACACTCCACATCAAAAATTCTGTTTTTATCACTAACCTACTCGAGGGCGAGCAGGAGTTAAGCTTGGGGATGCTGATACTTCTCCAAAGTATCTATAAATTTTGATTATTCCATACTGTTTTATTATCGATCTTGGGTGTTTTACAATCATTTTATAGTCATTTTATATCATTTTTTGGTATTAACCTATTGACATAGTGCCATGTGTCAGTTGCTGTTTTCTACATGTTTTTACACCACAGGAAATCAATATCAGACGAAGTCCAAATGCCATGCCAATTTATGATGATTTTTTATGGACCAAAAGGAAGAACATGGGCCCTGGTTGCACCTGGGGGAGTCCCGTGGAGGGGACAACCCACCAGGGCACGCCAGGATGCCCAGGCGCGCCCTGGTGGGTTGTGCCCACCTTAGGTACCCGCCTGGACCGCCTCTTCGCTTTATAAATACCCCAATAATCCAGAAACCCTAGGGGAGTCGACGAAATATTCATCCAGCCGCCGCAGAGTCTAGAACCACCAGATCCAATCTAGACACCATCACGGAGGGGTTCACCACTTCCATTGGTGCCTCTCTGATGATGTGTGAGTAGTTCCTTGTAGACCTTCGGGTCCGGAGGGGTTATATCTTTTTATATCCATGGAAGTTATTTGAGTTTCTTTGATCTCTTATATGCATGATCTCTTATAGCCTCGTATTTCTTCTCCGATATTTGGGTTTTGTTTGGCCAACTTGATCTATTTATCTTGCAATGGGAAGAGGTGCCCGGTAGTTGGTTCGATCTTACGGTGCTTGATCCCAGTGACAGAAAGGGTACAGACACGTATGTATCATTGCTACTAAGGATAAAAAGATGGGATCTATATCTACGCAATAGATAAACGGATCTTGTTTACATCATGTCTTCGTTCTTATTGCATTACTCCATTTTTCCATGAACTTAATACACTAGATGCATGCTGGATAGCGGTAGATGTGTGGAGTAATAGTAGTAGATGTAGGAAGGAGTCGGTCTACTAATCTTGGACATGATGCCTATGTAATGATCATTGCCTGGATATCGTCATAATTATTTGAAGTTCTATCAATTGCCCAACAGTAATTTTTTTACCCACCGTCTGCTATCTTTCTCGAGAGAAGCCACTAGTGAAACCTATGGCCCCTGGGTCTTCTTTCTCATATATTTGCCTTGCGATCTACTTTTTCCTTGCGTTTATTTTCAGATCTATTAAACCAAAAATACAAAAATACCTTGCTGCAATTTATTCTTATTTATTTTATTTGGCATTCGATCTATCAATCTACTATAAATTTACCTCACGTCCTTTGCCTATCTTGAGGCCTCGTACCCCGAAAGGAATTGACAACCCCTTTAACATGTCGGGTTGGGAGGTGTTGTTCTTTGTGTGCAGGGGATTTTTACGTTGTGTTGCTTGGTTCTCCTACTGGTTCGATAACCTTGGTTTCATATATGAGGGAAATACCTACCGCCGTTGTGCTGCATCATCCCTTCTTCTTTGGGGAAATACCAACGTAGCTTCAAGCGACATTAGGCGGTGTAGCCATGGTCGAGGTAGTCGTGCGAGGGACACCTTGGTCGATGTCAAGGTCGGGGTAGCCAGTGTCGAGGTAACCGCAGGTGGGGACATGGGTGCAAGGAAGTACCATGTAGTCGAGGACGCATGATGCACCAATATGAAATGGCAACACGATCGAGGCAGGTGTCAAGGAGGGTGTTGATGTCAAAAACGATGTTGTCGAAGCCGTCGTAGACGAGGCGCCGCGCTGAGTTTGCAAAGCCCGAGGACACGTTAGACAAAGGAACATGTTAGTGTTGCCAGCACCGGGCATGTGTAGATGGGGGCCAGCACGAGTTGTACGCCATGTCAGAGGGACCAGCAAGGAGGCCTCTAGGAGAGTAGTGGTGCAAAATGGCATGGGGGTAGAACGTTCCAATATTGCCCACGGTTGCTGCAGTAGACAAAGCGGTCGGGGAAGAAACGACGATGTTGGCAATAAGTTTGTGATGGAAGAAGACAAAGATATGGTGATGAAACCAGAGGTAGCCCAAGAGGGGTCGTTGTTGGTGTCAAAACCGGCGGATCTCGGGTAGGGGGTCCCGAACTGTACGCCTAAGGCTAATGGTAACAGGAGGCGGGGGACACGATGTTTACCCAGGTTCGGGCCCTCTCTATGGAGGTAATACCCTACTTCCTGCTTGATTGATCTTGATGATATGAGTATTACAAGAGTTGATCTACCACGAGATCGTAGTGGCTAAACCCTAGAAGCTTGCCTATGATTATGATTGTTGTTGTCCTACGGACTAAACCCTCCGATTTATATAGACACCGGAGGGGGCTAGGGTTACATGAGTCGATTCTGAGAGGGAATCTACATATCCGAATTGCCAAGCTTGCCTTCCACGCAAAGGAGAGTCCCACCCGGACACGACACAAAGTCTTCAATCTTGTATCTTCATAGTCCAACAGTCCGGCATAAGCATATAGTCCGGCTGTCTAAGGACCCCTAATCCAGGACTCCCTCAGTAGCCCCTGAACCAGGCTTCAATGATGACGAGTCCGGTGCACAGATTGTCTTCGGCATTGCAAGGCGGGTTCCTTCTCTGAATACTCCAAAGTAGATCTTGAACACAAGAATCATGTCCGGCTCTGCAAAACAAATTCCACATACCACCGTAGAGAGTACAATATTCCACGAGTCTAGTCTGCTGACAACTTTTCCATAGCGTGACATCACGCTGCGGCCTGGTTATTATTCAAACCGTTTTCCCAACCCGCCACTACGCGTTTCGCGATGTGGTTTCATTGGCACGTATTGTCGAAGCGGAGATCGTGTCCCCTTATCACAGGATTCTCATCAATACGGGTGTGGGTAACCCAACCGCTCCATTAGTATGACTCCTTGGATTAGGCAAGTTCCAAACGTCGTGCGGAGGACGCTTGACATTCATCCCCTTTATAAAGAGGTCAAGACATGTCCTTTTCTTTCCACGCTTGATCCTTCCCTTCCCCCACCTCGAGTTCCAATACCCAAGGCTCAGTCCAAGCGCTTCGAACCTCCAACCATGTCCGGATCCAGCCTTCAAGGCCGGTGGATGGCCTCTGTGACGCCCCCGATTCAATCGTACACTAATCATACACGCAAACGTGTACGATCAAGATCAGGGACTCACGGGAAGATATCACAACACAACTCTAAAAATAAAATAAGTCATACAAGCATCATAATACAAGCCGGGGCCTCGAGGGCTTGAATACAAGTGCTCGATCATAGGCAGTCGTGAAGCAACAATATCGAGTACAAACATAAGTTAAACAGGTTTGCCTTAAGAAGGCTAGCACAAACTGGGATACAGATCGAAAGAGGCGCAGGCCTCCTACCTGGGGTCCTCCTAAACTACTCCTGATCGTCGTCAGCGGCCTGCACATAGTAGTAGGCACCTCCAGTGTAGTAGGAGTCATTGTCGACGGTGGCGTCTGGATCCTGGGCTCCAACGTCTGGTTGCGGCATCCGAGAAGAAAAGGAAAGAGGGGGGAAAAGAGGGAGCAAAGCAACCGTGAGTCAGCTTCCGGCCGCGTACGCAATGTGTAGGTGTGCAATGGGCGATGGGCCCAGACCCCTACACGCATAGGGTTTAGACCGGCGTGCTGACCTCTCTGTTGTGCCTAGGAGGGGCTTCGACGTGTTGATCTTCCGAGGTCGGGCATGACCCAGTAAAGTGTGTCTGGCCAAAGGGCATCGAGTGTGTTGGGTTATGTGGTGCACCCCTGCAGGTAAGTTTATCTATTCGAATAGCCGTGTTCCTCGATAAAAGGACGACCTGGAGTTGTACCTTGACCTTATGACAACTAGAACCAGATACTTAATAAAACACACCCAGACAAGTTCCAGAGACAACCCGGTGATCGCTTTCCCACAGGGCGACAAGGGGAGGATCGCCGGGTAGGATTATGCTATGCGATGCTACTTGGAGCACTTCAATCTACTCTCTTCTTGACGTCAGCAGTCAACATGGCGTTGACTGGGTCAATCTGACATGTGGGACCCACCTGTCATACTCTATTTAGTTTAATTAGGATTTAGCTAATCTAATTACTGTTTAATTAAACTAACTAGTTAATCAGATTAACTAAACAGGATTAGTTAACTTAATTAATTCACTAATTAATTAATTAATTAATTATTGATTTTATTAATTCATTTTTATTTTATTTTCTTTTTTTATAAAAACGTTCTGGGGGTTGGGGCCCCTTTGTCATTGGGCCAGTGGGCCTTAGCGGGCACGTCGCTAACGGGTGTGGGTGCGGGCGAACGGGCGATGGGCGCCACCCGAATGGCGCAGGCACGGGCTACCGGGGTCCGGCACCGGCGTGGTTGTGGCCGCGGCCATAGCTAGAGCAGCAGCCACAGGGGGGCGGCAGGCGAGGCCAGGGACCGAGTGGGAGCGTAGTCACGAGGTGGCGCAGAGGCCGTAGGGTCCTCCGAAGAGCGCGGCGAGGGGCGACGCAGTGACGGATGGGGAGGGAGCCGCGGCTGCACGACAGCAGGGTAGCGCGGCCGTAAGCGCGAGCGAAGGCGCGCCGGGTGAGGCGAGGATGCGGTGAGCGCGGTCGGGGCGCGTACAAGGCAATGGTCAGGGGCGTGCGCGGAGTGCGTCGACCGCGGCCACGGACTACCGGGGTCCGACACCCGCACGGTTGTGGCCGCGGCCATAGCTGGAGCAGCAGCCACAGGGGGGCGACAGGCGAGGCCAGGGACCGAGCGGGAGTGCAATCATGAGGCGGCATAGAGGCCGTAGGGAGGCTCCGACGAGCGCGGCAAGGGGCGACGCGGTGACGGATGGGGAGGGAGCCACGGCCGCACGACAATAGGGCAGCGCGGTCGTGGGCGCGAGCGGAGGCGCGGCGGGCGAGGCGAGGATGCGGTGAGCACGGTTGGCGCGTGTCTGTGGCGATGGTCGGGCGTCTGTGAGTCGTCGACCGCGGGCGACGGACTAAGGGCGTGTGTAGGGAGGAGAGTAGAGAGAGGGAGTTCGCTCACCCGGATCACGAGGGTTCGCGGCGAGGCTCGACGGAGTCCGCCAGGGAGGAGGTCGGGGAGGCGAGCGTCGATGGCAGGCGACAGGGCGTCAATCCAGCGGCGAGGTGGCGGGGCATCCATCCAGTGGCGAGGTGGAGGGGCGATGGCGGTAGGCGGCAGTTCCTCGGGCGCGGGCATGCCGGCGAGGTGGGGCCCGACGCGGCAAGGTGTCGGGCGCGGGATGCTTGGTGGCGCTGGAGAAGAAGAGCGAATGGGGTCTCGGTCAGGATGAGTGGGTGGGGGTCGTCTGGGAGGAGTGGGGGTTCGTGCGGGGCGACGGGGATGATCTCGATCCAGATCTGGATCGGTGGGGGAAGTGGGGGTGGTTGCCCTAGGGTTCGATCGGGGTGGGGGATAAGGGAGGCCACTGGGTGGGTGGGCTGGCTTTGACAGGAATGGCTAGTGGGCCAAGGCCAGTGGGGCCTTTCTTCTATATATATTTTTTGCTTTTGTTTTCTTCATCTTTTTAATCATCCTTTTCTTCTTTCATTTAGTTCCTAATTATTTTGGTTTTAATAAAATACCAAAATGGCACCTAAATTGATGTTACAAATTATGTCACAACCACAAAAAGTTTCATCCCAGAATAATATAGTTTAGTATTTTACAAAATATAAAAGGCATTTAATTAATGGTTTTAGCTACTAATTTAATTAGTTTAGTGCATTTAAACATTTTATAAAGACTTGGTTTCTCCACCAATATATCTTATGAATTATTTTTCAGAATAAGAACATTTTAGTTTTGACTTTTGAAAACTTTAATTGTTTGACTTGTTTTTGAATTTGGATTTTGAATCAGTTTTGAACTAACGCAAGATTAGAAACAGTAACGGAGGTGACGTGGCATCATTAGCAGAGGTTCACTGTAGCTTCATTATCCAAGCGTCACAGCCTCTTCTGTCACACAGGAGGACATCGCGAAGCTTAGGGAGGCTAGGTACTTGACCACCGAAATCCTTCACAGGCTTCCTGCTCAAGGGCAGGTTATCCCTACTCCCAAACCCAATGAGAGTATCGTATTCATATCCCACTTCCTCCAAGGGCTAGGCTTTGGTCTTCATCCCTTTGTTAGAGGGCTCATATTCTATTACGGGCTAGATTTTCATGATCTAGCTCCAGATTCCTTTCTTCGCATCTCAACGTTCATCGTTGTGTGTGAGGCCTTCCTCAGCATTACCCCACACTTCAGCTTATGGCTCAAGACCTTCAATGTGAAGCCGAAGATAATCGACGGGCGACACGCGGAGTGCGGAGGTGCTATAATAAGCAAAGGTGCCGATGCTTTATGGCCAAAGGGTTCCTTCCCGGAAGTTTCTGACCTGTGGCAACGGGAGTGGTTTTATATCACATCACCCCCAGGTAGAAAGTGGGTGGCCACTCCTGCCTTCCGCTCCGCTCCTCCTCCACAGCTTGCATCATGGGTCAACAAGGGGTTGGACTGGGGATCGGTTGATGACATGCAGACATTGCAAAGCCGCATTCAGGATCTCATCAAGAAGGACATCAGTCTTGTCAAAGTAATCCAAGTAATGCTAGTTCGTCGGGTCCTGCCATGCCAACGTCGACCTCTCCATATGTGGGAGTTCAACCCGGAAGGACCGCAAACTGTTCAACACTTCTTCGGCATGACGCTCGAAGGGATGTATCAATTATTCTTCGGATCACGAATAAAGTGTCTGGACACAACATAGGATGCAGGCCTCGATCGCAACCATCCAGATACCTAGGTAAGTAATTCCACAACCGAACATGCTGTCATTATATTTGTCACAACATTATCCTGAAAGGCGGAGAGGATCAGGTGTTCGGCCCCTCTTCCCGAAGTTTCGGCGGATCCTGTATTAACCAGGATGCTGGCTCGTGCACCTTATCAAGTACCATCAGGGAAGGACAAGGAGAGGAAAGGGGAAGCCAAAAGCGGACTTCATGCTGGAGGTATGTTACGCATCGTAACTGGGGAAATTGGTACTCCCGTGTCGGAGGATGAACGGGGAGAAGAATCTAGTATCCCCTCTGTCGGTGTCAAAACCGGCGGATCTCGGGTAGGGGGTCCCGAACTGTGCGTCTAGGCGGATGGTAACAGGAGACAAGGGACACGATGTTTACCAGTTGGGCCCTCTTGATGGAGGTAAAACCCTACGTCTGCTTGATTAATATTGATGATATGGGTAGTACAAGAGTGGATCTACCACGAGATCAAGGAGGCTAAACCCTAGAAGCTAGCCTATGGTATGATTGTTGTATATATTTATCGACTAGCCTGGCCTCGGTTTATATTATGCACCGGAGGCCTAGGATAACAAGAGTCCTACCCGAATCGCCGGTGGGGAGGAGTCCTTGTCTTGATCGCCAAGTCTTGTGGAATCTTCCTTGTATCGGCAACTATCGGTGGCCCATGAGTATCTGACCATGGGGATCCTCGGCCCAATCCACGATCGGGAGGCGGCGTGGTGAGTACCCCTAGTCCAGACACCGTCGATAGCCCCTGAACCAGTCTTCAAGTTGGGGGCGCTCCTCGTTCTTCGAACTGTTCTTCATCTTCGGTCGTCGGTCTTGAAAACTGGTTCAACGAATCTTCTTTATCTTCGATCTTGAGGATCGCCGAAATGCATCCGACGGGTTTACACGTCGGGTATCCGAGGAGCCCCTTTAAGTTTCCAGCCTTTATCAATGCCTCGTTATTTTTATGCCACACCTCGGGTTTGAAGTTGTTCCCGGGCGGCAGCGTCCTCTTGCGTCTGAGCTCTAACGCCGGACTCCATTCGAGGTATCTTTTGCAGCCGAGCACCAACGCCGGACCGCTTCCCAGTTTTAACGCCGGAATGTATCCGAGCTCCAACGCCGGATTATGTATCCGAGCTCCAACGCTGGACTGTGTATCCAAGCTCCAACGCCGGACTGTATCCGAGGTGTCGTAAATCACCTTGGTTCAAAGAAGTTTGAAGGAGTTTAGCCGAGCTTAATGCCGGAAATGCCCTCTATGTAGCCAGCCACTAGCGCCCGAGCTTTATGCCGGACTGCTTCCGAGGTGGTGCACCACCCGGACTGTTACGCCCTCGATGCGGCTATATCTCCCACGTGTCGAAGCACGACTTAGAGGCATAACCGCATTGAAAGCAATGTCGCAAGTGAGGTAATCTTCACACAATCCATGTAATACATAAGGGAAAGAGATACATAGTTGGCTTACAATCGCCACTTCACACAATTATATGAATAAAGCATTACATCATCCAGATACAATCAAGGTCCGACTACGGAACCAAAATAAAAGAAGAACCCCAAATCGACAAAGGACCACGATCGACCCCAAGCGGGCTCCGCTCTTGATCAACTAGAACGAAACAACACAAAGGGCAAGATCTTCATCGAGCTCCTCCTTGAGCTTGGTTGCGTCACCTGCTCGATAACATAGGCACCTGCAAACTGGTTTTGGAAGTATCTGGTGAGCCACGGGGACTCAGCAATCTCGCACCCGCGAGATCAAGACTATTTAAGCTTATGGGTAAGGTAAAGGCATGAGGTGGAGCTGCAGCAAGCGACTAGCATATATGGTAACTAACATACGCAAATGAGAGCGAGAAGAGAAGGCAAAGCACGGTCGACAAAAGTATGATCAAGAAGTGATCCTATAGCAACCTGCGTCAAGCATAACTCCAACACCGTGTTCACTTCCCGGACTCCGCCGGAAAGAGACCATCACGGTAACACACACGGTTGATGTATTTTAATTAAGGTCAACTTCAGGTTTTCTACAACCGGACATTAACAAATTCCCATCTGCCACATAACCGCGGGCACGGCTTTCGAAAGATTATACCCTGCAGGGGTGTCCCAACTTAGCCCATGACAAGCTCTCGCGATCATCGAAGGAATAGACCTTCACCCAGGAAGACCCGATCAGTCTCGGAATCCCGGTACATCAAGACATTTCGACAATGGTAAAACAAGACCAGCAAAGCCGCCCGATGCGCCGACAAATCCCGATAGGAGCTGCACATATCTCGTTCTCAGGGCACACCGGATGAGCAAGACGTCGGGTTGGCATAGACCTGGTTGCCCAGGCGCGGACATCGCTCGAGTTGGACCAACACTCGAAGGAGCACCGCCCGGGGGCTAAAATAAAGATGACCCTCGGGCTCCGAAACCCAAAGGGAAAAAAAAGGGCTAGGTGAGGCAAATGGTAAAAGGCAATGTTGGGCCTTCTTTGGACAAGTTTTATTCAAAGCGAACTGTCGGGGGTCCCATAAATCACCCGACAGCGTAAGGAGCATAAAATCCGGGAACATAACACCGGTATGGCGGAAACTAGGGCGGCAAGAGTGGAACAAAACACCGGGCATAAGGCCGAGCCTTCCACCCTTTACCAAATATATAGATGCATTAATAAAATAAGATATATTGTGATATCCCAACAAGTAAACATGTTCCAACAAGGAACAACATCTCCATGTTCAACAAGGAACAAACTTCAATCTTCACTGCAACTAACAACGCTATAAGAAATTTGAGCAAAGCGGTAACATAGCCAAACAACGGTTTGCATAGGAAAGGTGTCAAAGGTTAGGGGTTTGACATGGCAATTTGGGAGGCTGACAAGCAAATGGTAGGCATCGTAGCATTGGCATAGCAAAAAGCGAGCAAACTAGCATAGCAAAGATAGTAGTGATTTCGAGGTATGGTCATCTTGCACGCAAGGTTCTCGAGTTGTCGAAGGCTTGATCCTCGTAGGCGTTCTCAACAGGTTCCTCGTTCACGTACTCGTCTCGGCTCTACCCAAAGCAAGAACACAAACAACGGAACCACAATCAAACAAGGAACAAAGCACAAGCAATATGATGCAAAACATGACATGCGATGCGAGATGTGATATGCAATGCATATGTGTGCTCGGAAGGAAAATGATGAACGGGCATCAACTTGGCAAACCAAGTATGCGCTGGAAAGATGGGATGATTTGGGTGAAATCGATATAAAGATCACCGGAATCGGATGCACGGTTTGCAAATGACAAGCAAAACAAGAATGATGCAAATCTGCGTTTAACAGCCCGATGCTACTTAGCACGCAACAAGAAACTATGCTACAGCACCCCAACATAAAAGCAAAGCATATGGCAGCGAACTACAGGAGATGCTTAACAAAAGAGGAACACTGAGCTACGGCTAAATCACATCATAACATGTTCAAACAAGCATGGTGAAAGTGCTAAAAATATCAGGTTCACAGACTTAGTGAAAATACTAACATGCCAGGAATTAACATCAGGAAGGCATGTTTAGAGCAAGCAAACAACATGCTACAGGAACTTATAATAGCAAAACAAGGCATGACATGATTCTACTCAAAGCATATATCAATAGTCCCTTACTGACCATAAGCCAAAAAGGACTCTAAGAAATGATGGCACCCATGTAAACATTGCAAGTTTTATTACAGATTTCAGACTTAGTGAAATATCAGGACATGGCAAAAACAGATTCAACATGGCCTGTTCGTGAGCTCGATGCACTCACTACAGAGCACCTCATGATAAACTAAGTATACACCCATTAAGAAGACATGGCATAGGAGCTATACATGGCAAGAACAACATCATAGCATACACGGATCAACTACAACGACCTCGTGAAAATTGAATCTCATGCAAACAATCTGCCAGGAAACATTTTCAAGCAAAAGTAGAGCACAAAAATGACATGCTAGACTACTCCATAAATGCCAACAAAGGCATGGATGGATATAGCATATCCATATGTTCAAAACACCCTTACTGATCATGCTCAAAAAGGCCATAGATCTCTCTGTAACAACATGAACATATGGCATAAAAATAACAGCAGGACAAGACTTAGTGAAATCACTAAGTTCCTGAAATCAGCAACATCATCATCCCTACTTTGCATGCTTGTTCTAGTCAACACATAGCTCACAAAAATACATGGTAAACACCCCTGGAAAGATGGCTTGGCAATGTTCAATTCACATGTAGGACTCAAGTTCATAGGGTGCACACATAAATCATGGCAAAAATGACAAAAGAGCTCGAGCTGACAAGATTCTGGAACTAACGATCTGAAGCCATCTTCCAACAGCATTTCGGGCATCAAGATGAGCTCAAATGCAAATGATGCAATGGAATGAAATGATGTACACTTCGAGTTGAACATTTTGACATATTATACGCCCAAAACGGAGCCACGGGTGCGGAGATGTGATGCGATGAATATGCTAAGAAAATGTAAATATTACGGGGACTTAGCAGATTTGAGAGGGAAGAGTCGACCTTCGGTTACGGACTTTGAGGATCGCGGAGAAGAGAGGAGAGGCAGCGGAGTGGGGGCCGGCCGAACAAGTCGGCGGAGGCGGGACGAGGGCTCAGGCGGATCTCGCGGATCCGCCCGAAAAGCAGCAGAGGAAAGGCCGGATCAGGCGCTCGGCCAGATCAAAGCGGCGCTGGGCGCGCAAGGAGGCGAAGCGGCGGGGCGGATGGGCGCGGCCGGGCAGCGGACGCGCCTTGTCAGGACGAGGAGGAGGCGGCGCTGAGCCCATGATGACAGCAGTTAGCGAATGGCCGGCGATTTAATGGCGGGCGGCGGGGTCCGACGGCGACGGGAGAAGGCGGCGGCAGCGGGAGGCCAACGAGCATGGAGGCGGCGCGCAGCGGCGCTGCTGGCGGCAGCATGAACCCCATGGCTCTTGGATGGGCCAGCCTGGCCTCAGCAGCAGCAATGAGGCCTTGAGGCGGCGTGGCGCCCATGGTTGGCTCGGGCGGCGGCGGAGCTGACGTGGCGCCTTGATTCGCCGGGGTGACGCGTCCGGCGGACGTGTCCGGCGCGGTGTGGACATGTCCGGCGCGCGCGGAGGGAAAAATCTAGGGTTTCGGGGGAATTCGGGGAGGAAGACATATTTATAGGTAGAGGGAGCTAGGAGAGTCCAAATGAGGTGTGGTTTTCGGCCACGCGATCGTGATCGAACGACCGAGAACATGGGGGGGAGTTAGATGGGTTTTGGGCCACTTTGGAAGGGGTGTTGGGCTGCAACTCAAAGAGGGCTTTACGGTTACCGGTTAACCGTTGGAGTATAAACGACCTCCAAATGGCACGAAACTTGACAAAGCGGTCTAACGGTGCTATACCAAGGCCGCTTGGCAAACCTCGGCCATTCGAGAAAGTTTAATACCCGCACACGAAAAGAGAGCGAGGGGACAGGGGAACATAGGGCGCCGGATCGCAAAAGCAGACAACGGGGAAAATGCTCGGATGCATGAGACGAACACGTATGCAAAATGAAATGCACATGATGACATGATAAAATGCAAATGATGACATGGCAAATGCAACACGCAAGCAAATGACATGGCAACAACGACGAATAACTGGCAGACACCTGGCGCATCGGGTCCGGGGTGTTACACGGACTGTGGGCCGATTTTTTGTCAATATTTTTTATTATTGCAATTTATTCTCTGCCGAGATATATAGCTAGTAGCCCTCAAGGTGTGTATCGGTCTAAAACCCGAGATGCACCTGAAGGATGACGTAAGACCGCTGATCGATGGAGTTGAGACTCGGGTTGATTTGCAAAATCGGCCGAGGATCAAATCAACTTCAGCGAGAATACTTGGGACACTAAAAGCGGCATGCTCGATCCTCGAGACTCGGGTTGGGTGCGGCCGACCAACCTGAGGATCAAAATCTCCTCGGAAACTATATTGCACATAAAATTTTCTGCATTGGGCAAGCACTGCAGTAGCCCCCAAGACACTGGTCGGGTGGCAACACCAGATCAGGGGATCAATATGCCCCTTTGATATGTTTTAAATAATAAGCCCGAAGCCCAGTAGCCCCCGAGCCTTAATGCGGGCACGGGTGGCCGAATTAAGGATCAATATCCATAGTAAAATCACAAATTATGTGTAATGACTCTATGTATCCAAGTACTTTACGTCATTGATGCTCGGATCCGCATTGTACAAAACTTTGTTGATTAACCATCGGCTTCCACCTCATCGGCCAATAGCTGAGGAGTGTTTGTCCTACTTTATAAAGCCTTTATGAGGACGACAAACAAGGCAATCTGGCCATACGGTTTTATAAACAAAGGTACGCGGAGAGAGATATTATATTACTATTTAACAGAAGAAATGTCTTCCAAAGAAAATAGTCCCGCTATCGGTTCCTTTCTTTGGGTTGTCATGCTAAGCATGATCATAAAACCTCAGCTCCAATGTAAGAGAAAAATATCAAGGATTTAGTTGGGGAGGCTAGTTAATAGCCCCCGGTAGTGTTAGGCGACAGTCGAGGTCAAGCCGTAAACACTTCGGCCAATGTTATGAACGGCCTGTTATTTAACATAGTTATCGGACCGCTGACCAGTTTACGCTTATTTGTGACAGTCAGTTTTCGGCTTTCTCCACTGGGATGCTTAACCATGTGAGCTGGAAGCACAATCGCAGTGGTTCTCCCTTTGCACACCTAGCCGAACAAAAGCGGAACATAGGAAGCAAGTGCGGAGCAGGCGACCCAACTATTGACCGAAGACACAATTGAAACCGATTCATATATAGCAATATCCGAGAATATTTTGCGAAATCCTAAAAGGTGTTCGGCGTTGCCTTCTTGAGACTAATGCGGAAAAGCACAAATAGTTTAAAAGTGCCAAAAAGCTTGGAAAACCAAGAAACATCGGTGAAAACATGATGTCGAACAATATCAAGTGTTGGTGCCAATCCAAAATTGGTCTTAGAAAAAGAAGTGCTACATGGTTCTTTAACATGATACATCCTATCTCGGGACTTGACGGGTCACCACGGCTTCAACCTCCTATCCCGAGGGCGGAGTACTTCTCATCGAGGCCGTTTAGCAAACTAAACTCTAGCAGCTTTGAGAGAGAAATTAGGCTCCCCGGCTAGTGACCGCACACTCGTGTCAAAAAAAGGAGTGATAAATAATAAAAACTTTGCAACGACTAAGGAGAAAAACACTTAGTATAAGACGGCTCAAATAAACATAAGAGCCCCCAAGTGACTTGGGTAAAAGTTGACTATATAATGTAAGGTGACATGTAAAATGCCTTCTAGCCGGATTGTAGATCGTTTGTCGTAGCAGACCTTTTCGCTTCAACCTCTGGACCCAATAGTCCGGAGTGTGTCCGAATATCCTCGCGGTTATAAAAACCGGGGCATGCGTGGAGACCAGGCGTAGGGGTCATTAGTGCTTTATCAGACAAGTGCCCAACTAGTTATGTTATATTACATGGTTAGTAAGAAACATCTTCCAGGGAGAATAGTTCCGTTAGGGGTTCCTTTCCCTGGGAGGCATGCCCTAAAGTGCATGTCCGGACTGCGAAAAGAGCAGAAAAACATCTGGGGCAGGTAAATAGGTAAGAAATCATCTTTTAGTTCACCGACCGAGTATTCCCTTAAGAACGCTAGCTTTCGGCTTCACCCAGTTTGAGGTACACATCCGGTGACCAGCGGTGACAATCGCAGAGGTGCTCCTTTACCACCTAGCCAAACAAAGCGTGGGGTAAGCACAGAGCGAACAACCCAGCAGCCAAAACTTAAGTCATATCGATGCATATAATGGTGAATAAAAGGTACATGCGGAAGTGTGACACATGTGTTGGGCATAAAGCCGCATTAATAAGCACATTAAAGAAGCCCCCAGTATAATGGCGCGGGTAGCGCGTCAAGTGTGTCTTGCACAAAGTTTGGACAAGGAAATTTTACAAGCAACTTTTTTCCAAAAAGTATAATGCTTAGTCGAGCGAACACAAGTAAAAAATTAAAACTTTGAGCATGAAGGCAACTTAGCTGGTTAATGTGTTCAGTATTGATGACGTGGTCCGAGCTTGATGCGGGGCGAGGTTCCATCCCCCAAGCTGGTCCCGAGGTGGCAGAGCAAAGAGCTCGGCACTCCAAAGTGGTGACATAGCACGGGCAATACAGGCCGGCAGAATGATGCCGAAGTCCCCGACATGGGGTAATGAAGTGTTGACGAAGCCCCCCGTCCAGCCGAGGTGACGCCAAAGGATATAGTCCGGCTGGATCATTTTCCTGTGCACAAAAAATAGTGCAAACCGGAGATAATAGTAATAATAATAATTAAAAGAAAATCGTTGCATAATGAATAATTTATGCAAAGTGAGTAATAAAAGAAATATGGCCTAAGCGCCGAGGTCGATGTCGATCGAGGCGTCGGCGTGATCTTTCAGAAAGGCGTGGCAAAGCACGAATTCATAGGTCGGTCCATGCTCGGATCTGGCGTTAGCGGACTATGTCGGAGACCGACCGAACCATCATATGACCGTCGTTAATCGCGCCACCATTTGATAGACACTGTGAACATATGATGGACAAACCAGAGTAATAATTCCTTGGAAAAAATGAACCCAAACAAGCAAAAATATTAGGATTAATAGCACTGGTTTATTCATTGTAGCAACCCAAAGGAGGATGATCTTGGCAAGGTTGGCTTGCGAGGCAAAGCCCTCGGTCCGACTAATCGCGACGAAGCTGGTCGGCTAGTGGCCTTGAAGTGTCCGGAGTAGGTTGATGAAGAGATGATGAATTCTCGGTCCAGCCGAGATGTCGAAGTAGTTCGCGTGATGGACACCGCTTGAAGAACAGCAGTGCGGCCCTGCCGATGCAGGTCGTGACGTGGTTGATGCCGGCTTGATGAAGCGATCGTGCGGTGATGCCGGTATGCCCGCTCCGTGTAATCCGTGGGGCGGCGATGTTGGTGATGATTTGCCCTTCGCGATGCCGGACTCTTGTTCGGCTTGCCGAGATGATGATCCGAAGAAGTTGAGCTCGGCTCAACAAGGTGACGACGTGTCTAGCACAAGTCGGCAGCCGTGGAGCAATATTGTCGGACTGGTTTGACACCAGCATGACGTAATCGGAAAGTTCCCGGAGTTTGGACGGTCGGATCGAGCTGAAATTCGGAGGGGTGGTAGATATAGGAATTCCGCATGCGATCAACGGTTGGATCTTCCAAAGGACGTCCGAGCTAGAAGCTGGACACCACGCCCTAAACTCGTCCAGATTTGACAGGGCTCCGGTATATCGTAGATTGCAGGAGATTCCTCCATCGGAACTCGACGAAATTTAGCGTGGCTGTTGTAGACGTAACCCCGCACTATTCCACCAAAGCAATCGTCAAACCGACGCTCGAGGAGGCGGTGACGGCGAATACAAGTTCGCTGTCCAGAAAAACAGCACGGTCGCCCGAGGGCAATGTTGACATTGAGCCCCCGGGCTCACTGTATGATTCCTCCATGATCTTGATAGAGATCGGAGCTGATGTTGATGAAGACCCTCATCCAAACATGACGATCGGAGATAGGGCAAGGTCCTTGGTCGAACCAAGGTGACCAGTCGAGCTGGTGACGAATACACCGAAGTCGCAGTTGATCTGCGGGCAAGCCATCGACCCTTCTGTTGATCACACATCGGAACTCTCAATGAAAGCACCAATGTCGGTGTCAAAACCGGCGGATCTCGGGTAGGGGGTCCCGAACTGTGCGTCTAGGCGGATGGTAACAGGAGACAAGGGACACGATGTTTACCCAGGTTCGGGCCCTCTTGATGGAGGTAAAACCCTACGTCTTGCTTGATTAATATTGATGATATGGGTAGTACAAGAGTGGATCTACCACGAGATCAAGGAGGCTAAACCCTAGAAGCTAGCCTATGGTATGATTGTTGTATATATTTATCGACTAGCCTGGCCTCGGTTTATATAATGCACCGGAGGCCTAGGATAACAAGAGTCCTAGCCGAATACGCCGGTGGGGGAGGAGTCCTTGTCTTGATCGCCAAGTCTTGTGGAATCTTCCTTGTATGCAGCAACTGTCCAGACTGGCCCATGAGTATACGGCCATGGGGATCCTCGGCCCAATCCACGATCGGGAGGCGGCGTGGTGAGTACCCCCTAGTCCAGGACACCGTCACCCTCCCCCCCCCCCCCACGGGAAGAAAAGGGTCGCCCCCGAAGACATGGAAGTAGAGGTCTCCAAACGAGGGAAGAGACCTTAATCAGGCGGCCCTGCCCCTGAGGGCAACATTGCTGCACAGCGCCCACAGGGGGGCCAGCCGTTAACCGAGCCGTAAGTGAACAAAGGTGCTTTGTAAGCATACCCCGTTCTTTTCCTGAGAATAACGATTGAGACATATGTTTTGCAGTTCGGCCTATAGCCTCCCTCAACAATTTTCGTCCTCGGGGGATCTTCTTCCCGAGATGATGGATAGCGAAACGCCTCCTCCTACTTCTCCGCCTTATAAGGCGGATGACCCTGAGGTGTCGTCCCGGAGAATCTCTCCCGATCCGCAAAGGCCAGAAGGTAACTCCCGGCCGCCAGAGGTCCGGGGTGTTCGGCTCCTAGAGAGACCAACAAACAAGCCCCAGACTGACCGATATGCAGCCGAACACATTGACGGGTCTTCTGCGGCAAGCGCCTATCTCAGAGGCACATCATACCTTAATGGGTACGGTGGTTGAGAGCATTTTGTCCGCAAAAGTGGGTTGAATGAAGCTTTTATGAGCCTGCTAAGAGGCTTTGAGGTACGCAATGTCATATTTTTTTATCGTAGAAGTAAAGTATACTGTGTAATGTAGCCCCTGAGACTCGGATTACCCTCCGAACAGGGCAATCAGAGGATCAAAAATAGGAATTATCTCAGGTAATAATTTTGCCAATTTTGTACACACGCGGCTACAACCCCAGGAATTACCCGGGCCGCCAAATTTGCCGAATTGAAGCGGCAACTTGATGTGGCGGATGAAGACATCACGCTTGTGAACAAGCGGCTTGACGAGGCACAAGGTATGTATATTTGGGTAGTCAGCAAATATTAATAAGAGCATGATGCTGTGATCTATAATATGTCGTGACTGCAGATAGTGCTGCCGCCGTGGAGACCCTTCGGGCTGAGCTTGCCCGCGCCAAGGAGCAAGCCAGGATAAGTAATGCGGCTGCCGAGAAGGCAGCTGGTGAATTGAGAGCCGAACAGGTTGCTCATCGCCAAAGTGAGGATAGAATGGCCAACATGGCTCTTAAGGTACAGGATGCCGCTAGCCGATATGAGCTTCTCGAAAGGGAGAACCAAGCGAAAACGGCTGACCTAGAAAAGGCCTTACAGGCAGCAAGGAAGTTCGCTCTGAGATTAGAGCGTCTCGAGAGGAGCTTCGGCAAGCCGGTGAGATCGCGGCTGGGAAGCCCTTTTTATTGCGAACTAAATTCGGCGATCCAAAGTATGCGCCTCTTGATCAAATGTGGAGTTCTTTAGACGCATACTTGGACTTGTCAAAGAGTGCTGCCGATGTGACGCAGTTTTTCCAAGACCAAGAAGGATCATGAAGCGGAAAAACTTTTTGGTCGCAGTTCAGCATGACAAGGCGTCCGCTACTGTTGAACGAGCAGATGGCCGAATGGGCCGAGCTCCATCGGTTATCCGGACTTGCCATGAAAGCTGTCGTGGACCGCCTGTGGCCGGGGGAACCAAGTCCGGGTAGTTATTTTGGTTTGGTGCAATGATTTATTCGTGTTGTGCCGCATATCGACGATGTCAGCGGTCGGCGTGTGATAACCCACAAGTGTAGGGGATCACAACAACTTTCGAGGGTAAAGTATTCAACCCAAAATTTATTGATTCAACACAAGGGGAGCCAAAGAATATTCTTGAGTATTAGCAGTTGAGTTGTCAATTCAACCACACCTGGATAACTTAGTATCTGCAGCAAAGTATTTTGTAGCAAAGTAGTATGATAATAAAGGTAACGGTAGCAAAAGTAATATTTTTGGGTTTTGTAGTGATTGTAACAATAGCAACAGAAATAAATAAGCGAAACACAAGATGTGAAAAGCTCGTAGGCAATGGATCCGTGATGGATAATTATGTTGGGTGTGATTCCTCATGTAATAGCTATAACATAGGGTGACACGGAACTAGCTCCAGTTCATTAATGTAATGTAGGCATGTATTCCGTAAATAGTCATACGTGCTTATGGAAAAGAACTTGCATGACATCTTTTGTCCTACCCTCCTGTGGCAGTGGGGTCCTTACGGAAACTAAGGGATATTAAGGCCTCCTTTTAATAGAGAACCGGAACAAAGCATTAACACATAGTGAATACATGATCTCCTCAAACTATGGTCATCACCGAGAAGTATCCTGATTATTGTCACTTCGGGGTTGTCAGATCATAACACATAATAGGTGACTATAGACTTGCAAGATAGGATCAAGAACACACATATATTCATGAAAACATAATAGGTTCAGATCTGAAATCATGGCCCTCGGGCCCTAGTGACAAGCATTAAACATAGCAAAGTCATAGCAACATCAATCTCAAAACATAGTGGATACTAGGGATCAAACCCTAACAAAACTAACTTTATTACATGGTAAATCTCATCCAACCCATCACTGTCCAGCAAGCCTACGATGGAATTACTCACGCACGGCGGTGAGCATCATGAAATTGGTGATGGAGGATGGTTGATGATGACGACGGCGACGAATCCCCCTCTCCGGAGCCGAAAACGGACTCCAGATCAGCCCTCCCGAGAGAGATTAGGGCTTGGCGGTGGCTCCGTATCATAAAACACGATGAAACGTTCTCTCCGATTTTTTTCTCCGCGAGATGGAATATATGGAGTTGGAGTTGAGGTCGGCGGAGCCTCAGGGGGCCCACGAGACAGGGGGCACGCCCAGGGGGGAGGGCGCGCCCCCCACCCTCGTGGACAGGGTGTGGGCCACCTGGTCTTGATTCTTTCGCCAGTATTTTTTATATTTTCCAAAAAGTGCCTCCGTGGATTTTCAGGACATTCCGAGAACTTTTGTTTTCTACACATAAAACAACATCATGGCAGTTCTGCTGAAAACAGCATCAGTCCGGGTTAGTTTCATTCAAATCATGCAAGTTAGAGTCCAAAACAAGGGCAGAAGTGTTTGGATAAGTAGATACATTGGAGACGTATCAGCGTGCATAGAGGGTGCGCGGATGGCCCTTGCCCCTGTTAAGACATACTGGGCAAGGATGGAAGCCACCGGTATTGCAACCAGGGGTCCACCCGGGGGCCAGGACTCGCCAGAGCACTATTTTGAAGAAGTCTTAGAAGGTGCCCGTTTAATAGAGGCTCAGTGCTTAAAGAATATCATGTTCGAATGACATGTATTTTGATTGTAAAAACAATGCTTTTGATAATAAAGGCTATATTTATACCTTTGCCCGTGAAGTATTGTGGTGCCTCCTATGCGGCCGTTTATGTATATATGTATATAACCTAAAAGTTTGCAGTCGTCAGCTTCAGCCCCCTCGCGTATAACGCGGGGGTGCTCGGCAAAGCACGTAATCACACTTGATCCAACGCCTTCTATTTTTTTCTCGTCATGTCTCGTCCCAAAAGGCTGCCTTCTATTTTTTTCTCATTGAAAGACTTCATATAGGAGAAGATGGGCGTCGGAGAGCCACCAGTGGGGCCACGAGGTAGGGGGCGCGCCCAGGGGGCACCCTCGTGAGCAGGGTGTGGGCCCCCTGGCCTTCATCTTTGGCGATGATTTTTCTTTATTTATTTTAAGGTATTCCGTGGAGTTTCAGGACTTTTGGAGTTGCGCAGAATAGGCCTTCAATATTTGCTCCTTTTCCATCCCAGAATTCCAGCTGCCGACATTCTCCCTCTTCATGTAAACCTTGTAAAATAAGAGAGAATAGCCATAAGTATTGTGACATAACGTGGAATAATAGCCCATAATGCAATAAATATTGATATAAAAGCATGATGCAAAATGGACGTATCACTTTCTCTACTGAGGTGCTCATCCGGATGAACCAGGGTAGAATCGTAGTAGTTCTCCCGGTGCCGCCTTAGCCGATAGAGCGGAACGTAAGGTAGCAAAACACAGGAGCCGGGGAAAACCAACTATTGACCAAAGGCATGATTTGGAGCTGATGCATATAAGGCCAAACTCGCGACGCCGAACACTCCCGAAGGTATTCGGACTTTACAACATATACTGGGCTGAATACAGCCCTCGATAATGAGCCCTAAATTTCAAGTTACGTGCGTTGAACCGGCATGACGAAAGAGCGCCTGGCGTGAGAGGATAGATCTCAAAATTACACTGGTTGCTGCCTCTGTAACGTCTGTTTTATTACAATGAATCGTAAGCTCGCCAATAACGCCGGTATCCCTCTTGGTCATTTTAAGTGCCAGGAGGGTGTGAGACAACAAGAGAAAATAAAAAGGTTTACACAGGGTCTTAATCTAAAAAGAAACCTTTGAACGGAGCCCTGCTGCACTTCTGCGCCTTTGTCTCCGTTGTGCCGTATCCTTGAAGGGTATAGCATGATGGTCATCTGTAAAAAAAGGAAAACCCAGGTGAAAGAATCTGGTGTGATCGTGCGTAAAGTTGGTTTATTTTAATGAACCGTGAAAATGCAATCTCTTGAGTGCAAATAGGGTCCAGCCGAACTATGGACCTCTTACATGCGGGCAGCCCCCCGGCGCCACACAGGGGATTTTGATTGCATATTTATATATATACAGGGAGACCCGTACAGTCTTCTTATTGGCTGTTGCTATGGGGGCATAGCCGCTAATCAAGCTCAGGTTTATCTGAGCTGCTACACCTAGGTGTGCGCCGGACACGCCTAGCTATGTTCGTGGTCTTGGAGACCGATGAGTTGCTCGGCTTGGAAAGGCCATTCTGTCATTCGGCTGCTAGAGCAGCCACGTATTCTTCCGTACGACGCTCCGTGTTTTCGCTGATTGTGATGACGCCACGTGGACCGGGCATCTTGAGTTTGAGATAAGCATAATGCGGGACTGCATTGAAACAAGCGAAGGCCGTTCTTCCGAGTAGTGCATGATAGCCGCTTCGGAACGGAGCAATGTCGAAGATTAGTTCTTCGCTTCGAAAGTTACCGGGAGAACCGAATACAACCTCCAACGTTAAAGAGACCGTTGTCGGTGTCAAAACCGGCGGATCTCGGGTAGGGGGTCCCGAACTGTGCGTCTAAGGCCAATGGTAACAGGAAGCAGGGGACACGATGTTTTACCAAGGTTCGGGCCCTCTCGATGGAGGTAATACCCTACTTCCTGCTTGATTGATCTTGATGATATGAGTATTACAAGAGTTGATCTACCACGAGATCGTAGAAGCTAAAGCCTAGAAGCTAGCCTATGATTATGATTGTTGTTGTCCTACGGACTAAACCCTCCGATTTATATAGACACCGGAGGGGGCTAGGGTTACACACAGTCGGTTACAAAGAAGGAAATCTACATATCCGAATATCCAAACTTGCCTTCCGCGCAAAGGAGAGTCCCATTCGGACACGGGATGAAGTCTTCAATCTTGTATCTTCATAGTCCAACAGTCCGGCCAAAGTATATAGTCCGGCTGTCCGAGGACCCCTTAATCCAGGACTCCCTCAGTAGCCCCTGAACCAGGCTTCAATGACGATTCGTCCAGTGCGCAGATTGTCTTCGGCATTGCAAGGCGGGTTCTTCTCCAAATCCCCCAGAGCATTGTTGTAACGTGCAGTGTCCGACTCCTCATTAATGTCGCGCTCCTCGGCTTCTATGCTTTAATAACGGCTGTTTCCATGTGTAGAGCGAATGCGAGAAGTCGGGGCATTTTTACATTTGCCACCCCAACCATGCGGGTAAATCATCTATAAAAGAGGCGGGGATTCTCAGATCCAAATTACACCATCTTCTGCCAGCGAGTATTCATCAGAGCGCGCCCGGACAAATCCATACCACCATGGCCGGTCGTCACGGTTCCTCCTCTCGCTCCCGTAGCACTAGGCCAGGTGATTGGGAGAGATGTTATGTTCCCCACAGCCGACTAGTAGAGTTACAGACCAAGAGGTTTCTCCCACCTGCATACATGGTCCCCGTCCGAGCTGGACTAGCCACTTAGAATGGCGGGAGCAAGCGGAGAGCTTTCCAAACCCATCCAAGGGAGAGCGGGTGTGCTTTGTCCCCTACTTGCTGAGGGGGATCGGATTTCCAATCCATCCTTTCCTCTGCAGGCTCCTGGAGTTTTATGGCCTCCAGCTGCACAGCTTTACCCCAGCCTCCATAATGCATATCGCAGACTACGTTGCCTTCTGCGAGCTTTTTCTGGGCTACAAAGCTCATTTCGAGTTGTGGAAGAGGCTATTCTGCCTAATACCCCATACCCAAAATGGGTCGGTATTTCAAGTGGGCTGAGCCGAAATATGGCGCATCGCCGGGACCGGATATCTATCCGGCACTCCGAAGAAGACATCTGAGACTGGCCCTTGGAATGGTTCTACATGGAGGACGTCCCTCTTCCGGACCCTGTTTGGAAGGGCCTTCCCAAGTTTGTAGATGCCCCATTGAAGAAATGCCACAGCTGGCGCCCCAAGAGCCCCCAGGAGGAAGATAACAGAGAGATCCTTTTTCTGATGGACAGGATAAATACACTGGCCAAATCAGGGCTGACAATAATTGAAGTTATGTCCATATGCATAATGCGGGGAGTGCAGCCACTTCAATATCGGGGAAAACCCATGTGGCACTTCAATGGAGAAGACGATGCCACCCGCTGCAGCCATAAAAGACCGGACTCTCCCGCCACTCTGGCAAAGATACTGTCCGATTTGTTCAAAGGAGAAGAGGAGGAGTTCATCCATATCAAGCCACGGGATGGATTCTCCATGTACAACACCCCAAGCTGGGTGAGTCGCTATCGTTTATTCCAATCTTTCCCACATTTTTAGCACAGATGTTTTAATTCGTCAATTCATAGCAGGAACTGCGAAGGGCTATGAAGGATGTTCACAGCCCATCTCCACAGCCAGAGGACCCTAATCGGCCTCTCGACCCCGGACTCGAAGAAGATCTGAACACGTTTGTGGAGCTTGTCGACAGGACATTTTACCAGTTGAGCTGCGATGGTGTGATGGTAGCCATTATAGCCGATTATCCTGGCTTACTCCCTGTATCCCAGGTAAGCAAAGTCATAGTCCCAATTTCCGAAAAGGATTCCCTCTTTACACTTCACCCACCGCCCATGTATTGCGTATTACAGGGAAGGCCATCGGTGCGCCAAGCTGAACCCGCGCTGACTCGCCAACAAGGGGCACCGAAGTCGGGTAGGCTTAAAAGAAAGGCAGTCAAGACCAAGACGTCGTTGCAAAGGTATGTTTAAAAACCTGCCACAAAGTTATCATTGTTAAAATATAACGATGTCTTCTGTCTGACAGAAAGAGCGCTCGCCGGACTGTATCCGGAGAGCCTGTCGGTCACGCTTCCACCAGCCGGACTCCCAGGCCGGACTCAAGGGCAGAGGTCAACGCGGACAATCCTCCTACAAAGGATGCGGATAGATTTTCCACTACAAACTCCAAGTGGAGAGCTCCATAAATCATAGGCGCCGACAGGCCGCACTACGCGACCCTAATTTCTATGGAGAGGCGTTCGATGCCTTCAACTCAGGGGACACATACATCCGGGCTGCTCAAGGTGGCCTCGCCAGGGCCACGGACTAGTACGTAAAGGATATACGGGTAACAAATTTGATAAGTATGTATATCAGTAGCCCCTGAGACTTGAAACAGTTGGCACAACTGATTTAAGGATCCTCGTGTGCATAGATTCTAACAGAGAAGAATGCCCAGCTGTCCAAATAATGTCATGGCATGTACCAGTTAAGTAGTCGGCATGAATGCAATTCTAACAATAGAATCTGCAGACAATCTCGGAGGCAATCTGGAGATCGTACCAGAGGACGAGCAACATGTTCGGCGATAGCTGAAGGCTGGCCAGCGTGTGCTTACAAAGGTTATAAAGGAGAAAAATACTCTCCAGGACGTGAATGTCCGACTGGACGTCGAATTGAAGGATGTTCAGGCCCAGCTTGCTGACTCAGTAAAGGAGAATGAGAGGCTACGGCGCGGCATATTTAGTAAGTGCCCTGACGAACCACTATAAAGTTCGGCAAAGAAGCGTGCTAACAAAATTATGTCTGTAGGCATGCTAACAGGCCGTCCTGAGGATGAAATGCGCGGATCTGCAGGCGATCTTCTGCCGGAGCTCTCCCAACTGCACGAACAAGTTTGGCAGGTGATGCAGAGCATTGCTCAGGCCTTGTGGCCATCCACCTCCCTGTCAGGAGGCATGGGGGAGCTTGTGGAGATGCTTAAGGGAGCGCGGCAGCGCTTCCGATTATGGAAGATATCAGCCTGTCGATAATGCGCAAGGGAAGCCTGGACCATGGTGAAGACGCGGTACACCAAGGCTGACCCGAACCACATGGCCGAGGTCGGACCTGTAGGGTCAGATGGGAAGGAGATCCCTGTACATCTGGTGTATGACCAAGTAGCATTAGCCGCTAAGTATTCCCAACAGGACTATAGGCTAGACAGCCTGTTGGATGGTATAGAAGAAGAATTTAGTCAGTCTAAGTGACATTGTACTTCGAAGGACATATTTTGTCCCTAGCCGGATTGTAAATCATTTGTCTTGGCCGACCTTTTCACTTCAACCTCTGGGCGTGACAGTCCGGAGTGTATCGAATACCGCTCGATTCACGTAAAACCGGGCACGCATGGAAACCGGCGTAGGGGTCATAAGTGCTTGAGCAGGACATGTACCCAACTAGTTATGTTATATTACATGGGTAGTAAGAAACATCTTCTAGGAGAATAGTTCCGTTAAGGGTTCCTTTCCCGGTGTGCATGCATTGATGTGCATGTCGAAGCTACGAAAATTTACGCAGGATATAAGCATCTGGGGCATGTTTTGTAATACGTAAAATACATCTTTTGTTCACCGACCGAATATTCTCTTAAGAACGCTAGCTTTCGGCTTCACCCAGTCTGAGGTACACATCCGGCTGACCCCGGCAGTAACAATCGTAGAGGTGCTCTCCTTATGCCCTAGCCGAATTAAGGGAACATAGGGCATAAACACAAGAGCCAGGCTACCCAGCTTGGCCAAAACTTAAGTCATATCGATGCATATAGTGGTGAAAAAAAGTCACATACGTAGAAGTGACGCATATGTGGTGGGCATAAAGCCCAGAAGACAAATAAGCTTCTGTGTAAGAAGCCCCCAGGTATGATGAGCGCGCATAGCGCGACCAGAGTGTGCGGTCAAAGCATACTTAAAACTTTTAAGGCTATAAATGTAAAAGGGAGAGAGAGAGGATATAATTTAAAAAGGAAGACAGAGGTAAGGAGACAAACACGGAGTTCGGGACTAGGCATAGAATCTTCGGAGTCTGGACGCGTTCCATGGGTTCGGCTCGAGTCGATTGTCTGATGCATCACGCAGACGGTACGCACCTCCAGTGAGAACTTTGTCAATGATGAAGGGGCCCTCCCACTTGGGCTTGAGCTTGTCCTTTTTCTTCTCTAGTAGGCGTAGAACGAGTTCGCCAATGTTATAAGTTTTGGCCCGCACTTCTCTGCTTTGATACCTTCAAGCCTGCTGTTGATAGAATGCGGAACGGACCTTCGCAATGTCACACTCCTCCTCCAGGGCATCTAAGCTGTCCTGCCAATCCATCTCGGCTTCTCTCTCTTCGTACATGCGCACTCTAGGTGAATCATGAATGATATCGCAGGGTAGCACTACCTCCGCGCCATACACCATAAAAAATGGTGTGTATCCGGTTGTGCAATTTGGCGTGGTCCGCAGCCCCCATAATACGGAGTCAAGCTCCTCGACCCAGTGTGTATCTGATTCCTTCAAGGATCGCACTAGTCTGGGTTTAATGCCACTCATAATAAGATCGTTCGCTCGTTCGACTTGACCATTTGTTTGGGGGTGATAGACGGAGGCGTAATCAAGTTTTATGCCCATTTTGCTGCACCAGGCTTTCACCTCATTGACTGTGAAGTTTGAGCCGTTATCGGTGATGATGCTGTGGGGGACACCATAGCAGTGTACGACCCCGGATATAAAGTCTATCACTGGTCCGAATTCGGCCATTTTAGCTGGTTTGGCTTCTATCCATTTGGTGAATTTATCAACCATGACCAGCAAGTATTTCTTCTTATGGCTTCCTCCTTTAAGGGGTTCAACCATATCGAGCCCGCAGACCGCAAAGGGCCAAGTTATGGTGATTGTTTTGAGGGCAGTGGGCGACATATGGCTTTGATTTACAAAAGGCTAGCAACCGACGCAGTGCTGGACAAGGTCTTGTGCGTCTGCCCGGGCTGTCGGACAGTAGAAACCTATACAGAAAGCCTTGCTCACGAGCGCCCGAGCTGCGGCATGGTGGCCGCCGAGTCCGGCATGAATTTCAGCCAAGAGCTGCCGCCCTTCCTCTTCGGATATGCACCTTTGGAGCACTCTGGTTGCGCTTTTCTTATAAAGCTCTCCTTCGTGGACTTTGTAGGCTTTAGAGCACCCCACAAAGCAGCGTGCCTCATTTTGGTCCTCTGGGAGCTCCTGCCTATTTAAGTAAGCTAGGAAGGGTTCCGTCGACGGGGCGATGACCGCCATGATCACGTGGGCCGAAGGTGTGATTTTGGTGGCAGAGCCTCCGATTACGTCAGATTGTTCAGGATCTGGGGTTATATGCAGATCCGGATTAGTATTGCCGGACTCCCCTTTCCATACCACAGATGGCTTGAACAGCCTTTCCAAAAAAAAATTTGGTGGGACGGGGTCACGTTTAGCGCCGATCCGGGCAAGGATATTCGCCACTTGATTGCTTTCTCGAACCACATGGTGGAATTCGAGCCCCTCAAATCGAGCTGACATTTTGAGGACGGCATTACGGTAAGCCACCATTTTCGGATCCTTGGCGTCAAAGTCTCCATTTATTTGAGATATTGCAAGATTTGAATCCTCACGTACTTTGAGACTTTGAATGCCCATGGAGACTGCCATCCGAAGACCGTGCAGCAGAGCCTCATACTCTGCTGCATTGTTGGAGTCTGTGTAAAGTATTTGGAGTACGTACTGGACTGTATCTCCGGTGGGGGACGTCAGGACGTCGCCAGCCCCTAGACCAGCTAGCATCTTAGAGCCGTCAAAGTGCATGATCCAATTGGAGTACGCGCCGTACTCTTTAGGGAGATCGGCTTATGTCCATTCGGCGTTGAAGTCAGCCAGTACATGTGACTTAATGGCCCACCGTGGTTTGTCTGTTATGTCGAACGGGAGGAGCTCGATAGCCCATTTTGCAATCCAGCCCGTGGCATCACGGTTATTTATTATGTCATTGAGTGGTACTTTAGAGGCCACCGTGATTGAACACTCTTGAAAGTAGTGTCGTAGTTTTTGGGATGCCATGAAGACCGTGTATGCTATCTTTTGATAATGTGGGTATCGTGACTTGCATGGAGTGAGGACAGTGGATACGTAGTATACCGGCTTTTGTAATGGGAATTTATGTCCATCTGTCTCTCGTTCAACGGTGAGTACTGCGCTTACAACCTGGTGTGTTGCAGCTATGTGTAGCAACATGGGTTCGCCGACATTTGGCGCTGCCAGAATTGGATTGGTGGTCAAGAGGGCTTTTATTTCCTCTAGCCCCGCCGTAGCCGCATCCGTCCACTCGAAGTGTTCGGTGCGTCAAAGAAGGCGATAAAGAGGTAGCACATTTTCTCCTAATCGGGAGATAAAGCGGCTTAGGGCGGCCACGCATCCAGTTAATTTCTGGATTTGCTTGAGGTCTGTTGGGGTAGCCAACTGTGACAGAGCTCGCAATTTAGCCGGATTTGCTTTGATTCCTCTATTGGAGACAATAAAACCAACAGTTTTCCGGCTGGTACGCGGAAAACACAATTTTCCGGGTTGAGCACGATGTCGTATGTTCAGAGATTGTCGAACGTAAGCCTCAAGTCATCTATTAATGATTCGACGTGTCTGGTTTTAATGACCACATCGTCTACGTAAGCCTCCACTATTTTGCCGATTTGTGTTTCCAGGCATGTCTGAATCGTGCGTTGATAGGTTGCACCGGTATTTTTGAGCCCGAATGGCATGGTGTTAAAACAGAAGGGACCGTATGGAGTGATAAATGCAGTTGCGGCTTGATCGGACTCCGCCATCTTGATTTGGTGGTATCCGGAGTATGCGTCGAGGAAACACAATGAGTCGTGTACCGCGGTAGCGTCGATAATTTGATCGATGTGAGGGAGGGGGAAGGGATCCTTAGGGCAAGCCTTATTAAGGTCTTTGAAATCGACGCATAGGCGCCAGGATTTGTCCTTCTCTGGTACCATCACCAGGTTTGCTAGCCAGTCCGGATGTTATCTCTCTGATGAATCCGGCTTCGAGTAGCTTGGCTAGCTCTTCTCCCATGGCTTGTCGATTGGGTTCTGAGAAGCGCCGAAGAGTCTGTTTGACCGGCTTGTATCCCTTTAGTATGTTTAGGCTATGTTCGGCCAGCCTGCGTGGGATACCTGGCATGTCTGAAGGATGCCAGGCAAAAATGTCCCAATTCTCGTGCAAGAACTCTCGTAGTGCGGCGTCATTGTGGGGTTCAGCTCTGCCCCAATTGATGCTGTTTTTGTAGGGTCCGTTGGGTGGACCTGGAATTTGACTATTTCGTCTACTAGTTTGAAAGAGGTGGACTTGGGTCATTTGTCGAGTATCACGTCGTCCCTGTCCACTACGGAACGCAGCGCGGTTAACTCTTCGGCCGCGAGGGCTTTGGATAATGCCTCCAGGGCTAGTGCGGCAGTTTTATTTTCAGCACGGAGTGCTATGTACGGATCACTGGCTAGAGTGATGATCCCATTCAGCCCCGGCATCTTGAGCTTCATGTACCTGTAATGGGGTATAGCTTGGAAGCTTGTGAATGCGTCTCGCCCCAAGAGGGCGTGATATCCTTGCTAAGCGGGCCACAGGAATGTGATTTCTTCGGACCTATAATTCTCCGGTGTGCCGAATACCACATCCAATGTGATTTTCCCTGCGCATCGTGCCTCCCGACTAGGGATGATTCCCCTGAAGGTCGTGCTGCTTTGCTCAATGCGGCTCTTATCTATTTCCATTTTGTTAAGAGTTTCCTCATAGATAAGGTTTAATCCGCTGCCGCCGTCCATCAGCACTTTACTAAGCTGGAATCCGTCCACTATTGGACTAAGGACCAAAGCGGCTGGTTCTCGGACTGTTCGGAATTGAGGTTCGTCGCTGGCGTTGAAGGTTATGGCCGTATTGTTCCACGGATTTATTGCTGCGATGTGGCAGACTTCGGCGAGGCTGCGGAGCGCTCGTTTGCGCCTGTTGTTTGAGGCAAAAGTCTCGAAGACGGTCAGTACTGTATGGTTATTTTCTGCAGGATGGTGTTTTGTGGTATTGTCGATGAGAAGGTCCTCGCCGCTCTTGGCCACCCGCCGGAGTATCCAACATGCTCTAAGGCTGTGTGTTGGTATGGTGTTCGGTGTGCTGTGAATTCTGCATGGCCTATTGAGCCATCCCTCCAGTATAGTTCCATGCCCTGTAGAGGGCTTTGGCTTCTTTGTAATTGGCTTGGGTGACTTACGAGAGCGCACCCTTTTAGTTCGGACGAGGGGTTTAGTTAGGGCCGGAGGATCCCAGAATTTTGTTTGGGTCTTCCAGGCGCTTTCCATCATGTGATATACGTACTATGGCCGCCAGGTCGGCAAAGTGTGTTATGTCACGGCGACTTATGGCATTGAGAATTCCCCTGTCTGTGCAATTTTTGCAAAAGAATGAGATTGTGTCTTCCTTGTGATAGTCCTTAACCTTGCTCATTACAAGGAGGAATCTGGCCCAGAAGTGGTTTACTGTCTCTTGGGGCTCTTGTCTGATGTGGGAAAGATCACTTGTGTCTGGGTGGGTGGGTGAAATTAAGTCCACATCCTGACCCAATCTGGAACCCAGGGGCGAAGGAGCTCCTGAGCTTGGCAGCTCGGGCTCCCGGATATTGCCCAATATTTGTGGCCCGCTACTCGATTCTAAGTTCAGAGCCTAGGCCACGTCCTTCCGTAGACGGGTATCCGTCTCAAAGAGCTCAGGAATCCGGACATAGTTCGTCCTCAAAATAGAGGAAGAATTGTCGTCTTGTTCCTCCACCACCGCTATCTGATGGGTGACCAGCGGAGAGTTAATCTCCCTTAGGTCAGGTTTAAGCCCGATCCGATCATAATCCGTAGAGACTCCCAGGGCGGCGATGCGAACCAAGAGCTCGTTCAAGGAGGAGAGCTCCATTGGATCCATCTGCTCGATGAATTCCGGGCTAACGCGGAGGTTGTTTTTGATGACCTGAGATGTCATTGTCGACGTGGCGGTCGAACGGGCGGTCATGATGAAACCGCCCGGCCGAAGAGTTTGGCCTATAGCCAGGGATCCTCCGGAGGTGATGTTATCCTTGACAACAAGGCGGGCCATCAAGCCTTATTGGGACGGCACAGTGGAACTCTCAATGAAAGCACCAATGTCGGTGTCAAAACCGGCGGATCTCGGGTAGGGGGTCCCCAACTGTGCTTCTAAGGCCAATGGTAATAGGAGGCAGGGGACACGATGTTTTACCCAGGTTCGGGCCCTCTCGATGGAGGTAATACCCTACTTCCTGCTTGATTGATCTTGATGATATGAGTATTACAAGAGTTGATCTACCACGAGATCGTAGAGGCTAAACCCTAGAAGCTAGCCTATGATTATGATTGTTGTTATCCTATGGACTAAACCCTCCGGTTTATATAGACACCGGAGGAGGCTAGGGTTACACAAAGTCGGTTATAGAGAAGGAAATCTACATATCCGAATATCCAAGCTTGCCTTCCACGCAAAGGAGAGTCCCATCCGGACACGGGACAAAGTCTTCAATCTTGTATCTTCATAGTCCAACAGTCCGGCCAAAGTATATAGTCCGGTTGTCCGAGGACCTCTTAATCCAGGACTCCCTCAACCGTGCAGCAGGCCTCTATGCGTGGTATTACTCCTTTAAAGGTAGTACTGCTTTGGTTGATTCTCGACGCGTCTATCCCCATCTTGCGGACAGTGTCTTGATATATCAGATTAAGACTACTGCCGCCGTCCATGAGAACTCGGGTGAGATGGTATCCGTTGATTATTGGGTCGAGCACCAAGGCAGCCGAACCCCCATGACGGATACAAGTCGGATGATCCTTGCGATCGAAAGTGATCGATCAAGCCGATCATGGGTTGAATTCGGGGGCGACAGGCTCTATAGCATATACGTCTCGGTGTGCGTGTTTGCGCTTCCTCTTTGGGATGTGGGTGACATAAATCATGTTCACTGTTTTGACCTCCGGTGGGAATTTTTTCTGTCCCCTAGTGTTCGGCTGGCGAGATTCGTCCTCATCTTCACTTAGCGGCTCCTTCCCTTTGTGTTCGGCGTTTAGCTTGTCGGCCTGCTTGAAGACCCAGCATTGTATGTTGGTGTGATTCACAGGTTTCTCGGGGGTGCCATGAATCTGACAGGACCTGTCTAGAATTTTATTTAGGCTGGACGGACCATCTCTACTGCCTTTAAATGGCTTTTTCCGTTGACCGGGTCTAGAGCCCCTGAATCCGGCATTTACCGTTGTATTGTCTGGGTTGTCTTCATTATTTCAACGTTTCTTTTTATTGCGTCGTGGTTTTCCATTGCCATCCCTGATTTCGGATGTGCCTGGATCGCTGGTCTTCTTCTTGGGCCAACCAACTGTCTCGCCAGCATAAAAGCGGGTCATAAGAGTTGTTAGGGCTGCCATTGTCCTTGGCTTTTCTGGCGAGGTGTCGGCAAGCCATTCGTCCGGACACTTGTGTTTGAAAGCTGCTAGGGCTTGACATCCGGACAGTCGACGATTTCGTTCTTCTTGGTGAGAAATCTGTTCCAAAGCTTACGGGCTGACTCTCCGTGTTGTTGGGTTATGTGACTTAAATCGTCTGCATCCGGAGGTCGGACATAGGTCCCTTGAAATTTAGCCCTGAAAGCGTCCTCGAGTTCCTCCAGCTTCCAATGGAATTTTCGGGGAGGCTTTTCAACCAGTGTCGGGCTAGTCCTTTTAACTTGAGGAGCGGGTATTTGATGGCATGGAGATTGTCTCCGCGAGCCATATGGATCTGAAGAATAAAGTCATTAATCCAGACCGCAGGGTCTGTCGTTCCCTCGTATGCTCGATGTTTATGGGTTTAAACCCCTTTGGAAATTCATGATCCAGCACCTCATCGGTGAAGCACAGGGGGTGCGCAGCACCCCTGTACTTGGTTGTGTCGTGGCATGGGTCCAACGGCTATAGTGTTCAGTGTTGATTCCGAACTGGTAGTCGATCAGTCTTGTCGTTTTGGTGGCCGTGATCCTGCATAGGAACATGTTTCCTAGATCCATAGATGGACCTGGTTATGCCAGCTCTTTTGTCCAGGTGCTCATGTAGATCGTGTTTCTGGTACTTGGCTGTGACCTCCCTTCCTTAATGGGGTGCTGATTTGTGTGCAGCGTCATTAGCCGCTTTGTCTCGGCCACGAGGTGGCCGGTCTGGCAGATCGGCCGTATTGTTTCATGGCAGAATGGGCGCGATAACCTCGTCGTCGAATTCGGGCAGCAGCTTACGTTTTGGGTAGCTCTTTGTCTGGCGATCACCGCCTTATCTTTCCTCAGTGTCGAGCACTTTGTTCCATCTATGGTTGAGCGTATCTTGCGCGGCTTTAAGCCGTTGCTTCTGCTTCTTCAAGCTCCTCGCAGTGGCAATAAGTCTCTTGTGGAGGTGCTCTTGTTTCAAGTGTTTTTCCGGGATGATGTGTGCATCGTCGTCCGGACTGTTCTCCTCTCCGGAGACAGGTTTATAAGTTTTGTCTTCGGCATCGCTGTGATCGGACAGTGGCCCCGGACTGTGTTCGTTGTCTCCTTGCTCGTCATGCTCCATCGTTGGGTCTGTGGGATCTTTGTTGTCTTCAGCATCGTCCGGGGTGTTATTCTTTCTTGAGCCGGTATCGCTGTTTTTGCTATGGCGGGGTTTATGGCGGCGCCGCCGACGTCGGCGCTTTGGCTGTTTCTCAGGAGGATTATCCTCCGTTGCATCCTTTTGATCCTTGCCATTGTTTTCTTTGGCTGTGTCCACCATATATATGTCATATGATGAGGTCATTTGTCCGGTATACAATGGGCGGTGGTTCTGTTCTCCTCGGCATCGTCGTCCATACCGTCGATGTCTTGAGTCAAAATCAAGCATGTCGGTTAAGTAAATCGGCGGTGGCTATTAAGTGGGTGGTGGGTGGGTAACGAATTCCTTCGTCGTCCGCTTCCCACTGAAGCCGGACATAGTTCGGCCAAGAGTCTCCTGACAAGGAGAGAGATTTTAATGAGTTTAGCATGTTGCCCAAGGGTGAGTACTGAAAGATGTCCGCGGAGCTGAACTCCAAGATCGGTGCCCAGTTAGATCTGATGGGCGCGGATACGCGCGGTTCGGAGCTTATGCCCAGAGACGAGTCCGAGGGTCCGATGACACAGACCTCATTGGAAGTGAAATCTGTGTTCGGCTCTATCGCCGTTAAGTGTGCGGCTTCCGTGGCGTGGTCCATCCTCCCGTCCTTGTATGGCACGATCTACCCTGGATCTAAAGCCAGGGCAGCTGCAGGTGAGATCTCCTGAACACCGTACGATGGAAGATCTAGGTCATGCTCATCGTGGCTGTAGGGTGCACCTGTCATGGGATCGAATCCGTCGAAGATCAAGTCTCCGCGGATGTCGGCAGTGTAGTTCAGGCTTCCAAACCTGACCTGATGGCCAGGGGCGTAGCTATCGATCCGCTCCAGATGGCCAAGAGAGTTGTCCCGCAGTGCAAAGCCACCAAATACGAAGATCTGTCGGGGGAGGAAAACCTCACCCTGGACCGCGTCGTTGTAGATGATTGAAGGATCCATCAAGCCTTATGGTGACAACACAGTGGAACTCTCAATGAAAGCACCGATTTCGGTGTCAAAACCGGTGGATCTCGGAGAAGGGGTCCCGAACTGTACGTCTAAGGCTAATGGTAACAGGAGGCAGGGGACACGATGTTTACCCAGGTTCGGGCCCTCTCTATGGAGGTAATACCCTACTTCCTGCTTGATAGATCTTGATGATATGAGTATTACAAGAGTTGATCTACCACGAGATCATAGAGGCTAAACCCTAGAAGCTTGCCTATGATTATGATTGTTGTTGTCCTACGGACTAAACCCTCCGGTTTATATAGAGATCGGAGGGGGCTAGGGTCACACAGAGTCGGTTACAGAGAAGGGAATCTACATATCCGAATTGCCAAGCTTGTCTTCCACGCAAAGGAGAGTCCCACCCGGACACGGGACGAAGTCTTCAATCTTGTATCTTCATAGTCCAACAGTCCGGCATAAGCATATAGCCCGGCTGTCCGAGGACCCCCTAATTCAGGACTCCCTCAGCCGTGTCGCTTACCTTTATAAGCGCGGTGTCGGTGCTTGAAGCAGTCAAGGAAGAACCCAACAATGTGACAAAGACCATACGCGAACGATGCTGATCATGTGCCTAGGGGGTGGCTTAGCTGGGTAGATGTTAACGCTTGAGGACGAACTAGTGGACCGTGTGCTGCGGCGCTATGGCCCGTAGGGGAGACATAGTTGTTGTTGGCGTGTCGGTCCAACGGCGGTGAGGACCTCGAACCGGTGACGATGCGGTCCGGAGGAATAACACATCTTTAACTCATTGCTCTATTGGTGGAGAGGCACACATAGTCGGAAGACAATTATCATGTGATCCAATAAAGTTGTGTCATATGCAGTTGATCAGACCGGACGCAGGTAGTTAGATCGAGAAAACACGGATGGGTGTGATGAAGTCCATGAAGTGCATCGCACGGCTGATAGGAGCGTTGTGCATGGGCACGTGAACGGTGCGACCGGCCGTTGCAGCTGATGCGCAACCCAACCAGCCTCGGACGTTGTGATGCAGCTGATCTCGATGGATGATGAAGATGTTGATTGAGTAGACGCGCATTGTAAACGGGTTGCGACTCAATCCAATCTTAGATCCGAGAACAAAAAAAGAGCACCGACCAATTGATCGACGATTGACAAAAAAAATCAATTGACCAATCAAAGAAAAGCCTCTCTAAGGCAGTCGATCAACACGATCGGCGGACGAACTCTAGCTACAGGTTGCGCAGACCCCCAAGAAGATCATGGAGATCGACCTCCCCGAGGGCGACGCGACGCAGATTCTGTGGTGGAGCTAGGTCAGGACCTTGCGGCAGATCCCATGCAAGAGGATTAGAGGGACAGAATTGGCGTAATGTGATGCATGTCGTATGCAGCCTTGAGGGCAGGTACTATAGTGTACAAGACTGAAAGGGCAAGAAGCCTCCTATAGATAAGATAAAAATAATTCCTATCTAATCCCAAGAAATCTCTAACTATCAAATATAGCTCTAACACCCGAACGCCGCCTACCTCCCCCTAGCCAGGGTGTCCACCCCGTTGTTGACCAGTCTACAACACGCGACTCGGCGATGGCCGGCGAGGATGCACGGTTGGGAAGAGAGGAGGGAGACCGACATGTGGTCCCTTAGTTAAGTTAACGTTTCAATCGAAGCATCAAACTGTGTGAGTTTTCTCACGCCAGGTCATCACTTACAGTGGACCCATTGATTAGATTTCATGTCAAAATGGGGTCAACTGAGCAGTTAGGTTCTGGCAAAAAATTACTGAAAAACTGTGGTTGTTGCAAACTTTTAGGTCTCCTTTTGTTTGTAGGAATTTTATAGAAATTCCTATAGGATAGGATTTTAAAAGGAAAAATTTATTTGGAGCCCTTGTAGGAATAGATTCTTATCCCTATGGATGATAGGAATCAATCCTTCACGTTTCAAAGGGAAAAAAATATTAGTCTAGACTCAATGAAAAATTCCTTACGCCTCCTTTGGTTCATAGCATATGAATATCATTGAAATAGGAAAATCATAAAAAGTGAGATGACATGTATCTCAATTCCTATAAGCAAAGAGATGTCATTTGATCCATAGGATAGGAATTTCTCCATTAAGTCTAGGCTAATGTGTTTTTTCCCTTGAAATATGAAGGATTAATTCCTATCCTACATAGGTAGGATAGGAATCCATTCCTAGAAACCAAAGGGCTCCAGAGGAATTTTTCTTTTAAAAATTCTATCCTATAAAATTCCTACAAATCAAAAGAGACTTTATCCTATGCATCAAATGACATCTCTTTCCCTATAAGAATCACTCCAAAGCTATAATCTGGGTCGATGACCCGCCTCCTCAGGCTATCCCTGTGAGGTGCATTTCGAATCATTTGTTGTTTACGGGAAACAATCTAGATTGTGCAGTTTTAGCTAGCGCTTGAACCTTTTGTTACTGTGGTGAGTGTCTCTTCTCATGAATTTATGGCCCTTAATCTCGGGGAGCCATCCCAGCAAGTTGATATGAACTCTCCAAAAGATTTTTACTTGGTTGGACTAGAGATGGAAATTCCAAAGAAATTCTGCAATGTTGATGTTCCCATAGAGTGTTTCTACTTGATACTTGCTCTTTCCAAAAACAAGTATCCTAATTTTAGTATATCTTTGTACTAAAGTTAGTACAAAGTTCAGGAGTGTAGCGATTCGGTGCCCAAGCTCATCTGCACCCGTCCAGAAAAAAATTCACAAAAAATACTAGAAAAATTCAAAAAAATTCCAAAAAATTTCCCATGGTAGAAAATTTAATGTGTGAGGTTCGCTCCAAATTCTAGCTCATTTGGACATCTGAGTATCTCTCAGAAAAAAGACAAATCGGGTCAAAATAGTACATGAACTGTAAACTATTTTACAGACTCTGAATTTGTCTTTTTTGCCGAGAGTTGCTCATTTGTCCAAATGATTTGAAAATTGGAGCGGCCTCACGCATCAAATTGTCTATCATGCAAAAAAAATTGGAATTGTTTGAATTTTTCTAGTATTTATTTTGTTTTTTTATTCAACACGGGTGCAGATGAGCCCGAGCGCAGAAAAGGATTTTCGCAAA
Source organism: Aegilops speltoides (assembly GCA_021437245.1). Lineage (NCBI taxonomy): Eukaryota > Viridiplantae > Streptophyta > Magnoliopsida > Poales > Poaceae > Aegilops > Aegilops speltoides. Next base: position 423,786,805 of record CM038147.1, read on the forward strand.
GTTGAGACACTTTTTTTGGGGTGGAGGGAGTATTATTTTGGTGTGTCATCTTCTAGTCTTTCTATCATTTGTACGTTCTATTGAAAGCTTTAAATGATCATCAACCTCAACAGTCTAGACAATTTCTCCAAGCCTTTGAACCAGCCATTGAAAAGCAAATGGGGCTTGGAGATGAAGTGGCTAAAGTACTTGTGATCATCTATTTCTTCGAACAAATGACCATAAGGTTTGCTGGAACTTTCTTGCTATTCCCAACAGTGGTAAGTTACTACATTATCTCCAATGATCTGAACCTTGCCATTCATCAGGCCATCCGCCATCCGATAGTGCTTCTAAAGTGCATGGGTTGCAGGTGGCTCGATGTGATCTTCGGGGTCTTGGACATGTTAATCCCCAAGAATATGATACATGTATGTGTTTGTTCTCCACATTGAGTTTAATCTCACAACTGTCTCTCTGGTGGTTAGTTATAAGCTTACAAATCTGTTGTTACTCCGCTTCTCTTTTTTCCTCTCATGGAACATGCATTTTTCAAACTCTGAACTCACTCAATCTAGCACCCGATGGAAAACCAAGTTCAGTTGTATTATTCATTGCTTTCCGTTGTGGTATCATTGGTCATTTCAGCTGGAAACAGATGTTGGCTGGCTGTTGAGCTCTGCTAACTGAAACCAAAGAAAGGACAACAGCAACAAACAACGACACAGTCCATTTGTTCAGAGCGAAGATGGAGCAGTCACTATGAAGTGGCAACCCCCAGGTTTACAAATATGCAAGCTGACCTTTTCATATACTAAAACAATGCCCGTGCGTTGCAACGGGATATAAATCTTCTAGTACGTCGGCTTCTGATTTACCTGTCTATAATAATGTGATTGTGTAAATAAATGATTATCAAATTCTGCCCATGAATTACCTTATATTCTGATCTGAAGTTTGGTAAGTAAATTAAAGTGAAACGGGTTCAGAAGGTAAATAAATTAAGTTGATTTATTATCGTACAAGGAAGGTTTGACGAAGGGGTGGGAAGAAAGTTGAAATGGAAACCTTACATTCTTTTCAAGTAGTAGAGATTTGTTTATTTTGACCTATATGTTAGTTTGTTGTAGTATCTTGGAATGTGATACAGTTCCATGCATACACATTGCAGCGAGTTGGAACCGGATGCTAACAAGACAATTAAGGAAAACTTCCATCTGGACAACATATCTCCTGCCAACGACAGACAGCAGCAATTACCACAAAGACATTATCTTACATATTTATTATTTTCCCAAAAAATGGAGGAAGAAAAATACATAACACATGTAGTACTGCAGCCTCAAGACTGCCATGATATCATATGGAACATCTTCAGAACTGCTTCACGCTCTAATTTTGCAGCAAGATTACTTCAACAGGACTCATTCACGCTCTAATTTTGCGGCAAGATTACTTCAAGACTGCTGTGAGATTATATGAACAGCTTCAAGATGGTCAAGACTGCTTCAACAATACAACAACCAATGAGACTACCGATGATAGACATCAGCTCCGCTATGTGTAAATCTCTCACCGATGAAAGAAAACGAAGCGGCAAAGCGGGCACATACTTCTAGTTGAGATGCATGTCATCTCGCTTCCAGTGATTTTTCTATTGCTATAGCGTTTCGGTGGTTTTCAGCAAACTTCGACGCAATTGTGGTGGGTCTTTTGCAATTTCTCGGCGACCTGGTGCTGCCAATATATCACCCTGGTGTGGTAACTGTACGAATTGCATGCCAATTTAGAGCCATTCTTCCTGATCAAGCCTCTAAAGATTGCGGAAGAAAACAGGCAGCATGCGTGAGATCTGCCGTTGCCTGATCACGCATGATGGATGAGGTGCTGCTTCGACCGAGTCACCATGCTTCAGCTGCTATGTACTACATAGTGAATTGGCTATACAAAGGTGAAAGGTACGCCTTTTATTAGAGCTTCAGAAAAGGAAGTGCAGATATATATTGCAATCCTCACTGGGGGTCTAGGGTCTCATTGAACATGTGAAGTTAACTTGGAAGGCTTCAACTTGCGATTTCAGTATCCAAGCAAGCTATTAGGAATAAATACCATGCAAACGTGCATGAAGTAAATTGTGCTCCCTCCGTTCCTAAATATATGTCTTTTTAAATATTTCAATATGGACTACATACGGAGCAAAACGAGTGAATCTACACTCTAAACTACGTCTATATACATCCATATATCGTCCGTATTGAAATCTTTAGAAAGACTTATACTCCCTCCGTCCTAAAATTCTTGTCTTGCATTTGTCTAGATACAGATGTATCTAATACTAAAACATGACCTTGATATATCTGTATTTAGACAAATATAAGACAAGAATTTTGGGACGGAGGGAGTATTTAGGAACGGAGGCAATATGAAACCAAGGAATTATCAGAAAATCATTTACATGCTTACGTCGGGAAGGCTGCTTACCTAAGGGCATACAGATACAGACTGGAAGGGCAAAAAGGAGCAGACAGATGAAGGGACAAATGTTACAGGAAATGCATGCTCCAGCCGTGGGACTCATAGGCACTACTACAGATCATGTGGAAACGCTCTCAAGAATCATGTCTCAACTCCAACCAAGGCTAGATAGATGCTCGTTACGCTCTCCAGGTAAAATGATACTCTCAAATGCAAAATCCCATCGTCATCTCATGGGACACATACAGTACGTAAACAAAGATGAGAAGCCAAGATGTACTACTGAATGAAATGAAAAGTGCAGAGACAAAGTAAAGTTTTCGTGTGCTAGAAACATTCGAATAAATTAAACCTGTTGTAGGATGTAGCTCAGTTTTTAGAGGAAACAAGAAAGCGTACACAACATAACAAACACTGTATTAAGAAAGAAAATGGTTTCAAGCTTTGCACTCACAGACCTTGCCTAGGCACAATTAGCCGGAAGCTTGTCCCCGTTCTCTACACATTCTACATAATTGGTTTAAATATCACAAAGGTTCCAAATGCAAAATCTGTTCAGAAGCCAAGACACAAAGTAAAGTTCCCTGTTCTTGGAACATTCAGATAAAATAGACCTGTTATAGGATGTAGCTCAGTTTTAGGGAACACACAGGATGTTAAGAAAACGTACACAACATAACAAATATTAAGAGAATGGTTTCAAACTTTGCACTCGCAGACCTTGCCCAGGCACAATTAGCTGGAAAAAATTCCACATGTTTTATAGATTCTGCATAGTTGGTCTAAACATCACAAGGTACCAGGACACTAGGAACTTCAAAGCACTAGAAACAAAAGACCTAATCAAATTTGGATAAAACACATAATTAGATAATCAAGAGTAACTCATCAAACTACATAACAACCAAATGTCAACATCAGCATTCAAAAGGATCAGCTACAGACAAATCCCGCACATGCTTGATGTCCTCAAGTTTGCGGCGACATCTATCCTTTGTGAAAACAAACTGAGCACCTCTGGAAGCCCTGTTCCCAAGCTGAAGCAACCTATGCTGCCTTTCAATGAACTTTTCACAGCACCGGCCTTGAACCTCAAATCGTAATAACTCTAGCATTTTAGCATTCAGGACAAAGAGCATGGCAAAGTTAACTTCTGACATGATGCCTCGATAATTTGCCAACACTACTTTCTTGAGACGGATGTCAAGGCATCTGATGTGACTCTGGTGTTTACGACGCCACAAATTATTTTTCCCCGACGACGAACATATCTGAAAATGGGAAGACAAAAGTTCATGCAAAGAGTACATTAACAGCTAACACCACTCCCTCCGTTCCAAAATAAGTGTTGTGGTTTTAGTTCAAACCAGGACACTTTATTTTGGAATGGAGGGAGTACAAATCACAGACGAATGGTTACCTCGATATACAACTTCTCCAAGCAGGGAAAGCAACACATGAGATCAAGAACCATATCCACACTGAGAGGAACAACAACGATAGATAAAGTCTTGACGGTGTGTGCCACCACAGGGAACAGAGTAGGAAACCCCTATGAAGAACAGAACATTGCATCAGGCCATATAAAAATGCGGATAATATGAATTTTGCCTGCTGACAAATGCAGGTTAGACGTGAAGGTGCAAGCTACCTTAAAGCTGAAGCCGTAAGTGTCATTGTAGCAAAGGCGGCCTATGGTCTCCAGGTTGGGGGCTGATATTATCGATATGTCCAAGCCCTTAGTTAAGCCAAGTTGGAGCAACCTTTCGTGACAAGGGGCATCCTCAATAGATACTCCCACTAACTTGCCTCCGTATCCAACACGCACGCCAATGGTTCTAAGGTTTGGGGAGCAGACCCGAATGCAGCTGAAGCCAATGCAGTGGTTAAGAAGCATGGATTCCAGGACGGGGCAGCCGGCGATGACGCTCTGCAGAGAACCTTCCGAGATGCTGACCTCTTCAAGTGTGAGCTGCTTGAGCTGGGGGAAGTGAAGCGTCTCTGATATACCGTCGGGGAGGCGGCATTGGCTGAATGTGGCCAGACGGAGGCTGGACGAGAGACGGAAGGTGGACGCTGTCGCCGCCGGCAGTACCGGTGGATAACTGGCGCCGCAGAACTCGAGCTCCTGGAGGTTGCTGAGGCCAGCAGACCGGAGCCAGGCATCCACGGTGGCAGCGTGGTGGTTGAGGTGGTGCGCGGAGACGCACAAGCGGCGGCCGGAGCCAGCGTGGGCGGAGAGGATCTGGGAAATGAGGCGTATAAAACGTCACCTTCGGCGGGGAGGTCGTAGTAGTCGAGATTGAGAGGAGCGGAGCGCCAGAGGTGGCGCCACCGGGAGGCGAGGGTTTGGGTGCGGGCGCCCTCCGTGGTGGGGAGAAGGGAGATGATGTCCCCGAGGATGGCGTCGGGCAGTCCGCTGATGTGGTCGACGCCGTCTTCTGCTCCTCCAGCTCCAAGCGGTGGTTCTCGGATGTCGGATTCGGGCGCCTCCATGGCCGCCGCCGCCGGCTCGTGGCTCGAGATTTCCTCCGGTTGTTTGCTTCCGGGCACCTCCGACTTCCTCTTCTTGGGAGCCGCCGCCTCCATCTCCGTGGCCGGTTGTTGCGCGGCGCAGCTGCGCAGAGGAGGCTGGCTCACTGGCGCCGCCGCGGTCTCTCGGGCATTTTTTCAGAACAGTTCGTGTGGCGAGGGTTTGAGGCTTGTCAGGAAAGGGGCAAATCTTCTTCTAGTTTGTTTCATTTTTGCTTTGAAGGGATTGCATTTTTTTTCTTTTCCGAAGTTCACTAACAATACAAAATATAATAAAAAAAAATACATCAATGTCTCTGGACCACCACTGAACGTTCACTATTACGGTCACAACGAGCCGACGACGTGCCGCTCCCCTATCAGAGTCAGCTTGACCTTGCCTATAAACGCACGGACTAATACAGGGAGTTTACGGACTCTCCTTCGTTAACTAACCTTCGCCCCCCCCCCCCCTTGATTTTCAGGGGTGTGGGGGCCCTCACACTTATTTCTCCCAATCATGTCATTCCAGCTAAGCCACCCCGTGAACACAGTAAAAATTATGCCCGTGCGTGTAGCAAAGCTCGACTATAACAATGGGGAATTCTTCGCAATCCAGCGTAGACATTATCAACGAATTTATAGTCTGTCCCTATTAACCGCTCAGGCATCGACGCAGGATGTGTGTGACAAAGAAAACTTATGAACATGAAAGCCAGCCTGTTCCCCAAATATTTTAGAATGCGAAGAAGACAGAGAAAAGTTCGGTAATCTTCTCCCTTTGGTAGGTATTTACCCAAGGCACTGATATGATGAGTCTCTTGATTATACGTGAAATAGGGAGTTCAAGGTCTTATTCATCTTTCTTGGCTTATAAAGGGTTAAATCCTTTTTCTCTCAATATCATATTGAGGAAGAATATACATTTTGGTGATTTATATCCAAAGACTAATTTAAATTGCATCCAAAATAAAAATTGGATTATGGGTACTGAGTCACAAAGCATAATTTTGCATTGGATTAAGTATTCCAATTTTGAAAATATGAGTAAAGGATTTATGGATGAAGATACAAAAAAGTTGCCCGTGCCACTAAGAATCGACACCACGGAGTCGCACTCATCGTTGTTGGACCCTTTAATCGATCTCAAGAGCATGACACCAGAGCTCGCCATAGTGCACGCCCTACGAGAAATTCTAACCTCGCCGCCCCAAGAGACGGTAGGAATCAAACCGGAGGTCCGTCGACTCCATCCAGATGGATGAATCTCGGGAAGTATCGGAAACCGAAAAACCAACTCGAAGAAAAAGTGTCACCATCCGTCCGAGCATCGTCCCTACGAAGACAAAAAAAACCTGACCTAGCAGGAGCCAAAGGCATTGGGATTCCCCTCCCACCACCAACTATCGAGGTGGCAGAAAAGAGGGGGGAGGCAAATCCAAGGCTCGTCTGCGGAGATTCAAAGGGAAAAGTTTACCCTAGCCGCCTCTTATGAGATGAAGGAAAAAAACACGCATACTAACTCAGGTGTTAACTTTTTTTTTCTTTGTTCACTTGAGGGGATTGTTTACCTTGGTCTCATATCTTACTTTAGGGACAGATTTCATAACACGGCTCATCCATCTCTTGTTGAAGGCTATCTTTATCATCGTGTTCTTAAAGAAACCTCATTCGGCACCCGCCCACCTTGCTCCCACCAAGCTTCATCTGTTGTGTGATGTGAATTGGCTTTACAAAGATGCACCTATTAGAGCTTGAGAAAAAGGAATTGCAGATATTGCAATCCTTACTGCAGGTCCTGGATCCGATTAAGCATATGATGAAGTTAATTTGAATGCCTCAACATGCGATTTCAGTACATGGCAGCTATTGGAATAAATACTATGCAGAGATGCATGGAGTGAACTGTACCAAACGAAGGAATCACCACGGAAGGATGTGGCATTCAACCGTGGGAGCAACAGGCACAACCACGGCGCATGTGGAAACACTCTCAGGCCTGATCTTCAATTAAGGACAGATGTTCTTCATGCTCTCCAGGTAAAACGATACTCTTAATCTCATGGAGATCATGGAAGAGAACAACCTGACTGAACTCATACACCATGTAAATAAGTTGACAAGTGTACTAGTGAATCAAAACTGCAGAGACAAAGTAAAGTTCCCTGTTCCGAAAGTGCTTTTTTGATCCCGAGCTCATATGCTCCCGGATGAACAGTGAATTCGAAAAAAATAGTAAAAAAACTCAAAAAAAAACTGATTTTTTTTGGGTGATGAACATTGATGGATGTTGTAACTGCATGCAAAATTTCAGGTCAAAATGACATTCGTGGAGGTCTGGGCAAAAATAACAAAATGGGTGCTCCAAAATGCTTCCAACAATAGTCTTTTTGGACCATTGGTTTTATTTTATTTTTTGCCCAGACCTCCACGAATGTCATTGGAACCTGAAATTTTGCACACAGTTAGAATTGATGAATGTTCTAACTGCATGCAAAATTTCAGATCGAAATGACATTCATGGAGGTGTGGGCAAAAATAACAAAATGGATGCTCCAAAATGCTTCCAACAATAGTATTTTTGGACCATCGATTTTATCTTTTTTGCCCAGACCTCCACGAATGTCATTGGAACCTGGAATTTTGCACAGTTAGAAAATTTATCAATGTTCATTACAAAGAAAACTTCAGTTTTTTTTGAATTATTTTTCTATTTTTTTTCGATTTTACTGTTCATGCGGGAGCATATGAGCTCGGGATCAAATACTCCATGTCCCCTCCCTATTCTTGAAACACTCAAATAAAATGTTGCTCAGTCTTATAGGACAGACATGAGGTTAAAAAAAGATACAGAGCATGCTAAATATTAATAGTAATAATGAATTCAAACTTCACACTCACAGACCTTGCCTAGGCATAAATATTAACTGAAAATTTGTCCACATACTCAAAATATCTTACATGGTTGGTTTAAAATCACAAGGTTCCGGGACACCAGGAACTTCAAAGCACTAGAAACAAGAGACCTAATAAAATTTGCATAGAACAAAGTGTGATAAGCAAGCATAACTCCTCCAAAGTTCAACATCAGCATTCAAAGGGATGAGCTACAGACAAATCTCGCACATGCTTGATGTCCTCAAGGTTGCGGAGACATGTATTGTTTTTGAAAACAAACCGAGCACCTCTAGATGCCCTTTTCCCAAGCTGAAGCAAACGATGCTGCCTCTGAATGAACCCTTTACCGCACAGGCCTCGAGTCTCAAATCTAAATAACTCTAACATTTTAGCATTCAACACAAAGAATGTGGCAAAGTTAACATCTGACACGACGCCTTGATAATTTTCCAACACTATTGTCTTGAGACGGATGTCAAGGCATCTGATGTGACTCTTGTGTTTACGACGCCACAAATTCTTTCCCATCGGCTGAATTTGCTGAAAATGTTAAGACATAAGTTAATTCAACAAGTAGCTTAACAATTAACACTACACATCACAAGTGAACAGCTACCTGGATATACAACTTCTCCAAGCAGGGAAAGCAACTCATGAGATCAATGACCATATCCACGTTAGAAGCATAAACAAAGATAGATAAAGTCTTGACAGTGTGTACCACGGTTGGGAACAGAGTAGGCAATCCCTTCATGAAGAACAGAACATCACATCAGGCCATATAAAAATGCAGATAAGTCATAAGGTAGAGATATCTTCTACTCCCTCCGTCCCACTAGTGTAAAAAATGCTCTTATATTATGAGACGGAGGGAGTAGATACCTTTTTTATATAATGCAGATAATATGAAATTTGTCTGCTCACACAAATGCAGGTTAGATGTGAAGGTGGAAGCTACCTGAAAGTCGTGGTAGTGGTAGTGGTGTTGACGGTAAGGAAGGCAACCCAAGGTCTCCAGTTTGGGCGCTGATATTATCAATATATGCAATTCCCTAAGTAGGTCAAGTTGGAGCAACCTTTCAAGACAAGGGGCATCCTCAATCATGATTTTCACTAACTGGTGTCGGTATCCAACACGCACGCCAATGGTTCTAAGGTTTGGGGAGCTGATCCGAATGCAGCTGAAGCCAATGCTCCTGCTAATAAGCATGGATTCCAGGACGGGGCAGGCAGCCACGAAGCTGTACAGTGAGCCTTCCGAGATGCTGACCCCTTCAAGCGAGAGCTGCTTCAGCTGGGGGAAGTGAAGCGTCTCTGATATACCGTCGGGGAGGCGGAATTGACTGAATGTGGCCACACGGAGGCTGGATGAGAAACGGAAGGTGGACGCTCTCGCCGCCGGCAGTACTGATAGATAACGGCCGCAGCAGAGCTCAAGCTCCTGGAGGTTACTGAGGCCAGCAGACCGGAGCCAGGCATCCACGGTGGCAGGGTAGTGGTAGAGGTGGCGCGCGGAGATGCACAAGCGGCGGCCGGAGCCAGCGTGGGAGGAGAGGATCTGGGAAATGAGGCGTACCAGAACGTCACCTTCGGTGGGGAGGCCCTGGTAGTCGAGATTGAGAGGAGCGGAGCGCCAGAGGTGGCGCCACCGGGAGGCGAGGATTTGGGTGCGGGCGCCCTCCCTGGTGGGAAGGAGGGAGATGATGTCGCCGAGGACGGCGTCGGGCATTCCGCTGATGTGGTCGACGCCGTCTTCTGCTCCTCCAGCTCCAGGCGGTGGTTCTCGGATGTCGGATTCGGGCGCCTCCATGGCCGCCGCCGCCGGCTCGTGGCTCGAGATTTCCTCCGGTTGGTTGCTTCCGGGCACCTCCGACCTCCTCTTCTTGGGAAGAGGAGTCGCCGCTTCCATCTCCATGGCCGGTGGCTGCGCGGCGCAGGCTCACTAGCGCCGCCGCGGTCTCTCGGACATTCTTTTAGAGCAGTTGGTATGGTGAGGGCATCTCCAGCCGTTGGCCCCCAAGGGGGCGTCTAAAAGCGCGCAGGCGAGCCGAAAAAAAAAGCGCAGGGGCGAAGTCGTCGTCAACCGTCGAATTCTGCGCCGCTAAACAGCGAGTGAAAAAAAAAAGGAGGGCCGTTCGCGAAGATATGACGAAGAACGGTTAAATTACGTTCAACATGGCGAATTTCGCCAAATTCGCCCATTTTCGTTACATTATTTTAAGCTAAGCTAATCTAAAAAGGAATCGCTGAAGTCGCCGGCGCCGTCCTCGCCATCGTCGTCGTCGGCCTTCTCCTCCTTGACGGGCGCCCATTTGGACCCGACGTCGCCATGGTGGATCGGCGGCGGCGCGTCGTCGTCGTCGCTATCGCGCAGACGACGACTCCGCCTTCGTCGCGGCAGCGTCGTCGCTCCGCCAAGCAGGCGCAGATTCGATCTTGTTGGCGCTCCTTTGCCTTCTCCGCGCGCCTTCTCCCGCAATGGAGTCTGGCGCGCCCATTCCAGATCGCGTCGTCGCCGACGAAGCTCCGCCGTCACCAGCCGCCAGTTCGCTCGCGTCTTCACCGGCACCGGCCCGCCCGTCTTCACCGACGCCATTCCCGCTCCGTTTTCGCTTGCGGCGCGAGGAACCGAGAGCGCAAGCCGCCGCCCTCGTGAATGACGATGCCGGCGGCTGCGATTGCGCCGACCGAGCGGCGACTCGACGCAGCTCGGCCTTGACGGCGAAAGGTGGCGGGTTCCGGAGGAGTGTGAGGAGGATCGGGGACGATCGGGAGGAAGAAGAGGAGGAGGTGACCAAACGCTTGGCGCCCATGCCGGCGCGCACGCGTCGCCGAAGTATGCGGCGGTGGGTCGTTGCCGCCCTCGAGTGCGTGAGCACGCCCCGAGTGTGCGGCCGGGACGCCCACCGAGGTGGCGCCGCTGTTTCGCCGCCGCCCGGCGACCACAGCAGCGCGTGCCAGGACGCGAGGCGCTTCTTCTTGTCGCCGCTGGCATCGCCGCCCAGCGGCGTGGTTGTCGGCGGCGATCTTGGAGGGAGCGTCGCGGCGTCGGTGGAGGCGCGACGACGCCGATCTCGTCGGCAATACTACTGCCGCCGTGGCGTTAAGCAAGGGGAATGGGCACCCCGCGGCCGAGCCTCCATCCCGACGGCCCAGCGCATGTCGGCGGCGCCGGATGTTCGCCGAACAAGCTGTGACTCGAGGCGAAGCGAACGGCGGCCGGTTGTCGCCGCCGCCTCCCCCGGGAACCGTTCGCCATGGCGTCGGCGACGTGCGCGGGAGAGGCAGGGAGAGGAGAGGGAGGGAGGGCTGGACGGGCGGCGAGGGGGGCGGGCTGGTGTGTGCACAGAGAGTGAAGGCCGCCGTCTTTATAGCCGGTCGCGCCGTGTACGCTGCAGCGGGGAGGGAAAGCGTCGGCGCCGCCCGTGACGCGCCGCCGTGAAGGATCAATGGCAAGGCTGACCGCGGCAGCCTTGCCATTGATTCCCGCGAACCCGAGGCCGTTGGGGAAGACGAGGCGCTGGGTCGCCGACGCTGCTGGCCGCTGCTTCTTCGCGCTAAAACAACTCGCCTGGCGCCCCGGCGCCCCAAGCGCCGGGTTCGGGCTGGGTCCTTGGCTTTTTTCGCCCAAGCCGGCGATTTTCGGCGCCTGGGCGCGGCCGGGCCGTTTTTGGCCGGCGCGAGAAAATCGCCTGGGGAGGCCTTCTTGGGGGCGCGGCTGGAGATGCCCTGAGGGTTTGAGGCTTGCGAGGGAAGGGCTCCTAGTTTATTTCGTGTCTGCTTTGAGGAGATTTTTTTTCTTTAGAAGGATCCGATCTATCATAAAAGTGGACGATGCTTCGGTGCCTTAAGTCACCTATCTTTGTGTCTATGACATGTGGGCCCAGTGGCGGAGCTTTCTTAGGGCCAACCTGGCCATGGCCCCCCCTGCTTGTGTAGATTTCTTATAATATTAGCACATAATTAGACATGAATGATGGTGTTTTGCCCAATCTTTGATTGAATAGCCCCTCCTACATGGATTAGCCCCTCCTATAATCCTAATCAAGCTCCGCCACTGTGTGGGCCCAACAGGTGACTGGCCCACATGTCAGTGACCCAAAGGCAGGTGTCTTTAAGGCACCGAAGCTGTGTCCCATAAAAGTTCACCACATGTAGAGAGCACCATCAAACATTATTATAAGAAAAATACATCAAGGACTCTGGACCACTGGACGATCTTTATTGTATAGAACAAGTTATCGACGCTTCGATCCTCTATCGGAGTCGGCTTGACTTTGTTGATGATAGCGGGAAAGTTTTCGTGCACATGACTAGCCGCAGTCGTCATTGAACCCTTGAATCGATTCATGTGCTGATGTGTTTTTGTGGCTGCCTTCTTTTGTGTTGCAAGAAATGTGTCGACCCATATGTTAATAGAATATTATCTGCAATGATCCCCCCGGGCACAATGACGTTTTGGATTTTGTTACCACCAAAGAAAACTACTTAAATATAACTCATAATTTCAATTCCAAAGTTACTAGCCACACATATGGTTCGGTGGGCAATTGGTAGAATAAACTTGAGTGAATAGGTGATAATTTTCGACACATTTTATATACTGCACTACGCCTATGTTGTCTCAATATAGCCGGTCCCAAGTCCGGGTAAAGGAGGAGGGTTGTGGTAGGCCTGGCGAGCCAACGTGAAAACTCAGCCACTTTTATGGAGATGAAACCCAAAAGAATTTTGTTGGAGCGTGACCCTCTCAGCGACGCGCCACCCGAGTGTGGTGGCAAATGGGCAAGGGTCGGGTCGTCACCCCCCTGGTGGCGCGCCATATCTTGATCCGGATACGGTGGCAAGTGAGTGAGGATCGGGTCGTCGCATCCTTAGTGGTGCGCTACATCGGCGCATGGATGTAGTGAAAAATGAGCAAGGGTCTTCGCATTTGACTCGACGAGTGCGAAGGGTAAGGAAGCTAGCCGAGCCTAGGAAGATTCGCTTAGGTAGCTGGAACGTACGGTCTCTGACAGGGAAGCTTCGGGAGCTAGTTGATGCAGTGGTGAGGAGAGGTGTTGATATCCTTTGCGTCCAAGAGACCAAATGGAGGGGATAGAAGGCGAAGGAGGTGGAGGATATCGGCTTCAAGCTGTGGTACACGGGGACGATTGCAAACAGAAATTGCGTAGGCATCTTGATCAACAAGAGTCTCAAGTATGGAGTGGTAGACGTCAAGAGACGTGGGGACCGGATTATCCTGGTCAAGCTGGTAGTTGGGGACTTAGTTCTCAATGTTATCAGCGCGTATGCCCCGCAAGTAGGCCACAATGAGAACACCAAGAAGGAGTTATGGGAAGGCCTGAAAGACATGGTTAGGAGTGTACCGATTGACGAGATGTTCTTCATAGCAGGAGACCTCAATGGCCACGTGGGTACATCTAACACAGGTTCTGAAGGGCGCATGGGGGCTTTGGCTATGGCATCAGGAATCAAGAAGGAGAAGATGTCTTAAGCTTTGCTCTAGCCTACGACATGATTGTGGCTAACACCCTCTTTAGAAAGAGAGAATCACATCCGGTGACTTTTAGTAGTGGCCAATACTCTAGCCAGATCGATTTCATCCTCTCGAGAGATAAGATAGGCGTGCTTTGCCTAGACTGTAAGGTGATACCTAGAGAGAGTGTTGTACCCCAGGATAAACTGGTGGTTGCTGACTTCCGCTTTCGGATTCATGTCCAGCGGGACAAGCGTGCCAAAGTCGCTAGAACGAAGTGGTGGAAGCTCAAGGGGGAGGTGAAAGATCGTGGATGTCGCCTAGAGGGGGGTGAATAGGCGCTTTAAAATAATTACGGTTTAGGCTTGAACAAATGCGGAATAAACCTAACGGTTAATTTGTCAAGCACAAAACCTACAACAACTAGGCTCACCTATGTGCACCAACAACTTATGCTAAGCAAGATAAACAACTAAGTGATAGCAAGATATATGACAAGAACCAATAAGGCTATCACAAAGTAAAGTGCATAAGTAAAGGGCTCGGGTAAGAGATAACCGAGGCACGCGGAGACGATGATGTATCCCGAAGTTCACATCCTTGCGGATGCTAATCTCTGTTTGGAGCGGTGTGGAGGCACAATGCTCCCCAGGAAGCCACTAGGGCCACAGTAATCTCCTCACGCCCTCGCACAATGAAAGATGCCGTGATTCCACTAAGGGACCTTGAGGGCGGTCACCGAACCCGTACAAATGGCAACCCTTGGGGGCGGTCACCGAACCTGTACACTTTGGCAACCCTTGGGGGTGGTCACCGGAACCCGTCAAATTGCTCGGGGCGATCTTCACAACCTAATTGGAGACCCCGACGCTTTCCCGGAGCTTTACACTACAATGATTGAGCTCCGAACACCACCAACCGTCTAGGGCGCCCAAGCACCCAAGAGGAACAAGCTCAAGGGCACCAAGCACCCAAGAGGAACAAGCTCAAGGGCACCAAGCACCCAAGAGTAATAAGCTTCTCAACTTGTAACTTTCACGTATCATGTGGAGAACTCAAACCGATGCACCAAATGCAATGGCAAGGGCACACAGAGTGCCCAAGTCCGTCTCTCCCAAATCCCACCAAAGCAACTAATGCTAGGGAGGAAAATGAGAGGAAGAACGAAAGAAGAACACGAAGAACTCCAAGATCTAGATCCAAGGGGTTCCCCTCACTTAGAGGAGAAAGTGATTGGTGGAAACGTGGATCTAGATCTCCTCTCTCTTTTCCCTCAAGAACTAGCAAGAATCATTGGAGGGATTGAGAGTTAGCAACCTCGAAGAAGGTCAACAATGGGGGAAGAACACAAGCTCAAAGGATATGATTCAATGGGGAAGAAGACCCCCTTTTATAGATGGGGGAAAATCCAACCGTTATGCTCACAACCCGCACAGAGCGGTACTACCGCTCGTCCTCACGGTACTACCACTAGGGATCGCGGTACTACTGCTTGCGGTACAAAAAAATACTTCGGTACCTACCTTCGCAGGACTTGGGACGAGTTTTTTGGTCCGGAGCGGTACTATCGCTGTAGGAGCCGCGGTAGTACCGCTCTGGAGCGGTAGTAAAAAATTACATCCGCTCCAATTCGCGGTAGTACCGCTGCAGCCTTTTCAGGACACCAAAACTGCCACAACTTTTGCAAACGGACTCCGAATTTGATGAAACCAAGTTTGTTGGAAAGCTAGCGACAAGGGCTAACACAATCTTGATAGAAATACTAATAATAAGCAAATGAGAAAAGGCCCAAAAGAAAATGGTGAGAACCCTTCCTCAGAGAAGACCGGTAAAACCTCCAACACCGAAAACATCATAGAAGACTCATGCAAACTCCGTTTTCGATGAACTCAAGATTGTCATCAAGATGACAATAAGCTCTAAGACTCACAAGGAGAATCAAACAAGAACCAAGAAACATGATGCAAGGATGCAATGGTTTGAGCTTTCTACGAACGATACGATCAAGCAACTCATCGAGAGCCCCCCTTGATAGTACGGCAATCGATCCTATAACCCGGTCTCCCACAACTACCATGAGACCGGTAAAATAGAAAACCTATCAAGGGCAAACCTTTGCCTTGCACATGGTCCACTTGAGCTAGATGATGACGATCTTCACTCCCTCAAGTTGGACCACCTTTTTTGATTGCGTTGGCTCGATGAAGACTAGATGATTGCTCCCCCATAGTCCACTATTGGTGAGCCACTCTTCGGCTCATCTTCACAAGTCCATTGACACCACAATGGATGGCAAGATTCAAGCACTTGATCTCTTCGTGATGCTCCACTTGAACTTGCACACGGCAATCTTGATGACGATCACCACTTGATATCATCCTTTCCATGGGTTGTATGATATCTTCCTCTTGATGCAAGCCCATGGATACGTACCTAACCCCACATAGAACTCTCACATAGACCATGGGTTAGTACACAAAGTGCAATGGACAATGCTTACCATACCATGGGATCACTTGATCCCTCTCGGTACATCTTCTACGCTTTGTGAGTTAATCAACTTGATTTACTATTGACTTAGTCTTGATCAACCTTGAATCTTTGCAACTCTCTTCATTTGGATGATGTATTGAAGGTAAACATGAATGATCACACAACCTTCTTCTTCAAGACATGCTTGCAATAAGCTCAACACTCGCATGACCAATCTTTGGATAATTCCTTAATAGCACCTTGGTCAACTCATAAACTCCTTGAAACCAACACATGGACTTCAAGAAAAGCCTATGGACAAATCCTTCAAATATAACTCAAGACAACCATTAGTCCATAGAGATTGTCATCAATTACCAAAACCAAACATGGGGGCACCGCATGTTCTTTCAGGAGGTAGCTCAGGCATTCAAGGAGAGGGTCATTAAGGAGGGCCATTGGGAGGAAGGAGGGGATGCGGACAATGTGTGGATGAAGATGGCGACTTGCGTTCGTAAGGTGGCCTCGAAGGAGTTTGGAGTGTCCAGGGGAAGGAGAAGCAAAGATAAGGATACCTGGTGGTAGAATGATGATGTCCAGAAGGCGATTAAAGAGAAGAAAGATTGCTTCAGACACCTATACCTGAATATGAGTGCATACAACATAGAGGGGTACAAGATGGCGAAGAAGGCTGCAAAGCGAGCTGTCAGTGAAGCAAGGAGTCGACCATATGAGGACCTCTACCAACGGTTAGGCACGAAGGAAGGCGAAAGGGACATTCATGAGATGGCCAAGATCCGAGAGAGGAAGACGAGGAATATTGGCCAAGTCAAATGCATCAAGGACGGAGCAGACCAACTCTTTGTGAAGGATGAGAAGATTAAGCATAGATGATGGGAGTAGTTCGACAAACTATTCAATGGGGAGAATGAGAGTTCTACCATTGAACTGGATGACTCCTTTGAAGATACCAGCATGCGTTTTGCGCGGCGAATCCAGGAGTCTAAGGTCAAGGAGGCTTTAAAAAGGATGAAAGGAGGCAAGGCGACGGTCCCTGATTGTATCCCTATTGAGGTTTGGAAAGGCCTCAGGGACATAGTGATAGCATGGATAACCAAACTTTTCAACCGCATTTTTCGGGCAAACAAGATGCTAGAAGAATGAAGACGGAGTATATTAGTACCAATCTTCAAGAACAAGGGGGATGTTCAGAGTTGTACTAATTACCATGGAATTAAACTGATGAGCCATACAATGAAGCTATGGGAGCAGGCCATTGAGCACCGCTTAAGAAGAATGACAAGCGTGACCAAAAATCAGTTTGGTTTCATGCCTGGGAGGTCGACCATGGAAGCCATTTTCTTGGTACAACAACTTACGGAGAGATACAGGGAGCAAAAGAAGGACTTGCATATGGTGTTCATTGATTTGGAGAAGGCCTATGATAAGATACCGTGGAATGTCATGTGGTAGACCTTGGAGAAACACAAAGTCCCAGCAAAGTACATTACCCTCATCAAGGACATGTACGATAATATTGTGACAAGTGTTCGAACAAGTGATGACGACACTGATGACTTCCCTATCAAGATAGGACTGCATCAGGGGTCAGTTTGGAGCCCTTGTCTTTTTGCCTGAGGTCACAAGGGATATACAAGGAGATATCCCATGGTGTATGCTCTTTACAGATGATGTGGTGCTAGTTGACGATAGTCGGACGAGAATAAATAGGAAGTTGGAGTTATGGAGACAAACCTTACAATCGTAACGGTTTAGCCTTAGTAGAGTAAAAACCGAGTACAAGATGTGCGGTTTCAGTATTACTAGGTGTGAGGAGGAGGTAGTCTTGATGGGCAGGTGGTACCTCAGAAGGACACCTTTTGATATTTGGGATCAATGCTGCAGGAGGATGGGGGTATTGATGAAGATGTGACTCATCAAATCAAAGTCGTATAGATGAAGTGGCACCAAGCTTCTGGCATTCTCTGTGCAAGAGAGTGCCACAAAAACTAAAATGCAAGTTCTACAGGACGACGGTTCAACCCGCAATGTTATATCACACTGAGTGTTGGCTGACTAAAAGGCGACATATTCAACAGTTAGGTGTGATGAAGATACGTATGTTGAGACGGATATGTAGCCACACGAGGAAGGATCGAGTCCGGAATGATGATACACGAGATAGAGTTGGGGTAGCACCAATTGAAGAGAAGCTTGTCCAACGTCGTTCGAGATGATTTGGGCATATTCGGCACAGGCCTCCAAAATCTCCAGTGCATAGTAGACGGCTAAAGCGTGTGGTATATAAACAACAACAACAAAGAATATGAAACATAACGTTGTAAACACAAAGTATATAAACATAACGTTGTTTTTGATCTTCTCTGCTTTTCTTTTCTTTTTTGCTCTGTGGATTGTAAATATAGTAGTGTTGTTCCATCCCAACGTCATTTGACCATCCCTAAAATTACAACTACGTAGACGGTCTCTACAAGTCTATAAATAAGTTTCAGAAAATTGATCGGTAGTAGTCCGGTCGCACCCGAACAATAATATTCCAGCGGGAAATGCACCTACGATCAAATATTTTGAGCCAGCTTCCATGAAAAATTCAGACTTTCTTTTTGATGCTGCGATCACATAAAAACATAAACTTTAAAGCTCAATAAGGCTTCCTTGATTTTTAGGATACCCGCAACGCAGGAATAGAAAAGCATATTCTTTACAAGATTAGCATGTGCGTTCATTGTGCGTAGGGAGAATGTAGAACTCTTCACATTATGTTGTGGATGAAAAAAAGGATATGAAAACTAATGCAAATGAATTCCAAGAAAAAAACCTATATTTGATAATAATCACACAAACCAGACAACTCACCTAGAAAAAATTCCTAAGGATTAGAATCCTACAGAATTCCTTGCAAAATCCTTTGAATCAAAGAGGCACTTGGAACATTTAGATCACCTTCTCACCAACACTTTTTGTAGAATAATAAAGCCCCGATCTCTTCAAATCTCCCATTACATCAAGGGCATCTTTTACTTCTCTTGAGTATTCACAAAGAAATGCATTCATCTGTCTGACTACCTTTGTATCAACACGGTTAAGAATGTCTTGCACTTTTTTACCTTGGCTAAAAGTAGTCGTGAATGGCGCACTTCAATCGGCCTTCATCTTCCACCCAACTCCTACGTCGTTGTGGAAATAAGTTGCATTTATTTCTCCTCCTTTTTAACCAATGGCTCTCCAAAAGGACTCACATTCTTTGATGGGCAATGCATCTTACTGTAGGTGCTGGCATGGTGATCTCAGCGAACTGTTATAAAGAGAACATAACAGGAAATTACGCACAAGCATTGGAAAAACCCATACACAATTCACACAAACCAAGCAACTTTGTCACTTGAGGCAGATCCCCCACAGGCCATACCAGACAACACAACATCCCTGAAATAAGGGAACTCTTCTGAAGAGAGGATGAAATATGTTACGAGACGATTCTATTGCAGCTTCCCTTCTCTGTCTCGGAAATAATACAAAATGGAGATACAAAAAAAATACCAATGCAATGTACTTTTAACATGTCCTATGAGGTCCTGAGAAGCGGCAACCAAAATCTCCAAACAAAAGAATGAGAGGGGGGGTACACAACTCAGCTCAAGGAATCCCATTTTCTAAGGACAGAGATCTACAGATCCAGCCAGGCAGTGCTGCGGATGAGAGGAGCACCAGCAGCAGAAGAGTTAAAAAAAGTCAACACCACGATTACAAAAAGTAGTCGGGGGTCTTGCGCGTTGTGTCTGGCTCGATTTGCCGCGGCGCTGGATCGAATTGGAGGAAGTTCTGATCCATGTTCTCCCCAATCTCGAGAATCGCGGCCATGTTACCACACCGGTAACAGTAATTTGGCGCACTGAAAACTGTGACAACATTCTTCTCCTGCACAGTGATCGATATAAAGGCAAATCAATTATTCAAGTTTCCAGCAAGGATGTTTTCCAGTCTGATGCTCAAATGTCAGAGATGAAGGGAAATTCTATGTGCATGTTCATGTGTCAAGGAATTATGGACGGAAGGAATCTAACACACTGGAAACCAACCTGTGCCCAATTGAACCCTTCCATCACAAGTTGATGGGCCCTTGAAATAAGGCTAAGACCATTTGTATGGTTAAATTGTTGTGCTATATCTTGTCCAAATGTGTAGCCTGCTCCTCTTGGTGAAATTCCCCACCCGCATCGGTCATCTGGATCAGACCACAAAAGATCACACATAGGTCCTTCATGCGGGACCTACAGCCATTGTAGAGAACAGACAAAAAAATTAGTCAAGAGTATGACCTAAACACAGAATACAACCCACATATTCTGCACAAGACAAAAATTCTTGAACCCAAAAAGGTGCAATGAGGTCAAGTTCATGCAATATTAAGTCGACAAACTATACCAAGTACCAACCATAATGCATATTTTAATTTGAAAGCCATTTTCCCACTAAAACTGAACTAGCAAGTAAAATGCATGCAGGACTGGGGAACTGTGCAAACCACATAACTGCAACCAGTTAGAACACTTAGTCAACCTGGTCTTGGCAGAACATATAATTATACATCACGAAAGAACAGTTCACTATATCACTATAACTTCTTAGACGAATGATCCTATATAGCAAACCTCTGCTCGGGGATACTTGCTGTACATTGACGAGAAATTTACCATATCAGATAAATGTTTCTGAAGAATGCCAGGTGTGCCAATGCACATATGCAAGATAAATGAAACTCAATGGCAAAAACGGGGGGCTGCACATGACTTCCTTTGCTCAAGCCCAAGGATCGAGTTTGGCCTTCTAAATAAAGATTCAGAATCTACACATTGTTCTGTTCTAGAGCTACATTGACCCTCTAAAAAATGTTTGCATTGTCTATGGAGTAGTTCAAATCAACAGACTTCATGCATAAAATGATCCAGATTAGGCACCAGCTCAAACAGTAAAATGCAGTGTACCTCTTGTATGCGATCAAGAGAACGAATATTGTCCAATGTATCTAATGATGGAGAGAGACCACCATGGAGGCAAAATACCTACAAAACAGAAATTTCTTCTTTAACCAGGCGTACATGGGAATGGATTTTATGTCCATATTAACAGAGCAAACCAGCAAATTTGGTGGGAAAAAAAACCTGGTTTTCTATAAGAGCTGTGAGAGGCAAATAATCAAACAAATCTGTGAAGTACTTCCAGACATTTGCATTTCCGTACTTCCGTAAGCATTCATCATAGAAGCCATACCTGTAGCCAAGAACTCTGTCAGGAATACCTTTGAACACTATGGATAGGCTTGCATTTCAGAAAGTAGCACAATGCACACCCCAGGCTAAAGTTCAGATCATGATACAACTGTTATGAAGATAAAATTTATTCTTGGAATAACCATTTTCAGAGTTATCTCTTCTCTGCACGAAGTAAATCAGCATCAGGTTATGACTTATGTCACCTACTTCAATATACCAGAGCGAACACAAACCCTACAATACATTAACTGCTAACATCTGAACTCCACATGGACCATTTACCACTGAATGAGATCTGGAAGTCGGCTAGCCGCCCTCACAACTCATTTATTTGTCTGTGACGGGTTTACTGACAGATAGTCATGGAAATGAACTTCAGGTGCGCCTAAATATGTCCATCCCGTCCATCCAAATATCATGTGAGAGTTAACAAGTATAAACCCGAAATATTGGTTCTACTGGATACTTCCATGACTTATTTTATTCAAATATAAGAATATAACAGATCAGATAGAAGATGAAAGATTTATATTGTTCCTAAGGAAAGGAAGGTAAAAGATTTTTACGAATTTTCCTAATACTTTGTTTATTTTACTGTTCACCGAGATCAGAGGAGCTCAAGTGCAGAAATGGACATTCGGAGAATGCATCTTTATTTAGTTATATACTCGTATAACTACCAGGCTACTGTGTAGCTATGTGCACTTCTTTTTTACCTTGGGATGTGATTGTTGGCAGGAACCTTATTACAGCCACCCCACAGAGACAAGTGGGTATAATTGAAACAAATATGCATGTCAAATTTTGATATGGATATTTGATCATTTGATGGATAAGCAATATATTCAGATGGAGTAATATATTTCAAACAATAGTATGGTGCACAAAAGTATAGGATAAAAACTGTGAAGAAACATCTCAGTCAAAATTGTTGCACTGGGTCAAAGCATGTCACGATGTAAAACTATAAAGCCTGGAGACCATTTCACAATGTCAAAAAAATAATGCTAGATAGCCACCACTATTTGATTCTAAAAGCGAAAGCGGAGTTACATACGGAGTATATGATATACAGAGGGGGCAAGCCAAGCAACCTTAACGCAATATGGTACAGTATAAAGTTACTGCAAAAAACTACGGTTCTACTCCCTCCGTTCCAAATTACTCGTCGCAGAAATGGATGTATCTAGAACTAAAATACATCTAGATACATCCATACCTGCGACAAGTAATTTCGGAATGGAGGGAGTACATGCATCGTTGTCCAGTCATGTCATAGCGATATGATGACTAATTAAAAAATTATCAACCTTGGGGTAAAGAGTTTACACAGATTATGATTACTTCCACATTTTTCATGTATGTAGCAAATGAGATCTTTTTTTCCTTTTCCTACAAATTTATAAGCTGTTTCGTTTCACCTTCATGTTGAAGTCCAAGGGGTTTTTCATGTACTCCCTCCGTTCGGAATTACTTGTCTCGGAAATGGATGTATCTAGATGTATTTTAGTTCTAGATACATCCACTTCCGAGACAAGTAATTCCGAACGGAGGGAGTATGTAGCAAATGAGATCTTTTTTTTCTTTTCCTACAAATTTATAAGCTGTTTTGTTTCACCTTCATGTTGAAGTCCAAGGGGATAAAACAAAATTATATTCTGACGTGATCTCCGATCAAGAGCAGCTAGGGGTGAGAGAAGAATTGAAGGCCAAATTGCAAATCATAATTGATGGTTTATACCATTTAGGATGGTCAAATCACAATAACCTTCAGGCTTTTTCCCGTGCACTTCCAAAGCTTAGAGCTTGGCCAGTGCAGAAAGTCAGGAGCCTGGGTCAAATGCACAATTGTACCTTGGTTCGTACATTTGACTGAAACCATTACACACTGATCCATCGGCTTCACCTCCTCAAGTCATGATATCCCAAATTTTGTCCTACTTCACATCGCAAAATCATGATGCTGCAAATAATCTACAGTGGGTCCATCAGATGTGTCTTGCAGCAATACCAATCCATAGTGATCCCAACCCTCCACTGTAGCTGCCCCTAGTCAAAACAATACCACAAACACCTAGCCTCCAACACATTAGAAATTCATCATATCACGAGAAGATTGTGTTGTGCAGCAATCCCACGTAATAACAGGAGCAAGGTCCGACAGATTTGTTTCCACACTTAATGTTTCCTAATTTAATGTCTATGGTCTCATTGATTAAATTAACATATGGCTCGATGCATGAACAGACTGTTCGCCAATAATATTCAAGTATCATGTTATAGGTTTAGATCTTGGACAAGAATCTTAAATAAGTACTCCCTCCGTCCCATAATGTAAGACTTTTTTTGGCGCTAGACTAGTGTCAAAAAACGTCTTACATTATGGGACGGAGGGAGTAGCAAGTAACTTAAAAGTAAAGAAGGCGAAAGTCACAAACCAGGAGACACCAAAGTAACATATGTACTAATCTTCTGACAGCGAAAACCTCTCAGTGCCTTTTCTACAACAAAGCATACTCGTGTCTGGAGATAATCCATTTCCAACTCAGCCATTCGAACAGATTTACGGAATAATGCCGATATGCTTTGCAGTAATTACAATTCAGAAGTACTATGCTGAAGCTAGCAATTGGCAACTGCTGTAAGATTTTTCAGAATCGAGAAAAAGGAACTCACACTTGAGTGATTTGTCGGCTCTCGTGATTTCCTCTCAAGATTGTGATTCTGTCTCTATAACGAACTTTGAGAGCCACTAATAATGAAACAGTCTCCACTGAATAGTAGCCACGGTCTGCAGCAAATGTTCATATAAAAATCAATGCAGTTATAACACAGAACCAAATGAACACGATCCAAAGAAAAATAAATTAATCAAATTATAGATAGAAAGGAAAGAACCCGTCAACTTAACTTAAATAATAGCATTTCTACCGAATGTCTACGAAACGATTATTCCTATTAAAGATACTCATTGAGTGGTGTATTATTTGTCTGATTCATATGTGTGCTGCATAAATACATCGGAAGCATGTGCTGTAGACACCATGGTTTTCAAAAGTAAGGGGTGCAACCCCGACAAATAATTACAAGTGCTTACAAATAAGGCAGTACGCTAGCGCCCTAGAAATCTTGCAAACAGAGCAAACAGCGCATAACAAGACAAAAACAAAAAGACTGGGAGATGGGTATACAATACGCACGTCCCACGTGGCTTAAAAGCCCATCATCTAATAGCCCCATCTACTCCTGTGACCTAATTGCCACAACCACTCCCTTCTCCCTCACCACAGCAGCAGAGCCACCCCGCTCCACCCCTTGCTCACATCAACAGACACCATCACACAACCCTACCTTCTGCCTCGCAAGCCCTCTCTTCTCCCTCGCCACAGCAGCACGGGGATGTAGTTTACCCGCCCAGGATCAGCGACAAGTGGGCAGCGGCAGAAAATTCTCTGTGGGCCCCATATGATAGATGGCTAAGGCGAGCGGAACAGCTTACCATCTAAGGGCAACGAAGCGACACCTTAGTTGACGAATGGCTGCCATTCTTACAACGTAATCAGGCTGAGATCAGTTCTAAGAATGCTTGCCACGCAGGGAAAAGCGTATGCGAATAACGACAAAAAAAAAGAGCTGTTTGTCGCTCTACCGGGCAGCCTTTTGCCTTGTTAAATGAGGCAACAAAAGTCCAAGACCATCACTCCAATTCTCTAAATGCGCCGTTACTATAAGGAACATTTCAAGGATATCCATTCATGCCCATGAGAATCACTTCATACTCTCAATAAATTTTGATTCGGTTGACATATCTAATCCAAAACAGCATCCACCTATTTAATCAACCGAACAGGGCCTAGCATGATGGCACAATTCATGGAACAAAAGTAAGAAAAAAAATGATTAGCATAAACAATCTATTCGCAGCCCCGTCAGCTCAAACCTCCCAATCCGCACAGACCAGGAGGGGAGGATCTACCAAATTCGTAGCCCCCCTGATTGCTCTCCATTAATTAGAATCAGATCGAAGGACCTGACCGAATCCTTTGCGCGGATAAGGGCGGGGGCGGCGGGGACGTACCGACGTAGTCGCCCATGAAAAGGTAGTTGGTGTCGGGGGTGTCGCCCCCGATGCGGAAGAGCTCGATGAGGTCGTAGAACTGGCCGTGGATGTCGCCGCAGACGGTGACGGGGCAGCGCACGGGCTGCACGTTCCACTCCTCCATGAGGATCGCCTTGGCCTGCTCGCAGAGGGCCTTGACCTCGGCGTCCGGCAGGAACTTGCAGTCCCGCAGCAGCGAGATCTGCCGGTCCAGATCCGAGTGCGACGGCATCGTCGCTGCGCGCCGCTCCCCTCACGCCCGCCTACGAGCAAGGGCGCCGCCGGCGAGGAGGGGGCGGGGGCGGGGCCGCTGGGCTGTCGACGGGATCGGGGACGGAGGAGGCGGGGACGGAGGAGGAGGAGGAGGGCGTGTTCATGCCTCCATTTTTTTCCGCGTGTTTGCTATTGCAGGGAGGGTGGGGGGATTTTTTTGCTTCCTGGCTTGGCTGGCTGGCTGGCTGTGTGTGTGTGTTGGTATTTGTTTTGGTTTTGGCTTGGGCTGGGTGATTTGGTCCTCCTAAGAATGATTTTTATGAGGTGTTTATGGGAGGAAAGCTCCCGGACGCGTACTTTCCAGGTGTAGAGGGATTACACAAAGGGAAACGGTTGGAACCGGCGCACCGGCGGAAGATTGGGCCGGTCTCCCTCGTCCTCGCGCAGCTTCTTCATGTCGCGCAGCTTCTGGGCGCCGCCGCCTCTTCTCTCCTCCTCCTCCCACCCCTTCCCACCCCTTCCCACCCCCTCCCTCCCGCCCGCCCGCCCGATCGCAGACCACGCCCTCTCCCGCTTGAAGCTCGCCATGGCTCTGCGGTGACCATCCCATCTCGCCGCGATCGAGCGAGGGGTGACCACGGAGATTTGCAACCGGCGACGGGGCGCTACTACGGCGGCGACGCTGATGCAACCCACGGAGGCCGGGGTGGGTGACGGCGATGACCGAGGTGACCGTGGGTCGCAACCACGGCTTTTCTACCGCCGATAGCGGTTGAAGCTTTTTCTATATACGGTTGAAGCTTTTTGTCAATGTTTGCAACTTTTTCTCCGGTCGCAGTCCGTTGAAGCTTTTTTTCTTAACGGATGAAGCTTTTTATACACGATTGAAGCTTTTCCAAACCACGGTGGAAGCTTTTTGAAAACGATGAAAACTTTTTTCGTTCTTTTGTGTTTTGCTACAACCACGTCATTTTTTTTTGCAATCGGCAACCACGAAGCTACATCCGTTAACAATTTTGCTACAATAACGACGGCGGGTCATAGCGGTAAGCTTTTTTTTTGGAAGCGATAAACTTTTTGCTACAACCGGTGTCATTTTTGTTGAACTAGCAAGAGCCTCGAGTGGGCACACGGCGAGGTACAACGCGAGCGTAACGACCGGTCTTTGGGCGGCGGCGCCACCGGAGATGCGCCATCTTCCCGGAGTCGCAAGCTCGCAACCACGCTGGTGCAACCATGGGCGACCTTCTTGCATCCTGAGGGAGAAACGCACGCGGCGGCATAGGTGAGGGCGGCGACTAACGGCGAGGGCGGCCGTGGCGGCGACGACGGCGAGGCAATGGCGGCGGCGAGGAGGAGAGTCGCGGGCGCGCAGGTGGGTGGGTAGTGAGTCGGGCGGGGAGGAGGTGGGGATTCGCAAGGAGGCAAGGAAGACGATGACCCAGTCCAGATCGAGCGGTTACGCAGCCTCCGCGTTAGTCAAATCCAACGGCCCGCGCTGGACCGGCCGAAACGTTTCGGCCGGCGCACCGGCGCCTATCAGCGCCCTTACACAAAGGCAGGATGTTCCGTGGAGCGGATGCATGTGGCTCTCTCTCTCTCTCTCGTGTGTGCGTGTGTGTGGCTGGCTTGGTCGTGTGCCTATCTGTAACGCAATTTGGCTTTGGTTGTGCCCTGGCTATGTTAGAAGAATGACTGTATTTTAAGCAGGTTTGTGTAGCAGTTGCGGTGCTTTTGGTTTGGTTATTATTTTGTGCACGTGCAGTGGTGAGCATGGTGTGTGTGAATTGTGTGTGCTTTTAGCCTCGGCGGATGATGCAAGGTGTAGGAGTAGAAGATAATCAGCGCTCCATAAATTTGGTCTGCGTGGGTCCAAAGGGGGGCTAAGGTGGTCAAAGGCATGTTTTTTCTATGTATTATTCTTTTTCAGAATTTTCATAAATCAGTGATTTGCGATTGTTGACCAGGCATATATGTTTGACTTTTTAAAATGCATAAATTACATTTTCCTGTGATGCAAGCTTATTGATTACCTAGACCATGTGCACTTACCTGCAACTCTTTTTATATTTTGTATACATCATACCATCCTCTTCTTGCTAGAAAGAAAATTATATTTCTCTTACAAAATCAGGCTCACAAAAATCGACCTTACTTTTGCATGGTGGTATGGGTGGGTATAACCTCCTCTGGCCCAAACTCATACTCATAATTTTCTATACACATTCACTTTAATAATTATGGAGAAAGATTGCCACCCATGCTCAAAACCCATCAGGTATTCTTATGCATGATGGGTAGCAAATGGGTACAATATAAAGCCCTCGCATGCAGTGGCGGAGCTTCTTGGGGGCAACCTGGGCCATGCCCCCACAGAGAGGAAAACATGTACATGTGCCTTAATATTTGTCCTAACTCTCCACTAAAATCAGCATAAAGAAATGTTTGCCCCCCTTCAGCAGATAACCCCCCCCCCTCCCCATTGATTTCATCTCAAGATCCGCCACTACTCGCATGACAAAAGCTAATTTGAGAAATGGGTATAAAATTCAAGCGATGAAGGGCGAGCAGTCTGGCACCAACGCGGCTTCCTCCTGCATGTAACCCCTTGGCATTGGCAAGGGAGCACACGCGACAAACTGCTATAACCTAGAGGTTTGGGAGGTAGCAGTGCGAACTAGTGAACGTCGGATCGTGTAGGTAGTCTTAATTCAGGCAAATGGGTATACCAAAGAGCGGCCAACAATGATGCCCGATGACGACGAAGGAAGGGGAGGTCTCATGAATACAGTCGCCACTCTCACCTATTCCATAACTTTAAACCCATGCCTCTAGTTGCAACTAAATGACCCAATCGCAAAATAACCCTCTTTATCCCCCTCAAGAGTCCTGGCACGAACACTTATCTTCAGCTACCTATGGTCTTCCTCGTAGCTCAAAACATGAGAATGCCCGACCACGACCAATACCCCGATTCAATATCAAATATCCAAATTTTCCAATCAATACTTTTGCCCTTTCTTGGAAATCACATGAAGCCGGCCATATATACTTACGCTAGCAAACCACTTCCAACTCAATAACATTACTTGTACTAATACATACAAGAACAAATGTTGCAAAACAATATCAAGATGGCATCAGATACATCAATCTTCTCGAGTTTATGTTCCCAGCATTAGAAAATGGGTCATGTCTTGGATGCAAAAGTGTGAACATTACATTTTTTGGTGTACCAAGTTATAGATTGGCAGGAGGTAGAACTTTTTGTTGGGGAACGCGGTAATTTCAAAAACTTTCCTACGATCGCGCAAGATCTATCTAGGAGATGCATAGCAATGAGAGGGGAGAGTGTGTCCACGTACCCTCGTAGACCGAAAGCGGAAGCGTTTAGTAATGCGGTTAATGTAGTCGAACTTCTTCGCGATCCAATCGATCCAAGCACCGAACGTACGGCACCTCCGCGTTCAGCACACTTTCAGTTCGATGACGTCCCTCGTGCTCTTGATCCAGTTGAGGACGAGGGTGAGTTCCGTCAGCACGACAGCATGGCGACGGTGATGATTATGTTACCGGCGCAGGGCTTCGCCTAAGCACTACGGCGATATGATCGAGGTGTGTACCTATGGAGGGGGGCAGCGCACACGGCTAAGAGAAGACTTGGTGTGTTCACGGGTGCCCCCGTATATAAAGTAGGGAGGGGGAGGCCGGCCGGCCCTAGGGGGCGCGCCAGGGAGAGGGAATCCTACTAGGACTACTAGTCCTAGTAGGATTCCTCTACAAGGAAGAGAGGGGGGAGGAGAGGGAGAGGGAGTAGGAAAGGGGGCGCCCCCCCTTCCCTTGTCCAATTCGGACTGCTAAGGTGGGGACGCACAGCCTACCCTGGCAGACCTCCTCTTTCTCCACTAAGGCCCATGGTGGCCCATTAGTTCCCCCGGGGGGTTCGGTAACCCCTCCGGCACTCCGTTTTTACCCGAAACCACCCAGAACACTTCCGGTGTCCGAATAACATAGTCCAATATATCAATCTTTATGTCTCGACCCTTTCGAGACTCCTCGTCATGTCCGTGATCTCATCCGGGACTCCGAACAAACTTCGATCATCAAAATACATAACTCATAAGACAAACCGTCATCGAACGTTAAGCGTGCGGACCCTACGCATTCGAGAACTATGTAGACATGACCGAGACACATCTTTGGTCAATAACCAATAACGGAACCTGGATGCTCATATTGGCTCCTACATATTCTATGAAGATCTTTATCGGTCAAACCGCATAACAACATACGTTGTTCCCTTTGTTATCGGTATGTTACTTGCCCGAGATTCGACCGTCGGTATCATCATGTTGGGAACGCAGTAATTTCAAAAAAAATCCTACGATCATGCAAGATCTATCTAGGTGATGCATAGCAACAAGAGGGGAGAGTGTGTCCAGTACCCTCGTAGACCGAAAGCGGAAGTGTTTCAATAACACGGTTGATGTAGTCGAACTTCTTCGCATTCCAACCGATCCAAGTACCGAACGTACGACACCTCCGCGTTCAGCACACGTTCAGCTCGATGACGTCCCTCGTACTCTTGATCCAGTTGAGGACGAGGGTGAGTTCCGTCAGCAAGATGGCATGGCGATGGTGATGATGATGCTATCGGGGCAATGCTTCGCCTAAGCACTACGATGGTATGATCGAGGTGTGTAACTATGAAGGGGGGCACCGCACACTGTTCAGAGAGAAACTTGTGTGTTCTGGGGTGCCCCCTGCCCCCGTATATAAAGGAGCAAGGGGAGGCCGGCCGGCCCTCCTAGGCGCGCCCCCAAGAGGGGAATCCTACTAGGACTCCAAGTCCTAGTAGGTTTCCACCAAGAGGGAGAGAGGGGGAGGGAAAGAGAGGGAGAGGGAGAAAGAAAGGGGGCGCCGCCCCCCTCCTAGTCCAATTCGGACCCAAGGGGAAGGGGGCGTGTGGCCTGCCCTGGCCGCCCCTCTCTCTCCACTAAGGCCCATCGAGGCCCATTAGTTCCCCCGGGGGGTTTCGATAACCCTCCGACACTCCGGTTTTATCCGAAACTTCTCCGAAACACTTCCGGAGTCCGAATATAGCCGTCCAATATATCGATCTCTATGCCTTGACCATTTGGAGACTCCTCGTCATGTTTTTGATCTCATCTGGGACTCCGAACAAACTTCGATCATCAAAAACACATAATTCATAGTACATATCGTCATCAAACGTTAAGCGTGCGGACCCTACTGGTTCGAGAACTATGTAGACCTGACCGAGACTCATCTCTGGTCAATAACCAATAGCGGAACCTGGATGCCCTATTGGTTCCTACATATTCTACGAAGATCTTTATCAG
Source organism: Aegilops speltoides (assembly GCA_021437245.1). Lineage (NCBI taxonomy): Eukaryota > Viridiplantae > Streptophyta > Magnoliopsida > Poales > Poaceae > Aegilops > Aegilops speltoides. The sequence goes on from CM038147.1 coordinate 423,817,588, forward strand.
TCAAACCGCATAACAACATACGTTGTTCCCTTTGTCATCAGTATGTTACTTTCCCGAGATTCGATCATCGGTATCATCATACCCAGTTCAATCTCGTTACCGGCAAGTCTCTTTACTCGTTCCAAAATACTTCATACCACAACTAACTCATTAGTTACAATGCTTGCAAGGCTTATAGTGATGAGCATTACCAAGAGGGCCCAGAGATACCTCTCCGAAACACGGAGTGACAAATCATAATCTCGATCTATGCCAACCCAACAAACACCTTCGAAGACACCTGTAGAGCACCTTTATAATCACCCTTTTACGTTGTGACGTTTGGTAGCACATAAAGTGATCCTCCGGTATTCGGGAGTTGCATAATCTCATAGTTTGAGGAACATGTATAAGTCATGAAGAAAGCAGTAGCAATGAAACTGTAACAATCATAATGCTAAGCTAACGGATGGGTCATGTCCATCACATCATTCTCCTAATGATGTGATCACGTTCATCAAATGACAACACATGTCTATGGGTAGGAAACATAACCATCATCGATTAACGAGCTAGTCAAGTAGAGGCATACTAGGGACAATATGTTTTGTCTATGTATTCACACATGTACTGAGTTTCCAGTTAATACAATTCTAGCATGAATAATAAACATTTATCATGAAATAAGGAAATAAATAATAACTTTATTATTGCCTCTAGGGCATATTTCCTTCAGTCTCCGACTTGCACTAGAGTCAATAATCTAGATTACATAGTAATGATTCTAACACCCATGGAGCTTTGGTGTTGATCATGTTTTGTTCGTGGAAGAGGCTTAGTCAATGGGTCTGCAACATTCAGATCCGTGTGTGTCTTGCAAATCTCTATGTCCCCTTCCGACACTTGATGACGGATGGAATTGAAGCGTCTCTTGATGTGCTTGGGTCTCTTGTGAAATCTGGATTCCTTTGCCAAGGCAATTGCACTAGTATTGTCACAAAAGATTTTCATTGGACCTGATACACTAGGTATGACACCTAGATCGGATATGAACTCCTTCATCCAGACTCCTTCATTTCTTCGCTCAAGCAAACAATGTACTCCGCTTCACACGTAGATCCCGCCATGACGCTCTGCTTGGAACTGCACCAACTGACAGCTCCTCCATTCAATAAAAGTATGTATCCGGTTTGCAACTTAGAGTCATCCGGATCAGTGTCAAAGCTTGCATCGACGTAACCGTTTACGACGAGCTCTTTTTCACCTCAATAAACGAGAAACATATCCTTAGTCCTTTTTAGGTATTTCAGGATGTTCTTGACCGATGTCCAGTGCTCCACTCCAGGATTACTTTGGTACCTCCCTGCTATGCTTATAGAAAGGCACACATCAGGTCTGGTACACAGCATTGCATACATGATGGAACCTATGGGCTGAAGCATAGGGAATGACTTTCATTTTCTCGCTATCTTCTGCAGTGGTCGAGCATTGAGTCTGACTCAACTTCACACCTTGTAACATAGGCAAGAACCCTTTCTTTGACTGATCCATTTTGAACTTCTTCAAAACTTTATCAAGGTATGTGCTTTGTGAAAGTCCAATTAAGCGTCTTGATCTATCTCTATAGATCTTGATGCCCAATATGCAAGTAGCTTCATCGAGGTCTTTCATGGAAAAACTCTTATTTAAGTATCCTTTATGCTATCTAGAAATTCTATATCATTTCCAATCAACAATACGTCATCAACATATAATATTATAAATGCTACAGAGCTCCCACTCACTTTCTTGTAAATACATGCTTCTTCAAAAGTCTGTATAAAGCCATATGCTTTGATCACACTATCAAAGCGTTTATTCCAACTCCGAGAGGCTTGCACCAGTCCATAAATGGATCGCTAGATCTTGCATACTTTGGTAGCACCCTTTGGATCGACAAAACCTTCGGTTGCATCATATACAACTCTTCTTCCGTAAATCCATTCAGAATGCGGTTTGACATCCATCGCCAAATTTCATAATCATAAAATGCAGCAATTGCTAACATGATTCGGACAGACTTACGCATCGCTATGGGTGAGAAAGTCTCATCGTAGTCAACTCCTTGAACTTGTCGAAAACCTTTCACAACAAGTCGAGATTTGTAGACAGTAACATTACCGTCTGCGTCGGTCTTCTTCTTGAAGATCCATTTATTTTCCATGGCTTGCCGATCATTGGGCAAGTCCACCAAAGTCCACACTTTGTTTTTATACATGGATCCCATCTCAGATTTCATGGCCTCAAGCCATTTTCGCGGAATCTGGGCTCATCATCGCTTCCTCATAGCTCGTAGGTTCACCATGGTCTAGTAACATGACTTCCAAAACAGGATTATCGTACCACTCTGGTATAGATCTTATTCTGGAAGACCTACGAGGTTCGGTAGCAACTTGATCTGAAGTTTCATGATCATCGCCATTAACTTCCTCACTAATTGGTGTAGGTACCACTGGAACTAATTTCTGTGATGAACTACTTTCCAACAAGGGAGAAGGTACAATTACCTCATCAAGTTCTACTTTCCTCCCGCTCACTTCTTTCGAGAGAAACTCCTTCTCTAGAAAGGATCCATTCTTAGCAACAAAGATTTTGCCTTCGGATCTGTGATAGAAGGTGTACTCAACAGTTTCCTTTGGGTATCCTATGAAGACGCACTTCTTCGATTTGGGTTCGAGCTTATTAGGTTGAAGCTTTTTCACATAAGCATCCCAGCCCCAAACTTTAAGAAACGACAACTTTGGTTTCTTGCCAAACCACATTTCATACACTATAAAAAAACACTTCCGTGATGATACGTGTTTGTCACAGTAGGTCACGTTTTTCTGTCATGCATGTACATCCATGACGATTTTATGACAGAATCAAGATAGTCATACCTGTGCTGTCGTAGAAGTGTTCCATGACATTACCAAAATTATCATCATGGAAGTGTCCACTTCCATGATGATAAATCGTGCGTCACAGAAGTGCTTTCGTCAAGGGTGACCGACACGTGGCATCCACTGTAACGGAACATCGTTAAGCTATCGGGTCTGGTTTTGGATCCGATAACCCGTTAACAGCCCGGACCAATGGGGATTTTCCACGTGTAAAATCATCATTGGTTGGAGGAAACACGTGCCAGCTCCCTGTTGGCACAGGTGTCACTCATCCAATGGGCGAGATGCGCTTATGAAATGTTGACACGTGGACCGGCCCAAAAGTCGCCCATAAAGTTTAAATGGGTCGGCCTAACTAAAGGCCCACAAGATTTCGCGGTCCATAATGGGCCGGCCCAGCAAAAGGCCCACGAGATTTTGCGGACCATAATGGGTCGGCCCAGCTAAAGGCCCACAAGTTTTTGTGGGCCATAATGGGCTGGCCCGGCTAAAGGCCCGCGAGATTTTGTGGACCATAATGGGCCGGCCCAGCTAAAGGCCCACAAGATTTTGCGGACCATAATGGGCCGGCCTAGCTAAAGGCCCACGAGATTCCGCCGACCATAATGGGTCGGCCCAGCCGAAGGCCCAAAATATTTTGATGACATTAGTAGGCCGGTCCATTAATAGGCTGCCATGTTTTGGGCCAAATGTCGGCCCATATTTGATCCGGTCCATTAATAGCCTGCCACGTTCCGGGCCTAATAAAGGCCCATATGAGATCCGGCCCGTTAAAAGCCTACCATGTTCTAGGCCAAATTACGGCCCAGATCAGGTCCGGCCCTTTGAGAGGCTTTGGGCTAAATTACGGCCCATATCAGATTCGACCCGTCAACTGGACACTATGCTTTTGGGCCCACTTGATAAAGGCCCATTTAGTAATTCGGCCTGATATTAGTTTCGGCCTATTAAAGGCTCGTTTAACATTTCGGCCCTATATATATTTCAGCCTGTTAAAAGCCCATCATATAGTTGGGCCTAACTACGGCCCCGTTTGCATCCGGCCTGCTCACAGCCGATAATCTGATTGGGCCACACAAGGACTGAGACAATTTTGGCCTATTATAAGCCCATGATTTGATTGGCACAATCATGGATCAGGGTCTATTTCGGCCTGCTGCTGGCCCGTGATTTGTTCGACACATTTCAGGCCCAACCTACTTTTCAGCCTCCTAAAAGCCCATTGAGTTTTCTTGGGAAAATAGGGCCGGCGGTTTACTCGGCCTACTAAAGGCCCAAATCTACTAGTGGGCCAGTTTACATTTAGGCCTGTTAACGGACCAAGATGATGGGGCCCATGATGTGGATCATACATAATGATTTGCATGACGGCCCGATTATGTACCGTAATTTTACGGTTTGGCCGGTTTACTACCAAGACATGATATATATATAGTAAAATAACTGCAGCATCGTGAATAAGAAAAAACCTAGACTATACAATAAAGAAATTACGGCATATTACATCCACTAGGCATCAAAGTTCGCCACTATGATAATAAAGCACAAGCAGACATCAGATTACATACACTGGGCATCAAAGATCGCCACTAGTGCAATTAAACACGCCGACAAAATAATATACAAAACCAACAGCACTTCAATAGAGTTCAAGAAAGGTTAGCCACCTTTCAGAGCTGCAGCATAAGCGGTGAGCAAGTGATGAGACTGCACTTGTTTGACACTTATATGCTCCTCACTCTAAAAGATAAACAAGCGGACAAATGACAGGTTTTGCACATATAAGTATCAGTGCTGACAATTCATCACATCTCTTACTAACGAATAAAGTGACATAGTTTAAAATAGCATTAACACAATATGGTATTGTTCAGGTCAAGACATGGTAGGAAATGACATTGTGAAGGAGTTGACAGCTTCACGACACCACTGGATTAGAGATCAAGAACTCATAAGTATCAATGGTTAGTGTGTTGTCAATTTATCCTATTTCAGAATGGCAAAATAAGATCACTTGCTCTGTATAGTTTAATTTACATGGCATGAAGAAGGAACTTGGTTGTACAACTGAAAACTTAAATTGAGAAGGACAAACTTTTGTTTGTGAACTACATAATAAACTTTAAACATGCAATTTGATGCAAACACCAAAAATAAACAGTTGTTGCAGTCATGCCAAACCAAATATACACAACAAAGTTTGAAGGCTTGAGAAGGACAAACTTACATTATTGGTGAAGGCAGGCTCTATAAAGCCCTTGTCCATTCTGATGGGGAGGGGGGCAATTCAAGAAGTTTACCACAGAATCTTCTTCATAAGCATTGCCTTTATTCTACATTTTGTCAAGAATAAATATAGATGTGACAATATAAGAAAAATGGAGAATATTTAAGAATAAGATGAAGAGTGATGCTACATAACCAAGTAGCTATAAATGTAAGTACAGCGATATAGGCAAAAGGTACAGACAAGAGCAATGTAGAGCTAAACTTCTTCAGTACCATCGGTGTTATCCAACCTTATGGTAAGAGTAAATATAGATCTTATGTGTAGAAAATGGAGGGCAAAGGAAAATAAGGTGCAGAGTGATGGTACATGAACAACTACCTATCAATATAAGTACACTGATAAAGGACAGTAGGTACTTACAAGAACAATGCAGAGCTAAAAAATTTCATTGGCATTGGATATATTCTACATTAATGTAACCATTCATACATATCAGATGATTTGGAGCGAACAATTGATAAGCAAGCTATCATGCATACTGTTGTCACATAATGAACCAGGTATGTATGCAAGTATAGTGATACATGACAACATGTACTAACAAGAGCAAAGCAGCGGGCAACATATTTGTGATATACTGTCGTTCTTTTCAAACCGGAATTCTTTTTCGAGTAGATTTCCTGCAAAAAAGATCCATAAGGCACATGCGGAAAAGTAGAAGTTCAAATTGTCATGCGATTCATAGATAGTACCTCATCCTCAGAACGAGACCAGTGCATAATAAGGTTTTTCCATTCAATGTCTTCTAAATTTAGCACAGGAGACTTCACCAAAAATTCGTTTATAGACTTGCCATCAAAGTGATTTCCTCAGGTAACACCGATACTGCTGCAATGCTTCCTTGAAAAGCGCAAGCAAGCTTTGCTCGTCATAACTATCCAGATTGACCCTCGACTACTTACAACAATGTAATGTAAATCATTGATGTGTTCAATCAGGAGAAAACAGGAAAATAATCACCATGAATAATAGGACATGTAAGTGGGACAGGAAGATGTGAAAATGGTGTTTGTCTTCACTATAATCTTCCCATGATGGGAATATATGCACGTAGTACCTAACAACATTGAAAGCATTGTCTTTTAAACTGGGAATATCTGGAATGGGGTTCGAATCTGCAGGAATTGACTGTCTCTGCAGCTGGGATAGGTCTTCAGCTGGTGGACTTGCTATACTTTTTGCTGGAGTGGGATTTTTCTATGGTATGGCTGGTGCTATGGCAACTGAAATCGGCATACGTTTTGCTGGAGTGCAGGTCCTGTGTGGTGGGGCTAGTGGTGTGGCCAGTGAAGTATGGGTATAGTCTGCTGTAGTCGGTCCTACATTTTGTGTCACTGGTTGTACAACCAATATAAGTGGGGTCTTTGTCGATTTCTCCGCACAACCACGTTTTCAAGGACTTTATGGTGCTCCTTGGGTTAAATCAATCACCCTCTTCCTTTGATGTCTGATGCACAAGAACAACATTTGAGTGGAAAAACATGGTATGATGACAGATGGAATATGTATTGATAATGGATGGGCATGGCATCTCGACATATATGATGAGTAAACTAAGCAGATGGTGGTGCAACAAAGTAGAAGAAATGCAAGACAACATATGCAAGATACGCGCAATCAATAAAACCTTGCCAAATTAGAACAGGCACCTTGATGGGTGAACATGACAGGCCATCTTCCTTTGACTCCTCGAGGTTAGAATAGTCATTAGGATGATATTCTGAACAAGAATCAACAAGTGGGGAGTGTATGAGTTTCATTGCATCCAGAATGGCACTCAATGCCTTAGTGCCAATTTTGTAAGTCATTGTAGTGTTCCACAATATTCTTTTGATGCACGGATTCTGATATTCACTTTAATTACGTATAATATCTGAGAACCATGAAAATATAAAAAGTTGTGAGATTATCTTTGTAATGCAGAGGATATTCTAATATAGGGGCGCCCCTGTAAACACTTGTGTGCTATCACTGGATTCTAATGAGAGAGCTCATGTGTGCTATAATATGGTGCGTGCATTTATATAATCTGGCACAAGCACACAAAAAATAGGCTCCAGAAGTAATGATAGTTGGCAGGTGATAGGTTCATAATATACTGTATAGAGAGTTTATTGCCAAACTATGATAACAAGAGCACACAACAACTAGGCAGATCATAGTGTACATAAAAGGGGTACACCATAACCACGATATATAAACCGGGAAAGTGGAACTGGCTTGAAAATATGGTGTTGTATTGCCGCTAGTAATTGAAAGCCTATCGATCATGTACAGGCCAGCTTTATCAGCTGTTGACTGTAGATGTCCCTGCTCCCCTTCGTGACAAGGAATACACTGTACGTACTACATACAGAATAAACAAAGAGGAACATGTTAAAAAAGAGAAGAGGAAGCATATTCTTGAGGTTCCGCTTTATTGCATATAATGTTGGTTGCCCACTCATGATGAATCATAGCGCCCAAAGAAATGCAATTCCAAGCTGTCTCTCTATATGTGGCAATTTTGAACAAGAGTCATTAGGATCATATTCTGAACAAGAGTCAACAGGTGGGGAGCGTATGAGTTTAATTACATCCAGAATGGCACTCAATGCCTTGGTGCCAATTTTGTAAGTCATTGCAGTGTTTAGCTTCAAGAGTGGACTGCTGCTAGTGCGACACAAAGCAGCTACACAGATCATAGTGTAGATATAACGGGAAAACCTTAAGCATCAAAGTAAAATCAGCAAAGTGGAACTTCTTTGGAATATATGTGCTAGTATTGCGATGCGGCTAGAAAGGCCGGATACCAGCTCTCTTCAAGCTGAAGGTGCGATCATCATTAATATCGATGTAACTCTCAAAGGCGACACAGCTCCCCGCATTTCCTTGCTATTCTTATAGGATTCAAGTGGGCAGGCCACTACAAATCCTATTCCCATGTTTACAAAATCCTACGAATCAAAGAGGCCCGAAGAGTTCAAAGTGTCCATCACAACCGACCGTATAGACCTCTACACTACAAATGTCCCTACTCATCTTCACTACAAGGAACATATTGTACTACTATCATACTCCCTCCGTTCCAAAATATAAGTCTTTGTAGAGATTTCCACTATGGATCACATACAGATGTATCCAGATACATTTTAGAGTGTAGATTCACTCATTTTGCTCCATATGTAGTCCATGGTGGAATCTATACAAAGACTTGTATTTAGGAACGGAGAGAGTACTTATTAAAGAAGAACGGAAGAGGAACATGCTAAAGAAGAGCAAGCAGATTTTGGACAATAAAATGTTGGTTGCGCAGTGCCCACACATGATGAACCAGAGCGCATTAAGATGCAACTCCCTGCCGTCTCTCGACCATTTCAGGCGGTTGGAGGAAGATCATACGTCTCCTAACCCTTCTTTTTCCTCGTCTCTGATTCTTCCCATACAGAACACCGCACGGGCCGCCGGCCGGACCACCGTCCCCCACCTCCTGTGTTCCTCCGCCACCCCCACCCCCACCCCGCCCCACCTGCATCGAGTTTTCTTCGTCCGGCTAGGCCCCACCACCGCCCCCCACAACCGCCATCCCCACCCGAGCCCCTTCGTTCGCACCGGTGAACTCCGACGAGCTCTGAAAAATCGACTGACCCAATTTTGAAATTTAGTCTACTGCGATTTAACTAGTATGGAATATAAAAGGGGAAAACTATAAGCATTGGGAGTATAGTGTTGAGCGTGCCATGGCGGATCTGAAGGTGCAAACCGGACAAAGGCAACTTCGCAACCAATGTTTGCTTTCAACTATCAAGTAAGTGATGGACAAGAAATCAGAGTAAAGCAGTGGCGATCTATTTTCTTGCTGCGATAAATAAGTTGAGCAGATAAGAAAGAGTATCGCCTCTGGTGCGGCGCCATGTATAAGTCTGCTGAGAATTTCACGATGCTGCGGCAACGATGGCTGTAGGCAGCGTGGAAGCAAATCTAGGAGGGTAGACGGTGGCGGCGGGGTGCGGTGGACGAGACGGTCGTAGGAGCGGTGCCGGCCAGGTGGACGACGGCGGGGATGAAGCGAGAGGACGGGATGCAAGGATCCTGGTCCGAAGTCGTGGATGAGAGAGGTCGATCTCTTGTAATGGACGACGGTGTCGGGGTATCAGCTCCGGCATGGTGGAGGAGGACGGCGGTGGATGGGGTGGCGGACGGAGGAGGCTGGGGTGGAGAGGGTGTTTTGGCGCCCACGGAGTACGAATGGGGAAAGGGAGGTAGAGAGGAAGGGGGGAACCATGTCTTCAGGGCGCGCTTGTCTCAAATGCGAGGAAATTTACAAACTTAGCCCTTGTTTCAAATTTCCTACATCACAGCAATATTAGTCAGTTGGGGATAGGACGGTAATCTCACATACACCAAATATTTGCCGACGAGAGTTTGTTTTTGGCGCCCACCGTGTATGAATTGGGGAGGGAGTCGATTTCGGCCGAGAACACACTGTGTTTTGGCGCCCACCGTGTATGAATCCGGGTGAGAGGCGGTTATGTCACATTTGAGTGAAATTACAAACCTACCCCCATCGAAACATATAGAAATCGAGCACATAGGCTTTGCGTGGCAGTGATAGCGTAGTAATTTCCATCTTGCAGATTTTGGTTTCAGGTGGTTACTGCGACTTTCCCCGCTTCGTTCAAATTTTGCAGAGTGCACGTTTACCGTGCCAACTCAATTCGAATCCCGTTTGTATTCTATTTTTTCGGGCGGGATCCATTTTCGATTGGAATAAAATTATATATACATCATTTTTTATATATACTTTCAAAAGCACAACACCCTTTATACATAAATATGGTTTACAAATGGCATGATCTCAGATTCATAAGGTTGTATCCATCAATTTGGATTTTCAAATATTTGAAACCACTTTATGTTGAAATCAAATGTATGCATTCCTCGCTAACTATCTCCAATTAATGTGTGTTTCATGCAGTTTTTTTTACTTCTCAAACATGTATAATGTGTTTCACACACGCAACATATAGTGTAATCCCGTTTAGACATTAATTGCATATAAACTATGCATTGTTTCTAACTAAAGAATCTATGGATCACCAATATTGATAAACTATATAACATTACACGTGTCCCCAAATTCAAATGAATATGCATGTTTGATACACGAATTTGCGTTATGATATTATCGATGTCGTGATCTCCAGTTTAAATATTTGAATCCCCTTTAATCCAGATATTCGTCTCATATAGCTATCACTCATGCTTATATAGGACTATCTCTCTAGACCTATACACGTTCATCGTCTCTCGGGTATCTCTCGTGCTACCTGTATGTCGACAATGATCTTTTGTCTTCATAACACACTGACGGTACTCTCTCCCTTGACCTTCATCACTCTCTCTCTCTCTAAGTATATCTCGCTCCCTGTTATATGTCTCTAACTATGATTCTCCATGTGGAATCTCTTTCTCTCACACAAACACAAAACTTTGTCTCCCGGGGTCTCATTTCTCTCTACTATTCCCCTGTGTGCCACTCGCACACCCCTCATACAGAGATGTCTTTCGCTCCTTAGGTATGAGAACCTACGACTCTTCCTCTTAAATATCTCTTTCTCACACACAAACACAAACTCTGTCTCCCAGGGTCTCATATTTCTCCACTGTTCTCGTGTATGTCGCTCACACACACTCTCTCTCCCTAGAGATATCTTGTGTTCCCTCATATGTCTCTCTAGCTATGACTCTCGTTGTGAAATATCTTTCTCTCTTGTAGACACAAAACTCCATCTCTCGAGATCTCATTTCTATCTGATATTTGTTTGTATGTGACTCACATGCACCCTCTCTCTATCTCTCTCACACCCACACACATAACTCAGCCTTCTCGCCCTCACTCTTGCTTCCTATCACGCACACTACATATGTTTCTCTGTACATGCAGTCAAGTGCCCTCTTTTTATCTTTCTCTCACACACACATAACTTCACCCTCTGAACCACCCGGCGGTCATCTCCAACACTCAAACTAGCGGATGTCCCTCTAGCTAGCATCTCCATCTCTGTATCTATTTGTAGTTTCTCCGTCAACATTTCTTTCTCGCACGGAGTCTTGCTTCCTATCACCCACAATATATATGTCTCCCCATACACATGCATTTATAGGTTGATCTCTTTTGCACAATCTTGTGCCTCACTCCCTCTGCTCGCCATAGATGCATGCTCCAGCCCACGCCACTATCTCTTAAAGACAAAAACACATGCTCAATTGTTGGGCCTTCTTCCCTGCATTCTCACATGCATGCATATTGTCATACCGATCCGCCTCTCCCATGTCGTTGATCTTATGACTTATGTCTTCTTTCTTTTATCTCGATCATGCGCGCGCACACACACATCCCACGTATACATGTATACCTCTCACACATGCACGCTCAAGGTCTCTATGTCTCCATATGTAGTTAATTACACTCAACCCTAACGCCACATCGAATCATTCTCTTCTTGTGTGCACATAACTTCCGCCTGGATGGGTAAAACACACACTCACACTTAAGAATCTCCTTCTAGCTACCCCCCTCTCAATCTTCCCCTATATCCCCGAAACCAATAAGACCATCCCTTTGTTTAATTCCTGCCTACATGCACCATCGATATATAGTAGTCTTCCTCGGTGTATCTCGAACAAACACGTTCTCTCGATGTCGACTCCTCTCACGCGCACACACCTTCTCTTCCCTCTCTACGGGGATTTTCTCTCTCGCACCCTATCGTTGGTGGCCTCTGCCATACACATTACCTCTCTATGATGAAGCCATGCACACTTAAATTACATCCTCCACCGAGGACCCCGCGACACACACACACACACACAAACACACACACACACACACACGCACGCACCCACCCACCCACACACACATAAACACACACACACACACCAAGACTCCATCTCTCTCTCTCTCTCACACACACACACACTAAGACTCCATCTCACACACACATGCTCTAGGCGGAGCATTTGTTCCTACCACCCTTCATCCAACCTTACCCGTATGATAAACAATCACCTTAATTTACTTGTATAACATGGAAAAATTCCACTGTACTTTAGTAGTTAGCAAACTTATCATCTGTACCCTTATAAAAAACCGAGTTGGCGATGATGGTGTGCCTGCTATCTTGTAATATAGACCGTCTGATCTATATCTGACGGATAGAAAGCAAACTATAATTTTACAAAAGATAACCGCACCTCTCTCCACATCCTTATCTTCCACAACCTCATTGCTGAGTAATTAAAAAAGGAAGTCTCTGGAACAATCTAGCATGGTGGTCGCTGCCGCCTGCCGGTGCCGTCCATCCCCATGCCTCCGCCCATTCCGACCACCAGTCACCACCACGCTCCACTCCTCCTCACCTTATCTCTCATCTTTCATTTTTTCGATGGCATTCTCGAGATACCAGTTTTCCGATAAAATTCTCGAGATATCATTAGTTTTTACACATGGGATTACTCCTGCATGGGTTAATCACAACAGGTGTTTTGTAAAAAAAATGCATATTGATGTTCCATGCAATGCATGAGCATCTTGCTTGTAATTATATAACACAAATCACGAGCAGGAAGTGGCATTTTTTTACACAACCACGTTAACATGGTCACGTAACTCACTAGCTAAAGTAAATACCATTATACTTATATCCCAATGCAAAAGGTTGAGTACATGTCCGAAGAGTAGAGTCACACACACGCACTCTGTCTCTCAGAATCTCTCTCTCACACACACACGATTCACGGCGCCCACTTAAGCAGACACGTATGTTACAATTTGTGCACCCGCGGGTACACGTGATGCTGCGCATTTATTTAAGCCGGACGGCGAACCCAAACAGTAGCTGCATTCATTCCCCTCCCACCGCCTCTTCTCTGGTGGCCATGGCCCGGCCGAAGGTAACAACATACACCATACTCCCACCGGAGCGGCGCTTTAATTTGGAAATTTTAGTGGTCATTCATGCATCTTTTTGTGCTAGCATTCCTATATAAGGGTTGACCGATTGCTTCCCGCCGACGTGCACGGGCGATGGAAGAGGAAGGAGAAGGGAAGCGGGCTGTGGAGTAACATTTTTTTACCACAATTTCTTAGAAAACTGAGTGCAATAATTGAGTAGTTTTGCAAACTACCAGTACTACACCTGAAATGGTTCAAAACGTATACTCCCTTGCCAGCGCGCGCTTCCCGTGTGAAACGGTCAGCGTCGCCTTGGAGTGTCAGTGCCGCATTAATGCCCGGCTAGAACGGAGGCGACCTCTCACTGGAGCCGGCTTTGAAGCGGCGCGACGGCCGAGAGAGCACCGCTTCCCGGTGCATGCGACTGATCCGCGTCGAGGCTGGCCATAGGCCCTATTTGGATCCATGGGTTAGAGTTAGTTTGAGCTAGTTGGGGCTCAAATAGCCCTAAAGTATCCAAGCATGAGGGTTTAAATTGGAGCAAGTTGCATCGAACCCACAAAAAAAAACTATCCCACCCAAGAGGTGCTAACTGGAGATAGTTCTCATTGGGACCATTGAAAAATCACTTTTCTCTCTCCATCAAGTGCATTTATTGTCAATATAACCCTGTCACCCAAACACCTCTTTGGCTACAGTTATTTCAGGGTTAGTCATGAGTTAGTCTAACCTCTAGCTAAGTTAGAGTATCCAAACAGGAGCAGTATAGGACATGCAAGTTGCTCAAAGCATACAGTCAAATTCGTACATGAAAGGATTTTTTTTCTTTTTGAAAACGGAACGTGAAAGGAATTTTTTTAGAATGCTCTTGGCATGTTGCTAACATGTGATGAGTTAACTGACCTCACTAGACGGCAAAAACGCCAGCCCAACGCACTTTGAGAGAGACGGGGAGGGAGAAGCGATACAGGCTGTTGGATTACTAGAGATATGTGTCGCACGGAAGCCAAGAAATATGGTTTTAGCACGGGTTAGCCATGTACTAGTATAGTAGTATGATGTAATTACACTGGGCTGTCGTGTTTCGTACTCTTCCAGTCCACTGTGGAGATGATTGGTTGATTTTATATCGCTGAATAATATAAAATATTATGAGTGCAGACGCTCCACCACGAGGTTCCTTGCTCCTTCTCGGTCATCCGGAATCTATGTTCTTCCACTCTATTTTTTTACGTGAGCTTTGTTCATCCTTTTGCCAACACGCGAGACATGTAGCATCAAGGTGCACGTGTCATGCAAGGATCGTTCCATCTATATGAAGAACACGTGGGACTAGAACTACGAGATGGACATGTACCCAGGAGTGGACGTATGAAGCTGAGTAATGTAGCGCAGTAAGTGAAGTAGAAATGCACAAATGGTATGAACATGTGTGGCATATAGGATGTGTTTGGTTGTGTTCTCGTCAGCATAGTTGTTCCCTCTTCATGCATGCTCAACTCAACACCCTCTTCATGCATGCTTTAAGTGTATTTGTGCTAAACTGGTGTGGACTCATGCACCTCCATACACTCTACCAAACACCCAAAAGTGGGTCGAGAAGGGAACTCTTGGGTGGCATTTATCTCTTACTACGTACTACCACTAAATGTTGTACGTGCAATGCACGGTGATGGTATGGAGTACGTGCCTAAGTACTCTACTACTACTATATTAGTTGGAGGCACATATTAACTTTTATATTTGTTTACGTGTATGCCCCGAGACCTTCCAACTAGACGTGTCTTTCTCTCCAGGTCGCACTTTGTATCGTTCATACCACTAGTACTACTATGTGTGGTCTCCGACCCAGAAGTGGAAGAAGTGGAGACGCTCTACCCCGCTGTTTTTTTTGCGCTGGGCTCTACCACGTTGTTCATGTCCCACTCCTTTCGCTGACGCGTGGGACATTCAGCACGTGCCGTGTTTGGCACTCTTCATCGTAAGAGTTGAAACGCTAGCATTCATCAGAAATAAAATATATATATAAATCAATAGTGATACTTTTTTTTGAGAACCAATCAGCAGTGATACTATACCACGCGGTTTCCTTGCTCCTCGATATCGGAAAGAATACTTCCGTTCGCCAACATGTGGGACGTCGACCATCTTGGTCCACTTGCCATGCACGCAGAACTCCAAGGGAGAGTCACCCCGGTCGTTGCGTCATAGTAATAATGACTAATGAGCCGTCAAATCATAGGCCCAACCTTTCCCACTTTGAAGTTGCTCGGACGAAGGAACCATCATGACTTCGTTGAATTCTGCTTCTTGAAGAAAACTCTTGCATCAAAGAGATTGCTAGCTACAGTAGTTACTCCAACAGAGGCATCCTTTCGTTCATAGGATAGGAATTTTATAGGAATATGAAAATCATAGGAAGTGAGATGACATTCATCTCAATTTCTATAGAGAAAGGGATGCCATTTGATGCATAGGATAGGAATTTTTCCATTGTGTCTAGGCTAATGTATTGGTAATTTGCTCTAAAAACTACAGTAGTAACTAGTAGTAGTGGTACATGCTCGTACTCAGACACGGGCACACACACTAACTACTAGTACTACTACTTCTCACATGCTGGCCAAACGCCGTCGTTCTCCTTCCCGGCTTTGTCGGCGACACCCCACCGTGCTTGGATCTCCGCCGACCTCTCCGTAGTAGTGCGTGCATCCTCTTCTTTCTTGCCATGACATGCCTCTCTTTTCTTGAGTGCTTTCTGACTTTTCCGCTCCCTCTGTGCGGCTTTGGCCGCCTCTTGCTCTACCGCCCATTCGGCCTTGGCAGCTTCAAATTGCTCCCACATAGGTGTGAGGTCACAAGCGGCGATGAACTCGGCACGGCGGGATGTCATCGCTTCCCTACCATTTTGTGTGCAGTCGTGGGCTGCGAGGAACTCGGCGTGGCGGGATGCCATCGCTTCCTTACCAGTTAGTGTGCGGCGCGGTGGCATGAACGACACTTGGTGAGAGCTCTGGGGTGGAGTGGCCCGAACAACCGTATAGTGCATTGGTTTGTCAAGGGCTCAAGGACAGAAGACAAAGGAAATTTGGATTCCCCTTCAATCCTGGTCATTTATTACTGAGTAAAATGCATTGGCGGTCATCGAACTTGTCTTGATAGCTCACTTTGATCATTGTATACGATATATGATGATTATACGGTCCTCGCTCGACATATAGCTCCGTATTTGTGCGGTTGACCAGTCAAACAGTCCGCATGCGCCTCATCAGCTCATGTTCTTTATCTATCTACGCGGGCCTACCTGTCAGTGGAGAAAGAAATAAAAACCAAAATTATGCGTATGTGGGGAACCAAACCATGGACTCATCGCTGCAACGCACACTCGTCAGCCAAATGAAAATGAAATACTTTGCGTCAGACACTCACGCTCATGCTATCAAAGCATGCTAATGCATGCACGTCACCCTCTAAATCAATGTCCTGCTCATGGCGCAACGCAAACGGTGAGCCCATCACCTGCGCGCCCCGACGGTGCCTGACATTACTATTTAGACGTTTGATGGAGGCCTAGGCGAACACCGAGCATGTATTCACCTGGCTCAACACCAACAGTCATACTCGAAGCGCCTTGATCATGTATATCGTCCATCACAACGACAATCTATAAAACGGCCTAGCTAGAGAGGGTACTATGGTACGGAGTATGTACTATCGTGAGCGACCGATCTTAGTGACACTGCACACGAGTGTGTGTCTGATCGATTCATCCATTATTTGTAAGTTATGCATGGTGGTGTGGTTTCTAATGGTGGTCGTCGAAGGCTAGCTGGCGACAAGAGCGGTTGCATGGACGCCTGGTTGTCAATACGTGCCGCATATGCTTCAAAGGCTCGTCATCCATGAGTTCACATTTTACGACCACGCAAGCGTCGGCCGCCACGCCTACGAAACCCCTTCCGCCGCTAGCGCGCTTCTACGCTCAAAGCGGTCACGTTTCTCTAGAACGTCAATGTCGCATTCGCCGGACTTAGCTGCAGTGCGATTGGTGTATCCTTGACATGCGGGCGGATGCCGTTGGGCCCACATGTCAGTAACCCAACGCACCTGCAGTTAAGTCACTGAAGCAGCGTCCGCATTCACGCCCGACGAACCTACTCCGGCGCCAGCCATCCATACGGCTGCCGCGGCTCATTGCCATTCGCCCGATATATTAACCTGAGCCCCAGCTCCCAGCCAAAGCCAAAGACCCACACTCATTCTCCTCCGATCCCTTCCTTCTGTCGGCACCACTCCAACCATGGCCTCATGGCGCTCCGAAGCTCTCTTGGACGTACTGTCGCAGGAGCAGATGAGGGACATCGGCGGCTCCGCTCCGGGCGCGCTCCAAAGCTCTCTTCGATGTACTGTTGTAGGAGCAAACGAAGGAGATAGCCAGCACCCCCCGGCCGCCCTCCGCGACCACGACCACGAAGCCAACGCGCGTGCACGGGCGCAGCCGGCAGCGAGGAAGAGTAGTACACGGTAGGTCGCCGCTGCTCTGGTCCCAGGAAGGCCACCTACTCCACTCATGCCAAGCTTGGTGGGGTAAACATCGGTGGCCGATTAGCCGCTTGACGACGACGTGGAGGCAGAAATCTTCAGAACCTTGTGCTCCAGAGGAGGAGGTTATCAAGGCGGATGAGGAGGAGGCAAAGGCAATGGCCGACTTTCTCGGGTTCATGGCCGGACATGGTGGTCGAGCGCCGGCGATCGTTTAGATTAGGTTTATAGTAGGTTTTAATACGGTTTGTGCGAAATATGTAATGAATTTTGTCCAATTTGTAGGAAAAGTTTTCGGAATGTAATGAATTTCATCCAGTTAATTTGAAATTTGCTTTGTTTGCACGAATTTCGTCCGGTTAGTTCATGTAGTTGTCAAAAGGTATGCGGGCAGCATCAGATGGCATCCATCAGTGTCCTCAAACAGATGCTGGTGTAAATTTGTGGGCCAGCGCTGGAGATGCCCTAACTATCATGCTATAATCGCTAACAGTGCTCCATTATTTGGCAGGGAACAGTTATCCCTTGATCAAAATCAGATCCGCGGTGTTTCACACTCCTCCCACGTAAGAGTGTAAACTCTTGCTTACATAAAAATGAAGCAAGTGGACGGCACTGTAGCACGTCATATCACTCAAACTAGCCTGCCTAACGAGCGGGAAAGGACCGCCCTCGTCATTTTGTTCTGGATTTCTATCGATTGATCGCGCGAAAATGTTACGCTTTGCAAGTTCTAAAGGAAAAGGCGACACACTTACGACTCGTACGCGTCGCACCGCTGACAGTCCGGCTCGCACGCCGCTTATTAGAGGGGACACACATTGTCTTGCAATTTCATAGACATGTGGCACTGCAATTGAATAAACCGTCGATTGCTGAAATCTAATCGCTCGGCGGGCGTCGGCTGAGATGAGAGAGGCGGGGGAGGGAGAAGAGATCGCCCGCCTGCCGCGCACGGACTCCAAGAAATATATGGTGATAATGTGAGGTGGGCCATGCTGGAGTTCGGACCGCTTCCAAGCCCGCTTTGAACGCCCTGGCCCCTCAGACGTCAGCTGCCTGCCGCATGCATGCCCTCAGACGCATGCATGCATGCATAAGTGGGCTATAAGCCTGCTTATGTGGAGGGGAGAGAGGCATTAACAAAGTCATGGAGTGGGCTCTGCAAGAGCCCGTCTCTACACATGCTCCTAGGTATACAAAAATAATTCTAAAAAAAGAGGCATAAAAACAATTGTGTCTAAAAAAGAAAGGTAAAAAACATTTGAGAGGAAATAGATAGAGAGAAAGTGAGAAAAAGTTGTAACCTTATAGCCAACCTTATAGTCAACAGTATGGTAGTATTACACGAGGAAGGAGGGAGTGGTGCACATGCCAAGTTCACTGGGCTACTGTGTTTCACACTCCTCCATCGTAATAGTGGAGACAATAGCTTCCATCAAAAATAAATAATGAATACTCGTTGCTCGTCCTCTATATCGGAAAGAATACTTTCATTCACCGACATGTTGGACGTCGACCATCCTGGTCCACCTGCCATGCACAAAATTATCCTGGTCTACCCCGGTTGTATCGCAGGCCCAACCTTTTCCACTGTAAGTTGTTCGAACGAAGGAACCATCATGACTCCTTTGAATTCCGCTTCTTCAAGAAAACTTACTGTACCCACAACAATGCTACCACACGCGAAGACTGGATGGCACTGTACCATGTCATATCACTGAAACCCTCTAGGCCATCCTAAAAAAAACCACTAGGCCAAACTAGCCCGCCTATAGGTCATCTATTTTGGAACGGAGGGAGTACGTCTCTGTACTGCTATGATTTTGTGTTGTACGTCTCTATACTTTTGCTACGATTTTCCTACCCTATGAACCAAATGAGGCTTGAATGTACTGTATCCGTGTCAACTAAGCCTACAATTTTAGGAGCTTGGGCTATTGGCCGATCGACGACGGATAAGTATAAGCGTACCACGAGCTCATCAGCCCAAACATTTCTCTTCGATGAGTGTTTTGCAAGTACTATAGCTTGCATAGTAGCTAGCCTACTAACACCAAGAATCATCAAACAAGCCCTGCAGATATGATAAACAGTTCAAACTTACATCTAAGCATGCCATATATTACATCAAAAGCTGATGAGGATACATCAACGGTTCGCATGATTCACTATCAAACAAAAGTAGCAAGTACCGCCCGCACAAGACAGTGCACTAGCCCTAAGATGGTTTGATAACACGCATCGTTCTGGTAATTAAACACAGGGCAATGCAAACTACCCTAAAGGATTAGCGCGACCAACTATTTCTTGTCATCGATCTCTCGGGCAATGACCACAGCACGGACAACGGCATGGGAATCGATCTCTGGGGCGATGTCCACAAGACTGACCGCGACATCAGAATCGATCTCTAGGGTGATGTCCACAGGATGGACAGCGGCATCGGAATCGATCTCCGGGGCGATGCCAACAGGATGGACCGCGACATCGAAAACGATCTCTGGTGCGTTGTCCACAGGACGGGCCGCGACATCGAAATCATCAAGGACATCCATCAGCACCTGCACAACCCTAACATATTAGCAAGGACGTTGCAAATAATCAAAAACCACAACTATGGTAATAAGCCATTATTTTTTACCTTGTGCAGCTCACCGGGGGATCTCATCCCTCCGGGGCCATCTCCTCGTCCTCGATGGGGACCATCACCTTGCCAGGGGAATACTGCTTCTCAACGGTGACTATCTCCTCAAACTCGGCCTTGAGCCTCGCATAGGTGGCCATCAGAGTTTCTAGGGTAGGCACGGTGGGGCCCTTGCTGTTCTTCCAACTTTCTTTGAGGAGTTCGTCCGCCAACGTCGTCAACTCTTTGGCCAGTGCTTGTTTCTTAGAGTTCTTCATCTCCATGGGTTGGCCCGCCAACATGGTCAACTCGTTGGTCGGTGCTCGCTTCCTGGAGATCGATGTCTCAAGTGGGTTGTCCACCGACAACTCTTTGCCTAGTGCTCCAGGATCCATCAATGAACTGACAAACAAAAAGCAATCGAAAGGAAACCACAATCGCAATAAAAATGGGGAAAGAATAGGCTGTGAGAATCGGTCAGTGCTTCGCAAAAAGAAGATTCTAGGAATGAAAATATAGCAACATCACTGATTCGCCCACCTTTCTTTCGTCGGTACAGAAGAAAAATGGCAGAAGTGAGTAGCCTGGAGTGAGGTTTTCTTCAAGAAAGGGGAGAAAGGGCTTCAACGAGCGTTCCAGTGAAATGATGGTTGCTTCGTCCAATCCAACTTCGAGGCCACTTTACCATTGCTGGTAAAGGTGTGGGTTTTGTGATATGATGGGTCATGACGGCCACACCGGGGTGACAGGTGAGTCTCGACTGTAGCACCTCGCTGTGATTTGGTGGATGGCACACGGGCCCAGATGCTTTGATGTCCCGCATGTAGATAGAGCGGCTAGTCATATAGGAGTGCTCAATATTGTGCACCGTGACCAAGGAGGAGAGGAAAATGAGAGAACTATGTAATTAATGCATGAGTTTAATTAGGGTAGTTTCGTAAAGTATGAGATACATTCCTCCAATCGCAAAATGCCTTGGTTGATGAGATTTGAGATTTGAGCCCTATAAACCGGAAGGGAGGGAGTACTGCACGCGGTGTAGTCTAGTCACTTGTTGAAATCTCTAGAAAGGCAAACACTGCTTTCCGGTTTACAGGGCTATACTAGCAAGTACTAGTACTACATACAATAGTGGGCTCAAATAGCAATTTTGCCTCATGCAAGAGCCTGGCTATATGCGTGCTCCAAGGCACCGCACCACGCGAGCGTTCGCAACTGCCACGTTCGGGTTGCGCTTAGCTCTTCGCCTCTTCGAGAAGACGAACAATGATGTTACTCCTACTTCTACAGTATCGAATCCACTGCTGCATGTCCGTCCACCTCGTGCGGGAGGGATAGCGTGTAGCGAAAGCTTCTACTAGTCCTGCCAGCCACCACGCTCATGCGCAGGGAGGGACACAACTTCATTGACTTACTGCTCCTGCCTTTGCGTCTATGACAGGTGGGCCCAACAGGTGGTTGGCCCACCTGTCATGCAACCAAAGGCATGTGCAGTCAAGGCACCGGAGCTCAGTCTGCGAGGGAGAGGGCGTTGTAGTAATCAAACTTCTCGGTCTTGTACGAGTTGACGCGACACATCAAAGCACTGCACTCGACATAAGTCTTTTTACACATTTCAAATGGACTACAACATACGTATGTATGTAGACATATTTTGCTTCGTATGTAGTCACTTGTTGCAATCTCTAAAAAGACTTATATTTGGAAACGGAGGGAGTACAACGCATGCATGCATGCCATGACTTTCCTTTTGATACTTGCATGTGTTGATTTGATGCACCTTGCCAAATTTTGACTATAAATTTAACTAACCAAATTTTAATGCATGTCACGAAAAATTATGGGACTGTTTGGATTCTGACTATGTTTGTCTTATGTTGCCACATTATTTTTCCCACACTTGCCACACTTGCCTAACTTAAGTTGCTCAAATTGTTAGACACACTTTGGCTTGCCTAAGGGAATCTTGCCACACTTTTTGTGTCTATGACATGCAGGGTTCACTGCTAATAAAAAAATTCTTGTCTTAGGTGTGGCTAATAAAAAAGACTTATATTTAGGAATGGAGGCAGTAGAAAATATAAATAGTGATGCATGTTGGGGCAACCCACGTTTCCGATAATTTTAGTCGTGGGCTTGTTCACAAATTTTACGAGGGGGTGGTTGTTCATTTAATGGAGGGACTTGTACCAGACTTGAACGATACAAACTGCGACCTGGCTGTCACGCCCAATATGCGACCCTATCCAAAAGGAACTCGAAGGTCCCACCAAGGATAGACCCGCATATTGGAACGCTTTTGCAAGGTGGATATCATTACATCAACATTACATAATAGATGGGGATACATACAAGAGGCATACAATGCCACACGAATACAACATCATATTACAAAAGAGCACCATCCCACTACGGATGAAACACAAGCGAAACTCAAAGCGACATCCACCACCGCTAGCCCGGGCTGCCGACACGGAACCTATCCCCGATCAAAGAAGAAGCGGAAGAAGAACTCCAAACAAGCAAACATCGCTCTTGCGTCATGATCATCGCATAACCTGTACTGCAATTGTTGTTGTAGTAATCAGGAGCCACGAGGACTCAGCAATCCCATTACCATGGGTATCAAGACTAGCAAAGCTTAATGGGAAAGGAAGGGGTAAAGTGGTGGGTTGCGCGGCGACTAAGCATGATATGGTGGCTAACATACGCAAAGGAGAGCGAGAAGAGAAACAAAGGCGGTCGTCAACTAGTAATGATCAAGAGGTGATCCCGAACTCCTACTTCGTCAAACATAACCCAAAGACCGTGTTCACTTCCGGACTCCGCCGAGAAGAGACCATCACGGCTACACACGCGGTTGATGCGTTTTAATTCGGATCTGGTGTCAAGTTATCTACAACCGGACATTAACAAATTCCCATCGCCACATAACGCGAGCACGGCTCTCGAAAGTTTATAACCTGCGGGGTGTCCCAACTTAGCCCATGATAAGCTCTCGCGATCAACGAAGGATATATCTTCTCCCGGAAGACCCGATCGATCTCGGAATCGGTTTACAAGACATTTCGACAATGGTAAAACAAGACCAGCAAGACCGCCCGATGCGCCGACATCCCAATAGGAGTTGCACATATCTCGTTCTCAGGGCAACACCGGATAAGCTAAGCGTACAAGTACCAACATAACCCAAGTTGCCAAGGGATGGTCCCGCACGGTGCTCTAGTTTGGACCAACACTTAGACAAGCATTGGCCGGGGGCTAAAATAAAGATGACCCTCGAGAGAGCGACTCCCAAGGAAAAGTAGGTGGTGGTGAGGCAAATGGTAAAACCAAGGTTGGGCCTTCTTTGGAGGAGTTTTATTCAAAGCGAACTGTCAAGGGGTCCCATAAATCACCCGACCGCGTAAGGAGCGCAAAATCCGGGAACATAATACGGTATGACGGAAACTAGGCGGCAAGAGTGGAACAAAACACGGGCATAAGGCCGAGCCTTCCACCCTTTACCAAATATATAGATGCATTAATTAAATAAGAGATATTGTGATATCCCAACATAACCCTGTCCATCATGGAGCAATCTTCAACTTCACCAGCAACTAGCAACGCTATAAGAGGGCTGAGCAAAGCGGTAACATAGCCAATCAATGGTTTTCTAGGAATGGTGTCAAAGGTTAGAGGTTCATGGCAATTTGGGAGCCTTGATGAGCAAAAAATAGGTAACGTAGCATAGCAATAGAACGAAGCAACTAACATAGCAATGATAGTAGTGAGATCCAGGGTAGCGGTCATCTTGCCTGAAATCCCGCAAGGAAGAAGAACGAGTCCATGAAGAAGATGAAGCCATGAAGGCGAACCAAGCGTGAGCGAGCGAATCCTCACGATCGCAACTAAACAGGAACTATCGAGAAGAAGCACACAACATGGTAAACACACCACACATAGACAAGACATGATGCACAACCAAGCATGATGCATGACAAAGCTACATGAAGCTACTCGTGGCAAGAGATGATGCAAACAAGAACAACACATCAAGGCAAGTTTAAATGAGGCCGGGAACAACATATAACAATTCCGGTAAGTCCTCATATGCAAATTTCGAAATTGGTCCAGATCTGAATAAACCTTAAGTTGAAGTTGTTAAACAGCAAGTTAAAGAGCACCAAGATGATCTACTGGAGATTCTAGTCAAGTTACATATAAAGTTCATTAGATTTGGAGCTACGATCTAGAAGATATGAGCAAAACAAGTTAAACATGGCATTGATGCAAAATGCACCCAAACATCAAGCAAACACACCAAAACAAGGATGCAACATGGTAATATGAAACTACATGCAATTCTAAGCAAGTTTCATATAGAGCACACTCAAAACAGAGCAACGGTTCAACACACACACACACACACACACTATACAAGACATAACAACAATCTGTCCAAAACAACAACTAGGCATATTGCAAGCACCAAAACAACATGCTGCAGTATCTCAACGTAAGAAAAAAAGGCATGGGCATGAAGTACAGGTAAAGCATGACAAAACATGAACACTGAGCTATCTCCAGAAACAACTAGAACATGCTCGAAAAGACATGGAAAGATTGCAAATTATAACAGTTTCAGACTTATCAGGAAATAACATCAGGTTGCAATGTTTAGAGCTATCAAACAACATGTTACAGGAACTTGTCATGGCAGAAAAAGGCATGGAATGAATCTACTAATTGCATAGAACAAAAGTCCCTTACTGACCATGAGCCAAAAAGGATCAGAATATATGATGGCACCCATGTAAACATGGCAAAAGATATGACAGATTCAAACATGGCAGGAACAACAATAAGTAGGTTATTCGCAAAAAAAAACAATAAGTAGGCATGTTGGTGAGCTTGAACCACTCACCACAGAGCAATACATGGCATGGAAAGGCAACCAACAGTAAGAAGACATGTTTGAGAATCTAAGCATGCCAAGAACAAGTTCATAGGATGCATGGATCACTAGGAAAGCACATGGCCAAAACTGAACTTCATGTTAACAGGTTGACATCAACATTATTTAGCAAACTTTGGAGCAAGATAACAACAAGCTACAGCTGGCTATAAATGCAACTAGGGGCATGAATGGATAGAGCAAAACATGTATAACAAAACATCCTTAGAGAACATCTCCAGAATAATGCACGAAATGACTTGTAGCAGCAGGTTTACATAGCAACAAAATATAACAGAATCAGTCAGGAAAACAGCAACAGCAAGTACCCTACTTAACAAGCTCGATGCACTCAGTACAATATTCACAAAAATACATGGATGTCACCTCTGGAAAGATGGCATGGCATAGATCAAAACACATGTAGAGCTCATGCTCTTAGGATGCACACATCAACCATGGCAAAAATGACAAATGAGCATGTTATAACAGTTTCAGCAGGTTAACATCACATAGCACTCTTCCAACAGCATTTCAGGCATCAAGATGAGCTCAAATGAAAATGATGCAATGGAGTGAAATGAAGTACTCGTCGAGGCGAACAATTTGACATATTACACGCACGAAACGGAGCTACAGATGCAGAGTTATGATGCGATGAACATGGCATGATAATGCAAAATAAACCGGGGACTTGGTGAAAATGGGGGCAACCTTTGGATCCAGATCTGACATGGCGCGGATGTCGAGGCAGGCGGCGGCTCTTGCCGAAGAGCGGCCGGAGGGGGGCCGGAGGAGGCGGCCTCGGCCAGATCTCGCCGGATTCGGCCGGCGGCGAGCCGACGGGCAAGGACGGGAGGCACGACCGCAAAAGCAGTAGAGGACGGGCGGCGCCGCCGGGAGGAGGCACGGGCGGCGGCGCCATGGCGCGAAGGGTGCCGGACAAGCGCCAGCGAGGAGGCGGGCTCGGCCGCGGAGGAGGGCGAGGCGCGCCCGGGCGGGCGGATGGCGGCGCGGTGGGACGGAGGCGTCTTGGCGCCTGAGGAGGCAGGCAGACGGGGTGGCGGCAGCCTGTGCAGGCTCGTGAGCCGCTTGCCCATGTCCATGATCGCTTGGGGGAGGGAGAGGCCGGCGGGGACAGGTATCGGCACGAGATTCGTCGGGGGCGATGGCGCGGATGTGTCCGGCGGCGGGGTGGACGCGTCCGGCGGCGCGAGAGGAAGAAGGCTAGGGTTAGGGGGATTTGATCCGCGAATTTCGGGGGAGGGGCTAATATATAGGTAGAGGGAGCTAGGAGAGTCCAATTGAGGTGCGGTTTTCGCCCACACGATTGTGATCGAACGACCGGGAGCATGGAGGGGAGTTTGCTGGGTTTTGGGCCAGTTTGGAAGGGGTGTTGGGCTGCAACACAAAGAGGGCTTTTATGGTTCCCCGGTTAACCGTTGGAGTACCAAACGACCTCCAAATGGCACGAAACTTGACAGGCGGTCTATCGGTGCTATACCAAGGCCGCTTGGCAAACCTCGGTCCATTCCGAGAACATTTAATACCTGCTCACAACGAGAGACAAAAAGGGGACGCCGTAGGACATAGGAGTGCCGGATTGCAAAACGGACAACGTGGAAAATGCTCGGATGCATGAGATGAACGCGTATGCAAAATGAAATGCACATGATGACATGATAAAATGCAACACGCAAGCAAATGACATGGTAACAACGGCGAATAACTGGCAGACACCTGGCGCATCGAATCCGGGGCGTTACAACTCTCCTCCACTAACAAGAGATCTCGTCCCGAGATCTTAGGACCGAGACGAAAGGGAAAAGGGATGAGGTGAAACAAGAAATCAAGAGAAGAAGTAAAGAACCGAGAGCACTCGAGAAAAGAGAGGAACGACGAGAATGCCGAGAATCGAAAGCTCACGAAATCAGATAGACTATGAAACCATTCCGGTTAGAACGAGATAAGAAACGAATAAGACTGAAAAGGATTTAGGTAGCACTCCGGCTAAAAATGAAAGGAATAGAACACGAGCTTGAGATGTTGGAATGATACTTGATGAAGACATGACACAAAACCTCCGGAAAGAATTGAAGAGTTGAATGAAAAGAACGGAGAAGAAAATGACAACTTGTGCCATGAATTGAAATTGAAAGCATCTTAGAAGAAAGGATTGGACGGAGTTGTTGAGAAAATCAACAACGAAAGAATAAGCTTGTTGTGGATTTATGGATAACATCTCAGAAATTATGAGGTGATAACTGACCACAAACGGAAATGATTGGATAGCTTAGAAGAACGATGAAATGCAAAACTCCACTTCAAAAGAATACGGAGATTTAATTGCACTTCGAGATGCGAGAAGAAAAGATACTTGAACTCCTCCAACAAGAATCTTGATGAACTCTTGAAGAATGAATTAAATCATGAAGAACCACCATGAAGAACTCCGGTGACAAAAGGGATGATGAGATAGAATGAAGGATGAAAGAATAAGACTAAATCTTGCGATGATTTAGATGGAGGTTCCGACAAAATGGCGGAGGAAATTTGAACTCCGGAAAAGAAAAGATGAAAACACTTGAAACTAGAATTTATTCATCAAGAACAAACTCTGAAGGAAGGGATTACTCACTTGGAGGAAATAAGAATAAGATTTATTGTATGCTTATCCTTCATCAAATTAAATCGATGACAAGCACTGGATTTAGCATACTACTTATTCTTCTTGAAAAGGATTGAGAAGTCACATATCGCAAACTTGAGAAGGTCTTCATGAACCACCGGTATGATTGAAAAGAACGAATGGATTAATATGATAAGCAAGGAAAAAGAATCTGAAAGAACCACCGTTAGAATTCGGAAATGACTGTCGAAAGAGAATGAAACACCGGGAAGAATTAGGAGAACAAATATGCTTGAGGGGATTTAGATGCAAAAGAACAGGAAGAACTCGATCTGATTAAAGAACACTTGAACGAAGCACCGGAAGAATATTGAGACGAACGAAGGGGCACGGATATGGAATAATTGGAGAACGAATTTGAAAACCCTAGAGCGGAGAGATATTCCGAAAAGATGGCCTCCGGATGATCGAGAGAGAAAGCAACTCCTGAAATGCTCCAGATGGATGACAAGAATTTGCATGACTTGAAACAATTTGATAGGATAACATTGAGCTAGCACCGCGAATCTCTGGGGAACGGATAAGATTTAGAGGAAAAACTCTTCTTTGGTCTTCAAATGGCGACGGAAAACAACACCAAAATTACTGAGATACTCCGGGAGAATGAAAAGCAAAGAAGTTGAGCCGACGATGAAAATAATTTAAAAGCGATCTTGGAGAAGGCATGTGACTGATGAAATTCATTCTTACTTCACACTTGAAAAGAATTATGAATGACTCCGGGGAAATCAGAAGAGTCAGGTAAGATCCTGGGAAAAGACCTGTGGGTTAGGGCCCACTAAAGAGAAAACACCGTTGGAAAGGGATGTTGAAGAGGTCGATGATGCACCGGAACAATTGAAATATTTGAATGCGGTGGCACCCTTGAATTAATTCGAACACAAACAAATCTCTTGAGAAGTCTTGAACACTCCGGAAGGATAATCTGGCGAGAGGCAAATGAGCAAGGAGAATACTTGATCCAAGGAAAAGAATGTGATCAAACCGAAAACTTGAATTGAATCCACCGGAAAAGAGATGAAGAATGTCAAACAAAATAGAATTCACCGGTTGAAATAATTGCCGAAAGACTGAAGAGGCTCCACACGAATGACATTGATGCTCGAAAGAGACTCAGACTCCGGGAAGAAGAGGGTGGGAGGTCGGGGAGACAAAAGCAAACTTGGAAGGGAGAACCGATGAATATCTTGAAGAGAAAGCACCCGTTGAAATAATTGAGGAAAGAGAGCAAAGACTTCGCAAGAGTAGGAAGGATACTCGATTATGGACTCCGGTTCCGAGGAGAAAAAGGGGAGGGCGGGTGGGAAAATAAAACAACTAAGGATTGAACTTGGCAAAGAAGAAGAGGCTCGAGTCAACTTGACGAGAAATGCACCGGATGAAAGGAACTGAGAACCAACGATCGGAAAACCAACTGCGTGAACCTACAGAAAAATTTGAAAGGGAAGAGAAATAATTTAAAACACCTACGTCAAGATTTATCACCAGAGCGACGAAGGGGGCTGAGGAGTAAAAAGAATTCCTACTATCTGATATAACTAGACTCCGAAAACAGTTTTCTTCTAGACTCAACAACGGCCAAACTACACGATCAATCAAGGGGGGCTCCTAAGGTCGGTCGAGGCTCTGATACCAACTTATCACGCCCAATATGCGACCCTATCCAAAAGGAACTCGAAGGTCCCACCAAGGATAGACCCGCATATTGGAATGCTTTTGCAAGGTGGATATCATTACATCAACATTACATAATAGATGGGGATACATACAAGAGGCATACAATGCCACACGAATACAACATCATATTACAAAAGAGCACCATCCCACTACGGATGAAACACAAACAGAAACTCAAACGACATCCACCCTGCTAGCCCAGGCTGCCGACCTAGAACCTATCCCCTGATCAAAGAAGAAGCAGAAGAAGAACTCCAAACAAGCAAACATCGCTCTCGCGTCATAATCATCGCATAACCTGTACCTGCAACTGTTGTTGTAGTAATCTGTGAGGCACGAGGACTCAGCAATCCCATTACCATGGGTATCAAGACTAGCAAAGCTTAATGGGAAAGGAAGGGGTAAAGTGGTGAGGTTGAGCGAGAAGAGAAACAAAGGAACGGTCGTCAACTAGTAATGATCAAGAGGTGATCCTGAACTCCTACTTACGTCAAACATAACCCAAAGACCGTGTTTACTTCCCGGACTCCGCTGAGAAGAGACCATCACGGCTACACACGCGGTTGATGCGTTTTAATTCGGATCTGGTGTCAAGTTATCTACAACCAGACATTAACAAATTCCCATCTGCCACATAACCGCGGGCACGGCTCTCGAAAGTTTATAACCTGCGCAGGGTGTCCCAACTTAGCCCATGATAAGCTCTCGCGATCAACGAAGGATATATCTTCTCCCAGGAAGACCCGATCAGTCTCGGAATCCCGGTTTACAAGACATTTCGACAATGGTAAAACAAGACCAGCAAGACCGCCCGATGCGCCGACATCCCGATAGGAGCTGCACATATCTCGTTCTTAGGGCAACACCGGATAAGCTAAGCGTACAGGTACCAACGTAACCCAAGTTGCCAAGGGATGGTCCCGCACGGTGCTCTAGTTTGGACCAACACTTGGACAAGCATTGGCCGGGGGCTAAAATAAAGATGACCCTCGAGAGAGCGACTCCCAAGGGAAAAGTAGGTGGTGGTGAGGCAAATGGTAAAACCAAGGTTGGGCCTTCTTTGGAGGAGTTTTATTCAAAGCGAACTGTCAAGGGGGTCCCATAAATCACCCGACCGCGTAAGGAACGCAAAATCCGGGAACATAATATTGGTATAACGGAAACTAGGGCGGCAAGAGTGGAACAAAACACCAGGCATAAGGCCGAGCCTTCCACCCTTTACCAAATATATAGATGCATTAATTAAATAAGAGATATTGTGATATCCCAACATAACCCTGTCCATCATGGAGCAATCTTCAACTTCACCTGCAACTAGCAACACTATAAGAGGGCTGAGCAAAGGGGTAACATAGCCAATCAATGGTTTGCTAGGAATGGTGTCAAAGGTTAGAGGTTCATGGCAATTTGGGAGGCTTGATGAGCAAAAGATAGGTAACGCAGCATAGCGATAGAACGAAGCAACTAACATAGCAATGATAGTAGTGAGATCCAGGTAGCGGTCATCTTGCACGAAATCCGCAAGGAAGAAGAACGAGTCCATGAAGAAGATGAAGCCACGAAGGCGAACCAAGCGTGAGCGAGCGAATCCTCACGATCGCAACGAAACGGGAACTATCGAGAAGAAGCACACAACATGGTAAACACACCACACATAGACAAGACATGATGCACAACCAAGCATGATGCATGACGAAGCTACATGAAGCTACTCGTGGCAAGAGATGATGCAAACAAGAACAACACATCAAGGCAAGTTTAAATGAGGCCGGGAACAACATATAACAATTCCGGTAAGTCCTCATATGCAAATTTCGAAATTGGTCCAGATCTGAATAAACCTTAAGTTGAAGTTGTTAAACAGCAAGTTAAAGAGCACCAATATGATCTACACGAGATTCTAGTCAAGTTACATATAAAGTTCATTAGATTTGGAGCTACGGTCTAGAAGATATGAGCAAAACAAGTTAAACATGGCATTGATGCAAAATGCACCCAAACATCAAGCAAACACACCAAAACAAGGATGCAACATGGTAATATGAAACTACATGCAATTCTAAGCAAGTTTCATATAGAGCACACTCAAAACGGAGCAACGGTTCAACACACACACACACTATACAAGACATAACAACAATCTGTCCAAAACAGCATTTAGGCATATTGCAAGCACCAAAACAACATGCTGCAGTATCTCAACGTAAGAAAAAAAGGCATGGGCATGAAGTACAGGTAAAGCATGACAAAACATGAACACTGAGCTATCTCCAGAAACAACTAGAACATGCTCGAAAAGACATGGAAAGATTGCAAATTATAATAGTTTCAGACTTATCAGGAAATAACATCAGGTTGCAATGTTTAGAGCTATCAAACAACATGTTACAGGAACTTGTCATGGCATAAAAAGGCATGGAATGAATCTACTAATTGCATAGAACAAAAGTACCTTACTGACTATGAGCCAAAAAGGATCAGAACATATGATGGCACCCATGTAAACATGGCAAAAGATATGACAGATTCAAACATGGCAGGAACAACAATAAGTAGGCATGTTGGTGAGCTTGAACCACTCACCACAGAGCAATACATGGCATGGAAAGGCAACCAATAGTAAGAAGACATGTTTGAGAAGCTAAGCATGGCAAGAACAAGTTCATAGGATGCATGGATCACTAGAAAAGCACATGGCCAAAACTGAACTTCATGTTAACAGGTTGAGAGCAACATTATTTAGCAAACTTTGGAGCAAGATAACAACAAGCTATAGCTGGCTATAAATGCAACCAGGGGCATGAATGGATAGAGCAAAACATGTATAACAAAACATCCTTAGAGAACATCCCCAGAATAATGCACGAAATGACTTGTAGCAGCAGGTTTACATAGCAACAAAATATAACAGAATCAGTCAGGAAAACAGCAACAACAAGTACCCTACTTAACAAGCTCGATGCACTCAGTACAAGATTCACAAAAATACATGGATGGCACCTCTGGAAAATATGGCATGGCATAGATCAAAACACATGTAGAGCTCATGCTCATAGGATGCACACATCAACCATGGCAAAAATGACAAATGAGCATGTTATAACAGTTTCAGCAGGTTAACATCACATAGCACTCTTCCAACAGCATTTCGGGCATCAAGATGTGCTCAAATGAAAATGATGCAATGGAATGAAATGAAGTACTCGTCGAGACGAACAATTTGACATATTACACGCACGAAACGGAGCTCCAGATGCAGAGTTATGATGCGATGAACATGGCATGATCATGCAAAATAAACCGGGGACTTGGTGAAAACGGGGACAACCTTTGGATCCAGATCTGACATGGCGCGGATGTCAATGCAGGCGGCGGCTCTCGCCGGAGAGCGGCGGAGGAATCGGAGGAGGCCCGGCCCGAATCTCGCCGGATCCGCCGGCGGCGAAGCCGGACGGCGGCGGACGGGAGGCACGGCCGCAAAGGGCGGAGGAACACGGCGGTGCCGCCGGGAGGAGGCGGCGGCGGCGCCATGGCGCAGCGGGCGCCGGGACGGGCGCCAGTGAGTGAGGACAGGCTCGGCAGCGGAGGAGGAAGCGGCGCGCCGTCTTGGCGACGGATGGCGGCGCCAATGACGGAGCGTCTTGGGCGCCGGGAGGCGGGAAGCGGGCAGGCGGCGGCGGCGCGCTGAGCTCGCGTGGGCCCGCTTGGTCCAGATCCCGCGAGCGGCGGGAGAGAGAGAGGCCGGCGGGGACAGGTGTCGGCGCGGGATTCGTCGGGGGTGACGGCGAGGACGTGTCCGGCGCCGGGGTGGACGCGTCCGGCGGCGCGAGAGGAAGAAGACTAGGGTTAGGGGGGATTTGATCCGCGAATTTCGGGGGAGGGGCTAATATATAGGTAGAGGGAGCTAGAAGAGTCCAATTGAGGTGCGGTTTTTGCCCACACGATCGTGATCGAACGACCGAGAGCATGGAGGGGAGTTTGCTGGGTTTTGGGCCAGTTTGGAAGGGGTGTTGGGCTGCAACACAAAGAGGGCTTTTACGGTTCCCCGGTTAACCGTTGGAGTACCAAACGACCTCCAAATGGCACGAAACTTGACAGTCGGTCTACCGGTGCTATACCAAGGCCGCTTGGCAAACCTCGGTCCATTCCGAGAACGTTTAATACCCGCTCACAACGAGAGACAAAAAGGGGACGCCGGAGGACATAGGAGTGCCGAATTGCAAAACGGACAACGGGGAAAATGCTCGGATGCATGAGATGAACGCGTATGCAAAATGAAATGCACATGATGACATGATAAAATGCAACATGCTAGCAAATGACATGGCAACAACAGCGAATAACTGTCAGACTCCTGGCGCATCGAATCCGGGGCGTTACACTGGCACAACGTAACACCACTTGGAACAAGCGGGTAGCTATCTCAAAAAACAATCAACAACTAAAAAAATGGCGACCTGGCACGTAGTACACAATTTTAAATGATTGTTTTGATGGAATGAAAAAGGAAAACAACCCCACTACGTATATATAGGCCGGAGCCTCCGCGCTTGCTTG
This sequence comes from Aegilops speltoides, assembly GCA_021437245.1. Classification (NCBI taxonomy): domain Eukaryota; kingdom Viridiplantae; phylum Streptophyta; class Magnoliopsida; order Poales; family Poaceae; genus Aegilops; species Aegilops speltoides. The sequence continues at coordinate 423,851,741 of CM038147.1, forward strand.
CTAGGGTTGCTCTAGTCACACACTCTCATCCTCTACAGATCCAAACAAGATAGGGGTGGTAACACTGTCTTTCTCCCTTCAAAAAACACTGTCTTTCTATCCTCACCGCTGGTTACAAATCCAGACGTATCCCGCTCCGCTGGTGAAGGGGAGGAGGGGCAGCGATTAGCCGTCGACAGCGAGGGGGAGACCCACTGCCGGCCGCACCGTTATCTCTAGCCGAGCGCCGGCGCGAGAGGTCCTCTGATCCCTTCGTCGTTACCCTAGTGTGGGCGGATCCGGCCTCCCGCCGCCCACCTATCCACTTCCCGACGACCTTCAGGTATATCTTCCTTCGAAACCGCATTAGCTATACTTCCCCAGCTCGCTATGTCGCTGCATGTGCATCATTTTCTACCTCTCAGCCCCTCTCGATCGGATGGTCCAACATCACCTATTTTTCTTCTTCTATTGTTAGAGGTAAAGCTACTTCATGGAGTCGAATCTTGTACTTCCTCTGTCTGGAAATACTTGTCATGGAAATGGATGTATCTAGATGTATTTTAGTTATAGACACATCCATTTTGATGACAAGTAATTCCGGACGGAGGGAGTACTTGGTTCAAACAAGAAATAAAGTGGGGGTGGGGGAATTTAGTATGTACATCGGACTTGGTACAAACAGGAAGGAAAGGGGTGAAAGTAGTCTGGTGGTCATCGAACTGGTCTCTTGGTGAAAAGGGAAATATAGGGGTAACGCTGTACACAAGTGGTATGACCAGACTAGATTTGCTATCCACACATAGGAGTAGGTGGCTAGAGTGAACAAAATGGGACCAACCGGATATGTTTCTTAGATGTTTGTTTATCGGGGCAACAAACTATGAATCACCACTTTATGCCCCTGTTTAGGTACATGGTGCTGGACTGCTGGTGCACCCACTGTCCCATGCCCTTATACAAAATATTTAGCTGTTCTTAATCTAATGTCCCTGGTAAAAATGAAGCCATGCCACTATTGTAAGGCATGACAAGTTTAGCCAAATGTTTTTGCATGTAATTGTTTGAGACTCTGACTGTTTCCTCTGTAGCTTTTTGTGCAAACAGGGATATCCAATTCACCTGGTTGCTGTTGTGACCTCTTGGTGCACTGCACAAAACTCTTCTTAAAAGAAGTGACTTTTGTGTTGTTTAGCTGGAATGTCAGAATGGAACAGTTGGTTCATTTCGGTGGAACTACACAAAGGGAGATCTGTGTTCCAATCCTCATCATTCATATTGGCGCCATAACCTTCCTTTAGGTAAGAATGATATTTAATGCATGTGTTCATCTCTATTTTCTGACTGCCATGAGAAAATAATGCTATTTTTTACTAGTACACTTGTACTCCCTCACTGACAAAACCAATTCTGAAATAGAAGGCCAATCATGTACTTGGTTTCACTAACTGGTGAGGAGAAAGAGAAACAGAGCATGAAGAGGAAGAAGAAGAAGAAGAATAAACAGTGCCAACGCGATCTTGCTGAAGCCAGAGGCCTCAGTCGAGGCCATTCAAGGGCTCCGGCAATGACTACCTTACATGTGAGACAATCCTCCATGGAGCCCTTCCACTTCTGCTGTCTCACTTAATTAATTAGGAGTACTTAAGTACCACTAATTTATTGCTGCCTAATTTTCCTGTTGGAGTTAAACAAATCTTTAGTAGCAACCTATGCTGAATCATGTATGTGTGTACGTTTGTCTATGGAGGTGAATCATGTGGTGGAGCAGGGAGGGAATATTATTAGTGTCATGACATAATAGTGCTATTGTTTTGCATGTCAATTTATTGCCATTGGTTCAATGAGGCAATGTTTTGCGTATTGTCCATCATCAATTTGATGCTACTGTTAGAGTAATATGCTAATGTCTTTCTGTCCTTTCTCACTAAGCTAATGAAGGTTTCACCTTGTTCCTACGTGTGCAAACAGGGATCATGTTGTGCCAATCATACATTTTAGTGGAACTACACAAGACAATACAATGAACTGTATCCCAGCCAGTGCTTTAACTCTGCTGGAAGTTCTTGATAATTTTCGATATAATCTCAGCACTGGTAAACAAGAGTGATTTCAACCATACATTTGAAGTACACAAAAGTATATACTATTGAGTGATTCCAGTGAGTGTTTTATCATCTCTTATGGGACTACATGAATAAGCTTTTTTTTCTCAGGTTGGTACGGGCCTAAGGCCTTCATCCATATTAGTTTGCAGTCATCTTTATTTGTATCATGGTACTGTCATGAGAAACTCCTTTATCTTTGCACGTTAAAGTTTTGCAACCTATGATAAATGGCATGCTTTGAGTGTTGAGCTAATTGGCAATGATTAAGTAAACTAATACCTCTCTTTAAGCAAGACTACTATGTTGCTAGCTTTACCCATTAAGATAATGAGGGTGCTTCTATTTGTTAGTGTATGTTTCATCAACTAGTCACACTATTACAGTAATCTCACTCTCTCAATATATGTGCCAACAGGGATGCTCGATTTTGGTGGAACTATACAAAAACTTTGGGTGCTTCATTGCCTCGATAGCTTTCGTCCTTTCTTGTCAGTCGCTAATCTGGGCCTGCTTTCTTCCTTTGTTGTCAGTCGCTTCGCTTATCTCGGCTTCCACTCAAAGAAAATAGTAATTGATATGCTACCTCACATAGGTTTGTACTGGTCTTTATCCTGATTATTGTGCTTGTCATGTATTGGTAATTTGGTATTGTGCTACTATTTGCCGATTTTATAAAGGAGTAACTTGGAGCCTGAATTCGCAGGCAAATCATTGCATTGGGTGATTTCAGAGAACGCCCAAAAGATCGGATGGATGAGATACTTATCTTTGCTACTATGTACTCCAAAGTTCACTCAGACAAGCATCGATGTTGACAAGAAGTTCCTATATTCATTCGAGTATCAATCAGCGTCAACCAGTTGTCAATCTCCAAGTATTAGGAGAGTGAACGCCAAAAATATTGCTTGGCGCATAGCCCAGAAGAACACAGTCCAGTCTATGGTCCCAACTTGTGCCTTTTGGCTATTGGTAGATATGGTAGCGAACTATATGGCATGGAGTCTAAAGATTCCAGACAAGTTGGTTGGCGCGTATATTCATCGGCATAATCGGTCTGCACTTGAGGATGCTCCATTTCAGTTGAACTACACAAAAAATTTGGGTGGTTCATTTTCTCAACCGCCTCCTTTCTCGTCTGCAATGTAGAATTTTGGCAAGCTACATGACCAAGATGAGTCGGTAAACTAGTTGGATGAAAGTAGTGGCCAAGTTGCTCAAGCCTCCCTCGGCACGAGGCCACTATTTGAGGATAAACCTACAAGCAAAGTTCAGATTGTCTGTGCTGCCTCTTATGTACTCGAAAGTTTACTCGTACAAGCATTAATTTTAGCAAGAAGTACCTCCGACTGAACACCATTTACCAGTCTGTACCCTAGGTAATTAAAGTTCGTCCATGGATCATATTGGATGTGATCTCAATCATTTGGATGCATAAACATACTGAACATGTGTATATCTGAATCTTTTTGTGAATTATCTATGAATATTGTCGTGTGATCTATCAATCATTTGGATGCATAGACATCTTTGAACTTGTGTATATATGAATCTTTTGAGTTGTTGATAGTGAATGTTGGCTCTGAATATGAGCGTGTCTGTGAACTGAGTTTGATCTGAATGTTTACCTTTTCTATTGTACTTGTGTGTGAACTTGTTAGTATGCCTACTGTGGGGTATGTGACGTGTGGGTGTCAACGGCACACCTTCTTCCCGAGAAGAATTGCACCTGCTTTGTTAGGGTAGCAATGGTGCATCAGCTCTTTTTAATCCTTTTGCTCTCTCTTCCCCCCTCCCCCGCTCAACCCCTGCCGTAATGTTTTCGGCCTCAAAACAAACATAGTACTGCGTTGTTTTTGGGGCATCATGAAAAATTGAGTGCTGGTTTCTGTAAGTTGGCCCGCCCAGCAAATGGGCTGCTGGTCCACCACGGACTGGGAGGCTAAAAATACAAGTTGTATGGTGCAAAGGCAAGTAAAAAAATGCCATCGAGAGTCATCCACTAAAGAAAAAAAATCGCTCCTGATGTGCTTCTTCAGTCGTGCCACCGACCCCCTCTTTAATCCAGTTCGCTCGGGGATCTGGTATCATTTTTTTTCCAGAGGGCGAACAAGTATCAGCTAGGCCTAGGTTTTGTATTTTAATATGCGTAGCCCACGACATACGGAGACAGTGGTTTCAACTTATTTTTTGAGGTCCATACCGGCCTATGGGCTTTTTCTTAAAGATCGGCAACCCAATGTATTTTTTTAATAAAATGCAGGTCTTTGTTCTATTTATATATATATATAAGAATAATAATGACGTGTCCAATTTATGTTTTCCCTTCTAACCACATTATATATATTTATATTATTACTATTATCATATATTTTATAGAGACTTATATATACATTATAAAAACATCCCACGTGTTATTAACTTATAAAAGTAAATGTTTAACAGAAGTTGGCAAGGAAAATCCTGGTTGTTTTTGACTCACACGCAAGGAAAATCCTGATGATTGCGTACAAAAGCTTGCGAAGATTTTAAGGACCAATGTAATAATAACGCGCTCATTTTTATTTTGAGCAATAACTCGCTAATTTGTTAATTATATATATATAAATAATGTGCCTGTCCGGTTTATTTTTTGATATTAATTGCTCCTTTAACATAACATTATATATATAACGAGCCCAACTAATTCGTGTATTTCAAGGAAGTGCAAATGGGCTGGGATTCTTAGAAAATATAAATGGGCCTAATTGACGCGAAATTATTTGTTCACCCAGCCCAGCAAATGGACTGCACATTCTAGAAAACATGGGTTAAATATATGCCACATTTTTGCAGGCTGACATGTGGGCCAATAGGTCGAAGCCTATGCATGGCGTTGTCAACTTGGTCAACAAATGATTATGACATTCACAGCCATTGGATTTACATCCAACGGCCGGCATGCACCTTCAATCTCTCGTCTTCTTCCCCGAGCGTCGCCGGGACCGCCTGGTCGGGCCTCTAGCAGCTAGCGGCTCTGCTTAGCACGCATTGCTGCGAAGCGCTACCCCACCGCCGGCCAGGCTATCCCTCCACCCCTCCACACCTCCAGTTATTCTCCACCGACTGCAACCCCACGCTGCACCAGAACCAGTTAGAAACCTTCTCCTCCTCTCAATCTGCGACTCCATTGCCACGTATTCCCATCTCCGAGTTGTTCCCGTTCGGGGCCTCGCCGTCGTCCACCGCCTCGCCGCGCTCGGTGTGGCGTGGTCAACAAACTAGAGTCATCGGAAGAGGACGGTACGTGGAGAGCCTGACAGCTGGGACCCACGAGGTCCATGGTCGCACGCAAGGAAAGTTTCTCCTTATTAAGCTGAAAAAATGTTTCCTCCACCTGACAGCTAGGACCCACCGACTGTATCTTCGCACGGAAGGAAGTGCCTCCTTGTTATGTGAAAAAAATTATTCCTCCCGTTGACAGCTGGGACCCGTCAGATTTGGTGGCTGACTTGTGGGCCTACTAAGCGGACGTGTACGCAGGGCTTTGTCAACTTAATCAACAAATGATTCTAGTACTGGACCGTTGGATGTTAATCCAACAAAGAATGCTCCTTCTTCAACCTCTCGTTTTGCTCCACATCTCCTGGGCGGCACCGCGTCCGCTTTGCGCACCCAAACCTGTCAAGTTTCCCACTCCTCTCCATCTCCGACTCCACTGCACCATCTTCCCCATCTCCGGGTCGTTCCAGTCCGGGGTCTCACCGCCGTCCACTAGCCTTGGTGCGCTCGGCACGGTGTGGTCAGCGTGGTCAACAACAGAGAGTCATTGAAAGATGAATGTACATGAGAGGCTGACAGTGGGGACGCACCACGCCCATGGACGTATGCATGCAACGGAACACGACGTGGTCAATGTGGTCAAGAAATGACTTCCATCAGAAGTGTACTATACGTGGAGAGGCTGACAGTTGGGTCCACGGCCGCAGCAAGGAAGTGCCTCCTTACGACGCGGAAAATAATGATTCCTCCACCTGACAGCAGGGACCCACCAGACGGGCCACCGTATTTTACGAAAAAACCCGTTTCCCCCTGACTGCTGGGACCCACCTGACGGGCCACCGTATTTCGCGAAAAAACGTTCCCCTGCTAGCTAGGACCCACCTTGGTGGGAGGCTAACTTGTGGGCCTACTAAGTTGACAGAGACGGAGGTCTTTGTCAACTTATTCAATATGAACAATTCTAGCTCCAGTGACTGTACGATGTCGATCCAACGGCCGTAGTGCTTCTTCAACCTCTGGTCTTCTTGCTCCAGCCGCCCAAACCAACGCCAGTCGTGCCACGTGCTCCGCCTCCGTGGCGGGTCAGGATGCCCATGAGGCCTCACCGCCCCCTACTACTCCCATCGCTGGCCAGGCCATCCCTCTACTCACCCACACCCCTATTATTCTGCGGCGATGGCAGCCTCACACTGTAGCTGAACTAGTGAACCCTCATACTCCTCTATGCATGGGCATCCACTGCCGCGTCTTCCCCGGCTCCGCATCGTCCCCTTCCTTGGCCTCGCCGTCGTCCACCGCCCTGGTGCTCTCGGCGTGGCATGGTCAACATGGTCAAGGAACGACTTCCATCGGAAGAGTAGTATACGTGGAGAGGCTGACAGCTGGGTCCACGGCGGCCGTAAGGAAGTGCCTCCTTATTACGCGCAAATTAATTATTCCTCCACCTGACAGCAAGGACCCACCGAACGGGCCACCTTATTTCGCGAAAAAAACGTTTCCCCCTGACTGCTGGGACCCACCATCTACATCTTTGCACGCAAGGAAGTGCCTGACAGTCGAGACCCACCTGGTCGAAGCGTACATAGCATTGTCATTCTGGTCGCGAACGTGTATGTACATACTGGTCGATGTAGAGGCGCACATGTGTCGTAGCGAGGCGCGCATGTAGCATGTACATGTACATATAGCGGCCAGTGTGCAAGAAAGAAAATACGGCCACATACGTACATATGGGCGGGGTCTCGAACACCTACTCGCGCATACGTACGGCCAGGGCTCGTGTACATGGCTGGGTCGGAATGGAGAAACAACATCATCGTCGTGTTCATGGGGAGCCAACCGGCTGGGTCGGAACGAAATGCGTCGTCGTGTTCATCGGGAGGGCTTGGACGGAACAGCCGATGGAAATGAGGCATGGCGTACTGCAGAACGGAGGAAACAACCTTGTGTTCGACCGACCATGTTCAAAACGGGATCCTGTTCATCGGGAGGGGTCTGGCATACCGCAAAACGGAGGAAAGAGACTTGTGTTGGACCTCCTGAGGGAGTCCTGGATTAGGGGGTATCCGGACAGCCGGACTATGTACATCGTTCGGACTATTGAAGCGTGAAGATACAAGACTCAAGATTTTGGCTCGTGTCCGGATGGGACTCTCCTTTGCATGGAAGGCAAGCTTGGCGATCCGGATATTGTGTTTCCTTCCTTGTAACCGACTCCATGTAAACCCTAGCCCTCTTCGGTGTCTATATAAACCGGAGAGGTTGGTCCTTAGAAGGCCGATCTGAAAGCACATTTGCTCCCTAGGTGGTTTTGGTAATTAATGACAACATACTTTGTGGTTGATCTAATGCTCTTATCAAGTATGTTTCAGGAAAGTCAATCACTCTGGCATGGCAAAAGGACTAGAAAGGTGAACCCCTAAGATGCTAAGGAAAGGATTGGCAAGAAGCTCAAGACTCCATTTTTGGTTTAGTGATCCAAGATCACATTGAGTCCATAGGAAAGCCAATACTATTAAAAGGGGATGAGGTTATGATGATGATCTGGTTGCTCTAAGTGCTTAGTGATTTATCTCTCAAACTATCAGCAATCTTTCATTCCAACATAAACTCATAAGTAATCTCGGTCCCACCGATTCCAAACCCGATCACACCGAGATGAACCACCTCGACCATATAGCCAAACCCTAAGAATTTGGATTTTCCGATTCCAAACTCGGTCATACCGAAATTGGTGTTGCCAAGCTTCAGTAACATACAGACTCAAATCGGTGTCACCGAGATGAGAAAGTCGGTCCCACCGAGATTGGCAAACCCTAGACTTTGGAGGAATCGGACTAACCGAGATTGTATTTTCGGTCCCATCGAAAATCCCAACGTTCACAAGATTTGAACTTTCGGTCCCACCGAGTTGTCAACTCGGTCCCGACCGAGATTGGTCAAATGTGTGTAGCAGTTGGATTTTTGTGGAGGCTATAAATACCCTCCACCTCCCCTTCATTCGAGAGAGAGCCATCGAGAAAGAACTACCACTCCTACCTTACATTTACGAGAAGAAAACTACCTACCCTTGTGTTGAGATCAAGTTGCTCCACTCCCACCATATGAAACTTGATTTCTAGCCTTCCCAAGTTGCTTTCCACTCAATCCCTTCCTCCACCACAGCCAAATCGGTGAGGAGAATTGAGTGTTGGGGAGATTATCATTTGAAGCACAAGAGCAAGGAGTTCATCATCACCAACCCCATCTATTACCTTTTGGAGGTGGTGCCTCCTAGATTAGTTAGGTGTCACTTGGGAGCCTCCGTCATGATGTGGAGTTGAACCAAGGAGTTTGTAAGGGCAAGGAGATCGCCTACTTCGTGAAGATCTACCCCGAGTAAGGCTAGTCCTCCGTGGGCGTAAGCCATGATGGCATAGACAAGGTTGCTTCTTCGTGGACCCTTCGTGGGTGGAGCCCTCCGTGGACTCAAGGCGGCCGTTACCCTCCGTGGGTTGAAGTCTCCATCAACGTGGATTGACGATAGCACCACCTATCGGAACCACGAGAAAAATCTCCGTGTCTCCAATTGCGTTTGCTCTTCACAATCTCTCCCTTACTATTCATGCAATTTACTTTCCGCTGCCCTATACTCTAGAATTGCATGTTTAGTATGTTGCTCGACTTGTATGCATGATGCTTGACTTGACCTTCATTGTGAACTTGCTAAGAACTTACGTTAATCAAAAGGCATAAACTTTTATCTTGTCGAGTTGTCTAATCACCCCCCCTCTAGACACTCTTGCCTTCAACGATCCTACAATTGGTATCGAGCATTGGTCTCCATTGCTTTGGTTTGCACACCATTGGAGGAAGATGGGCGTTCACGTTTGGGAGTGCTAGTCATAGAGTGCCTATTCTTGATGGAGTGTCCTATAACTCGTGGAGGATTGAAATGCTTGCTATCTTTAAGATGTACTGTCGTGGTTCTAAGTCTGACAGTAGAAGTAGGGGTAGGTTAAGGAGAGGCGATGTCCTAGCTATGGAGTAGTCGTGGAGACACGGGATGTACGAGTTCAGCCCTTCTGAGGAAGTAACAGCCCTACGTCTCGGAGCCCCGAGGCGGTCGAGTGGATTATGAGTATGAGTATTACAAGAATCTGAACCCCCTATACGTGGGCGGGGTGGCTTATATAGAGTCGCCAGACCCCACCAGCTCACATAATGGAGGACTAAAGTACATTAAGCCGGGGGTTCTTGTAACGCCCTCATAAGGCGCTTTAACTATCATTAAGTCTATTCAATAGTAAACCGTTGCACTGCGGAGTGCCTTCTGACCTTCTGGTGGTCGAGTGAAACTTCATGGTCGAGTGGGTCTTCCATGGTCGAGTGCTTCTAGTCTGGTCGAGTGGATTCCTCTTTGGTCGACTGGAAGATGATCTCTTCTGTGAGTTACCTTGGGTAGGACGTTTAGGTCAGGCCTATGACCCTACCCTAGGTACATGAATCCATCATTAGCCCCCGAATGGATTGAGGCTTGAGTGAAGGAGGAGTTGGCGTTGTTTCCATCGCTTTTGCATTCAGCTACGTGTTGTCTTGGATCAAGATCTTCTTTGTTGATAACAAGAAACTTTCCTTGATCGACTTGATCCATTCTTGTTCTTGATCGAGTGACTTTCTTTGCTATACGAGTAACGGATCGCAGGAGATCTCGCACTTGATGATGATCCGTCGCCGCGGATCTCGCGGGATCTGAATTTGGGGAAGCTTGAAGCAACAGATCATGGCGCTTGGATGGGGCGTAATAGAGCGCCTCGATCTTGCGCCGCTTTCTCCGCCACGATCGCGATCAGGCGGCTGCTCGGGATATGATTGGATTGCTTGGGTCCACTGTCATCCACTCGGAAGGGACGCTATAAATGTAACTCCGGAGGCTCATGCACTGATACCTTGTTCTTCCTCCCGTTCTCTCCGTCTCCGCTCTCCACCTCCGCCGCTGCTCCTTGCCATCTCTCCCCTTGCGCATTCTTGGCGGCCATGGGCAAAGAGAAGACGACGATCTTTGGAGCGTCGCGAAGAAGGCGTCGGTGGCGGAGAAAGCGTCGCGGCGAGAAGGCGAAGGGGAGATCCACGGTCATGGTGGTTCTTCGTCGAATCCAAACCGCCGAAAGGCTGGGTCGAGGAGATGGATCGATCGGCGATCGAGGAGAAGGATCTCCTTGATATGGCCAACGACGGATTGATTCCTCACGACGCCGCGAGACTTCTGCCGAGAGTGGCAGCCTCAACCGAAGAGGGTGAGTGCGCTTTTGGCCACCCATGTCGACCGAGGTTTTTCGTTGCCACCGAGTGTATTCTTTCGAGGTTTTCTGAATTTCTTGAGCCCAGCTCCACCATTTCACTCAAACTCCATCGCATACCTTGCCGCGTTTGTATCTATGTGCGAAAACTTCACGGGCTGTCGATCGACCGGGCTTGTTCAAGTACATCTTCACATGTCGCTCTCAGACTGTGAAGAAAGCAAGCCCTGGTGACGAGAAGACCCAAGTAGTCCAGATGTGTGGTGGTTTAGGAGTCCAGTTGAGGAGCAAAAGCACTTTCCCAGCTATGCATTTTCCTGAGTCAGTTAGGGGTTGGCAGTCGACCTGGTTCTATTGCCGGAATGAGACGACGCCGGGGCAGTCGACCGGCCTCCCAGAATTCACCATGAGTCGAGTGAACAGGCCCTCCTCCCTGAAGGTTGTCCCTGAAGAAAGGGCTGAAGTGAAGATGCTGATGGACCGGGTGGTGCAGCTGGTTAGGGACGGAGTGACTGGCATGGACCTCCTGGAGGTTTTTCTTCGGAGGCGAATCCAGCCCCTTGATTCGAGTCATCGTATGTGGTTGTATTGCGGCAAGATTTAAACTTCGCGCCCACCGGAGGCGATCGGCGATGTTGTAGTGGAAAGATGGATGGCCTCGATCACTGAAACAAGGACAATCCTCGCGGATCCCGGAGGATTTCTCGCTTGATCGTGACAATGTTCGGACATAAGGTACACTTGTTCTATTTTACATTGCATGTATGTCGAGTGTGTTCAGAACTTGGTCGATGAACTCGCTTTGATACTTCCAGCCCTCACGAGCTATACTCAATGCCCAACGGCGCCCAGATTCGATCAAGAGGGGGAAGCGGTGGAGGTGAGAGCCAGGAGGAGTGGAATTCGGATGACGCAGGAGACGCGGCGGCAGCGATGATGATGACGAGGACGACGAGGACGACGAGGATGAGGAGGAGGAAGTCGCACCACCGCGCTTGGAAAGGCGGTCAAAGCTTGTGCACGACCCTTCGGCTGAACGCGGTAAGGGAGTCGCGACTGCCTCGCAGTCGACCAAACGTCCTCGGACCGCTTCTCCGGTGCCGGCTGAGAAGGCGCCGAAGCAACCGAAGGTAGTTCCGCCGAGGACAACCAAGCCTCTGCCAAAGACGAAGGTGTCCATCCCCACCATCTCAGGGTAAACATATTGCTTAAGCCTTCTTGTTTTACACAAATTTTGTCTCTGGTTGATATATGAATTGGTCGACTGACTCTTTGGAATTTCAGCGCTGCGACTTCTGAAACCTCAGCTAAAGTTGACGACCATGAGATGGAGGACGCCGCCACCTCAAATCCTGGTACCATATCCTTAATTCTTGTTCTCAGTCGACTGACTCAAAATTCCTGACCTTAACTCTTTTCTGAAGCTCCAACTAATGAGATCATCACTCTCCCCGACGGCGATGATGAAGATGAAGAGCCATTGAAGACTAGGAGGAGCGGGAAGGCGTCATGGCGAGGAAGCCCAAGGTATGGCGGTGCCGAGACCGTTAGACGGAAGGAGAAGTCAGCACTCGACATATCAGATCTTTTGCGAATCCGTTGACGAGTGCCGACCCACTTCGTCAAGTCTGGACAGCCTTCGATCTTCACCACGCACCACGCCCCGGAGGACGGGCTGATCTTTGCTAAAGAGGCGATCCGTCAAGCGAGGGATCATGATGGAGCGGTGAAGATCGCCGAAGCGAGCCAAGCAGCTTCTGACGCCGGCTCGCCTTCGTGAGCAATGTTCAGTTAGTCGACCACCACCATTACTGTTAGGATATGCTATCGAAACTTTTCTTTCTCGAAATTCGTGCTTGATCACCCGATGGGTGTGTTGGTAAAAAAACTCCGTGTTGGCGGGGCATCGCTGAGTGCACCCGTGGTGTAATCCCCAAGGCTAAGGTCCATCATTGGCGGTCGGTCTTAGGCTTACTAAGTAGATGTTGATCAAGATCCGAATGGAATGAATGTGTTTACAAACTAGTGGGGCACGCTGAGTGCACCCATCGGTGTAGTCCCGAGGCGTGGTCGATCACGGTGACTACGATCTGAAGAAGTTTCGGTCGACTGGTCGACTCGCTCTCTTTTTTTTTTTTTGGTCGACTGGTCGACTATGTCTTGAATAAGACCAGTGGGGGCACGCTGAGTGCACCCACTGGGTGTAGTCCCCGAGACTACGGTTGAATGTTTGCATTCGACTGTAGTCTTAGAAACGCACAACTCCTCTTGATTCACTCGGAAGTGGATTATCCCTGATACTTTTGCAACTGACCCTTCGTAGAAATCTTGTGATCTTGGCAAGACGTTACATCGAACTGGAGCGAAGCATATTCAGCTCGAATTGGACTTGAAGCTGGTGCAAGAGAACCTGATGAAGGCGAAGGAGGAGACCAAAGGTATGTTTGGTGAGATTTCGACGACTCTTTCCTCCACCCACTTGCTTCAAGCTTGACTTTGCTGCGATTCTGAGCAAGGTGAAGGAGGCTCAAAGGAAGAAGGAGCTTGAGCTGTGCGAGAAGATCAAGCTTGTCGATGAAAAATCGCCTCGACCACCAAGCTCGAACAGGATAACGCCGATCTGAAGGCTACTTTGGCCGCTGCCAACAAGGATATTGAGCGAATGAAAGCTGACAAGAAGAATCTGACCGAGAAGGTCCTCCAAATGGCCGGGAAGAGGAACGAACTGGAAAGCTTCTTGGGCGGTCTTGCTAAAAAATTGTTCCTTAAGCTCGAAGGTAACCTTCTTCACTCGACCAATTCTCCCAACTGTTGTGTTTCCATTCGACTGTTCTCCTGATTCGGGGTTTTGTCTTTGCGAGTTACGCGCAACTTTGAAGAAGAAACCAGCCGGTGAGAGCGAACCTTGACCCCGTCAATTCCCGGTGAGCGATGAAACGCCATGAACATCTTCCATTTGGAGTCCCGTGTTGCAATTGTTGTGGATTATCTCGCGAAGGCGAAGGTTGCTACGCCCCGCATCGACTCGGCGCCTCGGCCCAATGAGACACTCCAAAACGACCTCGAGTCATTGATGGCTCGATGAACGCCGCCCCCGACCGAGTGCAAGAGTGGAAGAAATCTTCGCTCGGTGCGGTAGACGTTGCCGTGGTTCCGGTGGCGTGTCCATTGCAAGGAAGCCCGAGAAGACAAGTGGCGGCTCTCCGAGTGGCCAACACCAAAAAGCACGACTTCGGGACCTTCATGGAGACTTTCATTGCTGCTGCCACGCGGATCGCCGACGGGATTGATCTTGACGAGTTCGTTGCTCCATCCAGCCCCCACGAGGGGTAAAAACTTTCCTTGACCTTAAATTTGCCTCGGTATGTCGAGTGAAGTTGTAACCGATAAAACTTTAATGTGCTTAGTGCCCGAGCACTCTCGGTTACTTTAGGTGCCGACCTAAATTTAGATTGGATGTTTGGAAATAATTGCTCTTGGCTTGAATTGCTCCTTGCGGTCGACAATGAGATGCCCATCTGCAATCGACTTATTCCTTAGGCGAGCACGAGCTGCAGCTAAGCCTCCGAGTGGAAGTCGGCTTATCACTCGGTAGGATTTAAATAACTTAGGCGAGCTACTGGCTGCAGCTAAGCCCCGAGTGGGAGGTTTGCTCTCCACGCGGTAGGATTTCTTTATCTTAGGCGAGCTGGGCTGGCTGCTAAGCCCCGAGTGGGAGGTTTGCTCTCCACTCGGAGGATTTCTTTTATCTTAGGCGCAGCACTGGGCTGCAGCTAAGCCCCAGTGGGAGGTTTGCTCTCCACTCCAGAGGATTTCTTTTATCTTAGGCAAGCATCGAGCTGCAGCTAAGCCCCGAGTGGGAGGTTTGCTCTCCACTCGGTAGGATTTCCGTTGTATTTGTGTCGAAGCTCGGAGAAGAGGGTCGCAGTCGACCTGCGCCTCGTTTTCCTTAGGTGAGTCCTTGATCAGCAGCTAAGCCCGAGTGTAAGTCCGGCTTACCACTCGGTAGGATTTTTAATAACTTAGGCGAGCACGAGCTGCACTAAGCCCCGAGTGGAAGTCCGGCTTACCACTCGGTAGGATTTTAATAACTTAGGCGAGCACCGAGTCAAGCTAAGCCTCCGAGTGGAAGTCCGGCTTACCACTCGGTAGGATTTTTAAATCTTAGGCGAGCACCGAGCTGCAAGCTAAGCCTCCGAGTGGAAGTCGGCTTACCACTCGGAGGATTTTTAATAACTTAGGCGAGCACGAGCTGTAGCTAAGCCCCGAGTGGAAGTCCGCTTACCACTCGGTGGGATTTTTAATAACTTAGGCGAGCGAGGCTGTAGCTAAGCCTCCGAGTGGAAGTCCGGCTTACCACTCGGTAGGATTTATAAAAACTTAGGCGGAACGGATTCGCGCCTAAGCCACCCATCGGGGAAGTGAAAATTTTACTCGACTTAAAATAAAGAGTGACAAAAATTATGAAGGAATTATGACACTATTACTTCAAAGCTCGTAAGCTACAAGAGTACTTTATTACAATTCTTCCGAGTGAAAAACTTTAAGTGTAAACGGGCGGAGCAGATCCGATTCCAAGCTCGGGGCTCATCGACATCGTGTTCGACATTGTAGAGACGATATGCCCCATTGTGGAGAACCTTTGTGACGATGAAGGGACCCTCCCATGAAGGGGCAAGCTTATGTTGCTTCTGCTGATCCACCCGAAGGACCAGATCTCCTTCCTGGAAGGCTCGACCTCTCACATTTCGGGCGTCTGGTAGCGCAAGTCTTCTTTGGTAAATGGTCGAACGGATCAGAGCCATTTCCCTTTCCTCTTCTAGGAGGTCGACTGCGTCCTGACGTGCTTGCTCAGCTTCCGCTTCGTTATAAAGTTCAATTCGTGGAGCGTTGTGAAGGAGATCACTCGGTAAAACTGCTTCTGCCCCATAGACCAGGAAAAAAGGAGTTCTCCCAGTCGACCGATTAGGCGTGGTCCGCAAACCCCAAAGCACTGAAGGAAGTTCGTCGACCCAAGCACCAGCTGCATGCTTGAGATCTCGCATCAAACGGGGCTTCAGACCTTTGAGGATCAATCCATTGGCTCGTTCTGCCTGTCCATTCGACTGAGGATGGGCGACTGAAGCGTAGTCGACTCGTATGCCTTGGGAGTTGCAGAAATCCTTGAATTCTTCCGAGTCAAAATTCGACCCATTGTCCGTGATAATCCGTGCGGGACTCCATACCGAACGCCAACTTTCGATGAAGGAAACAAGAATATCAAAGATCAAGTTTTTGATTGACTTAGCCTCAATCCACTTGGTGAACTTGTCGATCGCTACCAAGACATGCGTGAAGCCGCCCGACCCGCTCGCAAGGGACCGATCATGTCCAACCCCATACCGCAAAAGGCCGACGAGCGGAATGGTCTTCAAGGCCGACGCAGCTTGTGTGACATATTGAGTAGAACCGCATCCTTCGCACTTGTCCACTATTTCTTTCGCCATCTCATTTGCTCTTGGCCGGTAAAATCCAGCTCGGTATGCTTTGGCTACAATGGTCCGAGAGGACGATGGTGACCACAGGTCCCCGAGTGGATATCATTGAGTATGACTCGACCTTCTTACGGCGTTATGCATTTTTGTCCGACTCGTTGGGCTTTCTCTATAATCGCCCGTTGATAACGGTAAAGGCTTTGGATCGATTGACGATCCGTCGGGCCTCTTCCTCATCCTCTGGGAGTTCCTTTCTCGAATATATGCAATGTATGGAATTGTCCAATCGGGAATGACAACTAGAACTTCCATCACCAAGTCGACCATCTTTGGGACCTCAACCTCGTCGAGTCCGTGGCACTCTTGGGTTGCGGAGCTTCCTCTGTGAAGGATCTTCTTTGGTCGACGGAGTGCGATATGTTCCAAAACACGCCACTCGGAATGGCTTCCTTTTGATCCTATCTTCGCCAGATCATCGGCTGCTGATTTTTCGATCGGGGATGTGATGGAGCTCCAACCCTCAAACTTCTTTTCCGGCTTCCTCATTGCATTGCAAGATCCAATCATAGCTGGGCTTCTCACGCCCCACTCCTTCATTACTTGATTGACCACTAGATCCGAGTCGCCATAAACCATCAAAGTGACGGACGCCGAGTGAGATGGCCATGCTAATCCATATAAAAGGGCCTCATACTCTGCCTCATTGTTGGAGGAATCAAAGTGAATCTGGAGCACATACTTAAGCTTATCTCCTCGGGGAAACCAGAACAACCCCAAAGACTGAACCATTCAGCATCTTGGAGCCGTCAAAGAACATGGTCCAATGCTCGAGTGAACTTCGATCGGTTGTCGTTGTTCAATCCACTCGGCAAGGAAATCAGCTATAGCACAGGACTTAATGGCTTTCTTTGCCTCGAATTTGATATCAAGGGAAGAAGTTCAATCGCCACTTCGCCACTCGACGGTTGCGTCTCGTTATGCAAGATCTCACGATAAAGGAGCGTCGTTGACGATCGTGATGTAATGATCGAGAAATAATGAGCAACCTTCTTCGTGGTCATGTAAATACCATACACAAGCTTCTGATAATGAGGGTATCGCTGCTTGGATGGAGTCAAAACTTCAGACAAATAATACACCGGGCGCTGAACTTTGAAGGCCTTTCCTTCCTCTTCCCGCTCGACCGTAAGCACAGAGCTGACAACTTGTCCAGTGGCTGCAATGTAAAGCAACAGAGGCTCTTTGCTGATTGGAGCAGCAAGCACCGGCTGGGTGGAAAGCAGAGCTTTTAGCTCGGCAAACGCTGCATCAGCTTCAGGAGTCCACTCGAACTTGTCAGCCTTTTTCATCAGTCGGTAAAGAGGTAATGCCTTTTCACCGAGTCGTGAGATGAATCGACTTAAAGCGGCCAAGCATCCAAAGAAGCTCGACGTGCACTTTCGACGGGCGTTTCATTCGGAGAATAGTGCCGATCTTCTCGGTTAGCGCCGATTCCTCGTTCGAAACGAAAACCGAGTAATTTTCCACCGGGAACTCGAATGTGCACTTGGACGGATTGAGCTTGATATCGCACCTTCGAGGTTGGCAAATGTTTGGCGAGGTCACGAGCAGGTCGGAACCTTTTCGCGACTTAACGGCGATATCATCCATATACGCCCACATTCCGACCGATCCGAGGAGAAGACACTTCGAATCATTCGCATAAATGTGGCTCCGGCATTCTTGAGGCCGAATGGCATGGTGATATAGCGAAGCACCGAATGGAGTGATGAAAGCTGTTTTATTTCGTCGGGTCCATACAGATGGATCGATGATACCCGGAATAAGCATCTAGAAAAGACAATCTTCACACCCCGCGGTCGAGTCAACAATTTGATCGATGCGGGAGAGAAAAATGATCCTTCGGCAGGCCCGATTAATGTGCTTAAAATCAATGCACATGCGAGTGAGTTATCCTTCTTGGGGACCATGACGACATTAGCGAGCCACTCGAGTGGTAAATCTCGGATAAATCCCGCCGTCAACAAATGAGCCACTTCTTCACCAATAGCCTTTCTTCTTACGGGACGGCGGACCGCCAAGATGCTCTTTGACTGGTTTCGTTGTCTTGTCGACTCGAGGCGATGCTCGGCCAGCCTCGAACACCGCATGTCGGTGGCTTCCATGCAAAATGTCCCGATTCTCACGGAGGAACCGGATGAGCGCTTCTTCCTATTTCGAGTCGAGTGTTGTGGATATGTGAGTCGGAGCTGCATCGGGTCGGTCGGATGAATATGGACGGGCTTTGTCTCACGGACGACTTGAATGCGACTCGTGGCTGGCCTCTTAGACCTTAGCAAATCACTCGGATCTGCGTTTTGCATATACTCGTCGAATTCGACCATTGTCACTTGGGAGTCGGCAATCTTGAGCCCTTCCGAAAGCACTCTTCCGCTTTTTCCGATCGCGGTGATGGTGATCACTCCCTTGGGTCTGGCATTTTCAGTTTGAGGTACACGTAGCATGGTCGAGCCATGAATCGTGCGTGTAGGAGCCTCCCCAAAATGGCGTGGTATGCACTCGAAAATCCACAACCTCAAAGGTCAACTTTTCCTTGCGGAAGTGCTTGGAATCACCAAAACCACGCCCGGGGCTATTTGGCCGAGTGAGTTGGCCTTCTTCCTGGTATGACTCGTGGAAACTCATATTGTCTTTGGCGCCAATCGGGACATCGGAATGCCCATCCCTTTCAATGTATCCGCATACAACAAATTCAGCCCACTACCACCATCCATCAAGACTTTTGTCGCCGAGTGCCTTCGACAACCGGATCGACCACTAACGCTTGCCGCCCAGGTGGCAATGTGAGTCGGTGATCAGATTGGTCGAATGTGATAGGTGTCTGGGACCACTTCACATAACTTGGCTTAACTGGGCAACCATATTCACTTCGGTTGATGACTTTCGATCGACTTTTGCTTTCCACATCCGCGAAGATCATCGAGTGGAGTTGACATGCGGGTATTCCTCCTCACTGTCCTCTTTATCTCCGGCCTTGTCTGGCTCCTTCTCCTTGTCCTTAGACTGTTTGCCCTGAAACTGCTGGATCAGGAGTCGACACTGGCGAGTGGTGTGCTTCGGGTAAATAATGTTGCCCTCCTCATCTTTCTTCGTGTGAATATGGCATGGCATATCCATCACGTCATTTCCTTCTTTATCTTTCACTTTCTTTGGATTCCAGGATCCTTTGGGTTTTCCCTTGAACTTCCCCTGAGTGACGGCCAGGGCCTCTCCGGGAGCTGCTGGCTCGGCTTTGCGCTTCTGCTTCCGACTGGAATTGCCCTTCTCCGACTGACTCGGCTTGTACTTGCCGCTTCAGAGTCGGTCTTCTTCCTCGCCGTTGGCATATTTGCTAGCAATCTCCATCATTCGACTCGTGGTCATGTCCCGGTTCAATCAACTTCGACTCAATTCTCTGTTTTGACACCGTCCTTGAAGGCGCAAACCACCTGATGGTCGACACATTTTCCACAAGATTGTGCAAGGTAATCCACCTCTGAATGTACTCTCGGAGAGTTTCATTGGTCTTCGCACACAAACTTGCAGCTCTGTCAAACCAGCCGGTCGCTTGCAAGTCCCTTCAAAAGTCTGACGAATACTGGGACAAATCTTCCCAAGTATATATCTTTCTTTGAGGTAATCGACTCAGCCATGCTCGCCGAACCTTCCAACATGAGGGGCAAATGTTTCATAGCCACCTCATCATTTCCACCACCAATTTGAACAGCCACTCGGTAATCCTCGAGCCAAGTTTGAGCTTAGATTCTCCGGTGAACTTGCGGACTCCTGCCGCTAATCTGAAATTGGGGGATCATGCTGCTCGATAGCCTGCTAAAACATTACGACCGGAGACATGCACTCGATTGCTGGTGGGTGCATCCTCTCGGTCCTCCTCGATGGGCTCTGTTCGGCCGACCAGGCCTTGCACGATAATGGACCGCGCATCAAAGCACGGTTCTCGGGGTCGACCGAACCCTTCGCCTGCTGTCTGTATCTTGTCTTCGTCATCTTGCCGTCGAGGAGCGTATGACCCTTCCCTCGGAGGGGAAAGGGGCATTCGACGCCTGTCATCTCGGTCGAATCGGTCTCCAAGCTGCTCTCGCCGGTTATCGCGCCCTTCCCGCCGTGGAGGCGATCTGGGGCTGTGAGCCGACTGGATGTGTTCGCAGCGACGGATCGACTGTGAATCCTGTTGCGCGATCGCGACACGGCTGAGTTCAGTCACCGCTGCTCGGAGTAAATCTCGATCTGCTGCAGAAGCCTCTTCCGACTTCCGACCGACGGTTGAATGGACTCGCAATGCGAGTTGCGGCTGCTAAATTCTGAATTGGCGGCGGTATACCGAGTCGGCGGGAAGAGCCGACGCCGACTGGATTCGGGAGTCGTTGCCTGCTACAGCGCCGAAAGTGCTCGTGAAGATTCTCAGCGAGCGCGTTCACCACATTGGCCAAACGTGCTTCCTCCAAGGCACGAGCCTCAGGGGTCTCTCCGGTGATAGGAGTATGTAGTGCATCCATATTCCTGCGACGAAGACCCTCTCTCTGGAGAGAGTCGAGTGTCTCGGGCTGATATTCCTCGTGTTCTTGCACGGGGTCACCTCCTCCGGCGGCTCCACCGCCGTGGGCGAAAACGGGAGGACTGCGAGGGCCGTCGACCATGAGAATCTCCGCCATGGATCATCTGCTATCACACTCGGATGCGATCTTTCACGGAGCGGTCGACGATCGAACAGGCCATAGAGAGATTCGTCGGGCTCGATAAGTCGACACTGGGCGGTGGCTGTCTGGCGAGCCACCGCGTGCTTCACCCACCGCTGAAGCCTCGACCGACCGCAGCGTTTCGCTGGTGGGAGATCAAGGGCGACCGATAGGGAGTCGACAGACACTGAGTCGACGGCTGCCGCAGCAAAATGCCATGAACGCATCTTGAAAGGCCGCCCACGGACGGGAGCGCTCGATGTCAAGAGGGCCTCACGGAGCCATCTTGAGTCGTCGGCGACAAAAGTGAGAGCACCGAGACGGATCTCGCACCCCGCACCCAAAACTCGAAGTCATCATGATGAAGGTACTGAAGTACAGCAACTCCTCCACAAATCGCTAAAACACCGCCCCACGGTGGGCGCCAACCGTCGTGGTTCTAAGTCCGACAAAGAGAAGTAGGGGTAGGTTAAGGAGAGGCGATGTCCTAGCTATGGAGTAGTCGTGGAGACACGGGATGTAATGAGTTCAGGCCCTTCTGAGGAAGTAACAGTTTCACGCCTCGGAGCCCCGAGGCGGTCGAGTGGATTATGAGTATGAGTATTACAAGAATCTGAACCCCCTATCGTGGAGCGGGTGGCTTATATAGAGTGCGCCAGACCCTAGCCAGCTCACATAATGGAGGGACTAAAGTACATTAAGCCGGGGGGTTCTTGGTAACGCCTCATAAGGCGCTTTAACTATCATTAAGTCTATTCAATAGTAAACCGTTGCCTTTGGAGTGTGCCGACCTTCGGTGGTCGAGTGAAACTTCATGGTCGAGTGGGTCTTCCATGGTCGAAAGTGCTTCCACCGTCGAGTGGATTCCTCTTTGGTCGACTGGAAGATGATCTCTTCTGTGAGTTACCTTGGGTAGGACGTTTAGGTCAGGCCTATGACCCTACCCTAGGTACATGAATCCATCATGTACAACTTGCGCAAATATGTTGAAACCCCATATGTACCACCATTTGACCCCTTGCACCCCACTATGGATGAAGAGCTTGATTTGCTTCGTAACATTAGAACTGTCAATCTTATCATTAGAGGCTTGCCGGATAACTTGCTTGAGCTTGTCACAAACTTTGAGTGCGCCCATGCTATGTGGAAGTTCTTGGAAGAACTTTATCCGGACTACTCTTTGAGAGGTCTTGATGAAATTCTATACAAGACTGTTGAATTTGATATGTTGCGCCCCAATGATCCCAACTTTGATAAATGCTTCTTTGAGCTTCGTGATCTTATGAAACGGAAGGGTGATTCGGACTTATCAATGTTCTAGTTAGAAATGCTCTTGTATTGCATTCCGATGATTATTATCACGTTGATAAAACTGATGCAAGTCATTGTCAAATTGACCTAGGTATTGATGATGAATTATCTATGGGTCAATATGATGATGAGCATGAGCATGATGACGATTCGGACACCGAGCTAGACAAGATCATGAAGAGTCTCGATCTTATGGCAAACTGAGAGACTACATATCCGGTGGAAAAGAATGGATTCGGATAGTGGATGCACCGATCACATGACCGGAGATGAAGACATGTTTCGAGAGCTTGCAAAGAACAATGGTCCACGCAAGTATGTGACTTTTGGAGACAACTCCAAGGGTAAGGTACTTGGCCTTGGTAAGGTGGCCATATCTCATGATAGCTCCATTAAAAATGTCATGCTTGTTGAATCTCTTGGATACAATTTACTTTCCGTGTCTAGATTAGCTGACTTTGGATTCAACGTGCTATTCACCAAAGTAGATTGCCAAGTTTTTCGTAGTGACAATCATAACATGGTTTTTACTGGCATTCATAGAGGTGACCTATACATTGTCGATTTCACTAAGAAAGCTCAACCTAGAACTTGCTTTATTGCTAAATCTGCTAAAGGTTGGCTTTGGCATAGAAGGCTTGGACATGTTGGTATGCGAAATTTAGATAAGCTAATCAAAGGTGATCACATTCTTGGTGTTAAAGATGTTTTCTTTGACAAAGATAGACTCTGCAAGTGCATGTCAAGCAGGAAAACAAGTAGGTGGAAGTCATCCGTGAAGAATATCATGACCACAAGGAGACCGCTTGAGCTTCTTCATATGGATCTCTTGGTCCCAATGCTTACAAAAGCCTTGGTGGTAACTCCTTTGGTCTAGTTATTGTTGATGACTTTTCCAGATTTACGTGGGTATTTTTCCTTGATGACAAATCGCAGGTTCAGAAAATCTTCAAAACCTTTGCTAGAAAGGCTCAGAATCAATTTGAGGTGAAGATCAAGAAGGTTCAAGTGACAACGAACGGAGTTCAAGAACGCCCATGTGGACTCTTTTCTCGATGAGGAAGGGATTCTACATGAGTTCTCAGCTACGTACACACCTCAACAAAACGGGGTTGTTGAGAGGAAGAACCGAACGCTCATTGAGATGGCGAGGACAATGCTTGATGAATACAAGACACCGAAACACTTCCGGGGTGAAGCCGTCGAGACAGCTTGTCATGCCATCAACAGACTTTATCTTCACAAGCTCCTCGGCAAGACTTCATACGAGCTCCTTACGGGTAACAAACCCCAAGTGGGATATTTTCGTGTCTTTGGTTCAAAGTGCTATATTCTTGATAAACATCGTCGGTCTAAATTTGCTCCTAAAACTCATGAAGGCTTTTCCTCGGTTATGGATCAAACTCTCACACCTACCGTGTCTACAATAATTTCACCGAAAGGTTGAAGAGACGGTAGATGTGAAGTTTGATGAATCTAATGGCTCGCAAGTAGAGCAAATGCCTATTGATGTAGGAGACAAGGACCCATCGGAAGCCATTCAAGATTTATCCATTGGAAAGATTCGTCCCATGGAAGTGAAGGAGAGTACCTCATCTACATATGTGGAGCCCCTACCTCACGGCAAGGTGAACCTCAAGGCAACATGGAGGCCTCCACAAGTGGAACTCACCAAGATGAGGAAGTGCGACAAGATGATCCACCACAACCTCCTTCTCCACCACCTCAAGACAACACCAACAACACTGATGAAGAAGAAGATGAGGATGATGAGGAAGCTCAGCCACGACCACGACAAAAGCTATCCCGAGTTCGAGAAAGAGTCAAGAAGGACCATCCCGTGGAACAAATGATGAATGACATCGACCGGAGAATCACTCGCCTAAAACTCGTTTAGCTAACTTTTGTGAGCATTACTCATTTATTTCCAGTCTTGAACCTATGAAGGTAGAAGAAGCGCTTGAAGACCCAGATTGGGTGAACACTATGCATGAAGAGCTGCACAACTTCGAGAGGAACAACGTTTGGTCTTTGGTAGAGAAGCCCAATGATGACCAAAACGTCATTGGAACCAAATGGGTGTTTTGAACAAGCAAGATGAAGATGGACAAGTCATCCGCAACAAGGCTCGCCTCAGAGCACAAGGTTACACACAAGTCGAAGGTATGGACTATGGTGAGACCTATGCCCCCGTTGCTAGACTTGAGTCCATTCGCATTCTTCTTGCTTATGCCAATCACCATAACATTACTCTCTATCAAATGGACATTAAAAGTGCTTTTCTAAATGGTGAAATTGAGGAGGAAGTATTTGTGAAACAACCTCCCGGATTTGTGAATCCTAAAAAGCCCAATCATGTTTACAAATTGCACAAAGCTCCTTATGGTCTTAAACAAGCCCCTAGAGCTTGGTACAAATGCTTGACTAGCTTTCTTCTTGAAAAAGGATTTGAGATTGGTAAAATTGACTCAACGCTTTTTACAAAAAGGGTTGACGGTGAACTATTTGTGTGCCAAATATATGTCGATGATATTATCTTTGGTTCAACTAACCCTGATTTTAGTGAAAAGTTTGGAAAGCTTATGTCGGAGAAGTATGAGATGTCCATGATGAGTGAACTCAAGTTCTTCCTTGGGTTGCAAATCAAGCAATCTAAGGAGGGTACTTTTGTCTCACAAACAGAGTACACTAAGGATCTCTTCAAGAAGTTCAACATGCAAGAGAGCAAAGGTATGAGAACCCCCATGCCTACTAATGGACATAATGACTTGACTAAAGATGGAGAACACTGTTGATCAAAAGGTTTATCGATCCATGATTGGTTCTCTACTATATCTCTCGTGCCTCTCGCCCCGATATAATGTTGAGTGTATGCATGTGTGCTCGATATCAAGCTGCTCCTAAAGAATGTCATCTTAAAGCTATTAAAAGAATTGTGAGATATTTGATACACACACCTAACTTTGGCATTTGGTATCCTAAGAGGGCCTCTTTCGATCTTGTTGGCTATTCCGACTCGGACTATGCCGAGACAAGATAGATAGAAAGTCAACTTCGGTACATGTCAATTTCTCGGTCGATCCCTTGTGTCTTGGTCATCCAAGAAACAAAACTCGATATCATTATCTCATCGCAAGCGAGTAATATATTGCTGCTGGTTCGTGTTGTGCTCAGTTGCTATGGATGAAACAAATGCTTAAGGACTATGGGATACATGCAAGACATGTTCCTTTGCTTTGTGACAATGAGAGTGCGATTAAGATTGGACACAATCCCGTGCAACACTCTCGCACGAAACACATTGAAGTTCGTCACCATTTTATTCGTGATCACATTGCTAAGGGTGACATTGATCTTAAGCATGTTCGTACTGACAAACAGCTTGCAGATATCTTCACAAAACCACTTGATGAGAAAGTGTTTTGTCGCTTAAGGAGTGAGTTGAACATCATTGATGCTTCAAACTTGGAGTGAAAACTCCATTGATGCATGCAAGGCATGAGCCTAATTGACTAATCCTTGATATCTCTCTTATGATGATGATCATATGTCTTGGACACATTTGCCTCCTTGTATTGCATCTAACTCCTTGCAGGTACTTGGATGGTCTACATTCTACAAGATTATCCCACTCACTCAAATAATGAGTAATCTTGTCATTGACCAAGTATCTAGCTCTTGGGATGTTGAGTTCAAGGAACAAAATTCCACATATCCTTGTTGACACCATATACTTCTAGTACTTCACTCATGTCATATTGGATATTCTTGAGTATTTCCTTGCTTGCCTAACCCATGTAGGAAGATGAACTATACAATTGGAAATGGTGCTCCAACTTCACATTCTATGAGCATCTACATCAAGTTCACCTACATGAGTATAAGCAACAACAAACCCAAGGTATGTCTTTCACATCTTGAAAAAGCTTTGCTCAAAGACATGAGTACAAGCAGCTTCAAAAGATGTGATCACATCAAATGCTTAATCGAAAAATGGTAACCCCATTTTGAGCTTAAACGATGAGTATGACCTATGATCAAATGTTCTCATTTGACTCCTAAGTCAATATACTCAAACATAGGTGACCTAGTCGCCGACCCTTGTCTAGATGAAGTACATATGTTTTGAAGTTTTGCTATTGTCTCTTTTGATTCTCTTGTTGAGTTTTTCCTTTATTTAATTAAAAAAAAACTTCATCTAGCAACCTTTTTCATTTCTGTTTCTTCTGTTCTTGTGTAAATCCTTTAGCTCTGATAAATTCTCTGAAAATCATTTACAAATTCATTGCAAATCTTCTGAAACATTCCTTGCAAAGTGAGCTGAATAATTTCTGAATTTCCTTGGAATTAAACTCGGAGTCACCGATTCAATAACTTCGGTCTGACCGAAAAAGGATCTGCCCTAAGTCTCTGACTTTCGGACTCACCGATCCATATCAATTCGGTGTCACCGATTTACATTCACCAGGGTATCATCTTCTACAGCTCATCTAAACGATTTCTTCTGCATACTTAATTTGCTCAGTTGTGATTCTTAAGGAACCCACTTCTTTCCTTCCTTCTTTCCTGCCCTTCCTGGTTTACTGTCCTTTTCGGCACTTGATGTCAAAGGGGGAGAAGATTTAGGGGGAGCTTAAGGGAAGATTGGAGGATAAGGGGAGAAAAGATATCTTAAAGGAAGAAGAACAATCTTACCTTAAGGGGGAGAGGATCACATCAAAGCTTTGCCATATATTTCACTGTGATAATACATTTGGCATTATTCTCTTGATTTTGCTTCTCTTGCTCTCACTATGGGTATCTTCTGAAAAGCACAATTGGTATCTTATACAATTGGTATCTTAAAAGATCACAATTGGTATCTTATGAAAAGCAAATTTCTCTCAGAGCTCATTGAAAATCTTTTAGTCTTGGGAGACATGATGGCTGATTCAAGCTAGTGCTCAACATGAGACACTCTTTACACATGTCATCCCTGGCTTGGTACTCTTGATGTTCTTGCTATTGGTTGAAGAACTATTCTTGTGTTATCTAACCTTGTTTTCCCAAGTTTATTTCTTCAGGTACAATACCAAGGAACTTCAGGGTAAGTATATGCATCTTGCAGGATGTGCATGATGGTGACTTGCTTGTGAATACTTGTTTGCAAGAAATCACCATGCACATATGCATCATCTCTCATTTACCCTCATCTGCTCTGATGCATATAGCCAAGCTGCATGCAGCACATCTTGCTTTTCTCTCATGTGTGCTTGTGGTAGTCCAAAACCAAAATCTAAAATCTTGCACACTTGTAGGGGGAGCTTGTGTACTACATGTTTGTCAAAGCTTTAATGATAACCCTGTCTTTCTTTCAGCAAGCTTTGATATCTTTTTCTGTGTGTTGCCATCAATTACCAAAAAGGGGGAGATTGAAAGCACATTTGCTCCCTAGGTGGTTTTGGTAATTAATGACAACATACTTTGTGGTTGATCTAATGCTCTTATCAAGTATGTTTCAGGAAAGTCAATCACTCTGGCATGGCAAAAGGACTAGAAAGGTGAACCCCTAAGATGCTAAGGAAAGGATTGGCAAGAAGCTCAAGACTCCATTTTTGGTTTAGTGATCCAAGATCACATTGAGTCCATAGGAAAGCCAATACTATTAAAAGGGGATGAGGTTATGATGATGATCTGGTTGCTCTAAGTGCGTAGTGATTTATCTCTCAAACTATCAGCAATCTTTCATTCCAACATAAACTCATAAGTAATCTCGGTCCCACCGATTCCAAACCCACCACACCGAGATGAACCACCTCACCATATAGCCAAACCCTAAGAATTTCGGATTTTCCGATTCCAAACTCGGTCATACGAAATTGGTGTTGCCAAGCTTCAGAACCTTACAGACTCAAATCGGTGTCACCGAGATGAGAAAGTCGGTCCCACCGAGATTGGCAAACCCTAGACTTTGGAAGAATCGGACTAACCGAGATTGTATTTTCGGTCCCACGAAAATCCCAACGCTCACAAGATTTGAACTTTCGGTCCCACCGAGTTGTCAACTTCGGTCCGACCGAGATTGGTCAAATGTGTGTAACGGTTGGATTTTGTGTGGAGGCTATAAATACCCTCCACCTCCTCTTCATTCGTGAGAGAGCCATCGAAAGAACTACCACTCCTACCTTACATTTTCGAGAAGAAAACTACCTACCCTTGTGTTGAGATCAAGTTGCTCCACTCCCACCATATGAAACTTGATTTCTAGCCTTCCCAAGTTGCTTTCCACTCAATCCCTTCCTCCACCACAGCCAAATCAGTGAGGAGAGTTGAGTGTTGGGGAGATTATCATTTGAAGCACAAGAGCAAGGAGTTCATCATCACCAACCCCATCTATTACCTTTTGGAGGGTGGTGCCTCCTAGATTGGTTAGGTGTCACTTGGGAGCCTCCGTCATGATGTGGAGTTGAACCAAGGAGTTTGTAAGGGCAAGGAGATCGCCTACTTCGTGAAGATCTACCCCGAGTAAGGCTAGTCCTCCGTGGGCGTAAGCCATGATGGCATAGACAAGGTTGCTTCTTCGTGGACCCTTCGTGGGTGGAGCCCTCCGTGGACTCGCGCAGCCGTTACCCTCCGTGGGTTGAAGTCTCCATCAACGTGGATTGACGATAGCACCACCTATCGGAACCACGAGAAAAATCTCCGTGTCTCCAATTGCGTTTGCTCTTCACAATCTCTCCCTTACTATTCATGCAATTTACTTTCCGCTGCCCTATACTCTAGAATTGCATGTTTAGTATGTTGCTTGACTTGTATGCATGATGCTTGACTTGACCTTCATTGTGAACTTGCTAAGAACTTACGTTAATCAAAAGGCATAAACTTTTATCTTGTCGAGTTGTCTAATCACCCCCCCTCTAGACACTCTTGCCTTGAACGATCCTACACGATCACAATTACAATCATACCGTCATAAGCTAGCTTCTAGGGTTTAGCCCCTACGATCTCGTGGTAGGTCTACTCTTGTACTACCCATATCTTCAATATTAATCAAGCAGGAAGTAGGGTTTTACCTCCATCGAGAGGGCCCGAACCTGGGTAAACATTGTGTCCCTTGCTTCCTGTTACCATCAGCCTAAGACGCACAGATTGGGACCCCCTACCCGAGATCCGCCGGTTTTGACACCGACATTGGTGCTTTCATTGAGAGTTCCTCTGTGTTGTAGCTGCAAGGCTTGATGGCGCCTTCAACCATCATCAACAACACGGTCCAGGGTGAGGCTTTTCTCCCCGGACAGATCTTCGTGTTCGGTGGCTTCGCACTGCGGGCCAATTCGCTTGGCCACCTGGAGCAGATCAACAGCTACGCCCCTGGCCATCAGACCAGGTTCGGAAACCTGAATTACACGGCGGACATTCATGGAGACTTGATCTTCGACGGATTCGAGCCTATGCCAGGAGCACCGGACAGTCACGACGACCACGGCTTAGACCTGCTGTCGGACAAAGCTCGGGGTATCACCCCCGCAGTAGCCTCGACCTAAATCCGGAGTAGGTTGCGCTGTCTAAAGACGGAGGGTTGGACCCCGTCCCGCAGGCTGCACACTCATTAGCGGTGGAGCCGAACACGGGTCTCACCTTTGTGGTGGCTCGGACTTTCGACCCCGGATTCGTGATCCGGATGTTGGTTCTGTCTGCAAGACTCGAGCCAAGAGAGCCAGGTTGGGCTCCGGTAATGGAGTTCACCGCTGCGGATATCTTCCAGCACTCGCCCTTTGGCGACATGCTGAGTTCGTTAAAAACTCTTGAAAGTGCAACTAATCCCCAGGTGGTTTTGGTAATTAATAACAACATATATATCATTGAACTAATCATTTCTTGAGAATATTTCGTAAAGTTCGTTGATATGGGTATGGCAATGACTGATGATGTGGACCCCTCAAAATGCTAAGGAAAACATTGGCAATAGCTCAAGACTCCATTTTTGGTTTAGTGATCCAAGATCACATTGAGTCCATAGGAAAGCCAATACTATTAAAAGGGGTGAGGTTATGATGATGATCCGTTGCTCTAAGTGCTTAGTGATTTATCTCTCAAACAATCAGCAATCTTTCATTCCAACATAAACTCATAAGTAATCTCGGTCCCACCGATTCCAAACTCACCACACCGAGATGAACCACCTCAGCCATATAGCCAAACCCTAAGAATCTCGGATTTTCCGATTCCAAACTCGGTCATTCGAAATTGGTGTTGCTAACCTTCAGAACCTTCAGACTCAAATCGGTGTCACCGAGATGAGAAAGTCGGTCCCACCGAGATTGGCAAACCCTAGACTTTGGAAGAATCGGACTAACCGAGATTGTATTTTCGGTCCCACTGAAAATCCCAACGCTCACAAGATTTGAACTTTCGGTCCGACCGAGTTGTCAACTTCGGTCCGACCAAGATTGGTCAAATGTGTGTAACGGTTGGATTTTGTGTGGAGGCTATAAATACCCTCCACCTCCTCTTCATTCGTGGAGAGAGCCATCGAAAGAACTACCACTCCTACCTTACATTTACGAGAAGAAAACTACCTACCCTTGTGTTGAGATCAAGTTGCTCCACTCCCACCATATGAAACTTGATTTCTAGCCTTCCCAAGTTGCTTTCCACTCAATACTTTCTTCCACCACAGCCAAATCGGTGAGGAGAGTTGAGTGTTGGGGAGATTATCATTTGAAGCACAAGAGCAAGGAGTTCATCATCACCAACCCCATCTATTACCTTTTGGAGGGTGGTGCCTCCTAGATTGGTTAGGTGTCGCTTGGGAGCCTCCGTCATGATGTGGAGTTGAACCAAGGAGTTTGTAAGGGCAAGGAGATCGCCTACTTCGTGAAGATCTACCCCAGTAAGGCTAGTCCTCCGTGGGCGAAGCCATGATGGCATAGACAAGGTTGCTTCTTCATGGACCCTTCGTGGGTGGAGCCCTCCGTGGACTCAAGCAGCCGTTACCCTCCGTGGGTTGAAGTCTCCATCAACGTGGATTGACGATAGCACCACCTATCGGAACCACGAGAAAAAATCTCCGTGTCTCCATTGCGTTTGCTCTTCTCCTCCTCTTATTTACTATACGTGCAATTTACTTTCCGCTGCCATAACTCTAGAATTGCATGTGTAGGGTGATACTTGACTTGGTTGTCATTGTGAACTTGCTAAGAAACTACTCAAATCAAAAGGCAAAACTTTTAAGTTGTCAAGTAGTCTAATCACCCCCCCTCTAGACATACTTCCGATCCTACAAGTGGTATCGAGCTTTGGTCTCCATTGGATTGGTTTCATTGCATTGACTCCATAAGCTTGGTTTCACAACCTAGGAGAGTATGGCGCCTAGTGAGGGTAATTTCCGAGAGGTCCTTACTTTGATGGTTCAAACTTTGCTAGTTGGAAGCATAAAATGAAAATGCATTTTCTTGGACATAACCCCGCCGCATGGGGCATTATTTGTGTTGGCTTGCAAGGTGAGTTCTTCGAGGAAGGAAAAGTTCCGGATCATAAAGCTCTGCGGATGAGTTGCGGATGTTACGTAACAATGCTCAAGCTTGTGACATTCTCTTCAATGCTTTGTGTCCCGAGGAGTTCAACAAGATCAGCCGCCTTGAGAATGCAAAAGAGATTTGGGATACTTTGGTCGAAATGCACGAAGGTACCGAGTCCGTGAAGGAATCAAAGCTAGATGTTCTTCAAGGTCACTTGACAAGTTCAAAATGAAGGAAGGTGAAGGAAGTCATTTGAAATGTACTCTAGGCTTGCTCTCATCACCTATGAGATGGCAGGCTTAGGAAGCGAAGAAATGACCGACCGTTTCATCATCAAGAAGATCCTCAGAGCTTTGGATGGAAAGTATGACACCGTGTGCACTTTGATCCAAATGATGCCAAATTACAAAGATCTCAAGCCTACCAAGTCATTGGAAGGATTGTTGCTCATGAGATGACACTTAAAGATAAGGAAGAGCTTCACAACAAGTCAAGTGGTGCTTACAAAGCTGCAGTTGAAGCTCCCACATCCTCAAGTGACAAGCTAGTTTCCAATGAAGAGATAAGCCTAATGGTAAAGAACTTCAACAAATTCTACAAGAGTAGAAGCAAGGAAAGAAGCTCAAAGTCTAGATCATATGATGAAAAGAGATCTTCTAGTCGTGATCGAAACTGCTACAATTGTGGAAGACCGGACACTACTCAAATGAGTGTTCGACTCCCACAAGAGAAGAGAAGAATCTCCAAGAAGAAGAAGCTCAAGAGAAGAGTCGCCGAAAAGAGAGAAGGAGTAGAGATGATCGTTATGAACGAAGATCCTCTCGGAGAAGCAAGGATTCGGAAAGGAAAGACAAGTCATCAAGGAGCTACACAAGAAGAAAACATCAAGCTCATGTTGGTGAATGGGTCTCCGGCTCCGACTCGACAATCACTCCAAAGAAGCTATCACTCCAACTCCGAATCTGATCAAGATGAAGGTGTTGCGGTCTTGCTCTCGTGTCCTCCAACTCCAACTCCTATGACATATTTGATTCACCAAATGAGGGAATTGGAAGATGCTTCATGGCAAAAGGCCCCAAGGTATCACATCCCTGAGTTTATTGACTTTGATAGTGATGAGGATGACTTGCTTGGTGAAGATGAGCTTTTACATGATAAATCTAGTGAGCTTAGTAATGATGAACATGCTAGTAGTCTTTATAGTCGAGAAGAGTCGAATGACAATGCTATGAAGGAGATTGAGCGTCTAACTAAAGAACTAAACACTCTTAAGTTAGCTCATGAAACAACTCAAGAAGATCATAGAGAGCTCCTAAGATCTCATGAGAAGCTACGCTTCGAGAAGCTCAATCTAGAGCAAGAACATGAGTTTCTAAAAGCTATCAATGACGATCTTCGAAAGAAGAGTTCTTCATATCTTGCCAAACGACTTCTCTTGTCTAATTTCTTGCCATCTATCAAAAC
Organism: Aegilops speltoides; assembly: GCA_021437245.1. Lineage (NCBI taxonomy): Eukaryota > Viridiplantae > Streptophyta > Magnoliopsida > Poales > Poaceae > Aegilops > Aegilops speltoides. The sequence goes on from CM038147.1 coordinate 423,884,850, forward strand.
TAAGCATGACAAGCATAAGAAAAATTCTTCGTCTAGTAGTAACAATAATCATGCTAAATCAAATGTTGTTACCTCTAGTAATTCTCTTGATTCCACTAACAATGTTTCAAGCCAAGTTTCACTTGAGCAAGAAAATAGTCTATTGAAAGGGATTATAGAGAAAGGTGTCTACAAGAGTCTTGCGGAAGCAAGAGCTTTGAGGAAATTGTTCGCAAACAAGGAAGACAGGAAGAATCAAGGAATTGGTTTTGAGCAAAAGTTCAACGCCGAGGGTGTTGAATGGGAAGAAGGTCAATATCCCACTCCAAAGTTTGTCTCTCAAGAGAAGAAGTATGATCCTACTTCTTCAAACGAGGAACAAGCTCAAGATGACCTTCCACCACAAGACCACAAGCTAAAAGGCAAGGACAAGCTTCAAGAGGAGATTGATGCATTCATTGAAGCACCCAAGGCCATGGTCAAGTGGGTTCCCAAGGCAACTTCAAGTTCTACTTCAACAAGCTCAACTACTACCCCAAGGATTCCCATCAAGATGATGTGGATCCCAAGAAGAAGAACTAGAGAGTTCTTGAGGGTGACTCGCCAATATACTTCACTCACATTCATTTTGGCAAGGACTTGTGCAATCAACTTCCACATCTTGCACTAGTTCATGGAGTCACAAACCCTCATGTTGGTAAGTCAAGGGACAAGGTAATCATTGTTTTCATGGACATCATCCATTGTGTACTTCAATCTATGTCCATGGATATTCTTGTTTGTTCCTTGTGGGACTAACCCATGTAGGTATTGAAAGTGCCCGAATCCAAAGGATTGCTCCCAACTCTTGATGATCTTCATCAACATTGAGCATCCACATCTTCAACATCTACATGAAGTCTTCAACGACAACCCAAGGTTAGTTTGACCCTTTAAAAGGGGTTCTCACATCAAGGGGGAGCTTTGCTCTAAAGAAATGAGCTAAAGCATCTTCTAATGATGTGAACACATCAATGCTTTATGGAAAAGTGGTAACCCCACTTGTGCTTAAACGATGAGTATGACCTATGATCAAATGTTCTCATTTGACTCCTAAGTCAATATACTCATATATAGATGACCTAGTCATCGCCAAATTGTGTGCTAGCTGTTATTGTTTTGTTTGTGCATGTTTGACACATATTTCATTTGCTATCTTATTGTGTGAGCATGTTGGATGCATGATTTTATCCATTCAAGGACATCCATTTGTTGCTTTGGTCTTTTGGTTTTCTTTCTTTTTGACCAAATGGATGGACAAGAATGCCTAAGTTCCTCCCCTAGCTATCTATGCTTTCTTGTCTCAAACTCTATTCATGCTTATATCACAAACTTTGAACAAGACTTTTTCGACGCATCGAGTGAGGAGCACTCTGAGCCACCGATCCGTCAAAAGCCTAACTTCCAAAACCTTCTAAGTACTTTCGGTCAAACCGATATACTCAAATCGGACAGACCAAATCACTTGGATTGATCTAGGTTTTCACTCGGTGAAACCGAAGTTTCAAATTTCGGCGTGATCGAAGTGTGTAATCGCATGCGCTAACTATCTCGGTCCCACCGAAGTTTTCAAACTCGGTCCCACCGACACCGAAGGTATATATACTCGAGGACGAGAGCGTTGATTACTTCTTCAAACGCCGCCTCAAACCCTTCGCGCCGCCGCCTTGGTCTCCGGATCGTCTCCGCCGTCGCTCAGGCGCCCTCGCCGCTGGTCTCCATCGCCGTCAACGGTCCTTCTCTTCGCCGTTGCCGCCATAGTGAAGCTCCACCGCATTGGGTGAGTTTCATCCTCTCGTGCTCCAACCGCTGATTCAATGCACGTTAGGCGTTGCCATGTTTCTTGCCAAGATTGAGATCTCCCTATCCAGCCGCTTAGGTCATAGAACAAATTTCGAGTGAAAATTTTAGGTTAGGTTTCCACGAACACATCTCGGTGTGACCGATTTGACATTTTCGGATCGACCGATTTGGCCTCTGGCCATTGACCGCACTTTTCGGTGAAACCGAAGTTGTGCAAATCGGTAAGACGAAGTGGAGATTCAGTGAAACCCTAGTAGTCTCGGCTAGACCGAAACCCATTTCGTCCAACCGAAAGTGGTGTATGTGGTCTGTTTAGACATTTCGGTTTCACGAATTGATAGACTCGGTCGACCGACATGTATTCTGTGAAAACCTAAAACTAAAGTTTGAACTCATTCTTTTGCAAAATCCTCTAGCGGTTTGTGATAACTCTTCTATTCGCCTATACCTATTCTATTCACAAAGTTGTCGGTCATGTCGAAGGAAGTGACAATGTAACAGTCCGAGATGCCAGTTGAGATTCCAGAGGCAGCTACAAGTCCAGAAGCAAGCAGTTTTTCAGATGATGGAGGAAGAGAAATTCAGATGAGGAAGATTCAGATTTTGTTGCAGATGAGGAAATAACTTCTAAGCCAAAAGGCAAGTGGTTGCCAAGAGCTATCAAGGGCAACAACAAAGAAAGGCACAAGCAAAGTGGCAAAATCCTGTGTTGCATGTAAACTCAGATGGAAGAAACCTCCAAAGAAAATCAAGAAGACTTCCAAGAGGAAGAGGAAAGTTCATGAAGAAGCTGCCGATGATGATGATGATTACGATGAGGAAGCACCTCAGCCTCCTCGAAGCGAAGTTGATGGGTGATGCCATCGTAAGGGAGCACCCACAAAAGCTAAGCAATCAGCTCCAGCAAAGGCAGCTCAAGCCAAACCAGCTGCCAAGCCAAAGAAGACTGTGAGGAACATACCTGCTTCAGAAAAGAAGAAGGACAATGTGCCACCTGCAGAATCAGATGATGAGGCTCATGTTTTGCTCAAGCTCCGACAGAAACTGCCTGTTCATAATGATGCTCATCCTCGAGCTGAAAATATGAAGGAGAGGAAGGATAAAGGTCTCAGGCTATGGAGGCAAGTTGATCCATATGCCACCAGGAGAAGAACAACAGTTGACCCAAGATTCCACACAAGAGAGCAACAAGACTTTTATGAGACAGTGCTGATGGACAAGAAGCCAATTGTTGCTGACACCAGATACGTTGACTGGGAATACATCGACAGTGAAGAGCACAGAGACTACTTCCCACATGTGCATGAAAGCTTCACTGCTTGTGGGATTGCAGAGTTCGTTGGTCAGAAATTGACTGCTTGGAACGATGAGATGATCATGCAGTTCTATGCCACCGCACACTTCTATCCAGATGGCGGATTGTATGGATGATGAAGGCGTAGATTCCATTCTACAGTTGAAGAATGGAGAGCATTGCTGAATGCACCATTTCAAGGGAAGATGATATTGATGTCTATGGCATTCAAGAAAAATCACGAGTCAATGAAGAACATGTACAATGAAGTAAAGGAGAAGGATGTAGAGATATGGAAGCTTGGTTCAGTCTACTATCTTGAGCAGGTCTCCCAACCACCAACACCATTACGAGGCATACTTTGATGCCTAAGTCGAGGACCACCGCATGATAAGAGGGTACTCTATCAACATGCTGCACATTCTAGATCAAGACACCTTTTAAGGTGATGGACCCGATAGTTGAGACTATCAAGAGGACAGCAGCAGACTGTAAGAGGTCGTGTGGGTTTGCTCCGCATATTCAGATGCTCATTAATGCCAAGTTTGGCACGGACACCTACCGTTGGATAGACCCCACTTGCCACCGCAGCCTGAACATGAGGATAACGAGGTTGTGATGACCGAGGATGCTCCCACATCTGTAGAAGGACATGCTAAGTCTGAAGCTGCCAAACAAGCTAAAGCCGAGAAGGAAGCAAAGCAAAGCCCAAGAGCGTTGCAGAACAACTTCTTGAAGCCACTCAGAGAATTGAGCTACGCCTGCCAAAGATAGTGCGATCTCGGAGAGCCTTGAGAGGATAGTTGAGGATAAGTTCCATGCTCGACGCTGTCGATCAAGTGAAGTGTCACCGTCAACAAGCTTGAGGCGGACATCGAGGAAGCTAAGAGGAGAAGGCAGAACTCATGAGAGAGATGGAAGGTGATATGGTCCAGATGACTATGAGCAGCCTGCTCCAGTGCCCACAAAGCCCAGATCATTTGCTATTCCAAAGGTCGAGACCCTGTGGCTACTACATCAAGACCTCCTACAGCTCCGTCGGCCCAAAGACCACCTTCAGTTTCCACTCCTCCAGCTCCACAGACTTCAGAAGCTTTGCAGATGCAGCTATCTCCACTCCATCGACGCAGACAGAGCCGCCAGCAGAGTCCCGAGTGACGATTAGCTCTATACCTTCGAACTTTTGGTAACTTGTTGCCAAAGGGGAGAAATTGTATAGATCATAGGGCTTCGAGAGAGAGAGTGCTCGTTTTGCTCTTTCGCTTGCGGTTTTCCTTGAGATACTTTTGAGTTCTTTGAGATACTTCGTGTGTTTGATACTACGTTTGCTCTATCTTGATGAGTGCTTGATCATACTATGCTTAATGTGTGCTTAATGCTTATCATATTCTATTCATATCTTGTATGATCACTTACTCATGTCTTGGTGATTGGGTGCATGCTATTCATTCTTATCATTTTGTGCGCTCCACCAAGATGTATGTGACATGGAAGAGTAACCCATGATCCTAATCGATTGTGCATTTGCATTCAAACGCAAATCTTAAATAATGCACAAATTTAGGGGAGCTCTTGCTTATCACATACTTCTCAAAGCGATTTATGTTATTCATTGATTATATCATTTGTCGAAGCTTTGATCTATATGTTGTCATCAATTACCAAAAGGGGAGATTGAAAGTGCAACTAATCCCGGTGGTTTTGGTAATTAATAACAACATATATATCATTGAACTAATCATTTCTTGAGAATATTTGAGAAAGTTCAATTGATATGGGTATGGCAATGACCGATGATGTGGACCCCTCAAAATGCTAAGGAAAACATTGGCAATAGCTCAAGACTCCATTTTTGGTTTAGTGATCCAAGATCACATTGAGTCCATAGGAAAGCCAATACTATTAAAAGGGGTGAGGTTATGATGATGATCTGGTTGCTCTAAGTGCTTAGTGATTTATCTCTCAAACAATCAGCAATCTTTCATTCCAACATAAACTCATAAGTAATCTCGGTCCCACCGATTCCAAACTCACCACACCGAGATGAACCACCTCACCATATAGCCAAACCCTAAGAATCTCGGATTTTCCGATTCCAAACTCGGTCATTCGAAATTGGTGTTGCCAACCTTCAGAACCTTCAGACTCAAATCGGGTCACCGAGATGAGAAAGTCGGTCCCACCGAGATTGGCAAACCCTAGACTTTGGAAGAATCGGACTAACCGAGATTGTATTTTCGGTCCCACGAAAATCCCAACGCTCACAAGATTTGAACTTTCGGTCCACCGAGTTGTCAACTTCGGTCCGACCGAGATTGGTCAAATGTGTGTAACGGTTGGATTTTGTGTGGAGGCTATAAATACCCTCCACCTCCTCTTCATTCGTGGAGAGAGCCATCGAAAGAACTACCACTCCTACCTTACATTTCGAGAAGAAAACTACCTACCCTTGTGTTGAGATCAAGTTGCTCCACTCCCACCATATGAAACTTGATTTCTAGCCTTCCCAAGTTGCTTTCCACTCAATACTTTCTTCCACCACAGCCAAATCGGTGAGGAGAGTTGAGTGTTGGGGAGATTATCATTTGAAGCACAAGAGCAAGGAGTTCATCATCACCAACCCCATCTATTACCTTTTGGAGGGTGGTGCCTCCTAGATTGGTTAGGTGTCGCTTGGGAGCCTCCGTCATGATGTGGAGTTGAACCAAGGAGTTTGTAAGGGCAAGGAGATCGCCTACTTCGTGAAGATCTACCCCGAGTAAGGCTAGTCCTCCGTGGGCGTAAGCCATGATGGCATAGACAAGGTTGCTTCTTCGTGGACCCTTCGTGGGTGGAGCCCTCCGTGGACTCGCAGGCAATTGTTACCCTCCGTGGGTTGAAGTCTCCATCAACGTGGATTGACGATAGCACCACCTATCGGAACCACGAGAAAAATCTCCGTGTCTCCATTGCGTTTGCTCTTCTCCTCCTCTTATTTACTATACGTGCAATTTACTTTCCGCTGCCATAACTCTAGAATTGCATGTGTAGGGTGATACTTGACTTGGTTGTCATTGTGAACTTGCTAAGAAACTACTCAAATCAAAAGGCAAAACTTTTAAGTTGTCAAGTAGTCTAATCACCCCCCCTCTAGACATACTTCCGATCCTACAACTCTCTCTTTGACAGAAAATTCCGGGCCGAACTATGTCCGGCTCGAGTGGGAAGTAGGCTACGAAGAAATTCGTTACCCACCCACCACCCACTTCATAGCCATGGTTCATGATTTAATCGACGTGCTTGACTTCGACTCCGAAGGCATCGGCGGTATGGATGACGATGCAGGAGAAGATTCAGAATCTATGGGGTGCCGGACTTCCGCCTCGTCACACGACATATACATGGTGGATACGCCCAAGGAGGACGACGGTAACAATCCGGAACAAAAAACCCCCGGGCAAAAGCCAAAGCGACGACACAGACGCCGTTCCAAGTCCAGCAACAGTAAAAATAGCAGCAAGAGCGCCAGAAGGATCGATACTCCGGTCAACCCCGAAGGCAACAACAACCATAAGGAACCAGCGATGGAGCAGGATGAGCCAGGTCACGCCGAACACAGTTCGGAGCAGACGCCCGATGACAATGATCCTGAGGGACGAGTTCATCAAACCGCCCCAGGACAAGAACACAGTCCAGACGATGATGCACTCATCATTCCGGAAGAACGCGTGGAACGAGATAACCTCCACAGAAAGCTTATGGACACAGCGAGAAGTCTAAAGAAGCAGAAGCAACGGCTTAAAGCCGCACAGGAAACACTCAACCGCAGATGGAATAAAGTGCTAGACACTGAAGAAAGATATGGCGATGATCGCCATACAAAGAGCTATCCAAAACGCAAGCTACTGCCAGAATTCAACGACGAGGCCGTTCCACCAAAGACTAATACGACCAGGAGGCCTAACGTACCGCTCCACAACCACAACGGAACAGCCACCGACGCCGCGCACGATCTACGTGAGCACCTGGATAAGAAGGCTGGCGCAGCTAGGTCCATCTAAGGATCTAAAGGACACACCCCGGCGAGGGACTATGGTCACCAAAACGATTGTGCTAATCAAATACCAGTTCGGAATAAACACCGGACACAACAACAGCCGACGGCATGCCACAACATGTCCAGATATAGAGGGGCTGCTCACCCTCTGTGCTTTACTGAAGAAGTACTGGACCATGAATTCCCACAGGGCTTTAAACCTGTGAACATAGAGGCATCACTACAAAAAAAAGACACATCCGTGACATTTTGGGCCGAACGATTTTTTTCCTGTCATACATATGACACTTCTATGACGATAATTGTGACAAAACCCGGTATCATCATAGATGTGGTGGGCTCCTACTTCTATGACAAAAATCTTGATGAAAATGGGCTTTTTCGTCTGGCGGCCGGAGATGCAGCTGCATGACATTCTTTGGGCCGTCCATGACGGAAAAAACCGTGGTAGAAGCGAGGGGGAGGAAAATTTCGGGGAGTTGCCGGTTACGGTGGGAGGTCGGGGGCCGAGCGATGCGCGTTTCTCTCGTACACATACGCGCGTGTGTGCGAGGAGTTGGCTCTAACTGAACCCGAGCTAGGCGTTGGGCTCTAACTAAACCCGAGCGATTGCACTGCAGGCTACGCGTTACTTAACCCGAGCGATCAATCGATGGCTGTTAACTGAACCCGATGGAGCGATTCCTTCGCTACTGCTGCTAATTGAAGTCGATCGATGCTGCCTCTGGGATGAACAGTGAGCGTTGCAGGGGGGTTTGGATGAACAGTGAGCGGTGGCATTGCCTCTGGATGAACAGGACCCCGTGGTGTGGAGAGCTTGATGAACAGTAGATGGTGGAAGGGTGGCCGTGGAGGGGTGGTTGAACAGGACCTCGTGGTGTGGAGGGCTGGATGAACAGTAGATGGTGGAGGGCTGGATGAACAGTAGATGGTGGAGGGGTGGTTGAACAGTAGCCGGTGGAGTAGCACGCGCGCGGTGGAGGCTGGATGAACAGGAGCCCGTGGAGGCTGGAGGAGGTAACGGTAGCTCGTGGAGGCTGGAGGAGGTCGACGATGGAGATGAACAGTATCCCATGGAGTCCCGTTTTGCGGTACGCCACACCCCTCCCGATGAACAGGACCCCCATTTTGACCGTAGCACTCCAACACAAGTCCGTTTCGTCCGTTTTGCGGTACGCCACACCCCTCCCGATCAACAGGACCCCCGTTTCAATCGTAGGAGGTCCATTTCGTCCGTTTTGCGGTACGCCACACCCCTCCCGATCAACAAGACCCGTTTCGATTGTAGGAGGTCCGTTTCGTCCGTTTTGCGGTACGCCACACCCCTCCCGATCAACAGGACCCCCGTTTCCTCCGTTTTGCGGTATGCCACACCCCTCCCGATCAACAGGACCCCGTTTCGACCGTAGGAGGTTCGTTTCCTTCGTTTTGCGGTACGCCACACCCCTCCCAATCAACAGGACCCCGTTCCGAACGTAGGAGGTCCGTTTTCTTTGTTATGCGGTACGCCAGGCCTCATTTCCATCGCTTGTTCCGTCCAAGCCCTCCCGATGAACACAACCACGCATTCCGTTCCAACCCAGCCGATTGGCTCCCCATGAACACGACGACGATGCTGTTTCTCTGTTCCGACCCAGCCATGTACGTATGCACGAGTAGGTGTTTGAGACCCTGCCCGTATGTACGTATGTGGCCATATTTTCTTTCTTGCACCCTCGCCGCTATACGTACGTGTACATGCTACATGCGCGCCTCTACTATGACACGTGTGCGCCTCTACATCGACCAGTATATATGTACATACACGTTATCGAACAGAATGACAACGCTACGTACGCTTCGACCAGGTGGGTCCCGACTGTCAGGCACTTCCTTTCCTGCGAAGATGTAGCTGGTGGGTCCGAGCAGTCAGGGGGGCGAATCATTTTGTTTTTTTGCCCGGACGCACCTCCTTGCGTGCGAAGATGTAGCTGGTGGGTCCCAGCAGTCAGGGGGGAAACGTTTTTTTTGCGAAATACTAGTGGCCCGTCCGGTGGGTCCCTGCTGTCAGGTGGAGGAATAATTATTTTGCGCGTAATAAGGAGGCACTTCCTTGCGGCCGCCGTGGACCCAAATTGACCTCTCCACGCGACAAGACTCTTCCGATGGAAGTCATTCGTTGACCACATTGACCACGCCGCACCGAGAGCACCACGGCGGTGGACGACGGCGAGGCCTAGGAAGGGGACAACGCGGAGCCGGGGAAGACGCAGCAGTGGATGCCCACGCGAAGAGGAGTACGAGGGTGAGGCTGCCATCACCGCAGAATAACAGGGGGTGTGGGTGAGTAGAGGGATGGCCCGGCCAGCGGTGGGAGTAGTAGGGGGCGGTGAAGCCTCTGCCGCATCGCAGCCAGCCACGGGAGGCAGGAGCACGAGGCACGGCCGGCGCTGGTTTGGGCTGCTGGAGCAAGAAGACCAGAGGTTGAAGAAGCACTACGGCCGTTGGATGGACATCGTACGGTCACTAGATCTAGAATCGTGCATTTTGACTAAGTTGACAAAGCCCTCCGTCCCCGTCAACTTAGTAGGCCCACAAGTCACCGCCACTATACGGGTCCCAGCTAACAAAGCGGAGTATTCATTTTTGTGCGTAATAAGGAGGCACTTCCTTGTGTGCGAAGATATAGTCAGTGGGTCCGAGCCGTCGGCCAGTGGTAACATTTTTTCGTGAAATACAGAGGCCCTTCGGTGGGTCCTCGATGTCGTGGAGGAATCATTATTTTGCGCGTAATAAGGGGTCATTTCCTTGCGTGCGGCCGTGGACCCGGTATCGGCCTCTCCACGCATGATCCACTTCAGATGCATGTCGGTCATTGACCACGCCACACGAAGCACCGAGGCGGTGGACGACGGTGAGGCCTAGGAAAGGAACGACACGGAGGCAGGGAAGACTCGGCAGTTGTTTCCCACGTGGAGGGGAGCACGACTGTATGAGGGTTTACTGGTTCGTCTGCCGTCGCCGGAGAATAACAGCAGGTGTGGGTGAGTAGAGGGATGGCTTGGCAGCGATGGGAGTACGGTGGGGCGGTGAGGCTCACAAGCGGCAGAGCCGGCAAGGGAGAGAGAGAGAGCAGTCCGTCGGCGCTTGTTTGAGCGGCCGAGCAGAAGAGCAGAGATTGAAGAAGACGACGGCCGTTGGATGGCCATCCAACGATCCTTTGCCAGCGCCAACCTTGTTTTAGAAAAGCCTCAAATATGTGGAAAACAGCATACAACCCATCTGTCATTATTTCTAATAATTTACAGCCCATTTGCTAATTCAAGGTTTTTTTGGAGCCCATATTCTTTTTGTTAGCATTACAGCCGTACTGTGGCCACGTTTAAAAAATTATACGAAATTTTGCATATTTCGGTGCGGTCCGAACTGTTTTTAATCCCGAAATTTCGACTCACATTCAAACTGATTTTAAAAATAAATGTATATCAATATAAAATCCAACAAATTCTCCACGCATAAAAATTAATGTAATTTAAATTCTCGAAATAAAAAAAATATATTTGAAACTAATTGCCGGTTTGATGCGTTTTAAAAATGTACAACCCATTTCTCATTATTGATGGGCAATTTTCTCGGCCAGCCGAATGAAAGCTCTCCTCGTCTTGAAAGATTTGCAGCCTAACAGGCCTGGCAAAGCGACTTACTTGGCAAATCACAAAAAAACTGGGATGTGGCCGTGAACCCAGCTGTCAGCCTCTCCATGTACAGTACTCTTCAGATGGAAGTCGTTCCTTGACCACGTTGACCACGCCGCGCGAAGAGCACCACGGCGGTGGACGACGGCGAGGCCTAGGAAGGGGATGACGCGGAGCCGGGGAAGACGCGACAGTGGAAGCCCGCGCGGAGAGGAGTACGAGGGTTCACTGGTTCGGCTACGGTGTGAGGCTGCCGTCGCCGCAGGGCCTGGCCAGTAGTGGGAATAGTAGGGGGCGGTGAGGCCTCCGCGGCAGCACAGCCGGCCACGGGAGGCAGGAGCATGAGGCACGACTGGCGCTGGTTTGGGCAGCTGGAGCAAGAAGACCAGAGGTTGAAGAAGCACTACGGCCGCTGGATGGACATCGACGGTCTTTGGAGCTAGAATCGTTCATATTGACTAAGTTGACAAAGCCCTTCGTCCCCGTCAACTTAGTAGGCCCATTAAGTCAGCCTCCCACCAAGGTGGGTCCCGCCAGCGTGGGGAGTATTCATTTTTTGTGCGTAATAAGGAGGCACTTCCGGTGGGTCCGAGCCGACATCGGGGGCTTTTTTCACGAAATCGGTGGCCCGTCGGTGGGTCCCAGCAATGGGCAAACGTTTTTCGAAAAATCGTGGCCCATCCGGTGGGTCCTCGCTGTCGCTTGGAGGAATCATTATTTTCGTGTAATAAGGAGGCACTTACTTGTCGCGGCCGTGGACCCACCGAGACTCTCCACGTCAAAGATACTTCGATGGAAGTCGTTCCTTGACCACATCGACCTCGCCGCCCGCTGCATGCATGCGCCCATGGGCGTGGTGCGTCCCCATGTCGACCTCTCACGTGACAATCATATTTCGATGACTCTCGGTTGTCGACCACGTTGAAAACACCGCGCGAAGCGCACCAGATGGAACGACCGGGAGATGGGGAAGACAGGCGGTGGAGTCGCAGATGGAGAGGAGGGAAACTTCATCGTTGGTCTCTTGGCAAGACGATCGTGGTGCCGCCTACGAGAGACAGGAGCAAGAACAGAGGTTGAAGAAGGAGCACGACTGTTGGATTAACATCCAACGGTCCAACTGCTAGAATCATTTGTTGATTAAGTTGACAAAGCCGTGCGTACATCGCCCGCTTAGCAGCCCACAAGTCGGGCCACCAAATCTGACGGGTCCCAACTGTCAACGGGATGAATATTTTTTTTTGCAAAGCAAGGAGGCACTTCCTCCCGTGCAAAGATACAGCCGATGGGTCCCAGCTGTCAGGTGGAGGAAACATTTTTTTAGCTTAATAAGGAGGAACTTTCCTTGCGTGCGACCATGGACCTCGTGGGTCCCAGCCGTTAGGCTTCCCACATCTGATTCTCTTCCGATGACTCGTTTGTCGACCACGCCAAGACCGAACACGGTGAGGCGGTGGACGACGGCGAGGCCCGGACGGAACGACTCGGAGATGGGAAAACACGGCAGTCGAGTCGCAGATTGAGAGGAGGAGAAGGGTTATAACTGGTTCTATTGCAATTCATATCAAACTCAGTTCACAGACACGCTCATATTCATAGCCAACATTCACTATCAACAACTCAAAAGATTCATATATACACAAGCTCAAAGATATCTATGCATCCAAATGATTGATAGATCACATGACAATATTCATACATAATTCACAAAAGATTCAAATATACACATGTTCAGTATGTTTATGCATCCAAATGATTGAGATCACGGCCAATATGATCCATGGACGAACTTTAATTACCTAGGGTACAGACTAGTAAATGGTGTTCAATCGGAGGTACTTCTTGCTAAAATTAGTTCTTGTACGAGTAAACTTTCGAGTACATAAGAGGCAACACAGACAATTTGAACTTTGCTTGTAGGTTTATCCTCAAATTGTGGCCTCGTGCCGGGGGAGGTTTGAGCAACTTGGCCACTACTTTCATCCAACTAGTTTACTGGCTCATCTTGGTCCTGTATCTCGCCAAAATTCTACATTGCAGGCGAGAAAGGAGGCGGTTGAGAAAATGAACCACCCAAATTTTTTGTGCAGTTCAGCTGAAATGGAGCATCCTTGGCGTGCAGACTGATTAAGTGCCAGATGAATATACACGTCAACCAACTTGTCTAGAATCTTTAGACTCCATGCCATATAGTTCGCTACCATATGTGCTGATAACCAAAAGGCACAAGTTGGGACCAAAGATCGGATCTGTTTTTCCGGCTATGCACCAAGCAATATTTTTGGCGTTCACTCTCCTAATACTTGGAGTTTGACAATTGGTTGACGCCGGTTGATACTCGAATGAATATAGGCACTTCTTGTCAACATCGATGCTTGTATGAGTGAACTTTGGAGTACATAGCAGCAGCATGAGTGCCTGTCCATCTGATCGTTTTGTGCAGTTCTACTGAAATCACCCAATGTAATGATTTGCCTGCGAGTTCAGGCTCCAAATTACTCCTTTATGAAATTGGCAAACAGTAGCACAATACCAAATTACCAATACATATGACAGGCACAATAATCAGGATAAAGACTAGTACCAACTGTGTGAGGTAGCATATCAATTACTATTTCCTTTGACCTGAAGCCGAGATAAATAGCGATCGGGCAAACAAAGGAAGAAAGCAAGCGGAGATTAGCGAACGAGCGTGAAAGGACGGAAGTTGTCGAGGCAATGAAGCACCCAAAGTTTTTGTGCAGTTCCACCAAAATCGAGCTTCCTTGTTGGCACATATATTGAGAGAGTGAGATTACTGTAATAGTGGGACTAGTTGATGAAACATACACTAACAAATAGACGCACCCTCATTATATTAATGGGTAAAGTTAGCAACATAGTATTCTTGCTTAAAGAGAGGTATTAGTTTATTTAATTAGTGCCAATTAGCTCAAGTCAACACTCAAAGCATTGCCATTTATCATAGGTTGCAAAACTTAAAAGTGCAAAGATAAAGGAGTTTCTCATGACAGTAGCACGATACAAATAGAGGTGACAGCAAACTAATATGGATGAAGCCTTAGGCCCGTACCAACCTGAGAAAAAAGCTTATTCATGTAGTCCCATAAGAGATGATAAAGCACTCACTGGAATCACACAATAGTATATATTTTTGTGCACTTAAAATGTATGATTGAAATCACTCTTGTTTACCAGTGCTGAGATTATATCGAAAGATTATCAAGAAATTCCAGCAGAGTTAAAGCACTGGCTGGGATACAGTTCATTGTATTGTCTTGTGTAGTTCCACTAAAATGTATGATTGGCACAACATGATCCCTGTTTGCACAAGTAGGAACAAGGTGAAACCTTCATTAGCTTAGTGAGAAAGGATAGGAAGACATTAGCATATTACTCAAACAGTAGCATCAAATTCATGATGGACAATACACAAAACATTGCCTCATTAAACCAATGGCAATAAATTGACATGCAAAACAATAGCACTATTATGTCATGACACTAATAATATTCCCTCCCTGCTCCACCACATGATTCACCTCCATAGACAAACATTCACATGTACATGATTATGCATAGGGTCCTACTAAAGATTTGTTTAACTCCAACAGGAAAATTAGGGTCCTAATTAATTAAGTGAGACAGCAGAAGTGGAAGGGCTCCCTGGAGGATCGTCTCACATGTAAGGTAGTCGTTGCCGGAGCCCTTGAATAGCCTCGACTGAGGCCTCTGGCTTCAGCAAGATCGCCTTGGCACTATTTATTCTTCTTCTTCTTCTTCTTCCTCTTCATGCTCTGTTTCTCTTTCTCCTCACCAGTTGGTGAAACCAAGTACATGATTGGCCTTCTAATTCAGAATTGGTTTTTTCAGTGAGGGAGTACAAGTGTACTAGTAAAAAATAGCATTATTTTCTCATGCAGTCGGAAAATAGAGATGAACACATGCATTAAATATCATTCTTACCTAAAGGAAGGTTATGGCGCCAATATGAATGATGAGGATTGGAACACAGATCTCCCTTTGTGCAGTTCCACCAAAATGAACCAGCTGTTCCATTCTGACATTCTAGTTAAACAACACAAAAGTCACTTCTTTTAAGAAGAGTTTTGTGCAGTGCACCAAAAGGTCACAACAGCAACTAGGTGAATTGTATATCGCTATTTGCACAAAAAGGCATAGAGGAAACAGTCATAGTCTCAAACAATTACAGGCAAAAACATTTGGCTAAACTTTTCATAGTCTCAAACAATTACAGGCAAAAACAGTGGCATGGGTTCATTTTTACCAGGGACATTATATTAAGAACAGCTAAGGCTGCTTTCGGTTCACAGGTTTGGTGCAGGATTTTCGTAGGAACACAATTCCTATGGTATTCTTTCCCTTCCAACCGTTCGGAACACGGGAAAGGTGAATAGTGTTTCATAGGAAAGCTGGTCTGGTAGTACTGATTCCATCGGATTAGAAACATCCACGCTGCTCATTTTTTGGTGGAAGCCCGAGGCAGCGCCACGCCATGCGTTAGACAAAGTTGCTATGTTTGTGTTTGCGGAATAAAAAAATCAACCTATGTGTGGTACGTGAGGTGAGGACAAGAGTAGTCACTATGCAATTTGAATAAACAAATAGTATCTCATACCGCCAAGCATGCTACTCTAAAAACAAATTTGTACATTTAAGTAGTCCATCCGAACACATTCTCTTGAGAGTTTCCTCCGGTTCGCTGTTCCATAGTTTTATACCTACATTCCTTTCCTATTCCTCTATTTTCATCAAGACCTATGTTTTCTTCCCCTTTATTTCGACCAGAGCCTAAATATTTGGTATAAGGGCATGGGACAGTGGGTGCACCAGTGTCGGTGTACTAAGGTAGGGGTACCTCAGTACCCCAACTTGTGCACGGGCAGCCCCAGCTCCCCGCAGCTAGATCCATCAAATGCCTGCCGGAGACCATCTCCGCTCCACACCAAGCCGCTCAAGAACAAAATATATAAGATAGAAACTCAAGACCCGGCAAGAGGAGCTTGCCGGAAGGCCATTCCGTGCTCAAGACTACATTACTCCTGCAGATCCCCGCGAGAGGAGCTCGTCGGGAGGACGAAGATCACATCACAGAAGACACGCCTCGGGCGCCCTTCCGGGCGAGGACCCGGGAGCGGCAAGTCACAGAGCTCGGCAAGCCCGGGCCCGCAAGATCAAGGCCCGGCAAGGTGCTTGCCGGGAGAGCCATGCTCGTGCCGCACTCCAGCTCATCGCCCCGCGTCGCCTCCAGCCTTCTCCGAGACGCGTGGCGGGTGGTCAGGCCGCATGAGGAATGCGGTGGCACTCCACGGTGGTGGCTTCGCCGTGGCGAAAAGAAGACGCAATGGCGGAGCTTTTGGGCGACGGCGACGGGCATTTAATGCCCTTGTCCCCCTCTGTCAAAAGTAGGTAGAAAGCACCGTGGCTGACCGTTCCCAGACTGCTCCAACTACCACCTCTTTTACGTTTCTACCCTCTACCTCACGCTGACACTGTCGGTGACCCTTGCCCTATAAAAGGAGGCCCATGCACAACGAGGGGGTTCCGCGACTAGCTACTCTCGCGGGTTTCAAACACCACTCCACCGCTTGCTCGCATTCGGAGCAAGACCAAATACAACACAATGCAGCAAGAGGGTTTTACGCGACCATCGCGTCCAAGCCGGGTAAAAATCCACGCTGCATCGCCTCGATCCGCTCTCCGCAGCCTCCGCCCCGTGCATCAACACACGAAGGCCCCCGCCCCATAGGTGCCGCGCCACCCATCGGCATGACATCTCTCGCGCGCCGGTAGGGGCGTCGAGGTTGTGCGAACCTGATCCGGCGTTCGCGCGCCAGCACTCTTCATCAACCTCTCCAGCTTCGTCAGCGGCTTCATCGACAACTGCGTCATGGCCCCGAAGACGAGAGCTTCGAGGGTCGCAGACCCATCTCCGTCTTCCCCGCCGCCACCGGAGCCAACGGCGGGCGGAGGAGACGCCGGTGGAAGGGTGGACACCGGCGAGGGCGCTCGCGGTGCCACCAGATCCAGGGACAGGACGGAGGACCGCGCCTCGGCCTCCGAGATCGCGCCCACCCAAAGCATATAGCGGCCCAGGGCGCCATACCGCGAGAAGGTGGTATCCGCCGGTGGGCAAGAGCAACGAGGGGTTCGCGGGACGCCCGGACGGCTGTCCATGCATGAGTAAAGCGAAGAGGTCGAGGCAGATTCTACTCCCCTAACATTGTTAGGGACCCGAGTGTATCCGCCCCTCGCACCGCCGCTCCCGCCTCCTCGGCCCGCAAGCGCCTATCCTCGAGCGTTACGATGTCGTCAAAAGACGCGCTTATCGAGCTCTAAGTCCGCAAGGACGGCTCGTGCTCCATCCGACAAGCGTACCTCCTGAGCGCTTGATAAGCCGGTGAGGACAGCTTTGGTGTTCGCCCGGCAAGCGTGCCTCCCGGGCGCCGCCGCCGCCATGGACACACCATTGAGCTCCACCAGCGAGCGCAAAGAAAAAGAAAAGCTAAGTCGCCGAGCCTTCGTGCGAGCACTCTTTTAATTTCATACTTTATATGTTATACCCCTCGTGCATTCGCCCTTTATACGCGAAGCTTTGCGCGCGGAGGAGCTCTGCTTGTGGATGGTCACACCCTTACTTCGCTTCAACACGCCAACGAAGTTAAGAGTGAACGCGACCAGCCAAGGCCTCGTTTCGCTTCGAGCCTGCTCAAGCAAGTTAAGTGCGTCGCGGCGGACACGACAAGGTTGCTTGCCGAGGCGACACCAGCCAAGCGAAGCTGCCGACGCCCGCACTCAGCAAGCGTGTTGAGCACCGCAAGTTACCTAGAAGCGAGGTGAAAGCACACAAAGGGTGTAGGGCAGAGGGTATAACGTGGCGAGACATGCCGTGAACGTCGTCCGTATGGGAGACTTGGGGCAAGAGGAGCCAAGTCGCGGGCCCGATTATGCATGCTTGTTTTGTTTCGAGTCCGCTCAACAAACACAAGTGTGCTGCAGCACCCTTATCTTGCTTCCGAGCCACGCTCAGCAAGTTAAGTGTCGCAACTGGCCCGGCAAGGTTGCTTGCCGGAAGCGACACCACCAGCGGGCTGTCCCGCGGCAAGCGTGTTTCCCCCGGCAAGCTCCCCAAGAGCGTAGAGTACAAACATACGAAGGACAAAGCCCGGCATCGCATTGCTTAGCCAAGATTTATATACACATGCACATACATGTGCGTTGAGCAATTGCATATCTACCCCAGCTATTTTCATGGCTAAAATTGCAGCAACAAGAAGGAACCAAAAGATCGCACCCGCGCCTGGGGCCCGGCGAGCCAAGGTCGCCGGGGGCTGCGGATGCCAAGGTTCTTCTTCGGCGAGCCAGCCTCGCTGGGGGCTGCGAGCATCGAGATTCGTCTCCGGCAAGCTAGTGTCGCCGGGGGCTGCGATTTCAGATAAGTTTTTCATCCCTCATCATGCATCCTCTCATGGACCGGGAGATGCGGGACTGCGTCTTTGAACGATCGTGTCTTGTAAAAACCGTGCGTGGAGGAACCGAAGTCGTGACCCGATTGCGTGCTTGGTTTGTTTCCGAGTCCGCCAACAAACCCAAGTGTGCCGCTGCACCTCTATCTTGCTTCCGAGCTGCTTTCAAGAAGATAGGCGTCAGAATCGCCCGACAAGGTTGCTTGCCGGGAGTGACACCACCGGCTGGGCTGTCCCATGGTCGCTAAGCGTGTTCGCCCAAGCAAGCTCCCCGATAGCGTAAGAACACACAAGGCACGCGGTCAAGTAAAAGACTCGTCCGCAAGCATTCCCTCTTTTCATTAAAAACATCCAATTTAGTACAAGTCCATAGAGGATGAAAAACATGAAGGAGAGGATTACAAGTTCTTAAATGCAGCTAAATGCCCGAGGGCTTACAATTTGAAAAGATAAGGTGCCGTGATCCCTCTCCTGTTTCTCTGCTCAGAGTTCGGGAGGTAGGTCAGGAGCCCGGCAAGATAAGCTTGCCGGGAGAGGAGACCCCGCAAGAGGAGCTTGTCGGGAAGGGCGAAAGGAGCGCCTAGGAGAGCGTGGCGGTGACGCCGCCGTGTCGCAGGAGCTGCGCAAGGTGACGGGCATGGGGAACGCATGCCCGGGAGCCAGCGACAAGTCCCTGAAGGCCACGGAGAGCCACGGGCGCCAGAAGACCCCAAGAGAACACCCCGGGGGCCGGCCAGGAGCTTGGCGGAGACGAAGGCGTCGGAGGCAGAGCTTGAAGACGGGGTAGTGGGACGCCAAGACGCTCTTGAGGGCTACTCGCTCTCGTCTGCGACGTGAACGGCATTGCCGCCACTCCCCTCTTCCTCTTCTCGCTGCCTCACGCCAACCGCCCAAGGAGACGGCCCCGGAGCCAGGAGGCCGCAACCCGGAAGATGGGGTTGCGGTGGCGCGAGGCAGCGGTGTCCGACGCCTAGTCGGGCCCGCCATCCCCTCGCCGCCGCTGCCGCTCTCCTCCTCGTCACTTTCGCCGAGGAGGAGCCTTCGCTATCCGAGGAGCTGTCCACACAGCAGCGCACCCGGTTCCATAGTCGCCAAGACCTTGACGGCGAGGAGGTCACCATCCAAGAACTTGAAATGGAGGGTGAACCCCGCGTCAAGCTATGGATCCGGCGAACGCCTTCCACCCTCGGTCGAAGAACATCACGCCGGGCTGGGGACACGACACTCACCCGAAAGTGCCGCTGATCCCACAGCCCTCATGCGTAGCTCCATCACGTCGGGCGGATCCGCCCCATTGCGCCCGCGAACGGGCCGCAACCGGCGACGACGAGGCGCCCGGTGGAGCTTGATGAAGAACTCCCAGGGGTCATCTCCGGTGTGGACCGCGCCGTGGTCAGGAGACGCCGGGGGAGACGGGGGAGGCTCTTCACCACGACCGCCTCTCCCTCGACCGCCTCGGCCCCGTCCTCGGCCCCGACCGCGACCACGCCCCCTCCCTCTCCCTCTCGTGGCCGGCTCCACCGCCACGGGGGCGAGATGAGGGGCGGCGCGCTGCCTAGAAGCAACCCGCGCCGCCACCGTCGAAGAGCTGGGATTCCCTCCTTCCATGGCGGCAAGAAGAACAGAAGACGAAGGCGAAGGGAGAAATGGATGAGTGTGGCCGTCATGCACCCCTTCCGCCCTATTTAAAGGGGCGAGGTGGGGACTCAACCGCCCCGCTCAACCAATCAGGAAGCGAGGAGGCCAGAGGAGCGGGGTCGACTCGCCCTCTCCGCCCCGTGACGGCTCGGTCTCCCACTCGCCGCCACCGACCCCCATGCATGGGGGCAGCGTAAAAAGCGAGCCGAGCGACAGTGAAGCGACCCGCTCTGCGCCACGATCACGGGTGGGTGCCTTAAAGGCTGCATGCGCCGCCCACATCTCCACGACGCCGCAATCGACGCTGCTTGTTGCTATGTGGAGGAGAGACGATGATGCAAGAAGAGATTCGACGGGCCGTGGGCTTCAGCGCGCCTGCAGACTGCCTTGGGCCTGGCCCAACAGCGCTCGGCACGTGTATGGCCCAGCCCGGGGCTCTGTCGGTGTACTAAGGTAGGGGTACCTCAAGACCCCAACTTGTGCACGGCAGCCCCAGCTCCCAGCAGCTAGATCCATCAAATGCCTGCCGGAGACCATCTCCGCCCACACCAAGCCGCTCAAGAACAAAATATATAAGATAGAAACTCAAGACCCGGCAAGAGGAGCTTGCCGGAAGGCCATTCTGTGCTCAAGACTACATTACTCCTGCAGATCCCGGCGAGAGGAGCTCGTCGGGAGGACCAAGATCACATCACAGAAGACACGCCGCCTCGGCGCCCAGGCCCGGCGAGGACCCGGGAGCGGCAAGTCACAGAGCCCGACAAGCCCGGGCCGGCAAGATCAAGGCCCGGCAAGGTGCTTGCCGGGAGAGCCATGCTACCTGCCCGCACTCCGGCTCATACGCCACGCGTCGCCTCCGGCCTTTTCTCCAGAGACGCGTGGCGGGTGGTCAGGCTGCATGAGGAATGCGGTGGCACTCCACGGTGGTGGCCGCCGCCGTGGCGTAAAGAAGACGAATGGCGGAGCTTTTGGGCGACGGCGACGGGCATTTAATGCCCTTGTCCCCTCTGTCAAAAGTAGGTAGAAAGCATTTGAGCTGACTTTGTTCCCGCGACTGCTCCAACTACCACCTCTTTTACGTTTTACCCCTCTACCTCACGCTGACACCGTCGGTGACCCTTGCCCTATAAAAGGAGGCCCATGCACAACGAGGGGGTTCCGCGACTAGCTACTCGCGAGGGTTTCAAACACCACTCCACCGCTTGCTCGCATTCGGGAGCAAGACCAAATACAACACAATGCAGCAAAGAGGGTTTACGCGACCATCGCGTCCGGCCGGGTAAAAATCCCACGTGCATCGCCTCGATCTGCTCTCCGCGCAGCCTCCGCCCCCGTACCGAACACACGAAGGGCCCCCCCGGCCCCATAGGTGCCGCGCCACCCATCGGCCGCGACAACCAGCAGTACAGCACCATGTACGTAAACAGGGGCATAAAGTGGTGATTCATAGTTTGTTGCCCCGAGAAACAAACATCCAAGAAACATATCTGGGTTGGTCCCATTTTTGTTCACTCTAGCCACCTACTCCTATGTGTGGATAGCAAATCTAGTCCTGGTCATACCACTGTGTACAGCGTTACCCCTATATTTCCCTTTTCGACCAAGAGACCGGTTGGATGACCAGATTGTACTACTTTCATCCCCTTTCCTTCCTGTTTGTACCAAGTCCGATGTACATACTAAATTCCCCCACCCCAACTTTATTTCAATGACAAGTATTTTCGGACGGAGGGAGTACAAGATTCGACTCCATGAAGTAGCTTTACCTCTAACAACAGAAAAAAAGGTGACGTTGGACCATCCGATCGAGAGGGGCTGAGAGGTAGAAAACGATGCACATGCAGCGATGTAGCGAGCTGGGGAAGTAGAGCTAAGGCGGTTTCGAACGAAGATATACCTGAAGGTCGTCGAGATGTGGATAGGTGGGCGGCGGGAGGCCGGATCCGCCCACGGGCAACGACGAAGGGATCGGAGGACCTCCCGCGCCGACGCTCGGCCAGAGATAACGGTGCGACCGGCAGTGGGTCTCCTCCCTCGCTATCGACGACGGCCTAAACGCTGCCCCTCCTCCCCTTCACCGGCGGAGGGGGATACGTCCGGATCTGTAACCAGCGGTGAGGATAGAAAGCCAGTGTTTTTTGAAGGGAGAAAGACAGTGTTACTACCCCTATCTTGTTTACACAACAAAAAAATACACTTCCGTGATGATACGTGTTTGTCACAGTAGGTCACGTTTTTTGTCATGCATGTACATCCATGACAAATTTATGACAGAATCAAGATAGTCATACCGTCTTTGTCGAGAAGTGTTCCATGGCATTACCAAAATTATCATCATGGAAGTGTCCACTTCCATGACGATAAATCACGTGTCACAGAAGTGCTTTCATCAAGGGTGACCGACACGTGGCATCCACCGTAACGGAATGCCGTTAAGCTATCGGGTCAGGTTTTGGATCCGATAACCCGTTAACAGCCCCGACCAATGGGGATTTTCCACGTGTAAAATCATCATTGGCTGGAGGAAACACGTGTCGGCTCACCGCTGGGACAGATGTCATCCACTCATTGGACGTAGGCGCCTATGATACGCCGACAGTGGCACGCCCAATAGAGGCCCATTCTCGTGAAAAGGCCGGCCCATTTGACTTGGTCAAAAGGTGGCGGGCCGGCCCATGTAAAGCCTGTTAACGGCCTATTCGCATATAGCCCATTTACAGCCCGCTAACCCAAGGCCCATTACGCCCTATCCGAATTAGGCCCAATAGCGTCATCTGGGCCACCCAATATGATTCCAGCCCAAATTGCCACACTTCGCCCATGTATGGCCCATGACATCTTTCGGCCCATATGAGGCCCTATGTAACTCTTGGCCTATTAACGGCCCGTGGTGAAACTGGCCCGTAATGAACAGTGTATTACTTTACACCCATTAACGGCCCGTGGTGAAACTGGCCCGTAATGAATAGTGTATCACTTTATACCCATTAAGGGCCGTTATTCCGTTAATGCTTTAGCCCATGTTATCTTTCAGCCTTCTCAGAGCCCATTTATTCTTGGGCTCATTTCCAGCATTCGTTTACTTACGGCCCGTTATTGTCATTTTCTGCTTATGGGCCAAATTCAGCCCATGGTTACAGTCGGCCCATTTGTGGTCCGTTAACACGTTGGGCCGTTTTCATAGCGTCATGAAATACGGCCTATTAACGATGGCCCATTATAGTCGGCCCATGAACGGTCGATTCCAACTCTAGCCCGTTTACGGCCATAATGCGGCCTGTTATTGGCCCATGTTTGGCCAATCGATCATACTGCCCGTATAAGGCCCATTGATGATATGGCCCGTAGAAGGCCCATTGTTTCTGCGGCTCGTAGAAGGCCCATTGTTTCTACGGCCCGTGGAAGGCCCACTGTTTATATGGCCCGTAGAAGGCCCACTGTTTCTACGGCCCCTAGGTGCAGTGTTACAACAGTAAATATTAGCCCATGGTTATTGTGGCCTAGTTTTAAAAAATAGGTTATTGCAGCCACTAGCAAACCGCAGAAAAAGAACTGCACTGACTACAAGCAAACAAATAAACAAGACAACAAGGAAATAAATAAGCAAGCAACTTACACTAGGCTATCATGGCTATTACACATATTACAGCCACTGGGCATCAAAGTTCGCCACCAGTGCAAAATATAGGGAACACAACAGCATATAAACGCCGCAGCAAAACAAGTCCAGAACTGAAACCACTTTAGAAGAGCTCAAGAAACAATATCCTAGGTACCCATAATGCTGGCAAGATGCTTAGCAAGCTTATTAACTTTCTCTTGTTTGGCGCTTAAGTCCTCCAAATACCTTTGTTGCACCGTGAAGTATGGATCTAAATTCTGCAGGGACTTCCTCATTCCTTCGGCTTCCTGTCGCATAACATCTGATCGATGTCTTTCAACTTGAAGTTGAGACTCAAGAAGCCGAACTGATTCAGGCAACGAGTTCGAAGAGCTGGTGCCAGCAGTGGTAGCAAGTAACTCGAACACTACATCAGGACTTTGGGGTTGTCTCAGTGTCCTCAATATAGTTTTTATCAGCTTTCTTGGAGACCAACAGGGATGTCTCACTATCTTGAACCTTATCTGCATTACTTCCTTTACCATTGCATAACAGGGTACTCTTCTCCAATATTTTATCCGCGTTCTAAAAGGGAAACAAACAAACACATCTCAGGTTTACAATGTAGTATATGAAACTCATTTTGGTAAACCAGTTCAGTAGTAAGGTGGACAGGATAACAACATGAAACAAACATATATCTATGTAGTATGGTCACTATATGGTCTATATCATTCTAGTTTATGTTGCCAAATCAAGATAGATACAGATTCAATCATATCTATTTAAGACAAAGCAAAGATAGACAGAATATAAGTGTGGGAAACTACACAGCAATAACAACACTTGTAATGTGCATGGCATGAGAACATAACTGTTTATTCAATTGAAACTGAAATCAACATAGAGCAAGTTACAACACAAATAGCCAAACACGTTGAAGAAACAGGTTTAAAACATACCATTGCGCCATTGAGTTTCAATTGCATCCTTCAAATTTGAAATTGGTTGGTATCAAGAATACAATGATGCAAGAGCAAAGTAGTATGAACCATAGCTACGGAACCTGACCTGAGAACAATTCTTCTTCTGCTTTAAGCGTTGACTTCGGGTTCGGAGTGGTGGTCCTCGTGATTTGGGCACTGCAGTTGCCTTACTAACTGCTCGTGTTTGGGTGCTCTGTGGTGGAGACGGTGCTGTGTCAACAGGAACTAGGTGTCTATCTGCTGGGGTTGGGGTTAGAAGGGGTGTAGCTGGTTCTCTGTCCAACTGGGTAGGGGTACAATCTGCATGAGTGTGGGTTATGTGTGGTGGGGCTGATTCTTGGGCAAGTACAACCATGGTTCTATCTGCATCGATGTGTAGCATGATCTTTCTCAAGACCGTGTTTTACTCCCACAGATACTGCCATCACTCCCTCCAATTGAAATGGCTGATAAACAAGAAAAGTAATTGAATGTACAGACATTGTAAGATAGACAGGTGCAATGGATAGTAGGGAAGAAAATAGGGCATGAAATAATTCACATTTATGTTGTCTAAGCAAACAGAATAGCAGGACATAATTTCACATATATGATGGCTAATTAAACAGGATAGCATGACACAATTTCACATGTATGATGGCTAACTAAACAGGATAGAATGACATACTTCAAAATATGATGACTATGTAAACATGATGACATGATATAACTATATGTGTCTATTAAAGTTTTTGGCATGCCATAAATCACAAACATGTCGTCGATGGAAACATGATCGCATGATATAATTCACGGATAGAATGACATAATTTAAAATATGATGACTATGTAAACAGATGAGATGATATAACTATATTATGTCTTTAGAAAATGGGTTGGCATCCCATAATTCAGATACATCTTTGTCTATGTAAACATCATGGCATGACATAATTCAAATATATGATTTATATACTAAGGAAGTGAGCAGAGGGCAATTGCATATATGATGTGTCAACTAAGGAGATGGCATTCAATATTGTGTATATGATGTAAAAAATAAGCATTGCAATACAACATATGCATTATATGAGTAATATAACCCCGCCAAGTTTGAGCATACACCTCGGGGATAATAGGACTGGTCATCGCCTCTAAATCCTCCTCTCAAGAGCTATCTCAGAATCAGCAAGATATCTACTTCAAAGAGTAGCATTGTCTGCTATGAAGACCTTGTTTTCACTCAGATTTCTCCATCACCAATTCAAATGGCTGATGCACAGGAAGAGCAGTTGAATATACAAACATTGTCGACAAAAGCAATGAGAAATACAAAAAAGGACGGCATGATATAATTCACATATATGACGCTTGCCTAAACAAAGCATGGCATTGCATAATTCACATACATAATGCCTTGCAACAAGATAACATTGCATAATTCACATATATAATGTCTTGCAACAAGATGGCATTGCATAATTCACATATATGGTAATTAGACACTAAACAGTGGCATTCACACAAAGCATGTCTAAACTAAGCAAATGACATAGCAATGCAAGATACCATACGCACGATATGAGTAACATAACCTCGCCAAGTTAGGGCATGCACCTCGTGGGGAAATATGATGGTCATCTATCTCGAATCCTCCTCTAAGGAGCTATCGGTAACCAAAGAAGACATGCGCTTCGTCGATAGCATTGTGCGCTCAAGACCTTGTTTCCACTCCAGATTTTTCCATGACCGTGCCGAATGGCTGATGCACACGAAGAGTAATTGAATGTACTAAAATTGTTGACAAATTTAACACATAATAAAAAATGATGGCATGATATAATTCACATATAAGATGGTGGCTAACCAGGTGGCATTGCAAAATTCACATATATGATGCCTGGCTAGACAAGATGGCATTGCATGATTCACATATACGATAAAGAAACAAAACAGATGGCATTGACACAAAGCATGTCTAAACTAAGCAGATGACATCTTTAATGTATACAATAAGCAATGCAAGGCACCATATGCATGATATTACCAACATCAGCATGCCAAGTTAGAGCGAAGACCTCATGGGGTAAATAGGAGTGGTCTTCTCCTTCTAAATCCCCCTCAGAACAGTTATCTTCCTCTTGATTACGATCCGAAATGGGTGGAGGGGGGGCTGCCTTTGCGCCCACCATGGAATGACATTTGCATGAAATTTTATTGCCACGCAAGGCTTGTCTCTTTTGCTCTACATGATAAGTTCCATTGTGTACAATAACTGGCATGCATAGGAATAAAACATAGTGAGATTATGTAAGGAGTGCATGCACAAATCCAGAGTGATGGTAGCAAACTGTGGATAGACCCAAAACCAATGATAGCAAAGTGATAATAGCTTTAGTTAAAAATACAGATAATGGCTCCTTTAATGTTTGTTTGCACCCAACATGAAACTCATAGTAGACACCGGAGATTAACCAGATAGTAGACAGATAGTACCGATTGCTTCCCCAATATGTACCCCACAACCATTTAAAACTCAAGTTTCAAAGATTAGTTTGGACCCGACTCGAGTCTAATAGGTGAACACGATGATAATGTAGCATGTCATCATATTAAGCGACGCATAACGAAGCGACATGAAAGAGTGTGACCTCTCTTGCGGACCCGTAGTCCTCAAGGTCATCTCGCTCGATTGATGATGTAATGCAGTTGTCGTGGCTGCGGCGGTGGGGAAGAAGATCCGAGGCGGCGAAAGACAGTCTGGAGAGCGGATCCTCGCTGTGGTGAACCCTTCCGTCGTTGGAGCAAATGAGCTGGGTGGAACACTGGCACAGCAGAGCAGGACAAACCACACAAGGTTTCTTTGACACATATCTGTAATGTAAGTAATTGAGTAAGGGCTTGTTTGAATTTGAGGATTCTAACAATGCAGGATAGGAAATAGACAGAATAGGATAGGAATGCACGTGCAAAATAGAGAATTTAAAAACACAGGATTTCTGCCAATCTTGGTGTTTGATTCACAACAATTGGAAGATCACAGGATGCAAAAAAGCATGGTGAGATTAAGTCAAACCACAAGAAAATGTACGGTTATAATGCTATTATGCTACTATCTCTTAGTCTTGTGCTTGATGAATAGGAATATGAAAAGGAGGAGAAGTGGAAATTAGAATTCCTACGATTTTTCTTTCAAGGAGACACTAAAGGAACAAATCCTACAGTTTTCCTTTGCTCCATTCCTTTGCACCAATTTCATGAAAAGTAGTACCATAGGAAACTTTCCAATTCCTATGTTTTCATTCACTTTTCCTTTCAAGCACTGGCGATTCTAGTAGGCAGGCTTGAGCAAGGAAAATCTTACACTAAAAAATGTTTTTGTGCTACTTCTATTACTTTGGACCCTGTGCCACGCCATACTAGCTCAACTCCTGTGCCCATCGACAAATGCACAGCTCAAACGCACGCAGAGATAAATAATGATGGCGTTCAAGAGAGTCCATCACGGATAGCTAAGTTGCTCGGTACCTCACCGCTTGTCATATAGTAGGATAAAATAATCGTATTTCCGTTACTAAAGTGCTCAATGGACAATATATATAACATGTAGAGTAAAAAGAGATCCAACAAGTGTACAACCTCTTTGGCAAAGCCATGTCGATCTCAGCGTGATTGGGTTGGCGGTGAGGATGCTCCGCCGACTTCTTTGTCGGAGGAGGGAAGAAGATCTTAGGCGTCTGGAGATGGAGCCCGAGGTATTGCTCCACTGTGATGGAGGGTTTCGTCGTTGGAGCAGCTCCGGTGAGTTGTACGACGCAAGGCTGAAGCAGGACAAGAGAGACAACGAACAACGTTAACCTAAGTGGAATTCTAATAGCATCTCCAATACATGACATAAAATACATAACCACAAAGTGCTAGATGTGAAATACATCAGCCGCTCATCTCTGAACTTAACTGTCGAAACTGAACTTAATCGTCCAAACTGAACTTAATCGTCAAATCGAACCTAATCGTCCAAACTGAATTTTGCCGTCAAAACTGAATTTTGTTGTCAAACCGAACGCACTAGCAAGGTGAGGCTACACGTCGGTCGATCGACTTTTTTCATCTCTGGTCATCGATTTTGCAGCCGTTGGATACGAAATCAAGGGCTGCGGTTCATCTTCAACCTCCACCCCTCGAGCCGCCACCACCACCCGCCAAACAAAGAGCCCCGCCGCCCATGCCGGTGGTGCGCGCCCCACCCGCCTCAAAACACTCCCCACCGCCGGTCGCTGCCGCCCTGCCATCCTCTAGGCCCCTCGTGCCGAGCTTTTCTCCGCGATCCCCACGCCATCGCTTCGCCAACGCCGCCACCGCCGGCGACCACCGCCCCCATCCTGAACCCTAAGATAGATAGTGGGGTACCTCTCCGGCGAGTCCCCCTCCCTGTGCGGCTGGTTCTTCCTTCACCCCGGCGAGCCCACCCCTTGGAAATCGACTAACCCAAAAGTCAATTCAGTCGACTGAAGTGTAGCCAAATCGGAGCAGCATCGCAAGCAAGAGCAAGAGCGAGAGCAGCAGCGCGAGCAAGAGCAATAACAAGCGCAGACCAGGCTGGGGACCTAGAGCAAGAGCAGAGCAGCAGCGCGAGCGAGAGCTAAAGCAGCAACAGCTCCTACTGATGTGGACGTCGCCGCCTAGGGAGCGACACCATGGAGGAAGTGGTCGGCGACGCCGCCGTGGATGGAGCCGCGCCGTGTTGGCTCGGGACCGAGCGCGGACAGCACCGTGAGATCGAATCAAGAAGAAAATGCGGCGATTAGTGTACAACCTCTTTGGTGGCGCCGATTAGGCCGCAGCTTCATCCGAGGAAACGGTGATGATGATGCTCTTCCGGTGGTGCAGGTGAATACGGCGGTGTGGGAATGGAGGTGGCGCGAAAGATGAGGGGAATGTCAGGGCAGCTCCTTGGAGGTGGAGGACGGGGTGGCTGAACCGGCGGGACGATGAGATCGACGACGGATCCTCATCTAGTACGGTGGATGAGGGACATCGAGGTGTTGATGTGGACGACGTCGTTGGGGAAGAAGCTCCGGCTGGGTGGTGGACGGAGCAGGGTGTGGGGTTTCGTCGCGGGTTTTCGCGGCCTCGGTGTACGAATGGGTGGGCAGATGGGATGGCAGTGGGGAACCATGGCTTAGGGACGCGCTTGTCCGAAATGTGGGGTAAGTTATGAAAGTACCCCCCCTCCACCGATTTGAGGCAGTTCTTTCGGTTCAGGGGTACCACGGGCATTTCGCATGTCGGGATTTCACAGGAGGTGGGAGTTTTCGCGCGCGTTGTAATTTCGGAATAGCAAGGCGCGGGTTGAGATGGAGGGAGTTGTCGGCGCACAACGAGACAAAGATATATCTTAAATATTTTGGGATAACAAGGCGCAGGTTGAAGAGGCGGGTGTTTTGCAGCACGATAGACAGAGACGCTAGCTTCAATTTTCGGCATAACAAGGCGCGACTTGAAATTTCGGAAGAACAAGCTTAACGTGTACAAAAAAAAGACAATTTGCACCTCAACACGCACAACACACACACAAACACCATTTAGACTAGAGTAAGGTACACGTTCATTGCAGAGATTTGGCAACCAAATTATGAATAAATACCACATTATAGCATGCAAGCTTTGAGTATATGCATGATGTAGATGGTCGTTTAATTCTTATAGTTCATTTCATTCAAAATCATCTAGTTTTTATAAGAAAGCTAATTTATTTTAAGATTCATGGAATTGTGCGTTGTAAGACATAAAGTAAAAACAAATAATGGCAAATCATGTAGAAAAACATTTGGGTAATTCTGATACGGAAGATTCTAGAACAAATAAGAAGTGCTTGTGTTTTGATGTTTGTGCATTATGCTTAAGTTCTACCATGGAGTCTTCTAGATTATACATGTGGCAAAATCTGGTGGAATCTAGATGATATCCAACGGCCAATAGTGCTCAAATTTGCCATCTTTGGACCATCGGATTCGCCTCATCCAACGACCATCTTTCAAAGTTAAAGTTACCCGCACACAATATAAAAATATATATAATATAATATATATATAGGGGTATAGATATAGATATGTGATGCGAAATCCGCCCATCATCTCCAATTACATGCACGGATGTGACATGGCCAAATGATGTCTGCCATCGGTATCTCAAATTCAAATCAGTCTGACCTTGTTCAATGTGTATACATTACAACATGCTCGTTTCCAAAGCACACCGCGCAGATCTCCGTTATATTCATGCATGCATGGGTTTCAAACATCAGGATCTCTTATTCAAATATTTGAATTCAACTTTACATTGATTATGACCTCACCTATTCTTTTACACCCACACAGTAGTCTTCTCTTTATAATTGTACCACTAACTTTCTCTCGTGCATGCATGCACACACACTACCAGTCGGCATTATCTATCGCACGCATGCAATCTTTTTCTTCAGGTCGGTCTCCCATGAAGGCACACACCCACACACATCCCCCTCTCACTCATACCGGGCATTCTTTATCTCTCACGAGTGCATGCGCAACGATTGATGTTCCTCTATGTATGTGTGTATATAGCTAGGTCTTTCATAGTTTTCCACACAAACCGATCAATCGATATATCCAGTGAGGTCTCACCCTCTTTCCCACGTCCACATTGATCAATCTATACCTCTCCCACGTCCACATCAATTAATCTATACCTCTCTATATAGGATTAACATAAATAGCTAATACACCCACATTAATTATATATCCAACGTCCCCCTCTCATCATCTATGCCTTCCGCTTCATCTCTCAGATGCGTGCACAATGGCGAAGACAGGGGGCAGTAAGGGCCCTTCCCCCCCTAACATCACTATATATCGAGGCTAATATGAATGTGATCATTAGACAATTGCTTCTAAAAAAGGTTTAATTTCATGAATTGACCCTCCTCGTAAAGGATTAGCAATGCTTGACCCCCTAGCTCATTTATTTTTCATGGCTCGCCATTTGCGGCAACAACAAGACGTGTTCGCCCCTCTCTCTAAATATTGATCTCGCACTTGTGCATTCCTTCATAGTCTCCTCCACTCGCCCCTCACACCATCTTCTAGCCCCCACCGGATTTTGCCACATGTACAATCTAGAGACTCCATGGTTGAACTTAAGCATAATGCACAAACCTCAAAACAATAGTGGTTCTCTTTTATTCTAGAATCTTCCGTATCATAACTGCCCAAACTTTTTTTCTAGTTGAATTGCCATTATTTGTTTTTACTTTACGCTTTACAACGCACAATTCCATGAATCATAAAATAGATTAAGGGCTTCTTTGATTCAAAGGATTCTCAAAGGAATTTTGGAGGATTCTAATCATTAGGAATTTTTCCTATCTTGGTTGTTTGATTCGTAGGATTGTAAACCATAGGAATTTTTCCATATGATCATTTGCACCAGATTTCATAGGAAACATCCCATCCACTCAAACCTCTTTGAAAGAATTCTGCATTTTTTCTATGCACAATCAAAAACTCATACAATCCTGTAGGATTCAAGACGACATTCCACTATAATCCCATGTTTTTCCTATTCACGCGTTCTTAGCTTCTTTATAAAAACTAATTTGATTTTGAATGAGATGAACTATAAGAATTAAATGAAGGGCTGCATCACGCATATATGACTAAGAGCTTACATGCTATAGTGTGGTATTTATTCATAATTTGGTTGGAAATCTGATGCGTGCAATGCACGTGTAAATTACTAGTACTTCGAGTATGTGCAAAACAGGTAAATTAGAATACCAATGTCATGCTACACAGTGTCTCTCTTACAGTTCATGAAGCCACGTGGCACATGTGGAGGCGTTGTCGCGACCTCCTTGCGTGGATTGATCACAGTGACGTGCTGCTGGTTCCAGAAGAATGTACTCGTCCTCCCTAAGCCATACTGGCGGTACATGCATGAAGCGAAGATGTGCAAGCACGCAACGCACATACTCATTCCCTCGCACGCACACGCGGGTACACGGGCGGACGCAATTTTGTACCAAGATCCACCCCATGTGATAATTTGACGCGTGTAAAGTCGTTCACTTCATTGATGGTCAATTAATACAGCGCATGCAAATTGAGTGGACGTGAGGGCGGAAGAAAGACATTATTACTCCATTGCGCGCATGCGAGTAGTTAAATCGTGGGTTGCT
The DNA here is from genome assembly GCA_021437245.1 of Aegilops speltoides. Classification (NCBI taxonomy): domain Eukaryota; kingdom Viridiplantae; phylum Streptophyta; class Magnoliopsida; order Poales; family Poaceae; genus Aegilops; species Aegilops speltoides. The sequence goes on from CM038147.1 coordinate 423,917,584, forward strand.
AGTAGTAGTTCCATTGGTCTCCTTCATATTTTGTGCCAATTTTTGATAGTAACATAATATTTATGCATTTGAGCAGTGTAGTCTACTTGAAATTTATGTTCCACTAAACTCATCGGGTGCCGTTTCGGGCCTCGAAACCAAAACCATCAATTAATCTTTACCTTGTTCCCATCACATCCGAAAGCCTGCTCACAACTACTAGTACTACGTACCAAACCTGAACATGTTCCCACTATGCAGGTATTAGTACTACTAGTGCTAGTACTTAGGTTATAAAAAGGGGAACTACCTAACCGAAAATTACTCTACCTTTCCTCCTCATAAGTGCTTCTTCTTCGTCTGTCGTTGTTATGGCCGGTGAGCGAGCTCTAGGTCGAGAACTACTCATAACAAGGGAGCGGCAACCAAGGCTGCAAAAAAATAGAGGGCTCCCCGCCACGCAGAGACCTCGAAAGATCTCTCACAGGCAGGCGATGGCTCCCAGGAGCGCCCTAGCCGCGGAGGCGAACATGCTGAGCCGGCGGAGCTGGAGTCATTATCCCTCGACGGCATGCCCGATCAGCTTAATAAGCACCTCAATAAGCAGAAGGAGTTCGTCCAAGGCTTGATGGAGTTGCTGAAGGAGAGCCTCGACGACATGCCCGCTGAGCTCAATCCGGAGGGGGAGTTGACCGCCGGCTTGGTGATGCTGCTGAAGAAGAGCATTGCCTCGGAGAAGAAGGCAACCGGCGAAATCCTGCGACTTCAGGAGGACAAGGCGAAGCTCTGCCACGAGATCGACCTATTGAAGGAGAACAACGCCGGCTGGAAGAAGCTGCATGAGAATAGTAGTTCCTCGATGAAGATGCTGCAGGCCCTCGTCATGGAACAGAAGGAGGAGTTGGCGAAGCTCCGCATCAAGCACCCGGCTGCTGACAAGGTACGTAATGCGGCCGTGGAACAGATAATGAAGGCTCGCGTCAAGAAATCCCGTGTCATGGACAGAATGAAGAAGATGGCGGAGGAGATGCGCAAGGAGATGGAGGTCGTGGAGGCGATGAAGAAGCAGTTACGACTCCACGGCGAATTAGATCATTTGGGGTGATAATCTTCCTTCTTCTTTTGCTGCTGTGTTTCATCTTTTGCTTCGAGTGTTTCGCCGCACGTGTCACGTTCTCTGCGAGGCATGAATAGAAGAATGGTTTTTGTTTTTTGAGGGAATGAATAGAACAATGCTAACAATGAGATGACTAGCAAATTAGATCATTTTTATCGCCATATGGCCTTTGGGCTGTCGAGTTTCAGGCTCCTCCGTCAAGTACTATTCCGGTGGAAAACTTGAGTATACCGCACGGTTCTTTGCTCCTCCTCGATCGATCAAAGTCGGCAAGATTTATACGAAAGCAATAAATCACAAGGCCCCGCCTTCCAGCAGTAATGAGCCGTCAAAACACAAAGGCCCTCGCCTCTTGTGGAACCGACCAAGCTAGACTGCCCCGCTCTCTAGCCTTTTAAAAAATGTATACTTTTCTACAGCAGTAGTATCGATGGATTGCGTCATGGAGCAAAACTTCAAATTAAAAAAAGGTGGTACATATAGAGAGCGCTCGACGCCAAATTATGCATATAGTACTATTAAAAGGCTAGTCACAATAATGGTGTCCAAAGACAACCCACCCTCAAATAAAACTAAGCACCCCGAATTCTTTGACAAAACTAAGCACCCTGAAATTCTTTGACCACTAAACTGCTGGCTATATGATGTTGGCCATATATATTGTACGTATATAATGTGAATAAATGAGTGGTAGTACTATACCAACTAAAAGATGAAATGTAAGAAATACTAGTATGTTCTTACTGAAGAGTTAAAGTAACAAGAAGAAACATAACATAGTTCTGCTGGGGGCTCAGCACAACACACCCCTCAAATTAAATTAAGCACACCTGAAATTAAACTTTGCAACTATTTTGGTAGACACTTTGCATTAGAACCACCATGAGCAACGACATCGCCACCTTACTCGGAGTCCTCGCCCACGCCCTCGACTTCGCCCTTGTCCCTCTTCCTCTTGGCGATACTTCTTTGCTTGAACCGCCAACTTGGCTGTTGCTCTTCATCCAACCCTTGTAGATATTGAAACAAAGGTAGCCATCCATTGCAGCATCTTGGATGTGGTCTATATCTAGTACATTCCGCTGCCATGCATGACGATGAAACGTGTATGGAGGTTTCTCCGCCATCTTGTACAAAGGATGAACCATGGCTCTGCCAGGTCGGCGTGAAGGTCTGACGAGAGGACACCACCGATTCTTTTGGAGGTCGAAGGTGTTGCCTACAACGAGGCCTATCCGATGCAGACTTCTTTGTCGTTACCAAAGTCTACAAGAACGAATTTAACTAGGTTGCTCTCGAGGAAGTCCTTAAAATCCGGCACTCAACATCGGCATGGCATATGTGGTAGACCAAGCATAAGTCGTGCACGCAAACCTGGATCACGGCGGGCTTCTTCCTCTCTTCGTCCTTTAGATCCTTCTCTTGTCCCATGACTGTGGTGTACTCAACATCTAGCCCGGCGACCCACTCATCATGTGAGTCTTCGAACATGCGTCTGAAGCGAGAAAGGCATCCCTTCACTGTCGCGGAAGAACGGGTGTAGATGACGTCGAACTCATCGCCGGTGATGGTTCTAACCTTGTACTCACCGCCGATCGGGGAGATTTGGGACGCCATGGATTTGGGAGGAGGGTTAGGATTAGTGGAATTGTCGTAATGTGAATGGACGGGACGACTAGGAGCGAACCGCCGTAGTATTAAAGGACGTGCAAGGACGAGTAGGAGCGAACTGCCAGCGTGCGAAGGACAGGGTAGTGGCTTTCCATTCTCCCATGATACGGGCTTCCGAGAGCCCTTGGATCAGAGATCGAACGGTTGCATGGTGTGATTCTAGACCTATGGGTGAATATCCTATCCTGGAGGGTTATTCTGCAAATTTTCCGCAACTTAGCATGCGACCGTTTGATCTCAGATCCAAGGGCTGCCAGCAGCCCGTATCATGGTCACACCTACCATGACTGTCGCGTCGCTCGCGCGGTCGCGCCCTTGGAGATTTAACACATTGCGTTAGGCTATCTGATGTTGGCATGTCATACATAGTCATCACTTAGTCACTCATACTACAACAAGGTTGGCTATAAGGTTGGCTATAAGTGTATTTTTTACTCCTCTCTATCTCTTTCTTCGTACTCCCTCCGTCCCATAATATAAGAACGTTTTTGACACTAGTGTAGAGCCAAAAACGTTCTTATATTATGGGACACAGGGAATACTAGTATTTATTGCATTTGCCTAGGAGTGACCTCTTCCAATGAAATGGTGTTGCTAAGTTTGCTTCATTTAATTAGCGATAGACTCAAAATTGTCTTTTCACGTAGGTACACACGCTTAGCACCGTTTCTTCCTTGGGTCATCAAACTAGTCTCTCTCTTCTTGATTAACTTGCCACATCAGACTTTATGCCTATGTAGCAAGCTTAAGCACCTGTAGGAGCAAGTAAGGTGCACGTCCGTTGCACGGAAGAGTGAAATGCATTGATCGGGGTGTTGTTTATTTTGACAAAGGATGTGGGGGTCATCTCATGTGCAACCGGGTTGATGTGTCAAGCACCAAATAACAGTGCAGAACAACAGGGGGGACTCACCCCACTCGTACCGGCCCAGTGTTAGTAATGAGCAATGAGACGTCAAATCACAATGCCGCACCTTCCCAGACGGACGAAGCAACCATTATTTCACACTTCGGTTCGACATCATCTCAAACCACGTACTAGTATTGCTTCTGCCTCAAGAGGGACACGCGCATTGCCTTGGTACATCATGACACGTGGGACCGCATGACAGGCCATGCTCCCCCGCCGATCGCTGGGTAAAATCACCTCATTTTTACTATACTTCCTCCGGATCGGTTTACTACATGGCATGCACGTCGTTCTAGGTTGAGAATTTAACTGGCTATATATATATATACATATGATGAACAGTACGCATGTATACTTTCGTACAGTAGTACTCCACTATCGATGGATTGCGCCATGGAGTAAAAATTGAAATTTTAAAAAAAGGTGGTACATATAGAGAGCGCTCGTCGCCAAATTATGCATATAGTACTATTAAAAAAGCTAGTACGTGCTTAATTGGCGTGCTAAATTCTATTAAAGAAATGCTAGTACTAGTATGTACATACTGAAGAGTAATAGTAACGAGAAGAAACATAACATAGTTCTGTTGGGGGCTCAGCACAACACACCCCCCAAATTAAACTAAGTACACCTGAAATTAAACTATGCAACTAATCCGGTAGACACTGCATTAGAAGTTTAGAACCGCCATAAGCAACGACACTGCCACCTTACTCGGAGTCCTCGTCCATGTCCTCGACTTCGTCCTTGTCCCTCTTCCTCTTGGCCGATACTTCTTTGCTTGAACCGCCAACTTGGCTGTTGCTCTTCATCCAACCCTTGTAGATATTGAAACAAAGGTAGCCATCCATTGCAGCGTACTGGATGTGGTCTATATCTAGTACATTCCGCTGCCATGCATGACAATGAAACATGTAATGAGGTTTCTCCAGTTTGCGGTACGAAGGATGAACCATGGCTCCTGCCAGGGTCAGCATTGAGGGCTGACGAGAGGGCACCAGCCCATTCTTCTGGAGGTTGAAGGTGTTGCCTACAACGAGGCCTATCCGACGCAGGACTTCTTTGTCGTTCTTAAAGTCTACAGTAATGAATTTGACTGTTTTATCCTCGAGGAAGTTCTTAAAATCCTGGCACTCAACGTCGGCATGGCATATGTGGTAGACCAAGCAAACTTTATGTACGCAAACCTGGATCACGGCGGGCTTCTTCCTCTCTTCGTCCTTTATATCCTTCTCTCGTCCCACGACTGTGGTGTACTCAACATCTAGCCCAGCGACCCACTCATCATGTGAGTTTTCGAACATGCATCTGAAGCGAGAAAGGTAACCTTTCACCGTCGTGGAAGTACAGGTGTATATGGCGTCGAACTCATCACTGGTGATGGTTCTAACCTTGTACTCACCGCTGATCAGGGAGATTTGGGGCGCCATGGATTTGGGAGGAGGGTTAGGATTAGTGGAACTGTCGTAATGTGAATGGACGGGACGACTAGGAGCGAACCGCCGTAGTATTAAAGGACGTGCTGGAAAGAGTAGGAGCGAACTGCCAACGTGCGAACGGCAGGGTAGTGGCTTTCCATTCTCCCATGATACGGGCTTCCGAGAGCCCTTGGATCTGAGATTGAACGGTTGCATGGCGTGATTCTAGACCTATGGGTGAATATCCTATCCTGGAGGGTTATTCTGCAAATTTTCAGCAACTTAGCATGCGATCGCTTGATTCAGATCCAAGGGCTGCCAAGAGTCTGTATCATGGTCGCGCTTACCACGACTGTCGCGTGCTTCATGGTCGCGCCCTTGGAGATTTAACATGGTGCGTTAGGCTATCTGATGTTGGCATGTCATACATAGTCATTACTTAGTCACTCATACTACAACAAGGTTGGCTATAAGGTTGGCTATAAGTGTTTTTTTACTCCTCTCTATCTCTTTCTTCGTACTCCCTCCGTCCCATAATATAAAGAACGTTTTTGACACTAGCTAGTGTAGTGTCAAAAATGTTCTTATATAATGGGACACATGGAGTACTAGTATTTATTGCATTTGCCAAGGAGTGACCTCTTCCAATGAAATCGTGTTGCTAAGTTTGCTTCATTTAATTAGCTATAGACTCAAAATTGTCTTTTCACCTAGGTACACGCGCTTAGCACCGTTTCTTCCTTGGGTCACCAAACTAGTCTCTCTCTTCTTGATTAAGGATGGCAATGGGTAGGGTATAGGGCGGGTAGAGCGTTACCATACCCATACCCGTGTAGTCAAAGGGTACGAAATTATACCCATACCTGTACCCACGGGTATCAAACTTTACCCGTACCCATACCCGATGGGTTTCCATACCCATTGGGTAGATCAAGCAGTACACAATTTACTCGCAATTTTACATTAATCTATAGCACATTTCACAAAAAACATTGATCTCAACTCAATAACAGATAGACGAGTACCTGCTCAACTAAAATTGACAATTGATGACAACTTTAACATAGGTTCACAAGCTCACAAACAAAATTTAACACAGGTACCCTTGTGAATTATGGGTAAGTTTCACATGTCAGTATAAACGGGTAGGGTATGGGTATATCCATGGGTAAAAGGCTATACCCGTGCCCTACCCATGACTTAACGGGTAGGGTATGGGTACTACCCATGGGTATAAAATTATGCCCATACCCTGCCCATGTGGGTACGGTATCCATGGGTACCCATACCCATGGGTAAAATTGCCATCCTTATTCTTGATTAACTTGCCACATCAGACTTTATGCCTATGTGGCAAGCTTAAGCACCTGTAGGAGCAAGTAAGTACAATAGTGCGCTTTACATGGCATTTTTGCATATGTGGAGGAAAGAGAGGCAAGGAAAAAGTGGAGAAGTGGGCTCTCATGCAAGAGCCAGCCTCTACTATTACATGGTGGAGCATTGGGAGAGGCACCTGTATGGAGGTGGCCAGGAATCGGGAGACTCACGTCGGTCGTAGCGCCACAGTTAAAATGATAATGGCAAGTCAAATCACGGGGCCCCACCTGTCCAGCAGTAACTCGCTATCAAATCACACAGCCCTACGTTTGTAGCAGCCTACTCCCTCGTCTTCTCGCGTCTCTGTCGAACCGACTAGGCGGAACTGTCCCGCCGCCTACCGGGCAGGAAAAGCCCCGCCCTCGACTTTTAAATAGTATACAATATACTAATTTTGTATCCATGGATTGCGCCCGCGCCATGGAGCAAAGCGTCTAGAAAACGGCGGTACACATGTACGGAGTATACAACACGCCCATCGCGTTCGCGTCGCACCCCAGATGGTCGGTCGGTCTGGCACACTGCTCTCCAAATGGAACGCGCGCCATATTGCGTTCGCACACACATGCGGGACGGTAATTGAGAACCGACCATAGGCACACTCCCCGGCCCCGCAAGTCGGGTGACTTAATAGAAGAGGGAGACGAGCGATAGTACTAGAGAAGTGTTGTACTATGTTGGTGCCTAGACGATCCCAGCAGAGACGTCTGGATTGGCTATCATCTACATATCGCGCAGGCTGTGTTGTACATGGCTGTAGTTGTGGTGAGAAATCTAAAAAAAGGTTTCTTGTCATCTCGCAAAATTATGTGTCATGTGCTTCGGATCACCGCGAGGGTTAAACAATGACAACCGAGTTGGGCTAGTCATTGGGGCACATGCATGAACAAGGACTACTCGGCTGCCATCTAGGTCAAGCGGCTATGTTAATTAGGACATCTATCGACGGACCCATTTTCTATGAGTTTATCTTTAATTTGAGCTTTGTTCCTCGCCTAGTTTGTCCGTCGGGATTCATGTTGTCTCCTTTGGGCGGTGAGGTTATGATTTCTTGTCATGTGGCATTTTTTCGTGTTATATGTTATAATCGCGCTTCGGATCAAAATGACGACAACTACGCCCGGCCACGTGCATGAAGACTTCTCGACAGTCATTGACGAGGTCAAGCCGGCTCCGGTAGACAAAAGAAAACTAAGTACTACTCCACTATATAGGCAGGAGCCTCCGCGCTTGCTTGCTAGTGTTGCTCTCTTCACACTGTCTCAGCCTCTCGAGATCTAAACACGACAGCAGTGGCCACACACACTCTCTCTCTCTCTGCTCACCGCTGGTCACAGATCCAGTCGGATCCTCTCCGCCGGGGAAGGTGAGAAGGTGCAACGTTCACATGGTCGTCCTCGGCGACGACTCTTACCCATCACTGGTGCGCCCCGATCACCGCCTTTGCCGTTCTCTCCCAAGCACCGCTAGCGAGGGAGGGCCTCCGACCCCTTCTTCCTTGCTGCCGTAGTGTGGGCAGATCCGGCCTCCCGCCGCCCACCTAGGGACATCCCGGCGACCATCAGGTATAACTTCCTTCGAAACCGGCCTTGCTCTACTTCCCAAGCTCCTGACATCACTGCATTTGTAACTTTTACTATTTCTCAGGCCCCTCGTAGATAGGATCGATTGGCTGTTCGAAAACCACCTAATTTTTTTTTACGTTTAAGAAGTAAAACTAGTTCATGCACTCGAATCTACTACTACTTGGTTCAAACAAGGAAGAAAGGGGGTGGGGGTGGGGGAGGATTTGTTACCTGAATCTAGGACTTCGTCAAAAGAGTAAATAATGGGGGCAAAAAGTAGCAGAGACTGGCTATCCAACTGGTCTCTAGGTCTAATAGGGGAATAAAGGGAAACATAGTACAAACTCAATATAAACCTGATCTATTGGTTGAAAAAGGAAAGAAAGTGGGGACTGGGGGACAAGTCAACTGAGTAATTCCAGCACTAGATTTGCTAGCCTCACACAGTATAAGGTGGCTATACCGAACAAAAATGGGACCAACACAGATATCCTGTTCTGATGTTTGTTGCCCCGAGCCACTCTTATGTAATGCCATTGGTAAAATGTAGCAATCGCACTGTTAAAGTAAGGAAACGTTAAACCAATGTTGTTTTCAATGTAATGCCTCCAGTAATATGAATCAATGGCACTTCTTTACATGTCCTGCTAGAATTTCCCATTAAGATAAGTTGGTTCTTTTCGTTAGAAGTGCAACTATCCTGGTCCGCCTACTCTCCCGTGCCCAAAGTAATGTAGTATTTAATAGTTGTCATAGTTAATCCTAATGCCCACACTAATATCTAGCAATGCCACTGCTAAGAAATTGCTACTGTCCTTGTAGGATTGCCATTCAGATAAGGAACATGCTTCTTTTCATTTGATGCATGTTTCATCACTTGTTAGTCACCCTCCTTTCCACCTTTTTTGTGCAAACAGAGATATACATTTCACGCTCGATCTTAGTTGAACAACACAAATGATATCCAAATTATAGTTGAGCATTCCAGGAGCTTCACAACCAACCTTGATGTTGCTCAATTTTATTGCAACTAATGAAGAGAAGCTCTGTGGGTTTCGTTTTCTGATGGAAATGGAACCGGGGCTGGAGCCCTTTTCTTAATTTTTTTTGAAGAAGAAGCTGCTAGCTCACGGGACATTGCTTCATTTTAGGTGAATTGCACCAAAAGGTCCCATGAATTGAATCATCCATGTTGGTGACTGAAAGAGCTAGCTTCAAAGATCCCGCCTAAGCACCCCCGCCTCCATCCTTGCGATGCACGGTACACCTCGCTTGCCACCGCTCAACCCTAGTGTCACCGATAAAATGAAGTAAGAATACAGATTAAAATAGAGCGAGTGTCATCTCTATCATTTCATTTGCAATGTAGATAAAGAAAGTGCTTCTCTTTGTTAAAGTATGTTTCATCAACTAGTCCCATTGTTAATGTTTAAGCGTTTCTGCAAACTGGGGTGCTTAATTTTAGTTGATATGTACAAAAATAGAGATTTGAATGTCTCAAGGCGCCTCCTTGTACTACTGCTGTACATTAATGTCACGCCCAATATGCGACCCTATCCAAAAGGAACTCGAAGGTCCCACCAAGGATAGACCCGCATATTGAAACGTTTTTGCAAGGTGGATATCGTTACATCAACATTACATAATTGATGGGGATACATACAAAAGGCATACAATGCCACACGAATACAACATCATCTTACATAAGAGCACCATCCGACTACGGATGAAACACAAACAGAAACTCAAATGACATCCACCTCGCTAGCCCAGGCTGCCGACCGAACCTATCCCCGATCAAGAAGAAGCGTAAGAAGAACTCCAAAAGCAAACATCGCTCTCGATCATGATCATCGATAACCTGTACTCAAGAATCGTTGTTGTAATAATCAGGAGCCATGAGGACTCAAAGAATCCCATTACCATGGGTATCAAGACTAGCAAAGCTTAAAGGGAAAGGAAGGGGTAAAGTGGTGAGGTTGCAACAGCGACTAAGCATATATGGTGGCTAACATACGCAAATGAGAGCGAGAAGAGAAGCAAAGGAATGGTCGTGAAGCTAGCAATGATCAAGAGGTGATCCTGAACTCCTACTCACGTCAAACATAACCCACAACCGTGTTCACTTCCCGGACTCCGCCGAAAAGAGACCATCACGGCTACACACACGGTTGATGCGTTTTAATTCGGATCTGGCGTCAAGTTATCTACAATCGGACATTAAAAAATTCCCATCTGCCACATAACCACGGGCACGGCTTTCGAAAGATAATACCCTGCAGGGGTGTCCCAACTTAGCCCATGATAAGCTCTCGCGATCAACGAAGGATATTCCTTCTCCCAGGAAGACCCGATCAGTCTCGGAATACCGGTTTACAAGACATTTCGACAATGGTAAAACAAGACCAGCAAAGCCGCCCGATGCGTCGACAATCCCGATAGGAGCTGCACATATCTCGTTCTTAGGGCAACACCGGATGAGACATCCTACGAGTAAAACCAGACTCGAGTTTCCCGAGGGGCCCCGCATTTACTGGTTCGACCAGCACTTAGACAAGCACCGCCGGGGGCTAAAATAAAGATGACCCTCGGGTTGGCCGACCCAAGGGAAGGGTATAGGTCGTGGTGAGGCAAATGGTAAAATCAAGGTTGGGCCTTGCTGGAGGAGTTTTATTCAAAGCGAACTGTCAGGGGGGTCCCATAAATCACCCAACCGCATTAGGAATGCAAAATCCGGGAACATAACACCGGTATGACGGAAACTAGGGTGGCAAGAGTGAACAAAACACCAGGCATAAGGCTGAGCCTTCCACCCTTTACCAAGTATATAGATGCATTAATAATATCAGAGATATTGTGATATCTCAACCAAAATCCTGTCCACCATGGAGCAATCTTCAACTTCACCTGCAACTAACAATGCTATAAGAGGGGCTGAGCAAAGCGGTAACATAGCCAAGCAACAGTTTGCTAGGAAGGGTGAACAAGGTTAGAGGCTGACATGGCAAATTGGGAGGCTTGAGGAACAAGTGATAGGTAGCGCAGCATAGCGATAGAACGAAGCAACTAGCATAGCAATGATAGTAGTGAGATCCAGGGTAGCGGTCATCTTGCCTGAAATCCCGCTAGAAAGAAGAACGAGTCCATGAAGAAGATGAAGCCACGAAGACGAACCAAGCATAGACGAACGAATCCTCACAATCGCAACGAAACAGGAACTATCGAGAAGAAGCACACAACATGGTAAACACACCACACATAGACAAGACATGATGCACAACCAAGCATGATGCATGACAAAGCTAGATGAGGCTACTCATGGCAAGAGATGATGCAAACAAGAACAACACATCAAGGCAAGTTTAAAAGAGGCCGGAAACAACATCTAACAAATCCGGTAGGTCCTCATATGCAAGTTTCAAAGTTGGTCCAGATCTGAACAAACATTAAGTTGAAGTTGTTAAACAGCAATTTAAAGAGCACCAAGAGGATCTACACGAAATTCTAGTCAAGTTACATATAAAGTTCATTTAGTTCGGAGCTACGGCCTAGAAGATATGAGCAAAACAAGTTAAACATGGCATTGATGCAAAATGCATACAAACATCAAGCAAACACCTCAAAACAAGGATGTAACATGATAATATGAAACTTCATGCAAAATCAAGCAAGTTTCATATAGAGCACACTCAAAACGGAGCAACGGTTCAACACATACACACTATACGAGTTTAAAGGACAACCTGTCCAAAACAGCAACTAGGCATCTAGCAAGCATCAAAACAATATGCTACAACACCTCAACATAAGAACAAAAGGCATGGGCGTGAAGTACAGGTAAAGCATGACAAAACATGAACACTGAGATATCTCCAGAAAACACCATAACATGCTTAAAAGGACATGGCAAGATTGCAAATAATAACAGTTTCAGACTTAACAGAAATAACATCAGATTGCAATGTTTAGAGCTATCAAACAACATTTTACAGGAACTCATCATGGCAAACAAAGGCATGGCATGAACCTACTAATTGCATAGAACAAAAGTCCCTTACTGATCATGAGCCAAAGAGGAACAGAAGATATGATGGCACCCATGTAAACATGGCAAGTTATAAGACAGATTCAAACATGGCTGGAACAACAAGTAGGCATGTTGGTGAGCTTGAACCACTCACCACAGAGCAATAAATGGCATGGCAAGACAACCAACAGTAAGAATACATGTTTATGAAGCTAAGCATGGAAAGAGCAAGTTCATAGGGTACATGGATCACAAGCAAAGCTCATGGCAAAACTGAACTTAATGTTAACACGCTGACAGCAACATTATTTAGCAAGTTTGGAACAAGATTACAACAAGCTAAAGTAGGCTATAAATTCAACCAGGGGAATGAATGGATAGAGCATGACATGTTTAACAAAACATCCTTAGTGATCATCTCCATAATATGCATAGAATGACTTGTAGCAGCAGGTTAACATAGCATCATGATATAGCAGAAACAGTCTAGCAAAACAGCAACAACAAGTACCCTACTTCACGAGCCCGATGCACTCAGTACAAGAATCACAAAAATACATGGATGGCACCACTGTAAAGATGGCATGACATAGTTCAAAACACATATAGGGAACAAGCTCATAAGATGCACACACAAAATGCAACAAAAATGACAAATCATCAAGTTATAATAGTTTCAGCAGATTAACATCAAATAGCACTCTTGCAACGATGATTATGGCATCAAGATGGACTCAAACAAACATGTCACAATGGAATGAAATGAAGAGCATCGCATGACGAACATTTTAATATATTATGCATGCAAAGTGGAGCAGTATGCATGGAGTTATGGCATGGCAAATTATGCACCAGAATGTCAGAAAAACAGGGACAGACGAAAATCTCACCCCGTGAAATCGGGACGGAACCGTGCAGGATGGAGAGATCCGGGCGGGGACGTGCGTGTTTGGTTCAGCGACATGGTGGATCTCATCCACCTTCTTCGGATCCGGCCGGAGTAGAGCTCTAGCGTGCTCGGCTCCGGCGAGGCGAGGAGGGGGTCGGCGAGGGCGGCGCGGTGAGGAGGGAGGAGCGCGGCGCTCGGGGCACGACCAGAGATGGCAGGGGCGGCGAGGAGGTGGGGCTCGATCAGGGGTCGGCCTGGCGGCGCGGGCTGTGGTGGCCGGGCGCAGCGGAGTCGGCGGGTCCGGGCGAGGTCCGGATGCGGAGGCGGCGCGGAGATTCGAGGCGCAGGCGCCGCGGGGCGGCGCTCTCCGGCGAAAGCGACGGGCGGAGGCGGCGACGGTTGGGCGCGGGCTGACGGGCGAAAGCAAAGGGCGGCGGATGGCCCAGCGGCGCGGTGGAGGGCGATCGGGCGAGGCGGCCTGGCGACGGAGACGCGACCCGCGGCGGGTGGATCCGGAGGCGCGGGCGCGGGCCGGCGACGGCGGAGATTCGGGCGGAGGGCCACGGCTGGGTCCCAGAGGCCCGCTGGTGGAGATGGCGGCGGTGACACGTGGCGCTGTGTGGTTGGCTGGGGAGTCGGCGGCGGACATGTCCGGCGCGGCGCGAACGCGTCCGGCGCGCGGAGGAAGAAGAAGGCTAGGGTTAGGGTTGATTCGATCCGAAATTTCGGGGGAGGGTGTGTTTATATAGGTAGAGGGAGCTAGGAGACTCCAAAGGGAGTGCAGTTTCGGCCACGCGATCGTAATCGAACGACCGAGAGCATGGACGGGGTTTGGCTGGGTTATTGGGCCATTTTGGAGGGGTGTTGGGCTGCACACAAAAGAGGTCTTTGCGGTTACCCGGTTAACCGTTGGAGCATCAAACGATCTCCAAATGGCACGAAACTTGACAGGCGGTCTACCGGTGGTGTACCAAGGCCACTTGGCAAGACTCGGTCCTTTCCGAGAACGTTTAATACCCTCTCACAACGAGAGACAAAAAAAGGGGAACGCCAGAGGACATAGGAGTGCCGGATTGCAAAACGGACAACGGAAAAATGCTCGGATGCAAGAAACGAACACATATGCAAAACGAGATGCACATGATGACATGATATGAAATGCAGATGATGACATGGCAAAATGCAACACACAAGCACATGACATGGCAAGGATGGCGAATAACCGTAGACACTGGCGATAGAATCCGAGTATGCTATAACCGATGTTCATCATCGCGTAAGGTGTATCTGGAGACTTGGGACGATGTCCAAGATGAGGCATACCGTATGAGGCGTCAGTAGGCCCATCTCGCCTCGCAAAGATGGCATACTATGATACTATTGCAATATTTTCTTCTATTTATTTTGTGTGTTTCATCAACTAGTGCCACTATAATGTAATCACGCTTTTTCATTATCTCGTGCAAACAGGTTATTCACCTGCATTTTGGTGGAACTGCACAAATGTACGATGGAACCGACATATATGCAGAAAGCGAGGTGTGCCAAGTAAAAATTACCGACACCAACCATGCTGCATGCACGATTGGCATCCACCACAACCAAGTGGGATGTGTGGCGCCTCTATGGACAGATCTTTCTTGGCAGAAATCCTCTAACCAAATACTAGTAGCTTATATTGGCAGTTTTCTAGGGAGTACTTTTTCTCAAAGAAGCACCAATCTATTTTTCTTTATTTGTACACTGTGTCACAACTTTGACCCAAAGGTCCGTGAGCTATTTTAGGGTGATTGGCGAGTACTGGAGACTGATTGTAAGCATGATTTTCATTAGCTATCACACTGATTGTAAGCATGAGCAGGTGGAAGATTAGGTTAGTGCGAAGCTTACCTTAAACCCTACTGCCGCCATTGAAACGAGGCGAGCGTCGAGGGAACTGTGGAGGACATCGGGGAAGCGATGTCGCGCCATCCGGCCTCCTCTTGCGGTGGGAGAACGAATACTCCTGTGGCTCCGGCTGGCTCTGCACCCTCATGAACGGCACACCATACTCGATCGATTCGTTATCCTCTGGGTGCTCGACCTTTGACCTGTACGCCCACCACCTCCTCCTGACTGTTGCCTTGGGCGAATCTGTCTGCTCCATCGCCCATAGGAGATACTCGATGAACTCAGAGGACTGCGGCATGACTGCCGCCGAGGAGTACATGTACATCGCTGCCCTCATCGCCTCCGTCTCGCTCTTTCGCATACATTGCCACATGGCCCGCACCGTCCTCGAAATCTCCCACTCATTGTCAAACCAACTAAGGATCTCCTTCAACCTGGCTAACTTTGCCTGGCCATCCCTCTACTCACCCACACCCCCTGTTAATCTACGGCAACAACAGCCTCACACCGCAGCCGAACCAGTGAACCCTCGTACTCCTCTTTGCATGGGCATCCATTGCTGCGTCTTCCCCGGCTCCGAGTCGTCCCCTTCCTAGGCCTTGCCGTCGTCCACCGTCGTGGTGCTCTCGGCACGGCGTGGTCAACGTGGTCAAGGGACGACTTACATCGGACGTGGACTGTACGTGGACAGGCTGACAGCTGGGTCCACGGCCGCAGCAAGGAAGTGCCTCCTTATTACGCGGAAAATAATGATTCCTCCACCGACTGCCAGGGACCCACCGGACGGGCCACCGATTTCACGAAAAAAGCTTCTAACCGCTGGGACCCACCAGCTACATCTTCGCACGCAAGGAAGTGCGTCCCGCAAAAATAACAACCGCCCCGACCGCCGGGACCCACTAGTTACATCTTCGCACGCAAGAAATCGCGGCCGTGCAAAAAAACGATTCGCCCGACCGCTGGGACCCACCAGCTACATCTTCGCATGCAAAGGAAGTGCATCCGGCAAAAACGATTCGCCTCGGACTGCGCGGGACCCACGAGCTACATTTTCAAGACGCAAGGAACTCGCTCGATACCGGACCCTCCTAGTCAAAGCGCACGAAGCGTTGTCATTCGGTCGCGAACGGTAATGCATATATATACTGGTCGATGTAGAGGCGCACGTGTCGTAGTAGAGGCGCCGACGCGTCGTAGTAGAGGCGCGCACGTAGCATGTACACGTACATACAACGGCCAGGGTGCAAGAAAGAAAATACGGCCACATATGTGTACATACGGGTGGGGTCTCGAACGCCTAGTCGCGCATACGTACGGTGAGGGCTCGTGTTCATGGGGAGGCAACGGAATGCGTCGTGTTCATGGGGAGGCAACGGAATGCGTCGTGTTCATGGGGAGGCAACAGAATGCGTCGTGTTCATGGGGAGGCAACAGAATGCGTCGTGTTCATCGGGAGGCAATAGAACGCGTGGGAGCCAATCGGCTGGGTCGAACGGAATGCGTGGTCGTGTTCATCGGGAGGGCTTGGACGGAACAGCGATGGAACGAGGCCCGGCGCATCGCGACAACGGCGAAACGGACCTCCTATGTTCGGAACGGGTCCCGTTGATCGGGAGGGTGTGGCGCACCACAAAACGGCGAACCGGACCTTCTCATACCAAAACGGGGTCCTGTTGATCGGGAGGGTGTGGCATACCAGAAACGGCGAAACGGACCTCCTACAAATAAACGGGGTCCCGCTGATCGTGAGGGTGTGGCATACCGCAAAACGGATTTAAACGGACTTTTGTTGGAGCGCCACGGTCGAAACGGGGAGGGGTGGCATACCGCAAAACGGACTCCACGGATACCGCTCATCTCCACCGCCGACCTCCTCCACCTCCACGGGCTACCGCCGACCTCGGCCCAGCCTCCACGGGCTCCTCGCTCATCCAGCCTCCACCGCCGCTACTCCATCGGCCATCGCTCAACCACCCTCCACGGGCACCCTCCACCGCTCATCGCTCATCCAGCCTCCACACCACGGGTCCTGTTCAACCACCCTCCACGGCCACCCTCCACCGCTTCATCGCTCATCCAGCCCTCCACACCACGGGTTCCTCGTTCATCCAGAGGCAATGCCACCGCCATCGCTCATCCAACCCCCCCACAACGCCACTATTCATCCCGTGAGGCAGATCGATCGGCTTCGCTTAGCGCAGAGCAAAGGGATCGCCCATCGGGTTCGATTAATCACCATCGATCGATCGCTTCGGGTTCAAGAACGCTTAGCTCGCAAAGGCAATCGCCGGGTTGATTAGAGCCCAACGCCGCCAGTTCGCTAGAGCTAACGCCGCACACACGCACAGACGACGAGAGAAACACGATCGCTTCGCCCCGACCTCCCACCGTGAACCGACAACTCCACGAAATTTTCCTTCCTCGCTTCTACCACAGCTTTGTTCCGCCATGGACGGCCCAAAGAATGTCATGCAGCCGCGTCTCCGCCCGCCTGTGACTTAAAAGCCCATTTTCTCGTCATGATTTTTGTCATAGAAGTAGGAGCCCACCACATCTATGATGATACCAGGTTTTGTCACAATTATCGTCATAGAAGTGTCATATGTATGACAGACAAAAATTTCGTTCGGCCCAAAATGTCACGGATGTGTCTTTTTTTTTGTAGTGTTAGATCTGGAGAGGATTAGAGTGTGTGAATAGAGCAGCCCTAGCAAGCAAGCACGGAGGCTCCGACCTATATATAAGTAGTGGGGTAGTTTTCCTTTTTCACTCCATCAAAACAATCGTTTAAACTTGTGTACTACTACTACATGCCAGCTCGCGTTTTTTTTAGTTGTTGATTGTTTTTTGAGATAGCTACCCGCTTGTTCCAAGTGGTGTTACGGTGTGACAGGTCGCACTTTGTATCATTCAAGTCTGGTACTACAAGTCCCTCCACTAAATGAACAACCACCCCCTAGTAAAAATTGTGAACAAGCCCACGACTAAAATTAGCGGAAACGTGGGTTGCCCCAACATGCATTATTATTTATATTTTCTACTCCCTCCGTTCCTAAATATAAGTCTTTTTTATTAGCCACACCTAAGACAAGAATTTTTTTATTAGCAGTGAACCCCACATGTCATAGATATAAAAATTGTGGCAAGATTCCCTTAGGCAAGCCAAAGTGTGTCTAACAATTTGAGCAACTCAGGTTAGGCAAGTGTGGCAAGTGTGGGAAAAATAATGTGGCAACATAAGACAAACATAGTCACAATCCAAACAGCCCCGTAATTTGTTGTGACATGCATGAAAATTTGGTTAGTTAAATTTATAGTCAAAATTTGGCAAGGTGCATCAAATCAACACATGCAAGTATCAAAAGGAAAGTCCCGGCATGCATGCATGCGTTGTACTCCTCCGCTTCCAAATATAAGTCTTTTAGAGATTGCAACAAGTGACTACATACGAAGCGTAATATGTCTACTCCTACATAATGAAGTAGCCCATTTGAAATGTGTAAAAGACTTTTATCGAGTGTAGTGCTTTGATGTGTCGCACAACTCGCACAAGACCGAGAAATTTGATTACTACGACGCCCTCTCCTCATGGATCGAGCTCGGTGTTTGATCGCACTCGCTTTTGGCTGCATGATAGGTGGGCCAACCACCGCTGGTCCCACTGCCATGGACGCAAAGCGAGGAGTAGTAAGTAGAAGCTGCTACACGCCATCCCTCCCGCATGAGGTGGACGGACATGCAGCAGTGGATTCGACATGTAGAAGTAGGAGTAACATCATTGTTCGCCTTCTCAAGAGGCGATGAGCCAAGCGCAAACCGAACGTGGCAGCTTGTAAACGCCGCGTGGTGCGGTTCCTTGGAGTACTAGCCAGCTCTTGCATGAGACAAAATTGCTATTGTTTAACAATTAAACTCCATTATCCATTGGTTGATACTCATTCTCGATAGGTCCACGCGCTTAGCACCGCTTTCCTCCCGGGTCACCAATGTTTATTTGCTAATTAATAGCATTCCATGCAATGAACTAGCCATTGCAAGTCATTAAAAGCATGCACACCTCTCATCTCTTATTGGTTGATACGTATGTCAAGAAACAAGAAACAAGGTAGAAGTTAATGCACCGCGCCTAAGTGTTTTGGGACTATTTGGTTTTCGTAAGATGACTTACACACCTAGACGGAGGGAGTAGTATAGACCTGTAAATCGGAAAGGAGTATTTGCCATTCTAGAGATATCAACAAGTGACTAGACTACACCGTGTGCAGTACCCCCTCCCTTCCGGTTTATAGGGCTCAAATCTCAAACCTCATGAACCAAGGCATTTTGCGATTGGAGGAATGTATCTCGTACTTTACAAAACTACCATAATTAAACTCATGCATTAATTACGTAGTTCTCTTGTTTTCCTCTCCGCCTTGGTCGCGGTGCATAATATTGAGAACTCCTATATGACTAGTCGCTCTATCTACATGTGGGACATTTCAAAGCATCCAGGCCCGCGTGCCATCCCCCAAATCACAGCGAGGTGCTATAGTTGAGACTCACCTGTCACCCTGGTGTGGCCGTCATGACCAATCATATCACAAAACCCACACCTTTACCAAAGAAGTGGTAAGGTGGCCTCCAAGTTGAACTGGACGGCAACCATCATTTCATTGAACGCTGCTCAAGCCCTTTCTTCCCTTTCTTGAAGAAAACCTCACCTGTGCTACTCACTCCCGCCATTTTTCTCGCTTCTACCGACGAAGGAAAGGTGGGTGAATCAGTTATGCTGCTATATTTTCATTCCAATAATCTTCTTTTTGTGAAGCAATCAACCGATTCTCACATCCTATTCTTTTCCCGCTTTCATTGTGATTGTGGTTTCTTTCGATTGCTTTTTGTTTGTCGGCTCATTGATGGATTCTCGAGCACTAGGCAAAGAGTTGCGGCGGACAACCCACTGGAGACAGCGATCTCCGTGAAGCGAGCACCGACCAACGAGTCGACCATGTTGGCGGGCCAACCCATGGAGATGAAGAACTCCAAGAAACAAGCACCGGCCAAAGAGTTGAGGACGCTATGACTAACTCCTCAAAGAAAGTTGAAGAACAGAAGGGCCCCACCGCGCCTACCCCAGAACTCGATTGCCACCTATGTGAGGCTCAAGACCGAGTTTGAGGAGATAGTCGCCGCTGAGAAGCAAGATTCCTCGGCAAGGTGATGGTCCCCATCGAGGACGAGGAGATGGCCCCCGGAGGGATGAGATCCCCCGGTGAGCTGCACAAGGTAAAAAAATAATGGCTTATTACCATAGTTGTGGTTTTTGATTATTTGCAATGTGCTTGCTTTTTGATTATTTGCAATGTGCTTGCTAATATGTTAGGGTTGTGTAGGTGCCGGTGGTTTTCCTGGATGATTCCGATGTCGTGGCCCGTCCTGTTGGCATCGCCCCGGAGATCGATTCCGATGCCGCTGTCCATCCTGTGGACATCGCCCCAGAAATCGATTCCCATGCCGTTGTCCATGCCGTGGTCATTGCCCGAGAGATCGATGACAAGAAGTAGTTGGTCGCGCTAATCCTTCAGGGTAGTTTACATTGCCCTGTGTTTAATTACGAGAATGATGCGTGTTATCAAACCATCTTAGGGCTAGTGCACTGTCTTGTGTGGGCGGAACTTGCTACTTTTGTTTGATAGTGAATCATGCGATGAATCATGCGAACCCTCTCCGAGTTATGGAAACAAATGTATGCTCACCAGCTTTGGATGTAATATATGGCATGCTTAGATGTAAGTTTGAACTGTTTATCATATCAGTAGGGCTTGTTTGATGATTCTTGGTGTTAGTAGGCTAGCTACTGTGCGAGCTATAGTACTTGCAAAACACTCACCGAAGAGAAACTTTGGGGCTGATGAGCTCGTGGTACGCTTATACTTATCCCTCGTCGATCGACCAATAGCCCTAGCTCCTAAAATTGTAGGCTTAGCGATCGATCGCATAATAGTCCATATACATTCAGGCCTCATTTGGTTCATAGGGTAGGAAAATCGTAGCAGTAAGTATAGAGAACGTGCAACACAAAATCATAGCAAAGGCAGTAGACGCACTCCTTCATTCCAAAATAGATGACCTAGGCGGGCTAGTTTGGCCTAGTGGGTTTCAAAGGATATGACATGGTACAAGGCCGCCCGGCCTTCGCGGTGGTAGCAGATGCGGGTATAGTAAGTTTTCTTGAAGAAGCGGAATTCAATGAAGTCATGATGGTTTCTTCGTCCGAACAACTTACAGTGGGAAAGGTTGGGCCTGCGATACGACCGGGGTAGACCAGGATAATTTTGTGCATGGCAGGTGGACCAAGATGGTCGACGTCCCACATGTCGGCGAGTGAAAGTATCTTTCTGATATAGAGGACGAGCAACGAGTATTCATTGTTTATTTTTGATGAAAGCTATTGTCTCCACTGTTACTCCTTGACTTTGTCGATGCCTCTCTCTCCTCCATAGAAGCGGGGACTACTTGCTATGCATGCAGCGGGCAGTGGCATCTTGAGGGGCCAGTATGTGAGAGTGGGTTCGAAGCGGTCCGGACTCAAAGATGGCCCACCTCACATTATCACCATATATTTCTTGGAGTCCTGTAACGGCAAAGCGGCAATCTCTTCTCCTCCTCGTTTCTTTCTTCTCACCGACGCTCACGAGCGATTGATTTCGCTATCGATGGTTTATTCAATTACGGTCCCACATGTCAGTGAAATTGCAAGACAATGCGTGTCCCCTCTGGTTGGCGGCGTGCGAGCCGGGCTGTCGGGGTTGCGACGCGTATGAGTCGTAAGTGTGCCGCCTTTTCCTTTAGAACTTGCGAAGCGTAACATTTTCGCGCGATCGATCGATAGAAATCCAGAACAAAATAACGAGGGCGGTGCTTTCCCGCTCATTAGGCGGGCTAGTTCGAGTGATATGACGTGCTACAGTGCCGTCCACTTGCTCCATTTTTTATGTAAGCAAGAGTTTACACTCTCACGCGAGAGGAGTGAGAAACACCGTGGATCTGATTTTGATCGAGGGATAACTATTCCCTGCCAAATAATGGAGGATTGTTAGCGATTATAGCATGATAGTTAGGGCATCTCCAGCGCTGGCCCACAAATTTACACCGACATTTTTCCGAGGACACTGATGGATGCCATCCGATGCTGCCCGCATACTTTTCGACAACTATAAGAACTAACCGGACGAAATTCGTGCAAACAAAGCAAATTTCAAATTAACCGGATAAAATTCATTACATTTCGAAAACTTTTCCTACAAACTGGACGAAATTCGTTACATATTTCGCACAAACCATACTAAACCTACTGTAAACCTAATTTAAACGATCACCGGCGCCCGACCACCATGTCCGCCATGAACCCGAGAAAGCCGCCATTGCCTTTGCCTCCTCCTCATCCGCCTCGATAACCTCCTCCGCCGAGCACAAGGTTATGAAGATTTCCGCCCACATCGCCGCTAAGCGGCTAATCGTCGCCGATGTTTACCCCACCAAGCTTGGCGCCGACCGAGTGGAGTAGCGGTGGCCTTCCGGACCGAGCAGCGACGACCTACCGTGTACTACTCTTCCTCGCTGCCGGCTGCGCTTTCAAGACGCATGCCGACTTCGTGGTCGTGGCGCGGAGGGCGGCCGGGGAGTGCCGACGATCTCTTCGCTTGCTCCTCGCGACAAGACGTCAAGAGAGCTTGGAGCGCGCCCGAGTGGAGCCATTGATGTCCTCGTGCGCGCCTCGCGACAAGACGCCCCAGAGCTTTGAGCGCCAGGAGGCCATGGTTGAAGTGGTGCCGGATGTAGGAAGGGACCGGAGGAGAATAAGTGTAGGTCTTTGGCTATGGCTGGGAGCTGGGGCCTGCTAATATAGCGGTGAATGGCAATGAGCCGTGGGCGACGGATGGACAACCGTGTCGGAGTAGGTTCATCGGTGTGAATGTGGATGTTGCCATGACTTAACCGCAGATGCGCTTGGAGTTATCGACATGTGGGCCCAATGGGCGCTCGCCCGCATGTCGCTGACACACCAATTGCACCTGCAGCTAAGTCCGTGAATGCGCATTGACATTCGAGAGACGTGACCGCTTTCAGCGGAAGCGCGCGCTAGCGATGGAAGGGGTTTCAGTGTGCAGTGGCACTAAGATCGGTCGCTCACGATAGTACATACTCCGTACCATACTACCATAGTACCCTCTCTAGCTTAGGTTGTTTTATAGATTGTCGTTGTGATGGACGATATACATAAGCAAGGCGGTCCGAGCATGACAGTTGGTGTTGAGCCAGGTGAATACATGCTCGACGTTCGCGTAGGCCTCCATCAAACGTCTAAACAGTAATGTCAGGCACCGCCGGGGCGCGCAAGTGATGTGCTCGCCATTTGCGTTGCGCCATGAGCAGGACTTTGATTTAGATGGCGACATGCATGCATTAGCATGCTTTGACAGCGTGAGCGTGAGTGTCTGACGCAAAGTATTTCATTTTCATTTGGCTAACGAGGGTGCATTGCAGCGACGAGTCCGTGGTTTGATTCCCCACATACGCATAATTTTGGTTTTTACAGTATTTCTTTCTCCATTCACAGGTAGGCCCGCGTAGATAGATAAAGAACATGAGCTGATGAGGCGCATGCAGACTGTTTGATTGGTCAACCATACAAATACGGAGCTATACACTGAGCCAGCGACCGTATAATCACCATATCTCGTATACAATGATCAAAAGTGAGCTATCAAGACAAGTTCCATGATCGCCAATGCATTTTACTCGGTAATAAATGACCAGGATTGAAGGGGAATCCTAATTTGCTTCGTCTTCTGTCCTTGAGCTCTTGACAAACCAATGCACTATACAGCTTGTCCGCCACTCCACCCTGTAGCTCTCACCAAGCGCCGTTCATGCCACCGCACCGCACACTAACCGGTAAGGCAGCGATGGATCCCACCGCCGAAGTTCTCGCCGCCACTTAACGCACACAAAATGGTAGGGAAGCGATGGCATCCCGCCATGCCGAGTTCATCGCCGCTCGACCTCACAACTATGTGGGAGGAATTTGAAGATGCCAAGGCTGAATGGGCGGTAGAGCAAGAGGCAGCCAAAACCACACAGAGGGAGCGGAAAAGTCAGAAAGCACTCAAGAAAAGAGAGGCCCGCCGCTGCAAGAAAGAAAAGGACGCACGCGCTGCTACGGAGAGGTCGGTGGAGATCCAAGCACGGTGGGGTATCGCCGACAAAGCCGGGAAGGAGAACGACGGCGTCTGGCCAGCATGTGAGAAGTATACTAGTAGTTAGTGTGTGTGTGTCTGTGTCTGAGTACGAGCATGTACCAGTAGTACTAGTTACTACTATAGATTTTAGAGCAAATTACCAGTACATTAGCCTAGACTAAATGGAAAAATTCCTATCCTATGCATCAAATGACATCTCTTTCTCTATAGGAATTGAGATGCATGTCATCTCACTTCCTATGATTTTCATATTCCTATCCTATGAACGAAAGGAGGCCTCTGTTGGAGTAACATCAGAGCTAGCAAGACTCTGGTACAGTAGTTTTCTTCAAGAAGCAGAATTCAACGAAGTCATGATGGTTCCTTCATCCGAGCAACTTCAAAGTGGGAAGTGGGCCTATGATTTGACGGCTCATTAGTCATTGTTACTGCGGTGCGACGACCGGGTGACTCTCCCTTGAGTTCTGCGGCATGGCAAGTGGACCAGATGGTCGACGCCCCACATGTTGGCGAATGGAAGTATTCTTTCCGATATCGAGGAGCAAGGAAACCGCGTGGTATAGTATCACTGCTGATTGGTTCACAAAAAAAATAGTATCACTGCCGATTTATAATTATTTTTTATTTATGATGAATGCTAGCGCTTCAACTTTACGACGAAGGGTGCCAAACACGCAAGATCGGCTGGATGTCCCACACGCCGCCGAAAGGAGTGGGACATGAACAGCATGGTAGAGCCTAGTGTCGGTGTCAAAACCTGCGGATCTCGGTAGGGGGTCCCATCTGCAAGGCCAAGGCTTATGGTAACCGTAAGTAAGGGACACAGTGTTTACCTGTGTTCGGGCCCTCTCGGTGGAGGTAAAACCCTACTTCGCTTGATTAATATTGATGATATGGGTTGTACAAGAGTAGATCTACCACGAGATCAGAGAGGCTGAACCCTAGGAGCTAGCCTATGATGGTATAAATGTAATTGTGATCGGCCTTCTATGACCAACCTCCGGTTTATATAGACACAGAGAGGGCTAGGGTTTACATGGAGTCGGTTACAAGGAAGGAAATATAATATCCGGATCGCCAAGCTTGCCTTCCACGCCAAGGAAAGTTCCATCCGGACACGGGCCGAAGTCTTGAGTCTTGTATCTTCACGCTTCAATAGTCCGGACGTTGTACACAGTTCGGCTGTCCGGATACCCCCTAATCCAGGACTCCCTCAGTAGCCCCTAAACCAGGCTTCAATGACGATGAATACGGCGCGCAGTATTGTCATCGGCATTGCAAGGCGGGTTCCTCCTCCGAATACTCCAAAGTAATCATCAAACACTCAAATCGTGTCCGGATCTGAAAAATGATCTTCGCATACCACCGTAGAGAGAATGATATTTCACAAATGCAATCTGCTGACAACTTTTCCTGATGACGTGACACATTATTATGATCGGATCCATTATTCGAATTGTTTCCACACAACCAGCTACAACGCATATCACGAGGCGATTTCTGTGACACGTCTTGTCAAAGCAGAGATCGTGTCCCCTTATTACGGGATTCTCATCAATATAGGCATGGGTAATCTAACCGTGCCATTAACCGTGGCGCTTGGGAAACAAGCGATTCCCAACGGGCAAGTGGGGAGGTGCACCGCTCCGGCGCCTATAAAGGGATAAGATTCCCCCATTTTCACCCACGCCTTCTTCCTCCTTTGCCCACTCTCGCCCCCTCGAGCTCCAGCGCCCAAGCCCAAGTCTTCCCCGCATAGCTAAACATGTCCGGAGCAGGAGGCAAGTGGGTGGATTCCGCCGTCAAGGAGGAACACATCACTAATCTTCGGGCGGCCGGATACTTGGCCGCGGACATAGCGCACCGTCTACCAGACACCGGGCAGGTGATTTCGACCCCAGGACCCCACGAGAGGGTCGTATTCGTCACCCACTTCGTCCGTGGACTGGGATTCCCACTCCATCCCTTCGTCCGCGGGCTTATGTTCTACTACGGGCTAGATTTCCACGATCTAGCCCCGAATTTCGTCCTCAACATCTCGGTGTTCATCGTCGTGTGCGAGGCCTTCCTCCGCATCCGGCCTCACTTTGGCCTATGGCTGCAAACTTTCTGCATGAAGCTGAAGGTGGAAAGAGGCCAATAGGCGGAGTGCGGAGGGGCCATGGTGGGCCGAATGCCCAACGTCACATGGCTCGACAGCTCCTTTGCGGAGACTGTAAAAGGATGGCAATCGGGGTGGTTCTACATCACCGAGCCGCGCGGCGCCAACTGGGCGGCGGCCCCTGAGTTCCGATCCGGAGCCCCCATGCGGCTCACCTCCTGGGAGAGGAAGGGCCTGTCCTGGGGTGATTCTGCTGAGCTGGCCGGACTCCAAACATGTGCCAAGAGCATGAAGGACAAGAACATCAAGCTGGTCAACATGATCCAGGTCATGCTCGTTCGCCGAATCTTGCCCTGCCAGAGGCAGGCAGTCAATCTGTGGAAGTTTGTCCCCACTAAGCACCGGACGCTCCAGAGGCTCTATGGTATGACGCACAAAGGAGCATGGAAGGAGTTGTTCAAGGCCTCCGAAGTGCCTCCTTCGACATCCGAAGATCGCGGGCTTCATGCCGCGCAGGCTCCTAGGCCGGTGAGTTCTTATACTGACACCGGACCTAGTTCTTCCTGATATATCCCCGGGAGTGCCTTAAGTAGTTGTGCATATTTGCTTTAGGATTACGTGGAGACAGCGGAGCGGGTTTACTGCCCGGCTCCGCTGCCAGAAGACCCAGCAGACGTTCTCCTAACGGAGACGCTGGTCCCGGCGCCGTACAAGGTGCCAGAGAAGAAGGCCGAGAAGAAGGCCCCGGGGATCCGAAAGGGTCTCCGGCGTAAGGTTGTGCCGGAAGCCTTATCCGAAGACGATGAGGCGGACTCCTCCCACGAAGGGGAGGAGGAGGAAGAAGAAGACGCCCCATTCGGGAAGGATGAGGGGTCCGGGGAGGCAGATCCGGGGGCCGGAAAAGGTCCTCGGCGTAGGGCCATCATTCCCCTGTCGTCCGATGATGACGAGTCGGATTCCTCCCGCGGAGGCGAGAGGAATCAGGAAGAGATCCTACCCTCCCCCACCGGGGGGGAGAAGAAGAGGAAAGCCTCCCCAGGAGGGAAGGCTGGGGCATCCAAGAAGGGGAAGGGGCCCCTTCCGGACTACTACGCCACGGCCGCTCTCAGCGAGGAGGGGTGGCTGCCCAGGGGAAGCCCCTAGCGCGATCGTAAGTGCTTGCACTCTATCATGACTTCACTTCACAGTTTTTGTATTAATAATGCCGAACATATGTCCAGTCCGGCCAAGGATCACCCCGAGGTATCCTCCTCCGGGTCCCTGAGTAATTCGGAGATGAATTCGCCCAACGCCACCACTCAACCCGCTGGACGACACGGAGGTGTTGTCCCAAAGGCTCCTCAGAGCAGGGGAGGTGACCTCAGACGCCGAGGCAGGGTCCCGCTGCCGGACACGCTGGGTTCAAGATCCCCGGATCGTGTCGGCGAGAGCCACGGCCAGCCGGGCTCTCACCAACACACCCGAACCTTCGATGGTTCCGGACTCAGCAGCGACCTCGCTAAGGAGGAGAGCCGTCGTGTCGCTGGACTTCCGCTGGCGCATGAGGCGCCGGACGGTTCGCTGGAAGCGCTTTGGCGGCGCTTCCTCGATTTAAGGGCACCATACTCTTATGAGTACGGTGATTCGGAAGGTTTCGTCCGCCAAGAGCGGACTAACCGAAGCTTGCACCAGCCTCCTAACAGGCTTCGAGGTAAGTAGTAAATATGTGCAAAATTGCCACGCGATAGGTAGTAGCCCCTGATACTCTGTTTGGCGTTCGGAAGGAGAAGCCGAGCAGAGGGTCAATTAAATTCCGCAGGAGTCTAATCATAAGTGTTATTTTGAATAAGCAGGCTGTGCTACTTGTCAGCGCTGCCTGCATCGCCGAGGTTGCCGAACTCAAGCGGACCCGAGCAAGAAGAGAGCCTCGACCTCACGAAGAGGTAGCTCAAGAGAACAAGGTAAGTAATTCTGCTCTTATATTTTTAAGGATAGGCGTAATTGGTGGGTCTAACAACTAACTGTCGTGATCGTGTGTAACAGGGCCCGCCGAGGTGGCGGCTCAAGAGCAGGCTGCCCGAGGTCAAGACAAGTCGGCCTCGGAATGTAAGGAGCGCGAAAAGCAAAGTGCTAGGGTAGGTGAGGTACAACAGGAGCTCCAGGACCTCGGCAAGAAATGCGAGTCCGTGAAGCATGATCTGAAGGCCAAAGAGGCCGAGCTTGCGAAGGTCCTTATGAGCTTAAAAGACGCCAAGGCCGAAGCCAAGAAAGCAAGCAGGAGATCCAGGAGGCCAAGAAGATAGCAGTGGGTAAGAAGTTCTTTATGCAAAGCAAACATGTGGAGGAGGCGTTTCTTTTACTTACTCAAACCGAGCTCTCCAGGCATTCAGAGATCTGCCATGCAACAGACGACGTCAAGGAGTTCTACCGCGCTCGGAGGGGAACTCAACGGAGAAGCTGTTCGTCCCAAAGATGTCGGGCCGAACTCCCGATGCCTTCCGAGTGACCAATCAAGCAGTTGGTCGAACTCACAGTATGCCAACTAGCTATGAAGGGATTCATAGTTCGGATGTGGCTCGTGAGCTCATGCCCGTGAGCTACTTTGGCCCGATTGCCGGATGATGGATGATCGCCGCTGCTTGAGGTGATCAAGCGATCCGCAGTGCATCGAGGGTGCTCGCTGGCCCTTGCCCGCCAAAGTGCATTGGGGCAAGATGGACGGAGACGCTGGTCAAGGACGGACCGCCGGAGGGCAGGCGCATCGCCATCCCGAGCTGTACTATGATGGCGTTATGAAGGGTCCTTGCCTTGTGGGTCATTTAATGTACCAAGGACACCATTTTGAATGAATTCGCTCATTATGGTTGTATTTTAAGGACGGTTACTTGGCGCTTATGTAGAGCTTTTGTTATTTAAAATATTACCTTCAGGCGGCTGTTTATAAAATCTCAAAGTGGGCTAGTCATCGCTTCCACCCCCACGCCGACTAGCACTGGGTGTTCAGTGGAAAACCCGACACTCTTTATCCAAATGTTTGGTCCCTTAAGGAGGTGTCCAAAGGCAAATAATGAGGGAATCGAACTATGCGGCTTTATAACTTTTACTTAGCCATAGAAGTCTACAATTTTAAATTTCGGCAAAGCCCCTATAATCCGGAAGGCCAATTGGGGCGCTATATATGCCTTTGATCGATTAAAGCCGATTTATCGCCTAAAGCGGAAAATCTTTAAGGATTTTAGTACCTTCTAACAGCGACCAGCCTTGCCACATCATGCCGGCCGCCGCTTTCTACTAAGGTGCTCGTCTGAAGAACCGCACACAATCGCAGTAGTTCTCCCTGCGCTACCTTAGCCGATATAACGGAACGTAAGGCACCAAAACAAGGGAGCCGGGCTATACAACTGTAGACCCAAGACATGATTCGGAGCTGATGCATATAGTGCTATAATATCGGGGTGCCACACTATTGAAAGTGTTCGGACTTTTAGTTGCCATATTAAGGGGCGTCATAAGAAGCCCCTGGCAAACTGGCCGTACCAAGGTGTACGGATGTAATACTAAATAAACATTTATAAGAGAAAAATACTCAAATAATGATAATAAGCTGACGCTATATATAATCTCCATTTGACGAAAGATACGTTTAAGCGTATGTTTACAATGGATGCATTAGGCAGAGATAAAATAGGACTATTTGACATGTCCTATCCAGGCAAGCCGTGCGAGATAGGGTGAAGCAGGTATAATGATCGTGAATAGATTCCACTGGTATTTCCTTCGCGCACAATGTCTGCTGCCTCCTTGGGTGTCTCTTCCATATGAGTCCGCAACCGCTCTTCCGAGGATGCTGCAGAACGCGGTGTCCTCGAAGGTAAAAGGGAAAGAGTATGAAGGTATTTAGCAGTTACCCGCATTATCGACTGAGTCGTTGATGCGCCTCCGCCTATGCCCAAGGTATCTTGAGTGCGTAATTGTGTACGCGTGGCACGAATGCTGCTTTGGAGGGGCTTGAGCGGAGGCCGGACTACTAATCACAATCTTGACGTTCGTGTTGATCCTGCTGCGGGGTGCTCCGGACTCGTTTGACAGTGCTCGGAGTTGTCGCCGGATTGGTTTGTCGGAGGAGGCCGCATTGTACTATGCCGCGAGGGCTACCGTATGCTCTTCTATTCGAAGGGAGCGGTCCATATTTCCGTTTACAGTGATGACCCCGCGCGGTCCCGGCATCTTGAGCTTGAGATATGCATAGTGCGGCACCGCATTGAATCTTGCGAATGCGGTTCGTCCGAGCAGTGCATGGTAGCCACTGCGAAAAGGGATGATGTCGAAGATCAGCTCTTCACTCCGGAAGTTGTCTGGGGATCCGAAGACCACTTCCAATGTTATAGAACCCGTGCAGCGGGCCTCCAGTCCAGGAATAACACCTTTAAAGGTGGTTTTAGTGGCTTGATCCTTGAAGGATCAATGCCCATCTTGCGCAATGTGTTATAATAGAGCAGGTTCAGGTTGCTGCCGCCGTCCATAAGGACACGCGTGAGGTGGAGCCGCCGTGACGGATGCTGGTAGGGTGATCCCTACGATCAAAGGTGATCGGACAAGCTGACCATGGGTTGAACTTGGGGGCGACTGGCTCCATCGCATAGACGTCCTGTAGTGCCCGCCTGCTCCCCGCTTGGGGATGTGGGTGGCGAGATCATATCGACCATTTTCACCGGGGAAATTTCTTCGCTTCAGAAACCGGACGCCGGGGCTCATCGTCATCGTCGCTGTGAAGCCCCTTGTCCTTGTTTTCGGTGTTTATCTTACCGGCCTGTTTGAACACCCAGCAGTCTCTATTGGTGTGGTTGGCTGGTTTGTCTGGTGTGCCATGAATTTGGCACGAGCGCTCTAGTATGCGGTCTAGACTGGACGGTCCCTGGTTATTTCTTTTGAACGACTTTTTCCGCTGTCCGGATTTAGGTCTGCTGAATCCGGCGTTGGCTGCTGTGTCTTCCGTGCTGTCGCCGTTGTTCCATCTCTTATGTCTGTTGCGCCGTGGCTTGCCGTTAGCATCGCGGCCGTCCGAAGTGCCAGAATGTGGCGTGGTGCCGCTACAAGCCAACCAGCTGTCCTCTCCGCACAAAAACGGGTCATTAGGGTTGTGAGAGCTGCCATAGACTTGGGTTTTTCCTGGCCGAGGTGTCGAGCGAGCCACTCGTCACGGATATTATGCTTAAAAGCCGCCAGGGCTAAAGCGTCCGGACAGTCAGCTATTTGGTTCTTTTTAGTGAGGAACCGAGTCCAGAATTTCCGGACTGACTCTTCGGGCTGTTGAGTAATGTGGATCAGGTCATCAGCATCTGGTGGTCGCACATATGTGCCCTGGAAGTTGTCAAGGAATGCATCTTCCAGGTTTTCCCAACTGCCAATGGAATTTGCTGGCAGGCTGTTTAACTAGTGCCAGGCTGGTCCTTTGAGCTTAAGGGGGAGATACTTGATGGCGTGTAGATCATCTCCACGGGCCATGTGAATGTGGAGAAGGAAGTCTTCGATCCATACTGCGGGGTCTATTGTGCCATCGTATGATTCGATGTTTACGGGTTTGAACCCTTCTGGGAATTCATGATCCATTACTTTGTCTGTGAAGCAGAGGGGGTGTGCGGCGCCTCTGTGCCAGGCTATGTGGCCACGCAGGTCGGAATGGTCTGGGTTGCTATGTTCGGCCCGGCCAGATTTGTTGATGATGTATCCGGCGTGACGATCGTCGTCGCGCGCTAGGGCGCGCCCCCTCGATCCGTAGATTGATCTTGGCTGTCCTGCTTTATTGTCTAGAATATCTTGCAGGTTGTTCCTATTTCCCTAAGCCGTAGTGTATCAGCATGGGGGTGCGGGCTGGTATCCCGTTTTGTCCCGGCCACGGGGTGGCCGGTCAGCCGTTTGGCGTTCGAGTCCATATTCCTCGGCTGCCAGGACTTCAGTCCATCTATCTGTGAGCATGTCTTGATTAGCTTGTAGTTGCTGCTGCTTCTTCTTCAGGCTCCTTGCGGTGGCTATAAGCCTACGCTTGAAGCGCTCCTACTCCACGGGATCCTCAGGTACGCCGAACTCGTCGTCGCCGAGGATGATCTCGTCTTCGGAGGGGGGGCATGTAGTTGTCCTCCCCCGGGTATGCGTCTGTCGCTTGTTCTTCTGGGATGACCTGCTCGTCTTCCTGTTCATCCTGCTCAAAGGTGGGCTGATCAGGGTCGTATTCTTCTTCGGCGCCATCCAGATTATTTTCACCTCCGGGGCCGGTGTTGCTATGGCGGGGCTTGGAGCGGCGCCGACGATGCTCGTTCTTTGATTTTCTTCCCGAGGGGTTGTCCTCCGTTGCCTCGTCACCATTAGTTTCCTTCGGAGTGTCCACCATATATATATATATATATATATATCATATGAGGAGGTGGTCGTCCACCGCCCGGTGAGCGGTGGCTCCTGTGATTCTCCTACATCGTCGTCCATACCGTCGATGTCTTCGGAGTCGAAGTCAAGCACGTCGGTTAGATCATCGATCGTGGCAATGAAGTGGGTGGTGGGTGGGCAACGAATTCCGTTGTTGTCTGCTTCCCACTCGAGCCGGACATAGTTCGGTCCGGAGTCTCCTGACAAGGAGAGAGACTTCAATAAGTCCAGCATGTCGCCAAAAGGTGAGTGCTGAAAAACGTCGGCCGCGGTGAACTCCATCACCGTAGCCCAACTAGGATCGGCGGGCTCGGGGCCGCGCGGACTGGAACCTGCGTCCGGATGTGGATCCGGGGGTCCGGAGTCACAGGTTCCTGCTGTGGGTGAATCTCGTGTTCGGCTCTCGCTGGCGAAGGTACGACCGAGGGGCGGGTCCAGCCTCCGCCCTTAGGGCGGCAACATGTCCCGGATTTATATCTGAGGTTTCTGCCGGGACGATATCCCGAGCGACATCTGACAGCAGGTCTAAGCCGTGCTCATCACGAGTGTTCGGCGCTTCTGGCGCTAGCCCGAATCCGTCGAAGATCATGTCTCGGCGGATATCCGCCGTGTAGTTCAGGTTTCCGAACCTTATTTGATGGCCGGGGGCATAGCTATCGATCTGCTCCAAGTGGCCAAGCGAATTGGCCCACAGTGCGAGGCCGCCGAACATGAAGATCTATTCGGGGAGGAAAGTCTCACCCCGGGCAGCATTGTTATGACGATTGAAGGAGCCATCGAGCCACGTCACAGAGGAACTCTCAATGAAAGCACCAATGTCGGTGTCAAAACTGGCGGATCTCGGGTAGGGGGTCCCGACGAAAGGCCAAGGATGATGGTAACGTAAGTAAGGGACACAGTGTTTACCTAGGTTCGGGCCCTCTCGGTGGAGGTAAAACCCTACTTCCTGCTTGATTAATATTGATGATATGGGTAGTACAAGAGTAGATCTACCAAGAGATCGTAGAGGCTAAACCCTAGGAGCTAGCCTATGATGGTATAAATGTAATTGTGATCGGCCTTCTAAGGACCAACCTCTCCGGTTTATATAGACACCGGAGAGGGCTAGGGTTTACATGGAGTCGGTTACAAGGAAGGAAATATAATATCCGGATCGCCAAGCTTGCCTTCCACGCCAAGGGAAGTCCCATCCGGACACGGGCCGAAGTCTTGAGTCTTGTATCTTCATGCTTCAATAGTCCGGATGTTGTACACAGTCCGGCTGTCCGGATACCCCCTAATCCAGGACTCCCTCACCCAGCGTAAAAAAACAGTGTGGTAGAGGGTCTCCACTTCTTCCACTTCTGGGTCGGAGACCACACGTAGTAGTACTTAGTGGTATGAACGATACAAAGTGCGACCTGGAGAGAAAGACACGTCTAGTTGGAAGGTCTTGGGGCATACACGTAAACAAATATAAACGTTAATATGTGCCTCCAACTAATATAGTAGTAGTAGAGTACTTAGGCACGCATCCATAACATCCTCAGGCATTGCACGCATAACATTTAGTGGTAGTACGTAGTAAGAGACAAATGCCGCCCAAGAGTTCCCTTCTCGACCTACTTTTGGGGGTTTGGTAGAGTGTATGGAGGGTGCATGAGCCCACACTAGTTTAGCACAAATACACTAGAAGCATGCATGAAGAGAGCATGCATGAAGAGGGGTGTTGAGTTGAGCATGCATGAAGAGGGAACAACTATGCTGAGACGAGAACGCAACCAAACACACCCTGTATGACACACATGTTCATACCATTTGTGCCTTTCTACTTCACTTATTGCGCTACATTACTCAGGTTCGTACGTCCACTCCTGGGTACATGTCCGTCTCGTAGTTCCAGTCCCACGTGTTCTTCATATAGATGGAACAATCGTTGCATAACACATGCACCTTGATGCTAGATGTCTCGCGTGTTGGCAAAAGGATGAACAAAGCTCACGTAAAAAAATAGAGTGGAAGAACATAGATTCTGGACGACCGAGAAGGAGCAAGGAACCTCGTGGTGGAGCGTCTGCACTCATAATATTTAATATTATTCAGCGATATAAAATTAACCAATCATCTCGACAGTGGACTGGAAGAGTACGAAACACGGCAGCCCAGAGTAGTTACATCATACTAGTACATGGCTAACCCACGCTATCACCATATTTCTTGGCTTTCGCGTGACACCTATCTCTAGTAATCCGGCAGCCTGTATCGCTTCTCCCTCCTCGTCTCTATCAAAGTGCAGCTAGCTGGCGTTTCTGTCGTCTATTGAGGTTGGTTAACTATCACATGTTAGCGACATGCCAAGAGCATTCTAAAAAAATTTCCTTATTCCGTTTTCAAAAAGAAAAAATCCTTTCACGTACAATTTTTCATGTATGCTTTGAGCAACTTGCATGTCCTATACTGCTCTTGTTTGATACTCTAACTTAGCTAGAGGTTAGACTAACTCATGACTAACCCTGAACTAACTCAGAGCCAAAGAGGTGTTTGGGTGACAGGTTAGATTGACAATAAATGCACTTCATGGAGAGAGAAAAGTGATTTTTCAGTGGTCCCAATGAGAACTATCTCCGCTAGCACCTCTTGGGTGGGATAGTTTTTTGGTGGGTTCGGTGCAACTTGCTCCAATTTAAACCCTCATGCTTGGATACTTTAGGGCTATTTGAGCCCCAACTAGCTCAAACTAACTCCAACCCATGGATCCAAACAGGGCCTATGGCCAGTCTCGACTCGGAGCAGTCGCGTGCATCGGGAAGTGGCGCTCTCTCGGCCGTCGCGCCACTTCAAAGCCGGCGCTAGTGAGAGGTCGCCTCCGCTCTGGCCGGGCATTAATGCGGCACTGACGCTCTAGGGCGACGCTGACTGTTGGGGATATAACTATTTGTAAGCTGCCCAGGAGGGGCCGGGTTACAGTAAGAAGACTATTCTACGAAGCCCAAGAGTTGAAGATGGCGGTTCAGTAAAAGGGTTAAGGCCCACAGGCGATTTAAGGCCCGTAGTAGTAAACTGCTATAATGGCATGACTTGTATCATAAGTAATAATTAACTAGTCACCGAGCCGGACATTGTCTATGAGCCGGCCGGGACTCTGAGGGCCGCAGGGCGTCAACCCGTATATATAAGGGGACGACCCGACAGTGGCTTAGGGCAAGAAACAACTCATCGAGAGCCGGGCATAGCGTATCTCACTCCCTGGTCATCGAAACATCAATACCAACCCAACTAGACGTAGGCCTTACCTTCTCCGTAAGGGGCCGAACCAGTATAAACCTCTCGTGTCCTTTGTCCCGATTAACCCCTTCAAGCTTCCTAGTTGCGATGGCTCCACAACTAAGTCCTTTCACGAGGACATCTGACATGACAATTCCACGACAGTTGGCGCCCACCGTGGGGCCAGCGCATGATGGATTTGAGTTCTTGAAGGGCAACTTCGAAGGGCTCAAGGGATACGTAGTGGGCCGGATGACCAAGAGTCGTCGCGGCAAGATCTACATCGACGACGAAGGCTGGGGTCCCGACGCCGGCTCAATTGAGTACGGGTACCGAGTCCCCTTCAGCAGAATCCACGTTTTCATTGGTCGGATCGGTGAGTCGGGCCCTGAGCCGGACAACTGCACCAACCTCGTCGAGACGGGTCAGCGTGCAAGGAAGACCCGAATTCAACTTGTTATGAAGCGTGCCTTCGTGGGCTGCGTCCACGGAGAGGAACTCTCTGAAGAATCTGGAGATGGTGATGAGACGGCCGTCCTCTCAGATGGTGATTCGTCTGCCGGCTCAACAGATTCGTTGTACCAAGTGCAAGATGGCGTGCTCGGGGGTTGTTCCGATGGCACCAGTATTCCGGACCCCTGTGAGCCGCCAAGATGGGCAGGAGTCTTTATGGCTGGACTCGCCCGGCTCAAACTCTACAACTACTGCAGCAGTAACGTCCGGGTTAGGAGTAGCCGGGGCAGGCGGCCCCGTGCGCCCGCCGGCTCAGGTGCTGATAGATCTCATGGACAAGCTTACGACCCTGTTAACCGCAACGGTTATTCCCGCAGATAAAGATGAGCATGACGCGGGGGTGGCACGGGTGCGTGAGGAAATAGCTCAGGCCAAGGAGGCCTTGGCAGATGAGGACACTAGATTAGCCACAGAGCGGGCGGCTCTAGATGCCCGGGCGCAGCGGCTACAGTCAGAAGCTTACCAGCTCACGATGAGCTTAAACGTGTCCAATGAGGTGATGAGGAGGAGACATCAGAAAACCCAGTCCCGTTTACCTCTGAATTACGACCTCGTGTTCTTTTGCTACACCCGAGCCGGTCCAAGTAACCCGCCAGAGGCCAATCAGCTTATGACGGTGAACAGAGGGCTGCTCAGCCTCGGAGATGGCACCACCTCATGTGAGCATAGCACCGCCGCATTATGTGCCGATACCGCCGGGTCACTTTTCCAACCCCATGGAGAACTTAATCGCGGCTTCAGCGCGTTTGGCGGCTCTTCCCATGGACGGCGATGACCCGACGGCAGTGGAGACCCAGAGGGTCAGAGAACTTCTCTAGACGGCCTTAGCTCAGTAAGAGACCGATTCTTACAGCCGGGACAGGATTCATTCAACTCCTCCGCCTTGGTTAGCGCCGCCTCGTCAGAACCGGAGCCCGAGTTATAGCAGGCACATGGAGTCTGAAGCTTTGTCAAGCAATGCCCAACGCCGTAACCAGCCGGGTGGCTATAATCCGGTGCAATACCGAATACGTCAGGAGAACGAGTGGGCGGCTCAACTAGCGGCTTAACAGATGGCACATCAAGATTTCCCAGAGTATCCAACGACTTCTGTTGAGGCGGGAGTAGCCACTAGAACCGGTGGTGTTCCTTGTCTGGTACCAGCTCTGCGTAACGTCCGCCTGCCCAAGGACTTCAAGGGACCTCGAAAGGTGCCAAATTACACGGCCGACCTGCAGCCCGGAGCTTGGATCGAAAGTTATGAGATGGCCATGGAGTTATTGGAAGTCAGCGACGCGGCAATGGCTAAATACTTCACCATGATGTTAGATGGTACGTCCCGGTCCTGGTTGAAGGGTTTGCCACCCAATTCCTTTGGTTCATGGGCAGAACTGAAAGCTCGTTTCATCCAGAATTTCAAAGACACTTGTAAGCAGTCTATGTTAATTGTGGACATGACAAATTGTAAACGGGAGGAAGGAGAATCTATGACTCATTGGGTACGCCGGGTCAAGGAGATAATACATTCATCTGACAAGATGGATGTCGGCTCTGCAGTCCTCATGTTGGAGAAGAATTGCCGTTTTGAGCCGCTGAGGCAGAAACTGGGGCGCCTTAAGCGTGATTGCAATGATATGGGTACGCTGATGGCGGCTTTAGTCAAATATGCCGATTCTGATAGTACCAAGGATCCTGCGTCTGATGAGGAAAACACCAGGAAGGGAAAGAAGAACGGCAATGGAAAGGGTCAGCAGCATAACCCGATGAATCAAGGAGGCAATAAGCGTAAGGCAGATGGTAACCCGGAGTTTGTGGCCAATGCCAATGCGCAAGGTAACAATCAGAGACGTAAGGGTAAGCCGCCTCGATCCGGCGGGTTAGGCCCATCTCTTGAGCAGCTACTCAATGAGCCCTACCCGAGAAACGGCACCAGGGAGCGGCCCGCCACACATCTGTGGAAAGATTGCGCGATCATGAAAGCGTTTAAGAATTCCAACACCTTTGATCGCAATATTGGGTCTGGCGGCGGTTCAGGTTCCG
This sequence comes from Aegilops speltoides, assembly GCA_021437245.1. Taxonomy (NCBI): domain Eukaryota; kingdom Viridiplantae; phylum Streptophyta; class Magnoliopsida; order Poales; family Poaceae; genus Aegilops; species Aegilops speltoides. Next base: position 423,955,947 of record CM038147.1, read on the forward strand.
GCTTTCAGGGACGTCAAGGTGGCTATAATCAACAGCAATCTGATCAAGGAGAGCAGCAGCAGCAGTAGTCGAGTTATCAAAGCAATCCAAAGCAGTTGAACGGTGGGCAGTACCACGTGTTTACCACTAGCTTATGCAAACGTGACCAGAAGGTTCATAAGAGGGCCGTGAATTCAGTTGAGCCGGCAGTCCCTCGTTATTTGAGGTGGTCAGAACAGCCCATTGTATGGAGCAGAGAAGATCACCCTTCACGGGTCGATAATCCGGGCCAGTTGGCCTTGGTGGTAGCACCTCAGGTTGGTGGATATAAATTCACTAAGGTACTCATGGACGGAGGTAGTAGCATCCATATCCTCTATTATGAGACCTTTCGACGCATGGGGTTAACTAATAACAATCTGAAGACATCCAACACTGTTTTCCATGGAGTGGTCCCTGGTAAGTCGGCTTACCCAGTTGGCAAGATTGAGATGGAGGTGGCCTTCGGAGATGAATATGACTCCAGGGCTGAGAAGTTAACGTTTGACGTGGTCAAAATCAGAGCCCATATCATGCTCGCTTGGGCGGCCGGCTTATGCTAAGTTCATGGCCCGGCCGTGTTATGTTTATTTGCAGCTCAAGATGCCGGGTCACAAGGGCACCATCACTGTGCATGGAAGTCGGAAGGTGGCGTTGGAATGTGAAGAAGGCGACGCGGCTTATGCTGAGTCTGCCTGTGCGGCGGAAGAGCTCAAATTTTATCAAGATAATGTTGACCCAGTGGATATGACCTCCCTGAAGAAACCAACTACAGAGCATGACCTGGCGTTGAAGTTTAAATCGGCCGCCGAGACAAAGCTTGTTGACTTTACCCTAGGTGACCCTTCTAAGCAGTTCAGAATCAGCAGCAATTTGGATCCCAAATAACAAAGCGCGCTCATCGAGTTCATCCGTGAGAACCGGGACATCTTTGCATGGAAACCTTCTGACATGCCGGGTGTACCGAGGGAACTCGCTGAGCACACTCTCAATATCGATCCAAAGTATAAGCCGGTCAGGCAGTTTCTTCGGCGTTTTAACAAAGAGAGACGGAAAGCTATTGGAGAAGAAGTGGCCCGGCTCTTAGCAGCTGGGTTTATTATTGAAGTTTTTCACCCGGAGTGGTTGGCTAACCCAATGCTTGTCCTCAAGAAGAACGGCACCTGGCGGATGTGTGTGGACTACACGGACTTAAACAAGGCTTGTCCGGCCGATCCATTTGCTCTCCCCCATATTGATCAAATCATTGATGCTACGACGGGTTGTGAACGCTTGAGCTTTTTGGATGCTTACTATGGTTATCATCAGATCAAAATGGCAGTTCAGGACCAGGAGAAGACGGCTTTCATAACTCTGTTTGGGGCCTTCTGTTATGTATTTATGCCGTTTGGACTCAAGAGTGCTCAGGCAACTTATCAGCGATGTGTGCAGAACTGTCTACACGATCAAATCGGGCGTAATATTCATGCTTATGTAGATGACATCGTGGTGAAGTCCAGAGAGAAGGAAACCTTAATATCCGACTTGAAAGAAACCTTTGATAATCTCCGGGTTTATAAAATGATGCTTAACCCGGCCAAGTGTGTATTTGGTGTACCGCAGCAAGCTTTTGGGTTTTCCGTATCAAACAGAGGCATTGAAGCTAATCCAGAGAAGATTAAGGCAATTACCTCTCTAGCTAAACCGGCATGCATCAATGATGTTCAGCGATTGGCGGGTCGTGTTGCCGCTTTAAGCCGGTTCATAAGCCGGTTAGGTAAGAAAGCCCTACCACTGTATCAGATGATGAAGAAAACAGACACTTTTGTCTGGAGTGATGCTGCTGATGCTGCCTTTGAAGACTTGAAGAGACAGTTGTCTGAACCACTGGTTCTTGCGGCTCCCATTAATAAAGAGCCATTGCTATTATACGTGGCTGCCAATTCACGAGCCGTCAGTGTTGCCATCGTGGAAGAGCGTAAGGAAGATGGCAAGGAGCATCCGGTTCAACAGCCGGTTTACTACATCAGTGAGGTGCTCATTGAGTCTAAACAAAGGTATCCACATTGGCAGAAACTCGTTTATGGAGTGTTTATGGCCAACCGAAAGTTGAAACAGTACTTTCAAAGTCATCCTATAACTGTGGTAAGTTCTGCCCCTTTGGGAGATATCATCCAGAATAGGGAGGCCACAGGACGAGTCGCCAAGTGGGCCATCGAGCTTGGGCCTCATGATTTGAAGTATATGTCACGTACCGCTATTAAGTCTCAGGCACTGGTGGACTTTATCAATGATTGGACAGAGTTACAGGCCCCTGAGGAGAAGCCAGATAACACATATTGGACTATTCACTTTGACGGGTCGAGGCAACTAGAAGGCTCGGGGGCTGGAGTTGTTTTAACTTCCCCTCGAGGTGACAAATTTTGTTATGTACTCCGACTTATATTTCCGTGTACTAACAATGCAGCTGAGTACGAGGCCTTACTCCACGGTCTCCGGATGGCCAAAGAGATGAACTTAAGCCGGGTAAGGTGCTTGGGTGACTCGGATCTCGTGGCTCAACAGGTGTCAGGCAAGTGGGATTCCAAGGATCCCCTTATGGCGGCTTATCATCGTGAAGTAGATGTTGTGGCTGATCATTTCAAAGGTTATCAAGTGGAGCACATTGATCGAAGGAAGAATGAGGCGGCTGATGCTTTAAGCCGGTTGGGATCTCAATCTAAGCCGGTACAGCCTAAAACCTTTCTCGATATTTTACATAACCCTTCTGTCAAGGTGCCTACCGAGGAAGAGCTAGCGGTGCCGGACCCGGAGGCACAGCTGGTGGCGGCTCTTCATGTTATCCCGGATTGGACAGTGCCATATCTGGCTTATATGACCCGGGGAGAATTACCTGAGGATGAGACCTTGGCAAGACAAATCGTCAGGCGCTCCAAATCTATGACGATTGTTAACGGCGAGTTACATCACCTAAGTGTCACTGGGGCGTTTCAACGTTGTGTGTCCCCTGCAGAAGGCCAAGACATACTTCGTGAGATCCATGAAGGGGATTGTGGCCATCATGCCGGGTCAAAATCTCTGGTAGCCAAAGCTTTCCGTCATGGTTTGTACTGGCTGACGGCTCATGCTAATGCGGAGGATCTGGTCAGCAAATGTGACGGTTGTCAAAAGTTCTCACGACGAGCTCATGTCCCTGCTCAAGAGTTGAGGATGATCCCAATCACTTGGCCGTTTGCAGTCTGGGGGCTTGACATGGTTGGACCTTTCAAGAGGTCTAAGGATAAAAAGACACATCTCCTGGTGGCAAGGGATAAGTTTACAAAGTGGGTTGAGGCAGAGCTACCAAGAAGTGTGATGCAGCCACAACGGTTCAATTCATGAAAAAGGTGATCTTTCGTTTTGGTTTCCCACACAGCATTATAACTGATAATGGCACTAATCTATCCAAGGGTGCCATGGAAGAGTTCTGTCAACGAGAACATATCCGACTTGATGTTTCGGCTGTTTCTCATCCTCAATCCAATGGTCAAGCAGAAAGAGCTAATCAAGAGATCCTGAAGGGTATTAAGCCCCGGCTCTTAGTCCCCTTACAGCGGACTCCGGTTTGTTGGGTGGAGGAGTTACCTTCCGTGTTATGGAGCATAAACACTACACCTAACAGATCTACAGGCTACACGCCTTTCTTTATGGTGTATGGTGCAGAGGCGGTCCTGCCAAGTGACATCCGACATGATTCACCCCGCGTGGCAGCTTACGTTGAGGCTGACAACGAAGAAGCTCATCAAGATGCACTTGACTTGTTGGATGAGGAGCGAGACTTGGCAATAGCCCGCTCGGCGATTTATCAACAAGACCTGCACCGCTATCACAGCCATCGGGTTAGGAGCAGAACCTTTCAGGAAGGTGACTTGGTGCTTCGGCTCATCCAGGATCAGTCTGACATGCACAAGCTATCCCCACCTTGGGAAGGGCCCTTTGTGGTCAGCAAGAATCTGCACAACGGGTCATACTACCTTATTGATGTTCGAGAGCGCAAAGACTCACGTAAATCGGAGGAGGAGACCCGCCGGCCGTGGAATATTTCTCATCTCCAGCCTTACTATACTTAAGCCACCGGCTCTCATGATGTATATATTTTTTGACAATGTATATATATTATATAAAGAAATAAAGCAGGACCTCTGTCCTTTTTACCCTCAAAGGTTTATGTGTCCTCTTTATCAGGTGGTGGAAACAACCAACAGGGAGCAGATCACATTTGAATCCGGCTTTCCCCTTGGTCTGGCTTAAGATCATATCTGAATCTAGCCATGGTCACTTGGGGGCTTCCTGTTTAAACATAGGTCGTATTCAAACCAAAGAGAACATAGCTGTCGATACCCACTTGATCGGCACATTGCCAAATCCACTTGGGGGCTTCTTGATCATATTTGAATCACAGCTTAACCCCTTTGGGTCTGATGTGGATCATATTCGAATCAGCGTCATTAAACAACTCTTATGGTCACTTGGGGGCTTCCTGTTCAAACATAGGTCGTATTCAAACCAAAGAGAACATAGCTGTCGATACCCACTTGATCGGCATCGCCAAAGCCACCGGGGGCTATATGATCGTATCTGAATCTTAGCTTAACCCCTTGTGAACGGTTTACTGATCGTATTCAAATCAGAAACCTATAAATGTTGTTCACTATCCAACAAAAGGATAAATTATTTTTATTATCTTGAGACCTTCTTGAAAACATTATAAGATGGTTTTTTCTTCCGGTTTAATATTGATTACCCCAGGTTCTTAAGTGCCAGGTAAAGCATCATATGAGCTGGGAAGATTATCAAAGGGATCGCAGGTATACTATTGTGATTATATTTAACAAATATAATCATAAATCGGCCTGTACAGGATATCTTTGGGTCGTGTTCCGGGTTATCAATACTCTATGTAAAACCCCGGCGCGATAAACCGCCAAGGAAATTTTGCTTGTTTTATGTGCAGGATAAGGCAAAGCAAGTTAAACATCAAGGAAATAAACGGTCAGCATAAGCCAGAAAAATATAGTGATGGCGGCTTACGAAAGTATTAAGCACCAGGAACATGCGCGAAGGCATGACAAACATTGATAAGTTTTTTACTACCCTATTACAAGGCTTCCTGAGTCTGAATAAATGAAGCATTGTTTTTTGCAAAAGTTCTAAAACGCCTGGCAGTTCACTCCTTCGGCGGGCTCGAAGACTCCGGGTTATCCTTCTCCGCCTCTCCGTCAGTTGCTTTGTCCTGGAAGGTTGACGAGGCTCAGTCAATGCCACTCAAGGCTTCAAACTCAGCCTCATCATCTATTAAACCGGCCGGGTCCACTTCAGGGGCAAAAGTATGCTTACGCGTTGGAGGGATCATGCTGACTTGGTCATATGGAATGTTTGAGATTCTCTGGTTCTCGCTATCATAGCCCGGCGAATACTTGGTAAGATCAGTATCATTCCCAATAAGGGTAGCCAAGGGACGTACGGCTTAGACACAGGCGGTGAAATCATGATCATCAAATACAGTACCGTCCTCCTTCAGGCTCGGATATCCAAGAGCGAGGTCAGCCAGGTCATGCTCTGGCATCCATGCCTTTCCCTGGCTCAATGCGGCCACGGCCCAGGCTCTTGAAGATGCCCGCCTTAAATCCTGAATTCGCTGAGGTAGCACAGTGAGATGCTTCAGCACGTCTTGCAGGAGGTGGGGAGTGGTATTTGATAAGGCTACAATGGCCAAGGCATGTTGTGACCTGGAGTACAGTTGTTCCACTAAAGTGTAAACCGCCTTAAGTTTGATTAGCATGCTCTACTTGAGGTTGGTGCTCCTGGGGCCTGTGTAATCACAAGTATAACAGTGAGCCGGAGATAATGATTACAATAGCCGATTGAAAGATTACAATATTTAAGGTTTTGCACAGTAACTTACCGAAGATGGCTGAGACCATTTGGGATATCTGCCGTTTTAAGTCAGACAGCTCGGTTGTTGCCTCTGCAAGAGATGCTTCTGTTGTCTCGGCCCGAGTCACCAGTGAAGTCTTCTCATAAGCCCAGGCTTTCCTTTCTGACTCAGAATTTTTCTTCAACTTCTCATTTTCAGAGACACTGAATTCAAATTTGGAGTTGGCTTTCTGAGTCTCAAGTTCTTGAGTTTTCAGCCGGCTCTTCAGGTCAGCAAGCTCCGACTCAAATTGACTTATGGTGGCCTGCATTGATATCAGGTTATGGTAAGGATCACGGTAAGATAACATTCAAGTCCCAAACATTTTACAAGTAAAGATACTTGGCACTTGGGGGCTAATGTATGTTAAAGAATTTTTTAACCTACAATTTTTGGTAATGCATATTAAGTCCCAAACATTTTACAAGTAAAGTTACTTGGCACTTGGGGGCTAAAGTATGTTAAAGAATTTTTTAACCTACAATTCCGGGTAATGCATATGAAGTCCCAAACATTTTACAAGTAAAAATACTCGGCACTTGGGGACTAATGTGTATCGCAAGTTTAAGGTATCATGCTATAACCGGGTTAAATATATTCTCTTAAAACCGGAAAAATCAATAGTAAGTAAATTTCTAAGTCTACAGCATATTCATTCATAAGGAATAGACTTGGGGGCTGGTACGGTAAGTAAGATTCAGGTAAATAGCATAAGTTATACCTCAGATTTGTGTTGTATTTGTTTCACCATGTCAACATGTCAATTTCCATGTCACGGCTATTATGCACTTGATCAGATAGCCCGAGACTATATCACCAATGATTAAGTGAGTATAATCAGTAATGTCCTGCTTGGCTTTTCGGCATTCGGTGAATTCTTCCTTGGCAGAATATTTGGCAAGGACAGTAGGCCGCCCCGGTTCAACATATTGACTTTTCAGAAATTCAACTTCTGGGTCAGTCGTCTTGACCGGGCTAGGAGCTTCCGGATTATTAGAGCTGTTGATAGCATATTCGGCAGGTGGATCAGAAGTTGGCACCGGAATGTGAGAAGCCGGTTTAGGCGGCGGCTGATGGGTGGAGCCGTCAGGAGCAGACATGTCTGGCGCCGGTTCAGTAACAATCGGGTCTTGGGACGGCTTATTTTTCCTTGCCCTCTTGCTGGGCTTCACTTGCAGGCTGTCAATAAAGGTAGAAGGATGAATATTGAAGCATAAGTAAGGTAAAACCTAAAGTAAATAAGGTTACATTACCCGGGAGCCATTTTGAAAGCCGGCATGTTTGATTGCATAGACTCGTCGGAGGAAGGAGAGGTATCCTGATAATTGGAGTCAGATGAATTGAGAGGTTGGCGAATTAAACCCGCCAAAGGTAAAACAGAATGTAAATCGGAGATAACCTCGGTCCGACGCTTCCTAGTTACATCGAGTAAGCCGGAGGAGAGCTCTGCATCCGTGTTGGTCCGGGTCTGCCTCCGGTTTTCAAGCTGTTGTTGCTTCAAAAGAAATTGAGGATCTTGATAAGCTAGAGGATGTGAAAATCTTACTTTCCGGGTCACCCTTCGGATTTTTTGCTTTGGCAAAGGCTTTGAGTCGGAGGAGATTATAGTTACCTCTTCGTCAATTGCTTGATTGTTCCCCGTATCCTCCTGAAAGGATAGAATGTCAGTAAAATAACGACGAAGGAGTTAAGAAAATTAAAGGATTACCTCTTCATCATCCGAAGAAATATCATCCAATTTGAACAAGTCGGAGGCGCTGGGTTTCTTCTTCTTTGAGGTTCCCGTCTTGGCGGCTTTCCTTTCGGTTTTCTTGGCTGCCCTGGCTTGTTTGGCAGCCTCGTGGTCATACTTGACCTTCCAGAAGTTATCATCGGCATGTGGAAAGAGATAAGGAATTATGAGTACAAATAAGGTATAACATGTTAAAGAGTATTTATTAAGATTGATAACTCACTGCGGGGGGCGGTTCTTCTTGCAGAAGGGAAGTAAGCCGAAGGCATTGCTAGTTACAGTGCCCTCCTTGAGCTGTGACTGGGTTGTAGCATCTACCACATCATCTGGTAAGTCGTCAGGACTATGACGCAGTGGATCATCCTTCTCGCCTGTGTAAGTACACATTAAGCCGGAGTGGCGGCTTAATGGAAGTACTCGCCAAGTGACCCAGACTCGGACCAGATCGATGCCATTTAAACCGTTTCCCAAAAGAGCTTTGATCTTCTTGATGGTGGGATTGAGAGGCAGACGTTCAACAGCGGGAAGCGCGTGCTGGCAAGGGAGTATAGGTTTTGAACCGTTTCAGGTGTAGTAGTAATGGTAGTTTGCAAAACTACTCAATTATTGCACCCGCTTCCTAAGAAATTGTGGTAAAACGTTACTCCACAGCCCGCTTCCTTCTCCTTCCTGCTTTCGTGATTTACGTGGCCATGTTAACGTGGTTGTGTCAAAAAAATGTCACTTCCTGCTCGTGATTTGCGTTATATAATTACAAGCAAGATTCTTGTGCATTGCACGGAACATCAATATGCATTTTTTTACAAAACACCTGTTGTGATTAACCCATGCAGGAGTAATCCCATGTGTAAAAACTAATGATATCTCGAGAATTTTATCGGAAAACTGGTACCTCGAGAATGTCATCTAAAAAATGAAAGATGAGAGATAAGGCGAGAAGGAGTAGAGCGTGGTGGTGACTGGTGGTCGGAATGGGCGGAGGCATGGGGATGGACAGCGCCGGCAGGCGGTAGCGGCCACCATGCATGCTAGATTGTTCCAGAGACTTATTCCTTTTTTGATTGCTGAGCAATGAGGTTGCGGGAGATAATGATGTGGAGAGAGGTGCGAGTATCTTTTGTAAAATTATCATAGTTTGCTTTCTATCTGTCCGATATAGATCATACGGTCTGTATTACAAGATGGCAGGCACACCATCATCGCCAACTCGTTTTTTTATAAGGGTACAGATGATAAGTTTGCTGACTACTAAAGTAAAGTGGAATTTGTCCATGTTATGCAAGTAAATAAAGGTGATTGTTTATCATACGAGTAAGGTTAGATGAAGGGTGGTAGGAACAAATGCTCCGCCTAGAGCATGTGTATGTGAGATGGAGTCTTAGTGTGTGTGTGGGGTGTGTGTGTGTGTGAGAGAGAGAGAGAGAGGAGAGAGAGATGAAGTCTTAGTTTTTGTGTGTGTGTGTGAGAGAGAGAGAGATGGAGTCTAAGTGTGTGGGGGGTGCGTGCGTGTGTGTGTGTGTTTGTGTGTGTGTGTGTGTGGGAGAGAGAGAGATGGAGTCTTAGTGTGTGTGGGGGGGGTGCGTGCGTGCGTGCGTGCGTGTGTGTGTGTTGTGCGTATGTGTGTGTGTGTCGCGGGGTCCTCTGTGGAGGATGTAATTTAAGTGTGCATGGCTTCATCATAGAGAGGTGATGTGTATGGTAGAGGCCACCAACGATGGGGTGCGAGAGAGAAAATGCCCGTAGAGAGGGAAGAGAAGGTGCGTGCGCGTGAGAGGAGTCGACATCGAGAGAACGTGTTTGTTCGAGAGACACCAAGGAAGACTACTATATATCGATGGTGCATGTAGGCAGGAATTAAACAAAGGGATGGTCTTATTGGTTTCGGGGATATAGGGGAAGAGTGAGAGGCGCGCGTGGGGGGTATGTAGAAGGAGATTGTTAAGTGTGAGTGTGTGTTTTTCCCATCCAAGCGGAAGTTATGTGCACAAAGAGGAGAACGATTCGATGTGGCATTAGGATTGAGGGTAATTAACTATGTTTGGAGACATAGAGACCTTGAACGTGCATGTGTGAGAGGTATACATGTATATGTGGGATGTGTGTGTGTGTGTGCGCGCGCATGATCGAGATAAAAGAAAGAATACATAAGTCCTAAGATCAACGACATGGGAGAGACGGATCGGTATGACAATATGCATGCATGTGAGAATGCAGGGAAGAAGGCCCGACAATTGAGCATGTGTTTTTGTCTTTAAGAGATAGTGGCATGGACTAGAGCATGCATCTATGGCGAGCAGAGGGGGTGAGGCGCAACGATTGTGCAAAAGAGATCAACCTATAAATGCATATGTATGGAGAGACATATATAGTGTGGGTGATAGGAAGCAAGACTCCATGCGAGAAAGAAATGTTGATGGAGAAACTACAGATAGATACAGAGATGGAGATGCTAGCTAGAGGGACATCCGTTAGTTTGGGTGTCGGAGATGACCGTCGGGTGGTTCAAAGGGTGAAGTTATATATGTGTGTGAGAGGGCACTTGACTGCATGTAGAGAGAAACATATGTAGTGTGCATGATAGGAATCAAGAGTGACGGCGAGAAAGAAGGTTGATGGAGAAACAGATAAATTGAAAGATAAAGATGCTAGCTAGTGTGCGCTAGAGATAGGAGTCGAGTGGATCAGAAGGCTAGGTTATGTGCGTGGGTGTGACAGAGATAGAGAGAGGGTGCATGTGAGTCACATACAAACAGATATCAGAGAGAAATGAGATCCAGAGAGACGGAGTTTTGTGTATGCGAGTGAGAAAGATATTTCACAACGAGAGTGATAGCTAGAGAGACATATGAGGGAATGCAAGATATCTCTAGGGAGAGAGGGTGTGTTTGAGCGACATACAAGAGAACAATGGAGAAATATGAGACCCTGGGAGACAGAGTTTGTGTTTGTGTGTGAGAAAGAGATATTGAAGAGGAAGAGTCATAGGTTCTCATATCTAAGGAGCAAAAGACATCTCGGTATGAGGGGTGTGCGAGTGGCACACATGGGAATAGTTGAGAGAAATGAGACCCCGGGAGACAAAGTTTTGTGTTTGTGTGAGAGAAAGAGATTCCACATGGAGAATCATAGCTAGAGACACATACCAGGGAGCGAGATATACTTAGAGAGAGATAGAGTGATGAAGGTCGAGGAGAGAGTACCGTCAAGTGTGTTACTTAAGATAAAAGATCATTGTCGACATACGTAGCACGAGAGATGCCCGAGAGACGATGAACGCAGATAGGTCCAAAGAGATAGTCCTATATAAGCATGAGTGATAGCTATATGAGACGAATATCTGGATTAAAGGGATTCAAATATTTAAACGGAGATCACGACATCGATAATATCATAACGCAAATTGGTGTATCAAACATGCATATTCATTTGAATTTGGGCACACGGTAATGTTATATAGTTTATCAATATTGGTGATCCATAGATTCTTCAATTACAAACAATGCATGGTTTATATGCAATTAATGTCTAAACGGGATTACACTATATGTTGCGTGTGTGAAACACATTATACATGTTTGAGAAGTTAAAAAAACCCACATGAAACACACATTAATTGGAGACAGTTAGCGAGGAATGCATACATTGGATTTCAACATAAAGTGGTTTCAAATATTTGAAAATCCAAATTGATGGATACAACCTTATGAATCTGAGATCATGCCATTTGTAAACCATATTTATGTATAAATGGTGTTGTGCTTTTGAAATTATATATAAAACAAGATGTATATAGAATGTAATTCCAATTGAAAATGGATCCCACCCGAAAAAAATAGTAGAATACAAACGAGATTCGAATTGAGTTGGCACGGTAAACGTGCACTGTGCAAAATTTGAACGAAATGGGATTCCGATTCTACTCCACAGCACACTTCTATCCAGATGGGAGGATAGTTTGGATGTTAGAAGGCACAAGGTACCAGTCAACTGTTGAAGAATGGGCAAGTCTGATCAATGCCCCAAAGGAAAGTGAAGATGACTTGGATATTTATGCCAAGAAGAAGATGGACCACAATTCCATGGCACACATGTACAAGGAGATCCCAGACAAAGCTGTTGAGACACATAAGTTTGGATCACTCCACTTTCTTCTGTCAGGGCTGCCAACTATCAACTGGATTCTGAGACACACTATATTGCCTAAGTCTGGTGACCACAACATGATCAGAGGGCATGCAATCAACATGTTGCATTTGTTTGATGTGCCACAGAAATTTAAGGTCATGAGCCTTATGGTTGAAACCATTAAGAGGACAGCAGCAGATCAAAAGAGGAGCTGTGGATATGTGATGCGGAGCATCCTACAGTCATCACCATGTCAAGAGTCCGTTTGGCAAGTGACACGTGCAGCCTCTACTTCACATACACAAAGGTGAATCTTCTCCTTTACACGTGCTCACTTGACCCCTTCGAGGATGGTATACTACTTGACACTTCTCCCGTGTGCATGCATAGGTATTGTCGGAGCTTCACGGATGTCGAGGAGGAGTGCAAGCACCAAGGAACAACTACACCATCCGCGAGGGAAGCATGGAAGAGAAGACGGAAGAAACGGAGCTGCTACATGCTACAGCCACCGGACGTCCGACGCCTGGAAGCCGCACCAGCCAGAAGGCCCAGCCAACGCCAGCTACAGCACCTCCCAGCGAGCGGACGTCCGGCCCCCAGCGGACGACCGGTAATATTAACAAAAGTCCATAGATACCGAACGACCGGTGTCCCTTCACAGAACAGTTTCAGCGGACGTTCGACGACTAGCGGACGGCCGGCCCCTCCCGAGCCACCGGACGACCGGTACCCACCGGACGACCGGTACCTGCCTGTGCGCAGCTGCGGGCCTTTGGCCTTGTATCCCTCTCCCACTTACCCCTTCGTGGCTTAGACTATAAATAGACCACCTCCACCTCCTTTCTAGGGTTAGCAAATATGATAGCTCATTCTTAGGTGAGCTTTGCTCCTATCTCTACTCTTGAGAGAGAGAGAGAGAGACCACTCCCATGGAGTTCAAGACCTCCATGTGAGAAGATCCCGAGGGATTCAAGCCCCCCTTCGTGGGAAGATCCTTCTAGGATTCAAGCCCCCAACTCCTTTGGACTTGGGATAAACTCTACCTGTATCTTTCTCTTTGTTGTTCATGTACCTTGTGGATCTTGTGTGTTTGATTGTCTAGTGGATGTGTGATTGGACTTGTTCTTGAGTGTTTCCCCTTGTGATTTCTCCCCGTTCTTCCCCGTGTTCATCGTGTTCTTCGAGGGATCCCACTCCAATCGTGAAAGATCGGCCTACACCGGGTTAGCCCCGTATCATATGGTATCATGTGCCACGTTTATCACGTATTTGGAGTCCCTCCCACCGTTTTATAGCCTTGTTTTGGTGTGTTCTTCCCCAAAATCCGAAAATCCCCACCAAAAATAGCCCCAATTTTTTTTGTGATTTGTTGGTTTGATGATGTTTTGTTGATTTTGATCCATGGATTTGCTTGGTTTCAAGTGGATCTAGCATTTCCCCAAGTTTCCCCATCTTTCATCCACGAAATCCCATGAATTTGGACCCCGACATCTCCATTTTCCGCCCAAAATCGCGTCCCGGAGCTCAAATCCCGCGTTGACCCGGACCCACCGGACGACCGCCACTTTACCGGACGTCCGGAGCCCCAGGAACCACCGGACATTCGCTACTTACCGGACGTCCGGCATCCCATTCCAGAACGAAATTAGCGGATTTCCGAGCTCACCGAACGTCCGGCCACCGGACATCCGTCCATTTCCGGACGTCCGCTACCTGTACATATCAACTTCGGCAAATTCTTGTTTCATCCATAACTAATTCATCCGAACTCCGATTTTGACGTTCTTTAGCTTGTTTTGAAGCTATTGACATCCCCCATCCCACAAAAATACTACCAAAACCATTTGACTCCATCAAATTTTCGAAAATTTGGCAAGTTTGCCTACGCCTTCGACCATATCATCCGCATAGCCACCACCGACTTCCGCAACCTAACCCATTTTGTTCCATATAGCATTTGTGGTTGCTTGAGGAGTGATTTGAGTCTCCTAAGGTGTTTCGGCTACTTAGGGACGGTTGCTTCTTCATCAACCACCACCACCACTTCCGCATTGCCTAGTGCAAAACCACCACCGCTTTCCGCTACCACCATTTGACATTTGCCTTTGAGATTTCGAGTTTGAGGTTTTTCCGTTTCCTAGGGTGTTTTGGTTAACTAGGAACGGGTCGACATCGGCAACACCGCCTCTCCTCATCTCCAAGGACGGTAACCTCGACGACACCATTGTATATTCCCTTGCAATTGCATTGTTAACCTCTAGCCCATTTTGCGTTACTTGCCTATCGAGACTAGCCATTTGAGTATTGCCGGGCCACGTTACTTGTGCACATTAGTGATCTACACCATCCATTGCATACATACCATATCATATTGGTATCATATCTGGTGTCACAAGTTTGTTCCCGCATATACACAATTGCTATCTTGGTTTATGCATTGTGCAAAAGTGGCCATAGAAAAAAAAAGAGAATAAAGCTTTTAAGCAAAGAAAAAGAGTGAGCAAAGAGCTTGTAAGCAATAGCCATAGCATCATAATATATCATATGTTATCATACTCGATCATCTTGGATCATCTTGTGAGAAACACCGGGAACCATACATACATAGCATACTTGGAATAGAAAGTTTATCCATTTTGCATCTTCTAGGTTTTGCACAAGTGTCGTATCCGCCTATTGAGCAATCGTGCTAGCGTCTCTCTTGAGTTGTCCAACACGAGCGTTTTCCATGGACTCCACATTTTGTGCTCATTCCTTGGTTGCACGACCCCATTTATCTATCCGTGTGTGTGTTTCCATGTGCCATTCTTTGCTATTGGTCTACTTGTTTCGCTTGCGAATTTGTGAATCTCTTTCAACATTATTGACTCTTGCTAACATTTTGCATCAAATTTTTGTACCACTATCCTCACCGAGCTCTACCATAAGCTTTACTTGATAGGTGTGAGTGAACAAGTCCGGTACCAATTCCACTATTCTTTCATCTCACATTGAGTGAAATGGGATACATTCTCAACTTTGGAAAAAGGTAACTTGGTATTGTTTATCTCATTTCCTACTCACCTCTACTCGAGTCTTGTGATTGATAGGCAAGGCATTTCACCTTCGGTCTACAACAACAACGACGAGTTCGATGCCATGAACAACTCCAATGACGCCAAGATGAAAGCTCAAATGGAGGAGATCAAAGCCCTCATCAAGTCCTACAAGCGATCTTCCTCATCTTCGAGAAGACGCTCAAGAGCACATGCTTCCGAGCTACCATCTCCGGCAGGATCACATCGGCATCGACACCATCACCAACAAGAACGTGAAGGTCAAGAGCTCTACATCAACAACCGCTCAATGACTTCACCATCTCCCTTGGCATCTTTGCCAAGCGACTTCAAGGCATCTTCCCCTACGGACATACGGCATCTTCGCCAACAAGAACCTCAAGGCTACGCTCAAGAGAAGCTCCCCAAGCTCAAGTCCGCAACTTCACCGAGCTACTACGACCTCGACATCGACCATGCGGTTCCTTTCTATGGGACTCAAGAACCCGAGGAGTACCTCGAGTGGGATCGTTTAATGGACGACTACATCAAGCTACATCAAGTTCCTCCCGAAGATCAAGTGAAGTGCGCCACAAGAAACTTCCACGACTACGCCCCAACTTGGTGGCTTCACACACCTTCGGATTACTACGACATGAGTTGGCCCAAGACGAAGAGAACTTTGCGGTGAGAGTTTGTGCCTCCAACCTACACGGAACAACTTCGACGCCAATTGGAGAACACCACCCAAGGATCCAAGTCCATCGACAAGTACTTCAAGGAGATGAAGATTGCCTTGCGACGAGCCGGCATGGACGACCCCATGTCAATGAAGTTCCACTTCATGATGGGATTGCACAACGACATCTCCAAGACCATCTTCCTCGAGAACTACAAGTCCATCGACGACTACTACATTGGTGCTCTCAAGGCGGAACAAGAACTCATGAAGGCCAAGGCTTCTCCACCCCAAGCACACTTCGCGGCGACCAAGCTCTACGACAAGCATGAGGCTAGTACCACCACGATGTCCATGACCGACGAGCTCCAAGACGAGGCTCACAAGTTCGACTTCACCGCCATCCCTCTTTGTGGCATTGATGATGCCGGGTCTACTTTGACTCTTTTTCAAGACGGTGCGGCGATGAGTACGACTACGGAGACCTTCAAGGACCAAGCTTTGGAGGCGAGCGACAAGGTGGCGAGCAAGGATGATGCTTCCATCTTAGGAGGCGAGAGTGATGATGTGCCATCTTCGGCCTTCATCAACAGCGACGGTGACGAGATGATCGAGCATGGGATTTTCCCTTCGGTCATGGAGGAGAGTGATGATGTGCCATCTTCGGCCTTCATCCACGGCGACCACGACGAGATGGTTGAGTATTTCACCTCGACCACGGCGACGTATGATGACTTGAGTGACTTGTGCCACCATATTGAGAGTGAGAGTGACTTCACCACTAGCCCCATATATGATGAGTTGCCACAATTCCCATGTGAGGAGAGCCACAACCCCCACCACAGTGAGATGAGTGACTCCACCATATGTGACTTTGAGTGCACCTACTTTGAGGGAGTGAGTGAACCACCACATAGAGAGAGTGAGATAGTTGATAGGTCTCGTGAGGCCATTTGCATTTCTAACAACTTGACCTCTACCTCTATTGTGTCTTCTCATTTGGTGCTAGGTCCCATTTATGATGACGCGCCGATCCTCGACGAGTTCGTCCTCCCTTTGGACAATACGATGGCCATGGTGGAATATGATGCACCCCCCACATGGTTCCATCAAGATGATGATATTGACCACCATTTGGTCTTTCCCACCTCACCTACACCACTTGAGTGGAATGACAAAGGTAACAAAGGTGACGGTGATGCTCTAGTCCCACTAGTGGAAATTCTTGACATTGATTGCTTGCATGATGTTGATCCACCTAGTACCTTGCTTCATTCTAGTATGATTTCCCCATGTGATGATTTGCCCATTTATGATGAGTACGATGATTCTCATGTGGAGTCTATTAGTTGTGATGCCATGTTACATAGGATTTCTTGTGACAATTCTTTAGGTCATATCATGTTTGATAATCCGCTTGACTTGTCATATGCTATGCATGAGATCAACCATATGTCTTATTTGCAATCTCTTCATAGTGACTATGCATATGCCATTAAAATAAACCCAATTTGCACTTATGCCATAGATGAGAAGCCCATGGTTATTGGCATTTGTTTTTCTTGTGATGATATTGATATGCTCCCTTTGCATCATTTATCTCATATGCCATGCCATGATCACCTAGCTTCGGATATGCATTGTTTTGGATGTTGTCCATTTTCTCCATGTGATGTTTCCGATATTGATCATGAGGAGACCCCCATAGTTTCCTCATGCATTTTAGGAGATGTTGATCCATCCCATTCATTGCATGATCCCGATACTTGTGTGCACCATATGCTCCCCATGAATAAACATGCTATTGATATGCCATATACATGCATTCTCAATTTGTGTCCCCATCATGTCATACACAATAACTATTCTTTCATGATGGATGACATGTTCTTATACCATGCATCAAATTTCTTTGAATGATGCTTATCTTGTGCTAACTCACACGTGCACATACACATCATGATGGATAATGTGTACATTTACCACGCGCACAATTTATTTGGTTTGTGTCTCTTTTGTGTAGGTACCCATGAATACTTGTCAACCTCGCAAGCCCACGAGTTGACAAAACGAGCTCTACAGAGCAACGATGATTTGGGATCCCATGGATTGTCTTTCCCACCGCTCTCTTTCACATAGATAGACGGCAAGATTCATTCTACATGGCCCTCACTTGGCTATGGGTTATTGTTCATTACATATCATATGCCCATATTGCCATGTTCACTTTGCATGATATACTCATTCCTATGCCTTTGACATGTATTTGTGACCCATGCTTTGCATTACACATGATGATTGATTCTAGTACTTGTATGTGTATTTGCAAGCTTGGTGGAGATATTGCTTGTTCTTGCCATGCTCCTTTTGTGCACCATTCCTATGATGATACTTTCATCTTGCTTTGTGTTCGTGCTTGCGATATGTCATGTGCATTCCCTATGCCTATTATTTGCTCACATGACATGATTGCCATGATTTTTTCTAGTGTGTTGCATCTTCGCTCCACTAGTTTGCACGACTTGATAACTATGCTTGCTTATGTTGCATCACCAATGACTCATACTTGCTCATTTCATGCGGTTCATGACAACCATCTATATGCTTTGCACATGATTCATATTGCTTCTTGTCATATATCTCCATGTGTTGCCTCTCTCATGCTAGATGATTTGCCATGTATTGAGTGCAACAATGATTCTCGTCTTGCTCATGAGATTGCCCCCATAGCATTCTCGCATATATTTGGAGATTTTGACATAATTCTTGTGAAGCATGCTTGTCTTACTTCTTTGCACCATATACCTAGTGCCATGAATATTGCCATTGTTGCATCATATTATTCATGCACTTGTGCTTCTAATGGTTATGTGCAAAAGATGAGAACCATCATGATGGATGATGTGTTTATCCACCATGTGCATACGTTCTTTGTTTTGTTTTGTACATGTGTAGGATACTTGGACTTTGTGTCAACTTCCACTTCACGTGAGTTGACCATTCGAGCTCTTGAGAGCGAGCCTCTTACATTCTACCACGACTCACTTCTACACCACATTTCCTACCACTTCGGCATTGTGAAGAATGCACAAGGACATGCTTTCAAGGTGACATCCTTCTTGAGCTTGAATATTGTGGATCATACTTCATGTGTTGCTTGCACCATTTGCACGCATGTTCAAGATATTGCTTTCACCCATGATTGCCACATTTCCATGCTCCATGACATATATACCTTGTGTGTTGCATCCAATTCTTGGACTACTTGCTACTATCATATGGTATGATGCTCCAATATCATTTCTTCACATATGCCATGTCCCTTTGCTTGTCACATGCTTGACTTGATTGCCTCACACATGATGAACACTTGCTCTTTCTATTGTGTTGAGTGCCACACTATATTCACTACACCCTATGCACATTATGCTTGGATTGTCTTGCACTTGACCCATGTGTTTAGACACTTCATTTTATTTGGTGTTGTGAATGATTCTTATGCCTACCATAGACCTTTCGTTGAGAAATTTGTGAATGCTTGCTATAACCTCAAGGTAGATGCTTATTCTCTTGTCACACATATTTGCATCTCTACCTCACATTTACATGCTTGTTTCCATGATGACCTTGATTTTGCTCAATTCATATGCTTACATGCCATGTCACAATCCTTTCACACCCTATGCTATGCTTGATGACAACACTTGTTTGGTGAATTACCTCTTGAATGCTTGGTTTTGCACTAACGCTAACCACATTTGTTTTTCCAAGTGTTTGTTCTATTTGCTCCTTTTGAAGGAATCACAAGACGGTGCGACATTGGAGAGTGCCTATTTCGAGCTTCAAGATGATGAGTGCTTGGCGATCGACCGCTTCGACACGGCAACGCCATCTCTTTCCCATGGTGATTTGGTTTTCGATCCGAGGTCGGATCTTTTCCAAGGGGGAGGGGATGATGCGGAGCATCCTACGGTCATCACCATGTCAAGAGTCCGTTTGGCAAGTGACACGTGCAACCTCTACTTCACATACACAAAGGTGAATCTTCTCCTTTACACGTGCTCACTTGACCCCTTCGAGGATGGTATACTACTTGACACTTCTCCCGTGTGCATGCATAGGTATTGTCGGAGCTTCACGGATGTCGAGGAGGAGTGCAAGCGCCAAGGAACAACTACACCATCCGCGAGGGAAGCATGGAAGAGAAGACGGAAGAAACGGAGCTGCTACATGCTACAGCCACCGGACGACCGGTCGGGACCGGACGTTTGACGCCTGGAAGCCGCACCAGCCAGAAGGCCCAGCCAACGCCAGCTACAGCACCTCCCAGCGAGCAGACGTCCGGCCCCCAGCGGACGACCGGTAATATTAACGGAAGTCCGTAGATACCGGACGACCGGTGTCCCTTCACAGAACAGTTTCAGCGGACGTTCGACGACTAGCGGACGACCGGTCCCTCCCGAGCCACCGGACGACCGGTACCTGCCTGTGCGCAGCTGTGGGCCTTTGGCCTTGTATCCCTCTCCCACTTACCCCTTCGTGGCTTAGACTATAAATAGACCACCTCCACCTCCTTTCTAGGGTTAGCAAATATGATAGCTCATTCTTAGGTGAGCTTTGCTCCTACCTCTACTCTTGAGAGAGAGAGACCACTCCCATGGAGTTCAAGACCTCCATGTGAGAAGATCCCAAGGGATTCAAGCCCCCCTTCGTGGGAAGATCCTTCTAGGATTCAAGCCCCCAACTCCTTTGGACTTGGGATGAACTCTACCTTGTATCTTTCTCTTTGTTGTTCATGTACCTTGTGGATCTTGTGTGTTTGATTGTCTAGTGGATGTGTGATTGGACTTGTTCTTAAATGTTTCCCCTTGTGATTTCTCCCCGTTCTTCCCCGTGTTCATCGTGTTCTTCGAGGGATCCCACTCCAATCGTGAAAGATCGGCCTACACCGGGTTAGCCCCGTATCAATATGCCCCTCAGATTCAGGAGTTGATTAACTCAAAGATGGGCACATGCAAATATCTATTGGATAAGAAACATTTTCCACTTTATCCAGACTTTGAGGACAATCAGGTTGTCATGAATGAGAATGATCCATCATCAGTACATGCTCAAGAGAAGAAGGAAAAGGCAAGGAAGGAGAAGGCTGCCAAGATGCCAACTCAAGAGGAGGCATCTGAGTATTTCTTGAAGAACAAGCAGGAGCAGCTTGGTTACTTGATAGCATCAACTCTGAGGATTGAGAAGGGATTGGCCACCCTCACTCGAAATCAGGAGAGCTTGGAAAGAATCATGGAACTCAAATTCCATGATCTAGATGTCAAAGTATGGCGAGATTGATCGGTTGTGGAGCATTGCAGGATGACATGCAGGAGAGGCAGGGCAAGACTACCACTAATGTGTTTGCCAGAGTGCCTAGAGCCCAGAGGTCAGTTGCAGTGCCTGTGACAGACACCAGAGCAACATCATCTGCAGCAGCTACAGCTCCTACAGCTCCAGTGCAACCAGCTCCAACATTAACTCTAGCACCCTCTACTTCAACTGAAGCCTTCGTTCTTGGAGTTATCCGGACACCACCACCTGAAGATCAAGCCTGAGAGTCGATCTAGCACTATGCATTTTCTATGAACTTTTTGGTAACTTGTTTCCAAAGGGGGAGAAAAATGTATAGATCATAGGCTTCGAGAGAGAGTGTGTTGCTTTTGTTCTCTCTTGCTTTGATTTGGTGGTTAAAACTTGTTTGCTTTTGAGTGCTTGAGATACTATGCTATTCTTGTGAGACATTGATGATCATGTGTTTGATCATAAGCTACACTTGTGCATGTTTGATGATATTATCTTATCTATCCTATGTGATCATTCACTTTGCTTGGTGATGAGTGCATGTTTTCAATCTTTATTATTTTGAGCGCTCCACCAAGATGTATGTGACATGGAAGAGTAACCCATGAGCCTAATTCCTTGTGCATTTGCAGTCCAAAGCAAATCTTATACTATGCACAAATTTAGGGGGAGCTCTTGCTTATCACATACTTCTCAAAGCGACGATGTCTTTCAATCTTATTATCATTTGTCGAAGCTTTGATCTATATGTTGTCATCAATTACCAAAAAGGGGGAGATTGAAAGTGCAACTATCCCTAGGTGGTTTTGGTAATTCATAACAACATATAGCTCATTGAGCTAATGCTATTCCAAGACTATTATTTCAGGAAAGCTCAATGAATGGCATGGCATGGATGATGAAAGTGGATCCCTCAAAATACTAAGGACAAAGGATTGGCTCAAGCTCAAAAGCTCAAGACTCTTCATTTTATATTTTAGTGATCCAAGATCACATTGAGTCTATAGGAAAAGCCAATACTATCAAGGAGGGATGAGGTGTTGCTTAATGAGCCTCTTGCTTCATGTGCTTAGTGATATGCTCCAAAACCCTCAGCTACTTTCTCACATCCACAAATGACCTAAACCCAAAGCCAAAATCGGTCACACCGATTCTTCCTATCCGGCGCCACCGAGTTTGAATGTCATAGCCACTGCCACAAACCCTAAGCAAATCGGTTGTACCGATAGGGAACTCGGTCTCACCGAGATGGGATTGTTATCTCTCTGTTTCCCTTCGTAACGTTTCGGTCTAACCGAAGCGATCGGTCCCACTGAGATTGCAATGTAAACTCTCTGTTTCCCTTTTGTAACATTTCGGTCTCACCGAAAAGAGCAAATCGGTCCCACCGAGTTTACCTGACCAACTCTCTGGAAAGCTTATTACCAAAATCGGTCTCACTGAGTTTGTGTAATCGGTCTTACTGAGATTACGTTATGCCCTAACCCTAACCGAATCGGTCCTACCGAGTTGCATGTCAGTCCCACCGAAAATCCTAACGGTCACTAGGTTTGCTAAATCGGTCCGACCGAGTCTGTTGAATCGGTCCCACCGAGTTTGGTAAATTGTGTGTAACGGTTAGATTTTGTGTGGAGGCTATATATACCCCTCCACCCCCTCTTCATTCGTGGAGAGAGCCATCAGACTAAACCTACACTTCCAACTTACCAGTTCTGAGAGAGAACCACCTACTCATGCGTTGAGGCCAAGATATTCCATTCCTACCATATGAATCTTGATCTCTAGCCTTCCCCAAGTTGCTTTCCACTCAAATCTTCTTTCCACCAGATCCAAATCCTATGAGAGAGAGTTGAGTGTTGGGGAGACTATCATTTGAAGCACAAGAGCAAGGAGTTCACCATCAATGCACCATTTGTTACTTCTTGGAGAGTGGTGTCTCCTAGATTGGCTAGGTGTCACTTGGGAGCCTCCGACAAGATTGTGGAGTTGAACCAAGGAGTTTGTAAGGGCAAGGAGATCGCCTACTTCGTGAAGATCTACCGCTAGTGAGGCAAGTCCTTTGTGGGCGACGACCATGGTGGGATAGACAAGGTTGCTTCTTCGTGGACCCTTCGTGGGTGGAGCCCTCCGTGGACTCGCGCAACCGTTACCCTTCGTGGGTTGAAGTCTCCATCAACGTGGATGTACGATAGCACCACCTATCGAAACCATGCCAAAAACATCCGTGTCTCCAATTGCGTTTGAATCCTCCAAACCCTTCCCTTTACTTTCTTGCAAGTTGCATGCTTTAATTTCCGCTGCCTATATACTCTTTGCATGCTTGCTTGAATTGTGTGATGATTGCTTACTTGTCCTAAGATAGCTAAAATCTGCCAAACTCTAAAATTGGGAAAAGGTTAAGTTTTTAATTGGTCAAGTAGTCTAATCACCCCCCCCTCTAGACATACTTCAAGGTCCTACAATTATGAACATATCATCTGCCAGCTATCCTTACTTCTGGAGTCTATTTTTTTGTGTACTTGTGCCAGATTATATAAATGCATGCACGATATTACAGCACACATGAGCTCTCTCATCAGAATCCAGTGATAGCACATAAGTGTTTACAGGGGCGCCCCTATATTAGAATATCATCTGCATTACAAAGATAATCTCACAACTATTTATGTTTTCATGGTTCTCGATATTATACGCAATTACAAAGTGAATATCGAATCCAGATCTCAAGAATATTGTGGAACACTACAATGACTTACAAAATTGGCACCAAGGCATTGAGTGCCATTCTGGAAGCAATGAAACTCGTACACTCCCCACCTGTTGATTCTTGTTCAGAATATCATCCTAATGACTATTCTAACGTCGAGGAGTCAAAGGCAGATGGCCTGTCCTGTTCACCCATCAAGGTGCTTGTTCTAATTTGGCAAGGTTTTATTGATTGCGTGTATCTTGCATATGTTGTCTTGCATTTCTTCTACTTTGTTGCACCACCATCTGCTTAGTTTACTCATCTTATAACTCGAGATGCCATGCCCATCCATTATCAATACATATTCCATCTGTCGTCATACCATGTTTTTCCACTCAAATGATGTTCTTGTGCATCAGACATCAAAAAGGAAGAGGGCGATTGCCGAACCTGAAGGAGCACCAGCAAAGTCCTTGAAAAACGTGGTGGTGCCGGAGAAATCAAACAACGCCCCACTTATATTGGTTGTATAACGAGTGACACAAAACATAGGACCGACTCTAGCAGACTGTACCCATACTTCACTGGCCACACCACTAGCCCCACCACACAGGACCTGCACTCCAGGAAAAGGTATACCGATTTCATTTGCCATAGCACCAGCCGTACCACAAAAAAATCCCACTCCAGCAAAAAGTACAGCAAGTCCACCGGCCGAAGACCTATCCCAACTGCAGAGACGGCCAATTCCTGCAGATTGGAACCCCATTCCATTTATTCCCAGTTTAAATGACGATGATTTCAATGTTGTTAGGGACTACATGCATATATTCCCATCATGGGAAGATTATAGTGAAGACAAACACCATTTTCACATCTTCCTATCCAACTTACGTGTAAGTGCTATTATTCATGGTTATTATTTTCCTGTTTTCTGCTGATCGAACACATCAATGATTTACATTACATTATTGTAACTAGGTGAGGGTCAATCTGGATAGTCATGACGAGCAAAGCTTGCTTGTGCTTTTCAAGGAAGCATTGCAGCAGTATCGGTGTTACCTGAGGAAATCACACTTTGATGGCAAGTCTATAAACAAATTTCCGGTGAAGTCTCCTGTGCTAAATTTAGAAGACATTGAATGCAAAAACCTTGTTATGCACTGGTCTTGTTCCCAGGATGAGGTACTGTCTATGAAATCACATGACAATTTGAACTTCTACTTTTCCGCATGTGCCTTACAGATCTTTTTTGCAGGAAATCAGCTCGAAGAAGAATTCCGGTTTGAGAAGAACGATAGGATATCGCAAATATGCTGCCCGCTACTTTGCTCTTGTTAGTACCTGTTGTCCTGTATCACTGTACTTGCATACATACCTGGTTCATTATGTGACAGCAGTATGCATGATAGCTTGCTTATCAATTGTTCACTCCAAATTATCTGATCTGTATGAATGGTTACATTAGTGTAGAATATATCCAATGCCAATGAATTTTTTTAGCTTTGCATTGTTCTTGTAAGTACCTACTGTCCTTTATCAGTGCACTTATATTGACAGGTAGTTGTTCATGTACCATCACTCTGCAGCTTATTTTCCTTTGCCCTCCATTTTCTACACATCAGATCTATATTTACTATTACCATAAGGTTGGTACTGAAGAAGTTTAGATGTGCATTGCTCTTGGCTGTGCCTTTTGCCTGTATCTCTGCACATACATTTATAGCTACTTGGTTATGTAGCATCACTCTTCATTTTATCTTAAATATTCTCCATTTTTTCATATATTATCACATCTATATTTACTCTTAACAAAATGTAGAATAAAGGCAATGCTTATGAAGAAGATTCTGTGCTAAACTTCTTGAATTGCCCCCCATCTGCATGGACAAGGGCTTTATAGATCTTGTCTTCACCAGTAATGTAAGTTTGTCCTTCTGAAGCCTTCAAACTTTGTTGTGTATATTTGGTTAGGCATGACTGCAACAGCTGTTTATTTTGGTGTTTGCATCAAATTGCATGTTTAAAGTTTATTATGTAGTTCATAAACAAAAGTTTGTCCTTCTCAATTTGAGTTTTCAGTTATACAACCAAGTTCCTTCTTCATACCATGTAAATTAAACTATACAGAGCAAGTGATCTTCTTTTGCACTGCATGTATGCTTCTGTTCTTCATCCGTAATCCAGTGGTGTGTGAACCTACCCACTACAGCACAATGTCATATTCTGCAATGTCTTAACTATGAACAATGTCATATCATTCTACTATTATTTAAATCGTCTCTTTATTTGCCAATCTGAAATGGGATAAATTGACAGCACACTAACCATTGATACTTATGAGTTCTTGATCGTAATCCAGTGGTGTCGTGAAGCGCCAACTCCTTCACAATGTCATTTCCTACCATGTCTTGACTGAACAATACCATATTGTGTTAATGCAATTTTAAAATGTGTCACTTTATTCGTCAAGAAGAAATGTGATGAATTGTCAAGATCGATACTTTTATGTGCAAAACCATCATCTGTCTCGCTTGTTTATCTTTCAGAGTGAGGAAGATATAAGTGTTGAACAAGCGCTTAGATCTCATCATCTTGCCCACTGCTTATGCCAGAGCTCCCAATGAGGCTAACCTTTCTTGAACTCTATTGAAGTGATGTCGGTTTTGTATATTATTTTGTCGGCGTGTTTATTAGCACTGGTGGCGATCTTTGATGCCGAGTGTATGTAATCTGCTGCCTGCTTGTGCTTTATTATCATAGTGGCGAACTTTGATGCCCAGTGGATGTAATATGCCGTAATTTCTTTATTGTATAGTCTAGGTTTTTTCTTATTCATGATGTTGCAGTTATTTTACAGTATATATATCCTGTCATCGCAGTAAACCGGCCAAACCATAAAATTACGGTACATAACCGGGCCGTCATGCAATCACGATGTATGATCCGCATCATGGGCCCCGTCAAACTGGCCCACAAGTAGATTCGGGCCTTTAATATGCCGAGTAACCCTCGACCCTCTTTTCGCAAGAAAACTCAATGGGCTTTTAGGAGGCTGAGAAGTAGGTTGGGCCTGAAATGTGCCGAATAGCTCACGGGCCGGCGGTAGCACGAAATGGACCCCGGCCCATGATTGTGTGAATCAACTCACGGGCTTTTAACATGCCAAAGTTGTCTCGGTCCTTGTTTGGCCCAATCAGATATCGGCTGCGAGCAGGCCAGATGCAAATCGGGCCGTAGTTAGGCCCAACTATATGACGGGCTTTTAACAGGCCGAAATTAATATAGGGCCGAAATGTTAAATGGGCCCTTAACAGGACGAAACTAATATCAGGTCGAATTACTAAATGGGCCTTTAGCAAGTGGGCCCAAAAGCATAGCGTCCAGTCAACGGGCCGAATTTGATATGGGCCATAATTGCCTCTTAAAGGGCCAGACCTGATCTGAGCCGTGATTTGGCCCAGAAAGTGGGAGGCTTTTAATGGGCCGGATCTTATATGGGCCATTATTAGGCCCGGAACGTGGCAGGCCATTAATGGACCTGATCAATTATGGGCCGACATTTGGCCCAAAACATGGCAGCCAGTTAATGGGCCGGCCTACTAGGGTCCACAAAATCTTGTGGGCCTACAGCTGGGCCGGCCCATTAATGTCGGCGAAATCTTGTGGGCCTTTAGCTGGGCCGACCCATTATGATCCGCAAGAATTTTGTGGTCCTTTACCTGGGCCGGCCCATTATGGCACACAAAAATCTTGTGGGCCTTTACCTGGGCCAGCCTATTATGGCCCGCGAAATCTTGTGGGCCTTTAGCTGGGCCGGCCCATTGTAGTCCGCAAAATGTCGTGGGCCTTTAACTGGGCTAGCCCATTATTGGCCGCAAAATCTTGTGGGCCTTTAGTTGGGTCGGCCCATTTAAACTTGATTGGTCGTGCCACGTGTCGACGTATCATAGGGGCCTTCTGTCCAATGAGTGGATGACATCTGTCCCAATGATTAGCCGACACGTGTTTCCTCCAGCCAATGATGATTTTACACGTGGAAAATCCCCATTGGTCGGGGCTGTTAACGGGTTATCGGATCCAAAACCCGACCCGGTAGCTTAACGACGTTCCGTTACGATGGATGCCACGTGTCGGTCACCCTTGACGAAAGCACTTCTATGACGCGCGATTTATCGTCATGGAAGTGGACACTTCCGTGATGATAATTTTGGTAATGTCATGGAACACTTCTACGACAGCACATGTATGACTATCTTGATTCTGTCATAAATTTGTCATGGATGTACATGCATGACAAAAAACGCGACCTACTGTGACAAACACGTATCATCACGGAAATGTATTTTTTTGTAGTGCATACGACGGAACGACAGACCCAGGGGTCTGGATCAAGGACTTTATCCTGCATATACATATGGCTCGTGGGGATGACCTCCACGCCATCAAATACCTTCCCCTCAAACTAAAGGGACCAGCTCGTCCTTTGGTTGAAAAGCCTCCCGAAAATTCAATTGGGAGTTGGGAGGAACTCGAGGACGCTTTCAGGGCCAATTTTCAAGGGACTTATGTCCGGCCTCCGGATGCTGACGATTTAAGTCACATAATCCAACAGCCCGGAGAGTCCGCCCGCAAGCTTTGGAACAGATTCCTCACTAAGAAGAATCAAATTGTCGATTTTCCGGAAGCCGAAGCCTTAGCGGCATTCAAACACAGCATCCGCGACAAGTGGCTCGCCAGACACCTCGGCCAAGAAAAGGCAAGGACAATGGTAGCCTTAACAAGCCTTATGACCTACTTTTGCGTGGGTGAAGATAACTAGCTAGCCCGTAAAGGCACCAGCGACCCCAGCACATCCGAAATAAGGGATGGCAATGGGAAGCCACGGCGTAATAAAAATAAACACCAAAACAAGGAAGACAGCTCGGATAACACAACAGTTAATGTTGGATTCAGGGGCTCTCGACCTAATCAGCAAAAGAAGCCATTTAAAGGCAGTAAAGAGGGACCGTCCGGTCTGAATAGAGTCCTAGACAGACTGTGCCAAATTCATGGCACCCCCGACAAACCTGCAAACCACACGCACAGAGAGTGCTGGGTCTTCAAGAAGGCCGGCAAATTAAATGTCGAACACAAGGGAAGGGATACGCCAAGTGAAGACGAGGATGAACCTCGCCAGCCGAACACTGGGGGACAGAAAAAATTCCCGCCAGAGGTTAAAACAGTGAACATGATCCACACGACTCGCACATCCATGAGAAGGCACGAACACGCGCATAGAGACGCCCGCGATATAGAGCCCATCGTACCCACACCTAACTACTGGATGTCTTATCCGATCACTTTTGATCACTTGAACGGCCGAACTAGTATTCAGCGCGAAGGATCAAAGGCCTTGGTGCTTGACCCAATAATCGGCGGATACCGTCTCACCCGTGTCCTCATGGACGGCAGCAGTAGTCTCAATTTAATATACGAGGACACTGTCCACAGGATGGGGATAAACCCATCCAGAATTAGCCAAAGCAACACCGCCTTTGAAGGGGTGATACCAGGCGTTGAAGCCTACGGCAGGGGCTCCGTCGTACTGGAGGTAACATTTGGCTCCCTGTGCAATTCGAGTTAAGAACTACTCTTCAGCATCGCACCCTTCCAAACCGGCTATCATGCATTGCTTGGAAGAACGGCCTTCGCCCGCTTCAACGCATTACCGCACTATGGCTACCTTATACTCAAGATGCCCGGTCCACGTGGCGTCATCACCGTTAACGGAATCTCAGAGCGCTCTTCACGCGCAGAGGAACACGCGACGACCCTAGCGGCCGGACTATAAGCGGCCTCCAATATCAAAAACATGACTGGTCGTTAAGACCACAGACACGGTTAGACGAGTCCGGTAGCCCGGATAAAATCGAACCAGGGCACCGTATATGTAATCCCATAGCAGACACCAGGGGCTATAAATATTTAATACAGCCCCACACTTGGCTCAACCTTATTGGCAGGCCAACATCTTACACTTTTACTATCAATCGCATACTTACGTTGTACTCTCCTACGAGTTTTCTTTTTTCCACAGACAATGTTCGCGCGATACCCTTCCAGGATACGGCACAAGGAGACAAAGGCGCAGACGTGCAGCGGGGCCCCGTTCCACAGGTTTCTTTTTAGATTAAGCCCCTGTGTAAACCTTTTCTATTGCCTCTTGTTGTTTAACCATCCCATGGGTTCCATACCCACAGAGGATACTGCCGTTATTAGCATTTCACCACGACAGATTAACGCACGTACCTGGAAACACAGGGTTTATAATGAATGGGCATTCTTGAGCCCATTGTCTGTTATAAAGTCCGAATACCTTCGGGAGTGTTTGGCGTCACGAGTTTGGCCTTATATGCATCAGCTCTGAATCATGTCTTTGGTCAAATGTTGGGTTTTCCCGACTCCTGGGTTTGCCGCCTTACGTTTCGTTATTATCGGCTAAGGTGGCCAAAGGAGAACTACTGCGATTGTGCCCTGGTTATCCCGGATGAGCACCTAGTAGAGAAAACCGAAAACTGACTGTCATGATGCAGCGAGAGACTGTTCAACCACTCGAAGACTCACTGGAATCTTCAGGATTCCTCCACATTAACGAAGGGTCATTTCCCGGTCATGTACATACGCGCCGATATTTGGATGCACGCGAAGGTACCAGGGGCTACATAGTAGCCCCAACGTTAGACTCCCATGGCTAAGCGAAAGTGTTACAGCTATATAGTCCGGTTGCCTAGTTTGACATGCGATCACCTCCTTAATGGACCAAGACGTTGGATCAAGTGTGATTAAGCATATTTTTCGCGAACACCCCCACATTGTATGCGTGGGGGCTGAAGCCAACGACTGCTAACTTTCAGATTATATATATATATATATATATATATATATATATATATAATATATATATATATATATATATATATATCATCTTCTGTTACCCTTTTTGAACTGACGAATTCGAGGGGTTGAACTGATGCTCTCATTTTTGTCGAACTGATCATCCTTTATGGGCTGATGCTCTGTTTGGACTTGTGTTACTGGACTCATGGCGTTTTCAGCCCCGCAGCGCAGTCGCCACAGCCGCCGCCGTTGAGGAGCTCTAGCTGCTCACCCTGAGGGCCTTCACGGGCGCCAACTCCATGTCCGGCGCGGCGGCCTCATGGGCGGTGGAGCGCGTGCCACCATGGTGCGAGCAGGTGACGATCCGCGGGGTGGTGGCGGACTAGACCGACCTCTCCCTCTCCCTCTCCCTGGTTCCCACCGCCACGCCGGTGCTCAACAAGGATGACTACCTCGCCATCTGCCTCGCCGCGCTCGCCGCCACCAGCAAGGAGCAGCAGGCAAGCGCGTGGAACCCGTCCCTCGCGCCGGCTCAGGAGCTGCGGTTCAGCTGGACGGTCCGCGGGAAGGCGTTCGCGTCGTACCAGGCGCTCGGTGGGCACAAGTCCAGCCACCGCAAGCCACCGCCCACCGGAGAGCGTTGCATCGCCGCGCAGGCGTCCGCGGGCACTGGGTCAGAGGCGAGCGCGGCGGCGTCCTCGGGCGGGAGCAGCGGCGGCCCGCATCAGTACACCGTCTGCGGGCGGGACTTCACGACCCGACAGGCGCTCGGAGGGCACAAGCACTGCCACTACGGGGACGACACCTCCGTGTCCATGTCCATGTCCGTCTCCGTGTCGGCGTCCTCCATCGTGCTGAGGAACTTCGACCTGAACCTGCTGCCGATGCCGGAGAACGCAGGGGTGAAGAGGCGGCCCGAGGAGGAGGAGGTGCAGAGCCCTCTCCCCACCAAGAAGCTGAGGCTTTTGCTGTAAAAGGAGAGATTGCCAATGGTCAACCGCCCCTTGATTGATTTGTTCATTTGTTGAATTTGATTAGGTATCACCATGATTTGTTGATTTGTTGTATTTATAAGGATACAAAGATATTAAAACTATGGGCTTAATTCCATTTCCATGCTCCAGCGCCCTTCTCTGATCTCTCCGTGTCCATGGTGAGCCGCGCTTCTCGATTTTCCTGGGTCGCTGCTGTACTGTCAGAAGAACTGAAACTTTGGCATTGCTCGCAAGACCGTAGCACCAAGGTTGCGGTCACTGACTGAACCTAGCTTGTCTGCATTTTATTTTTGTTCTTGATGAGAAAGATATTTACAATTGATTTTGTAGTCACAATCGGTCTTCAATTTAACTGATGATTTGGTGGTGAAACTAAACACTTTCAAGTACTGATGATCGACTACAAGCTAATCTACCCAAGTGGGACTGCCACTGCCGTCCTCATAAAAGGGTTCCACACACCTCAAGGAGATAAGAATGCAAGGTCCGACCCTTTTTATTTTTGCGTGAAAAGGACATCTTCTTATTCCCAGCTACGATGAATCAAATCGTGTTTTAACTGTTTAAAAAATGCTTTAGAAACGGATGGCCCGGACTGATTCAGAATTTCTTTCAACCTTTACCGCAACAGGCAACAGGTCCGTGGGACTCTTCAAGTACTTTGGGATCAGCTTCTTCCAGTGGTTCTACACCGACGATGACGTCTGCGGCTTCCACCAGTTTCCCACCTTCGGGCTAAAAGCCTGGAAGTAAACGCAACGCCTATATGACTTCTTCTTTTTTTCTCTCGCTGAACAATTTTAAGTTTTGGTGGTTGAAAAATGAAAATGCATGAGAGCGTTCACCATTTTAAATCCTCGATGATTCCGTGGCCAGATTTTTCTTCGACTTCAGCCTGACGTATGTTGGTGCCGGGATGATCTGCTCGCACCTCGTCAACCTCTCCCTCCTCTTTGGTGTTGTCCTCTCCTGGGGTGTAATGTGGCCGCTCATGAGCAAGTTGGAGGGGAAGTGGTACTCAGCCAAGGCGTCTGCTAGCAGCATGACAGGCCTTTCAACGGTTTACGATATCATCATCCCCGAACTTGCATCATTTGTACCGCTGAACTGAATGACATTTTTTATAAAAGAAAAATTTTTGTTTCTTTCTTAACTCACATTTCTTGCAATGATGTTCTGGACTTCTTTTGTTTTGCGACTTGAACTTTTACCAACTTGAATTACCGTGTATGGATGAGCACTTGAACTTATAGAAGTGAAAGTTTTTGGTTTTAAATTCATATTTGATTCCTTGTCCGAACTTATGGTATCATCATTATTGAACCTGCATGGTTTGTGTAGTTGAACTAAAATAATTTTTTACCCGAATAAATATGTTGTGTTTTTTGTTTGAGCATAATTTCCTCGGGTCCATTGACGGACTTCCTCAAATTTCATAGACAAACTGACTGTGTTTTATTTTTTGAACTTACATGCTAGTAATAATTAAACATTCCCATACAATTTTTTCACTATTCGTGGCATCAACCAAAATAGGCAGGAGAGAGCACTATCGAACTGATCATTATTTTTGATTCATACTGATCAATATTTTAATTCAAACAAATTTTCCTTTCTTGTAGAAACATCTAACTATTATGTACACTTTCTTTAACAAGTAGCAATCAAATCATTAGACAGAAAATTTGAATTTGCAGTTGGTGCTATGTGTACGGATTCCATGTTTCGGTTGTCCTCATTGTCTGCGTCATGTACTTCATCCTCAACCTGTTGGTGTCCTTCGTGCTAGTGATCGGTGGCGTCATAGTGGGCTAGTGATCAGCGTCCGTCCAAACCTCTCTTGTGCTGCAGTACAAAGAGAAACAAAATAGTGAGAGAAAAGAGCAGTAGAGAGAAACAAATTAGAGGTGAGCTACAAAAACATTAAATTATTCTAATAATTTCCTATGGTCAGTAATATCCATAGTGAAGCTTGGCTCTATATACTACTGATCAGTACTAGTATTTGTGTATGTCGTAATGATCAGTACTGGTACTTTTGTCTTACTAATGAGCACTCATACTGATCTAGCTAACACAGTGAATTTTTCATCTAGTGGACATTTTAACATTATATTAGAAAACTTGAGCTACAAAATAAACAACTGGATTATAATAGAAGCATTGGCTTATGTTAGAAACGATGAGCTACAAAATAAACAACCAGATGCGAATTTGCTTCAAGTCAGGTTTACTGTTTGTGAATTTGATGCATGTTGCACTATAGGAATGCTACGGGTTTGCAAGTTGGACTTGAGTACTTTTAAATTGTTTGCATAGTTTAGTGCCGAAATCCTCACCACAAAAGAACACATCTGCATTACCAATCACATATAGCAAAACTGAACTTTCTGCGTCTACTGTTGTTTACAGAGTGGACTTATGTTTTGTTATGTACTTGAACTATTAAAGTGAAGGAAATATGCCCTAGAGGCAATAATAAAGTTATTATTTATTTCCTCATATCATGATAAATGTTTATTATTCATGCTAGAATTGTATTAACCGGAAACATGATACATGTGTGAATACATAGACAAACATATAGTCACTAGTATGCCTCTACTTGACTAGCTCATTAATCAAAGATGGTTATGTTTCCTAACCATAGACATGTGTTGTCATTTGATTAATGGGATCACATCATTAGAAGAATGATGTGATTGACATGACCCATCCCGTTAGCTTAGCACTTGATCGTTTAGTATTCTGCTATTGCTTCCTTCATGACTTATACATGTTCTTGTAACTATGAGAATTGTGTAACTCCCGTTTATCGGAGGAACACTTTGGGTACTACCAAACGTCACAACGTAACTGGGTGATTATAAAGGAGTACTACAGGTGTCTCCGAAGGTACATGTTGAGTTAGCATAATTCGAGATTAGGATTTGTCACTCCGATTGTCGAGAGAGGTATCTCGGGCCCTCTCGGTAATGCTCATCACCTAAGCCTTGCAAGCATGTAACTAATGAGTTAGTTATGAGATGAAGTATTACAGAACGAGTAAAGAGACTTGTCGGTAACGAGATTGAACTAGGTATTGGATACCGACGATCGAATCTCGGACAAGTAACATACCGATGACAAAGGGAACAACGTATGTTGTTGTGCGGTTTGACCAATAAAGATCTTCGTAGAATATGTAGGAACCAATATGGGCATCCAGGTCCCGCTATTGGTTATTGACTAGAGACGTGTCTCAGTCATGTCTACATCATTCTCGAACCGTAGGGTCCGCATGCTTAAGGTTTCGATGACAATTATATTATGAGTTTATGTATTTTGATGTACCGAAGTTTGTTCGGAGTCCCGGATATGATCACAGACATGACGAGGAGTCTCGAAATGGTCGAGACATAAAGATTGATATATTGGACGGATATATTTGGACACCGGAAAGGTTAGGAAGAGTTTGGGAATATCTGAGAGCTCAGGGAGATTACGGAACCCCGGGAAGTATATGGGCCTTATTGGGCCCAAGTAGGAGGAGAGAGAAGGAGCAAGGGAGGCGCGCCCAAGCCCAATCCGAATTGGGAGGGGCCGCCCCCTTTCCTTTCTCCTTCCCCTCTTCCTTCCTACTACTAGTACTCCTTCCTCCCCCTCCAAGTTGGATTAGGAAAGGAGGAAACCTACTTGGAGTAGGTTTCCTCCCTATGGCGCGCCCCTTGGGCCGCCACCTCCTCCCTCCCTCCTTTATATACGGGGTAGGGGGCACCCTAGACACACAAGTTGATCATTGATCGTTCCTTAGCCGTGTGCGGTGCCCCCTCCACGATATTACACCTCGGTCATATTGTAGCGGTGCTTAGCGAAGCCTGCAAGCTGGAGAACATCAAGATCGTCACCACGCCGTCGTCTTGTGGAACTCCCCTCGGCGCCTCTCTTTGGATTGGAGATCGGGGTGTGTCATCGAGCTGTACGCGTGTCAAGAACTCGGAGGTGCCGGAGTGCGGTGCTTGGATCGGTCGGACCGAGAGGACGTCGACTACTTCCTCTCTACGCGTCAGCGCTTCCGCCGGTCTACATGGGTACGTAGACAACACTCTCCCCTCGTTGCTATATCATAACCATGATCTTGCGTGTGCGTAGGAAGTTTTTGAAATTACTACGTTCCCCAACAGTGGCATCCGAGCCTAGGTTTTTATGGTTTGATGTTATTTGCACGAGTAGAACACAAGTGAGTTGTGGGCGATATAAGTCATCTCGCTTACCAAAGCATGTCATACTTTGGTTCAGCGGTATTGTTGGATGAAGCGGCCCGGACCGACATTACGCAGACGCTTACGCGAGACTAGTTTTACCGCCGTGCTTTGCACACGGTGACTAGCGGTGTCGGTTTCTCCAACTTTAGTTGAACCGAGTGTGGCTACGCCCGGTCCTTGCGAAGGTTAAAACAGCATCAACTTGACAAACTATCGTTGTGGTTTTGATGCGAGGTGAGATTGGTTCTTGCTTAAGCCCATAGCAGCCACGTAAAATTTGCAACAACAAAGTAGAGGGCGTCTTGCGGGGCATGTTGTGATGTGATATGGTCAAGACGTGATGCTATATTTTATTGTATGAGATGATCATGTTTTGTAACGAAGTTATCGGCAACTGCCAGAGCCATATGGTTGTCGCTTATTGTATGAAATGCAACATACAGTAATTGCTTTACTTTATCACTAAGCGGTAGCGATAGTCGAGAAGCAATAGATGGCGTAACGACAACGATGCTACGATGAAGATCAAGGTGTCGGCCGGTGGCGATGGTGATCACGACGATTAGCCGGAGATGGAGATCACAAGCACAAGATGATGATGGCCATATCATATCACTTATATTGATTGCATGTGATGTTTATCCTTTATGCATCTTATCTTGCTTTGATTGACGGTAGCATTTTAAGATGATCTCTCACTAATTATCAAGAAGTGTTCTCCCTGAGTATGCACCGTTGCGAAAGTTCTTCATGCTGAGACACCACGTGATGATCGGGTGTGATAGGCTCTACGTTCAAATACAACGGGTGCAAAACAGTTGCACACGCGGAATACTCAGGTTATACTTGACGAGCCTAGCATATACAGATATGGCCTCGGAACACGGAGACCGAAAGGTCGAGCGTGAATCATATAGTAGATATGATCAACATAGAGATGTCCACCATTGAAACTACTCCATCTCACGTGATGATCGGACATGGTTTAGTTGATTTGGATCACGTAATCACTTAGATGACTAGAGAGATGTCTGTCTAAGTGGGAGTTCTTTAGTAATATGATTAATTGAACTTAAATTTATCATGAACTTAGTACCTGATAGTATTTTGCTTGTCTATGTTTGTTTGTAGATAGATGGCTCGTCTTTGTTGTTCCGTTGAATTTTAATGCGTTCCTTGAGAAAGCAAAGTTGAAAGATGATGGTAGCAATTACACGGATCTGGGTCCGTAACTCGAGGATTATCCTCATTGCTGCACAAAAGAGTTAAATCTGGAAGCACCGCTGGGTGCCGAACTCTTCTTGATCTAACCGACGGCGTTAAGAACGCGTCTGGCGAGCAAAGTGATGACTACTCTATAGTTCGATGTGCCATGCTTTTACGGCTTAGAACCGGGTCTTCAACGACGTTTTGAGCGTCATGGAGCATATGAGATGTTCCAGAGTTGAAGTTAATATTTCAAGCAAATGCCCAAATTGAGAGATATGAAGTCTCCAATAAGTTCTCTACTGCAAGATGGAGGAGAACAGATTCGTCAATGAGCATATACTCAAAATGTGCGGGTATAATAATCACTTGATTCAAGCGGGAGTTAATCTTCCGGATGATAGCGTCATTGATGAATTCTCCAATCATCGCCACCAAGCTACAAGAGCTTTGTGATGAACTATAATATGCAAGGGATGAACAAGACTATTCCCGAGCTCTTCGCGATCTTTGAAAGCATGGAGGTAGAAATCAAAAAGGAGCATCAAGTGTTGATGGTCAACAAGACCACTGGTTTCAAGAAAAGGGTAAAGGGAAGAAGAAGGAACTTCAAAAGAACAGCAAACAAGTTCTGCTCAAGAGAAGAAACCCAAGTCGGACCTAAGCACGAAATCGAGTGCTTTCTGCACGCAAGCGATCGACTTCGAAGCGGAACTGCCCCAAGTATTTGGCGGATAAGAAGGATGGCAAAGTGAACAAAGGTATATATGATATACATGTTATTGATGTGTACCTTACTAATGCTCGCATGATAATTGTAATGCCCCGGATCCGATGCGCCCAGATGTCGGCAATTATTCGCCGTCGTTGCCATGTCATTTGCTTGCGTGTTGCATTTGCCATGTCATCATATGCATTTCATATCATGTCATCATGTGCATTTCATTTTGCATACGTGTTCATCTCATGCATCCGAGCCTTTTCCCCGTTGTCCGTTTTGCAATCCGGCACTCCTATGTCATCCGGCGTCCCCTTCTTCTCTCCTCTTGTGTGCGGGTATTAAACTTTCTCGAAATGGCCCGAGGTTTTCCAAGCAGCCTTGGTATAGCACCGGTAGACCGCCTGTCAAGTTGCGTGCCATTTGGAGGTCGTTTGGTACTCCAACGGTTAACCGGGTAACCGTAAAGGCCTCTTTTGTGTGCAGCCCAACATCCCTTCCAAAGTGGCCCAAAACCCATCTAACTCCCCTCCATGCTCTCGGTCGTTCGATCACGATCGCGTGGCCGAAAACCGCACCTCATTTGGACTCTCCTAGCTCCCTCTATTTATATATAGGCCCTCCCCTTCCATTTTTCGCGCAGTCCAAACCCTAGCCCGCTCCCCTCAGCCGCCGGACACGTCCGTCCGCGCCGGACATGTCCGCCGGCCACCTCACTCCGGCGAATCATAGGCCGCCACGTCGCCCCACCGCGCGCCTCCACCAATCGCACATCGCCACGTCGCCCGCGCCCGTGCCCACTTCGCCGCGACCAGCGCCAGGCCGCCGGCCCGGATCGAGCCCATCGCGTCGCCGCTGGCCGCCCGCGGGACCCGCCGCCGCCCGCCGCCTCTCGCCGCCGGGCGCGGCTTGCCGCCGCCCGCCGTCGCCCGCAAGCGCTGCGAGCCAGCACCGCCGCGCCAGCGCGCTGCCGCGCTGCCAAGGCTGCGCCCGCCTCCGCTTCGCTCCCGAGCTCGAGGAGGCTCCTCGCCGCCCGCCACTCGTCCTCGCCGGAGGCCGTGCACCACCGCCGCCGGCGACCTCAAGGCCAGGCCAGACCGAGCCGCCCGTCTCCTTCTCCTCCTCCCCTTGCCTTCCCTCTCCCTCACTAGCTCCCTCTCTCTCTCTACAGGAGCCACCGCTGCCATGGAGTTCGCCGCCGGATCTCGCGCCGCCGGCATCGTCTTCGTCCGGGCCAGCCGGGAACCGCCGGGAATGGAACCCCCACGCCTGGATCTGCCCTTCGCCGCTTCGGATCCGCCTCCCGCGCCTCGCCGGACCTCCTCCCCTCGCCGGAGAGGCCCTCGTCGGCGTTGACCTGCCATGCCGCGCCGCCCGCTCGTGACTCGCGCGCCGTTGCCTCGTGGGCCGGCCTTGTCCTGGCCCAACACCGGCCCCCCCTCCTGCTGGCCTGCTCCGGCCCGCCTCGCCTCTCCACCGACCGGGCCAAGAGCCCAAGGGTGAGCAGCCCCCAGATCCATTCCCCTGTGCACTAACGGGCCAGCTAGTTTCAGCCCGTTCTGTTTTTTCCCTGCTACTGCGATTTTAACATTATCCGGTGAATTACTGTTTTACAGAAAAACCCTTCATGATCATGCATTTAATAACTCACAAATGGTGTATCGGATTTAAATAATTTATATATGTAAAATGCTCAGAAAATTGTGTAGTTTAATAATATGCCATTTTCATCCATGTTTAAAATGTTTAACTTGCTGTTTATTTAAATTTGCTAAATGCCATGTTAAAATGATTTAATTCATAACTATTTAACCGTAGCTCGGTTTTAAACAAACTTTATATGTATTTGGGGTGGAAAAATGCCTAGTTTAACATGGTCCACTTTATTTTCCTGTTTAACAACTTTAAAATATGTTTTAGGGCAGAATAGTAGCAAATTCATAAATTGCATATGAGGATTTTCCGGACTTGTTGTTCGTTGTTTTCGGCCTCATTTAAACTTGCCTAGGTAGGTAGTTTTGTTATGCTTCACCCCTTGCCATGTTTAACAACATTTAATATTGTTGAGTAGCTTATAACGAGATCAAACTAAATAATTAATGTGGTGTTTTGTCAATATGCAACTCGTTGCATATTGAGCTCCACTTAATTTGTAGTGTTGTTTGTTGCACTTTGCCATGCCATGCCTCATTAAACCGGACATGCATCATACTTGGTTGTGCAATGCCATGATTATGCGATGGTTGTTTACTATGTTGTTTGTTTCTTTCCGGGTTGCCTCTCTCGTTAGCTTCGGTTTTGTTCCGGAGTTGTGAGGATTCGTTCGACTACGTCCGTTTGTCTTCTTCATGGAATCGTTCTTCTTCCTTGCGGGATTTCAGGCAAGATGACTGCTACCCTGGATCTCACTACTATCATTGCTATGCTAGTTACCTCGTTCTTTCGCTATGCTGCGCTACCTATTACCTGTTTGTCCAGCCATCCCATATTGCCATGAACCTCTAACCTTTGACACCATTCCTAGCAAACCGTTGTTTGGCTATGTTACCGCTTTGCTCAGCCCCTCTTATAGCGTTGCTAGTTGCAGAAGTTGAAGATTTCTCCATGGTGGACAGGGTTTATGTTGGGATATCACAATATCTCTTATATTATTAATGCATCTATATATTTGGTAAAGGGTGGAAGGCTCGGCCTTATGCCTGGTGTTTTGTTCCACTCTTGCCGCCCTAGTTTCCGTCATACCGGTGTTATGTTCCCGGATTTTGCGTTCCTTACGCGGTCGGGTGATTTATGGGACCCCCTTGACAGTTCGCTTTGAATAAAACTTGTCCAGCAAGGCCCAACATTGACTTTTACCATTTGCCTCACCACCACCTACTTTTCCCATGGGAGTAATTAACCCAAGGGTCATCTTTATTCAGCCCCCCCGGGCCAATGCTTGTCTAAGTGTTGGTCCAAACTAGAGCGCTTTGCAGCGCCACCTCAAGGAAACTTGAGGTCTGGTTTTAGTTGTACGGACTGCTCATCCGGTCGTGGCCTGAGACGAGATACGCGCGGCTACTATCAGGATGTCGGCACGCCGGGAGGCTTTGCTGGTCTTGTTTTACCATTGTCGAAATGTCTTGGTCTACCGGGATTCCGAGACTGATCGGGTCTTCCTGGGAGAAGGTCTATTCCTTCGTTGATCGCGAGAGCTTGTCATGGGCTAAGTTGGGACACCCCTGCAGAGTATAAACTTTCGAGAGCCGTGCCCGCGGTTATGTGGCAGATGGGAATTTGTTAATGTCCGGTTGTAGATAACTTGACACCAGATCCGAATTAAAACGCATCAACCGCGTGTGTAGCTGTGATGGTCTCTTCTCGGCGGAGTCCGGGAAGTGAACACGGTTTCTGTGTTATGGTTGACGTAAGTAGGTGTTCAGGATCACCTCTTGATCATTGCTAGCTTGACGACCGTTCCGCTTGATCTCTTCTCGCTCTTATTTGCGTTGGTTAGCCACCATACTTGCTTAGTCGCTGCTGCAACCTCACCACTTTACCCCTTCCTTTCCCATTAAGCTTTGCTAGTCTTGATACCCATGGTAATGGGATTGTTGAGTCCTCGTGGCTCACGGATACTTCAAAACCAGCTTGCGGTGCCTATGTTACCGAAAGCGGTGGCGCAACCAAGCTCAAGGAGGAGCTCGATGAACATCTTGCCCTTTGTGTTGTTTCGTTCTAGTTGATCAGTAGTGGAGCCCAGTTGGGGTCGATCGGGGACCTTTGTCGCAATTGGGGTTCTTCTTTTATTTTGGTTCCGTAGTCGGACCTTGATTGTATCTGGATGATGTAATGCTTTATTCTTGTAATTGTGTGAAGTGGCGATTGTAAGCCAACTATGTATCTCTTTCCCTTATGTATTATATGGGTTGTGTGAAGATTACCTCACTTGCGACATTGCTTTCAATGCGGTTATGCCTCTAAGTCGTGCTTCGACACGTGGGAGATATAGCCGCATCGAGGGCGTTACAAGTTGGTAATTAGAGCCTTCCCCGACCTTAGGAGCCCCACTGCTTGATCGTTTTTAGCGGCCGAGTTGTGTCTAGAAAAAAATGTTTTGAGTCATTTAGGATTATATATATCGGAGAGTTAGGAATTCTTTTTACTCCTCAGTCTCTTCATCGCTCTGGTAAGGCATCCTGACGTAGAGTTTTGACTCTTCTCTTCTCAAATTTCACTAAAAAATTTTTTTTTAGGATCACGCGGGTATCTTAGAATCGTTCCGATGGTTTTATGATGACAACATTGTCTTGGTGCCTCCCGTCAGCAGGGGTTTTTTTTTAGTGGAGGTGTCCCGGGGAGTTGAGCTCTGAGGTGTTGTCGTCATAATTTTATCGTTGCAGTTCTGGAATACCTGAGTTTAGTACGCCAACATCGAAAATATCTTTTATGCAGTTGTTGGTGAGATAACCCCATGAACCCAAAGATCTTGAGGTGAGTACGGGAGTATTGCCATGACTTGTATAACGGATGCTTTTCGAAGGTTGAGGTACACGATTTCCGAAGGTTTCTTGGTTATGTGTTGACGGATGGATACAGCTTGGATGTAGGTATTGTTAGTTTGGGTGAGATATATATTGCTTCCCCTGTATCCCCAACACCAGATTGCATAACCAGAAAGTTTCGGGAGTTTTATAGGTGGGAATTCAAGTAGCTCCTAGAATATCTTTCCAACAGACACATGATACGATATGGGATCTATCATCTGTTTGTTTCGGCTTATTCTGCAAGCCAAATCCTTTGTTTTGTGTTATTTGTGGTATTCGAGTTGCTTCGATGTCAAATGTTGAATCCATACCTTCCCTAATTGGTGTTCTCATATTTCTATGTGAGTGTTAATCCTTCTTGATCATTGAGGTTGTCATGTTAATCCTTTTCCAACTGGTGCGCTTGTCTTCGAGATGATCCCATCATTATCCCCATCTGCAAGATCAATTCTAAGTTTTATCAACGGTGGTTGTTTTGTTGCCTTTGTTTTCCCGCCCTCCCACCCTTTTTCTTCAAGGACACAGATTTCTTAATCAAGTATCCATTTATTCATGTGAAGTCTCTTCATTCTTTTCAATCAATGTTTTATCCGGTGATTTCCCATGAAGATGCTCACGAGCTTCAAGTTTATCATCCTCCGCTATTTTTGCTTCTCTGGTGGATCCTATTCAAGCTTTCGATATTCATCATATTCCTTTCCTCGTGTCAAATGCTTTCTCATGCCGGTGCACCTCTCAATCACTCACCTCTTGCTATTCATTTGATCCGGAGTGTTGAAGATATCTCGGAAGTTCCATGTTTCCATTCTCTATTCGTTCAAGTTATTATGAGGCTCTTATCTCATTCAAGCCATTTAATTCAACCGGTGCAATATCTCTTTAAATCATTTCAACGGTGTTTTCTTTTGAGTGGGCCCTAACCCACAGGTCTTTTCCCAGGATCTTACCTGACTCTTCTAATTTTCCCCGGTGCTATTCTCAAATTCTTTTCATTTGTGACGTAAGAATGGATCTCATCAGTCACATGCCTTCTCCAAGATCTTTCAAATTATTTTTCATTGTTGGCTCAACAACCTTGTTCTTTTCATTCTCCCGGAGTATCTCATACAATTCATGGTGGTTCTCATCATCATTCTCAACATGTGAAGACCGAAGAAGGATTTCTCTTTAATCTTGCTCTATTCTCTTCAAGATTCATGGTGCTAGCTTATTGCCATCCTGTCATAATTGTTTTCGATTGTGGGAATCTTTTTCACCCATCCGGAGCATTTCATGAGTTGTTTCCATTTCTTTCCTCCGAAGGCCATCATGTCATAATTCTTCATTCTCAGTGTGTAGCTATCGTTCTCCAAATCTTATCAATGAATCGTTCAAATAACCTCTAATGAGTTCGTGGCCTCTTCGTTCTCATGTATCTAAATCCCTTCAAGTATCTTCATTCGTTTTCCAATTCTTCCCGGTGAATGGTGCCTTTGCTACTTTCATTTTCAATTCTTACGGTGGTTCGTTCAAGATTTCACTTCCTTCGTTATCATATCAATCCATTCGTTCTTTCCAAATCCCACCGGTGGTTCCATCAATAACTTCTTCAAGTTGGC
The DNA here is from genome assembly GCA_021437245.1 of Aegilops speltoides. Lineage (NCBI taxonomy): Eukaryota > Viridiplantae > Streptophyta > Magnoliopsida > Poales > Poaceae > Aegilops > Aegilops speltoides. The sequence goes on from CM038147.1 coordinate 423,999,672, forward strand.
ACTATATCTCTTTTCAATCCCTCAAGAAGAATAAGTAGTATGCCAAATCCATTGTTTGTCATCAATTTAAATTGGTGAAGGATATGCATAACATAATTATTATTCTTGTTTCATCCAAGTGATTAATTTCTTCTTTCCGGAGTTGTTCATCATATCACCTTCTTGGTTCAAGATGCTTCATCTTTTCTTTTCTGGAGTTCCAAGTTTTCCGCTTTATCTCGTCGTGAAGCTCCATCTAAATCATCGCAAGGCTTCACCTTGTGTTTTCAACTTCTTTTTCTTTTATCATCCTTTTGTTACCGGAGTTCTTCATGGAGGCTCTACATGGTGGTTCGTCAAGGATTCTTTCATTGTTCAATTGTTTTTCAAGATTTCTCTTGAAGTTATGATCCCCCAAGCTATACTCTAAAATAAACATGGTGCTCAACACATGTTTTGTTTTGAGGAGCTCAAGTATTCTTCATCTTGCATTCCAAAGTGCAATTCTTTCTACCTTATCTTTTGAGGTGGTGTTATGTCACTCTTGACAATTTCATTCATGTTTCATGATTCATATGTTGTCAAGAATGTGGTATTTTAAATCCATCATTTTCTCTTCGTTCAAGAGATCCTTTCGACCAATCAACTTCTTCATTGGAGTTATCTTGGTATAGATTTCACCTAAAGCCTTCCCTAAGGAACGTTGCTATTTTGGTGCTTATTAATGACCCAAGTTATCTCTTTTCCATCTTGATGGAACAAGTTTTCATCTCTTCGTTAATCTCAAGCAAGCAATTGTTTCCGTTAGTGGCCGGTTGTCACCTCATAATGTTGAGATGTTTCCATAAGCCCACTACAAACTTATTCTTTTCGTTGTTGGTCTCCCAACAACTCTATTCTAACCTTCTTGGAAGGGTGCTTTCCGAGCCCATTTGTGGCAGAAGTTGTCATTTTATTCTTCGTCCCTTTATCCCAGCGATCTAACTTCTATTCTTTCGTTACGGAGGCATTGTGATGTTGTGCTCTTCACCCATCACCTCCTGTTTTTTTAGGATCATGTTCTTTTCTTCCTTATCCATTTAACCGGAGTGTTGTATCATCTCTTCAATATCTTTTCATCTCATCAAGTTTCCATCTCTTTTCTACCGGAGTGCTGTCCAAATTCTGCCATTCTTGTTCCTTGGCTATCTCGTTATACCGATGTGGTCATATTTTTTTTCGTTCGTGAAGCTCTTTTTTCATGTCTTTCAACCTTCAAGTTCTCGTAATACTCCTTGTTCCTCTTTTCTACCGGATTGTTTGCAATCTCGTTCATCTCTGTTGTACTCTTTCTTTTAAATTGCTCAACCTCTCAAGATTCTTTGGTTTCACTCATTGGTCAAAGAAGCAACTTAGTTTTACCTCTTCTCTTCCTCTTCCTTTTCCTCCGGTGCCATCCTAGATCTGGGGCGAGATCCTCTCGTAGTGGTGGAGTGTTGTAGCATACTCGATCCGATCGCGCGGATATACGCCGATTATTCGCCGTCGTTGCCATGTCATTTGCTTGCGTGTTGCATTTGCCATGTCATCATATGCATTTCATATCATGTCATCATGTGCATTTCATTTTGCATACGTGTTCATCTCATGCATCCGAGCCTTTTCCCGTTGTCCGTTTTGCAATCCGGCACTCCTATGTCATCCGGCGCCCCTTCTTCTCTCTGTTGTGTGCGGGTATTAAACTTTCTCGGAATGGCCGAGGTTTGCCAAGCGGCCTTGGTATAGCACCGTGAACCGCTGTCAAGTTTCGTGCCATTTGGAGGTCGTTTGGTACTCAACAGTTAACAAGTAAAGTAAAGGCCTCTTTGTGTGCAGCCCAACACCCCTTCCAAAGTGGCCCAAAACCCATCTAACTCCTCTCCATGCTCTCGGTCGTTCGATCACGATCGCGTGGCCGAAAACCGCACCTCATTTGGACTCTCCTAGCTCCCTCTACCTATATATAGGCCCTCCCCTTCCATTTTTCGCGCAGTCCAAACCCTAGCCCGCTCCCCTCAACCGCCGGACACGTCCGTCCGCGCCGGACATGTCCGCCGCCACCTCGCTCCGGCGAATCATAGGCCGCCACGTCGCCCCCGCGCGCCCACCAATCGCACATCGCCACGTCGCCCGCGCCGTGCCCGCCACTTCGCCGCGACCAGCGCCAGCCGCCGGCCCGGATCGGCCCATCCAGCGTCGCCGCTGCCGCCGCCGGGACCCGCCGCCGCCGCCGCCTCGTCGCCGGCCGCCGGCTGCCGCCGCCCGGCGCCCGCAGGCGCCTGCCCGCGCCCTCTGCGCCCGCCTCCGCCGCTCCGAGCTCGAGGAGAGCTCCTCGCCGCCCGCCACTCGTCCTCGCCGAAGGCCGTGCGCCACCGCCGCCGGCGACCTCAAGGCCAGGCCAGACCGAGCCACCCGTCTCCTCCTCCTCCTCCCCTTGCCTTCCCTCTCCCTCACTAGCTCCCTCTCTCTCTCTCTACAGGAGCCACCGCTGCCATGGAGTTCGCCGCCGGATCTCGCGCCGCCGGCATCGTCTTCGTCCGGGCCAGCCGGGAACCGCCGGGAATGGAACCCCCACGCCTGGATCTGCCCTTCGCCGCCGGATCCGCCTCCGCGCCTCGCGGACCTCCTCCTCGCCGGAGAGGCCCTCGTCGGCGTTGACCTGCCATGCGCGCCGCCGCTTCGTGACTTCGCGCCGTTGCCTCGTGGGCGGCCTTGTCTCGCCCAACACCGGCCCCCCCCTGGCTGGCTGCTCCGCCCGCCTCGCCTCTCCACCGACCGGGCCAAGAGCCCAAGGGTGAGCAGCCCCAGATCCATTCCTGTGCACTAACGGGCCAGCTAGTTTCAGCCCGTTCTGTTTTTTCCTCGCTCATCTGCGATTTTAACATTATCCGTGAATTCTTGTTTTCTGAAAAACCCTTCATGATCATGCATTTAATAACTCACAAATGGTGCATCGGATTTAAATAATTTATATATGTACAATGCTCAGAAAATTGTGTAGTTTAATAATATGCCATTTTCATCCATGTTTAAAATGTTTAACTTGCTGTTTATTTAAATTTGCTAAATGCCATGTTAAAATGATTTAATTCATAACTATTTAACCGTAGCTCGGTTTTAAACAAACTTTATATGTATTTGGGGTGGAAAAATGCCTAGTTTAACATGGTCCACTTTATTTTCCTGTCTAACAACTTTAAAATATGTTTTAGGGTAGAACAGTAGCAAATTCATAAATTGCATATGAGGATTTTCCGGACTTGTTGTTCGTTGTTTTCGGCCTCATTTAAACTTGCCTAGGTAGGTAGTTTTGTTATGCTTCACCCCTTGCCATGTTTAACAACATTTAATATTGTTGAGTAGCTTATAACGAGATCAAACTAAATAATTGATGTGGTGTTTTGTCAATATGCAACTCGTTGCATATTGAGCTCCACTTAATTTGTAGTGTTGTTTGTTGCACTTTGCCATGCCATGCCTCATTAAACCGGACATGCATCATACTTGGTTGTGCAATGCCATGATTATGCGATGGTTGTTTACTATGTTGTTTGTTTCTTTCCAGGTTGCCTCTCTCGTTAGCTTCGGTTTCGTTCCGGAGTTGTGAGGATTCGTTCGACTACGTCCGTTTGTCTTCTTCATGGAATCGTTCTTCTTCCTTGCGGGATTTCAGGCAAGATGACCTCTACCCTGGATCTCACTACTATCATTGCTATGCTAGTTACCTCGTTCTTTCGCTATGCTGCGCTACCTATTACCTGTTTGTCCAGCCATCCCATATTGCCATGAACCTCTAACCTTTGACACCATTCCTAGCAAACCGTTGTTTGGCTATGTTACCGCTTTGCTCAGCCCCTCTTATAGCGTTGCTAGTTGCAGAAGTTGAAGATTTCTCCATGGTGGACAGGGTTTATGTTGGGATATCACAATATCTCTTATATTATTAATGCATCTATATATTTGGTAAAGGGTGGAAGGCTCGGCCTTATGCCTGGTGTTTTGTTCCACTCTTGCCACCCTAGTTTCCGTCATACCGGTGTTATGTTCCCGGATTTTGCGTTCCTTACGCGGTCGGGTGATTTATGGGACCCCCTTGACAGTTCGCTTTGAATAAAACTTGTCCAGCAAGGCCCAACATTGACTTTTACCATTTGCCTCACCACCACCTACTTTTCCCTTGGGAGTAATTAACCCAAGGGTCATCTTTATTCAGCCCCCCCCCCGGGCCAATGCTTGTCTAAGTGTTGGTCCAAACTAGAGCGCTTTGCAGCGCCACCTCAAGGAAACTTGAGGTCTGGTTTTAGTTGTACGGACTGCTTATTCGGTCGTGGCACGAGGCGAGATCTGTGGCTACTATCAGGATGTAGGCACACCGGGAGGCTTTGCTGGTCTTGTTTTACCATTGTCGAAATGTCTTGATGTACCGGGATTCCGAGACTGATCGGGTCTTCCTGGGAAAAGGTCTATTCCTTCATTGATCGCGAGAGCTTGTCATGGGCTAAGTTGGGACACCCCTGCAGGGTATAAACTTTCGAGAGCCGTGCTCGCGGTTATGTGGCAGATGGGAATTTGTTAATGTCCGGTTGTAGATAACTTGACACCAGATCCGAATTAAAACGCATCAACCGCGGGTGTAGCCGTGATGGTCTCTTCTCGGCGGAGTCCGGGAAGTGAACACGGTTTCTGTGTTATGGTTGACGTAAGTAGGTGTTCAGGATCACCTCTTGATCATTGCTAGCTTGACGACCGTTCCGCTTGATCTCTTCTCGCTCTTATTTGCGTTGGTTAGCCACCATACTTGCTTAGTCGCTGCTGCAACCTCACCACTTTACCCCTTCCTTTCCCATTAAGCTTTGCTAGTCTTGATACCCATGGTAATGGGATTGCTGAGTCCTCGTGGCTCACCAGATACTTCTAAAACCAGCTTGCGGTGCCTATGTTACCGGCGGTGGCGCAACCAAGCTCAAGGAGGAGCTCGATGAACATCTTGCCCTTTGTGTTGTTTCGTTCTAGTTGATCGAGAGTGGAGCCCGGTTGGGGTCGATCGGGACCTTTATGCAATTGGGGTTCTTCTTTTATTTTGGTTCCGTAGTCGGACCTTGATTGTATCTGGATGATGTAATGCTTTATTCTTGTAATTGTGTGAAGTGGCGATTGTAAGCCAACTATGTATCTCTTTTCCTTATGTATTACATGGGTTGTGTGAAGATTACCTCACTTGCGACATTGCTTTCAATGCGGTTATGCCTCTAAGTCGTGCTTCGACACGTGGGAGATATAGCCGCATCGAGGGCGTTACAAGCACCTGGGTATTTGATACTAGTTCTGTTGCTAACATTCGCAACTCGAAATAGGGACTATGGATTAAGCGAAGATTAGCTAAGGACGAGGTGACGATGCGCGTGGGAAATGGTTCCAAAGTCGATGTGATCATGGTCGAGACGCTACCTCTACATCTACCATCGGGATTAGTTTTAGACCTGAATAATTGTTATTTGGTGCTGCGTTGAGCATGAACATTATATCTGGATCTTGTTTGATGCGAGGCGGTTATTCATTTAAATCAGAGAATAATGGTTGTTCTATTTATATGAGTAATATCTTTTATGGTCATGCACCCTTGAAGAGTGGTCTATTTTATTAAATCTCGATAGTAGTGATACACATATTCATAATGTTGAAGCCAAAAGATGCAGAGTTGATAATGATAGTGCAACATATTTGTGGCAATTGCCGTTTAGGTCATATCGGTGTAAAACGCATGAAGAAACTCCATACTGATGGACTTCTGGAATCACTTGATTATGAATCACTTGGTACTTGCGAACCGTGCCTCATGGGCAAGATGACTAAAACACCGTTCTCCGGATCTATGGAGAGAGCAACAGATTTGTTGGAAATCATACATATAGATGTATGTGGCCCGATGAATGTTGAGGCTCGTGGCGGATATCGTTATTTTCTCACCTTCACAGATGATTTGAGCAGATATGGGTATATCTACTTAATGAAGCATAAGTCTGAAACATTTGAAAAGTTCAAAGAATTTCAGAGTGAAGTAGAAAATCATCGTAACAAGAAAATAAAATTTCTACGATCTGATCGTGGAGGAGAATATTTGAGTTCTGAGTTTGGTTTACATTTGAAACAATGTGGAATAGTTTAGCAACTCACGCCACCGGAACACCACAACGAAATGGTGTGTCCGAACGTCGTAATCGTACTTTACTTGATATGGTGCGATCTATGATGTCTCTTACCGATTTACCGCTATCGTTTTGGGGTTATGCTTTAGAGATGGCCGCATTCATGTTAAATAGGACACCATCAAAATCCGTTGAGACGACGCCTTATGAACTGTGGTTTGGCAAGAAACCAAAGTTGTCATTTCTTAAAGTATGGGGCTGCGATGCTTATGTGAAGAAACTTCAACCAGATAAGCTCGAACCCAAATTGGAGAAATGTGTCTTCATAGGATACCCAAAGGAGACTATTGGGTACACCTTCTATCACAGATCTAAGGGCAAGATTTTTGTTGCTAAATTCGGATCCTTTCTAGAGAAGGAATTTCTCTCGAAAGAAGTGAGTGGGAGGAAAGTAGAACTTGATGAGATAACTGTATCTACTCCCTTATTGGAAAGTAGTTCATCACAAGAACCGGTTCCTGTGACAACTACACCAATTAGTGAGGAAGCTAATGATATTGATCATGAAACTTCAGATCAAGTTTCTACTGAACCTCGTAGGTCTACTAGAGTAAGATCCGCACCAGAGTGGTACGGAAATCCTATTCTGGAAGTCATGTTACTTGACCATGATGAACCTACGAACTATGAGGAAGCGATGATGAGCCCAGATTCCGCAAAATGGCTAGAGGCCATGAAATCTGAGATAGGATCCATGTATGAAAACAAAGTATGGACTTTGGTTGACTTGCCCGATGATCGGCAAGCCATTGAGAATAAATGGATCTTTAAGAAGAAGACTGACGCTGATGGTAATGTTACTGTCTACAAAGCTCGACTTGTTGCAAAAGGTTTTCGTCAAGTTCAAGGGGTTGACTACGATGAGACTTTCTCACCCGTAGTGATGCTTAAGTCTGTCCGAATCATGTTGGCTATTGCTGCATTTCATGATTATGAAATTTGGCAAATGGATGTCAAGACTGCATTCTTGAATGGATTTCTAGAAGAAGAGTTGTATATGATGCACCCTGAAGGTTTTGTTGATCCAAAAGGTGCTGACAAAGTGTGCAAGCTCCAGCGTTCCATTTATGGACTGGTGCAAGCATCTCGGAGTTGGAATAAGCGCTTTGACAAGTGTGATCAAAGCATATGGTTTTATCTGAGACTTTTGGAGAAGCTTGTATTTACAAGAAAGTGAGTGGGAGCTCTGTAGCATTTCTAGCTTTATATGTTGATGACATATTATTAATTGGAAATGATATAGAATTTCTGGATAGCACAAAGGGATACTTGAATAAAAGTTTTTCAATGAAAGACCTCGAGAAGCTGCTTACATATTGGGCATCAAGATCTATAGAGATAGATCAAGGCGCTTAATAGGACTTTCACAAAGCACATACCTTGACAAAATTTTGAAAAAGTTCAAAATGGATCGAGCAAAGAAAGGATTCTTGCTGTGCTACAAGGTGTGAAGTTGAGTCAAACTCAATGCCCGACCACAGCAGAAGATAGAGAGAAAATGAAAGATGTTCCTATGCTTCACCATAGGCTCTATCATGTATGCAATGTTGTGTACAGGACACGGCGTATGCTTAGCAATAAGCTTGGCGGTAGGTACCAAAGTAATCGAGTGGATCATGGACAGCGGTCAAGAACATCTGAAATACCGAAAAGGACTAAGGATATGTTTTCGTATATGGAGGTGACAAAGAGCTAGTCGTAAATGGTTACGTCGATGCAAGCTTTGACACCGATCCGGACGATTCTAAATCGCAAACCGGATCGTTTTTATATTAAGCGGTGGAGCTGTGAGTTGGTGCAGTTCTAAACAAAGCGTCGTGGCGGGATCTACATGTGAAGCGGAGTACATAGCTGCTTCAAGCAGCAAATGAAGGAGTCGGATGAAGGAGTTCATTTCCGATCTAGGTGTCATACCTAGTGCATCGGGACCAATGAAGATCTTCGTGACAATCTTGGTGCAATTGCCTTGGCAAAGGAATCCAGATTTCACAAGAGGACCAAGCACATCAAGAGACGCTTCAATTCCATTGGGACCAAGTCCAAGTGGGAGACATAGAGATTTGCAAGATACATACGGATCTGAATGTTGCAGACCGTTGACTAAGCCTCTCTCACGAGCAAAACATGATCAGCACCAAGACTCCATGGGTGTTAGAATCATTCTTGTGTAATCTAGATTATTGACTCTAGTGCAAGTGGGAGACTGAAGGAAATATGCCCTAGAGGCAATAATAAAGTTATTATTTATTTCCTCATATCATGATAAATGTTTATTATTCATGCTAGAATTGTATTAACCGGAAACATGATACATGTGTGAATACATAGACAAACATATAGTCACTAGTATGCCTCTACTTGACTAGCTCATTAATCAAAGATGGTTATGTTTCCTAACCATAGACATGTGTTGTCATTTGATTAATGGGATCACATCATTAGAAGAATGATTTGATTAATATGACCCATCCCGTTAGCTTAGCACTTGATCGTTTAGTATTCTGCTATTGCTTCCTTCATGACTTATACATGTTCCTGTAACTATGAGAATTGTGTAACTCCCGTTTACCGGAGGAACACTTTGGGTACTACCAAACATCACAACGTAACTGGGTGATTATAAAGGAGTACTACAGGTGTCTCCGAAGGTACATGTTGAGTTAGCATAATTCGAGATTAGGATTTGTCACTCCGATTGTCAGAGAGGTATCTCTGGGCCCTCTCGGTAATGCTCATCACCTAAGCCTTGCAAGCATGTAACTAATGAGTTAGTTATGAGATGAAGTATTACAGAACAAGTAAAGAGACTTGTCGGTAACGAGATTGAACTAGGTATTGGATACCGACGATCGAATCTCGGACAAGTAACATACCGATGACAAAGGGAACAACGTATGTTGTTGTGCGGTTTGACCGATAAAGATCTTCATAGAATATGTAGGAACCAATATGGGCATCCAGGTCCCGCTATTGGTTATTGACTAGAGACGTGTCTCAGTCATGTCTACATCGTTCTCGAACCGTAGGGTCCGCACGCTTAAGGTTTCGATGACAATTATATTATGAGTTTATGTATTTTGATGTGCGAAGTTTGTTCGAGTCCGGATATGATCACGGACATGACGAGGAGTCTCGAAATGGTCGAGACATAAAGATTGATATATTGGACGGATATATTTGGACACGAAAAGGTTAGGAAGAGTTTAGGAATATCTGAGGAGCTCAGGAGATTACTGGAACCCCGGAAGTATATGGGCCTTATTGGGCCCAAGTAGGAGGAGAGAGAAGGAGCAGGAGGGAGGCGCGCCCCAAGCCCAATCCGAATTGGGGAGGGGGCGGCCCCCTTTCCTTTCTCCTTCCCCTCTTCCTTCCTACTACTAGTACTCCTTCCTTCCCCTCCAAGTTGGATTAGGAAAGGAGGAAACCTACTTGGAGTAGGTTTCCCCCTCCTATGGCGCGCCCCTTGGGCCGCCACCTCCTCCCTCCCTCCTTTATATACGGGGTAGGGGCACCCTAGACACACAAGTTGATCATTGATCATTCCTTAGCCGTGTCGGTGCCCCCTCCACGATATTACACCTCGATCATATTGTAGCGGTGCTTAGGCGAAGCCACCGCAGCTGGAGAACATCAAGATCGTCCACCACGCCGTCGTCTTGTGGAACTCCCCTCGGCGCCTCTCTTGGATTGGAGATCGAGGGTGTGTCATTGAGCTGTCTACGCGTGTCAAGAACTCGGAGGTGCCGGAGTAACGGTGCTTGGATCGGTCAGACCGGGAGGACGTACGACTACTTCCTCTACGCTGCGTCAACGCTTCCGCTTCGGTCTACGTGGGTACATAGATAACACTCTCCCCTCGTTGCTATATCATAACCATGATCTTGCGTGTGCGTAGGAAATTTTTGAAATTACTACGTTCCCCAACATAAAGTTATTGAAAATTGCCACTATCACACTTGTTATACTTGAAAACTCTAGCCAGACTAGGCACCCCCCAAATCCCACACAACAAGGCAGCTTATATGTATTTTTCACAAGCTGATGATTGTTCACGTACTGAACTGAGAGCACCTAGTTTGTGTTTCAGGAATTAAAATAGGCATACGAGCACCCCGTTTGAGCAAATGTTTGTGCTATAATTCAACAATAGAGAATGTAGATAAGCAAACACCTATTTTTATGGAGAATATACCGTTTTTGGCGACCTTCATGTGACCAGCGGTGCCGGAGGTGATCTCATGTCTCCTGCTGCTACAGGTCGACGAGGAATAAGCATGACAATGAAAACAAAACTAGTGAACAGAGTGGGAGTAAGCGGTGGTTGAGTGGCAGATGGAGCCCCACAACTCATGCACCCGCATCCACCGCCGACCGCCGCCAGCCCAGCCAAACTCCATGAGGTCCACCTGCGCCACATCGCCATCATCTTACTCCATCAGGATCTCCATGTAAATTGCGTTCCACACCTCAACGTGGAAGCCCACCTTCAGCCAGGAACCCAGTTGGGAACCAACTGCTCGATCGTAAACCACACTCGTCCTTGTGGGACTGCCACAAGCGTCGAGGTCGAACTATTGCACGAAAGAAATAAATCAGGAACTCATGGGATGCAGGGTCGAAATGTTGCACAAAAATATATGGTTTCTCTTTTTGCTCAGACATTCCCACAAACGTACCAAGTGCACAGGTTGAACTGATCTCGTGCACGGCACGAACTTGCTCGAGGGTAGGCTGGGAGCTACGAGTGGAGCAGCACACGGAGGTGAACTTCGACTCGGAGGCTTCATAAAAAGAGGAAGAGGAAAGGCCGGACCTCACCATTGCATCGTTGAGCGGCCTCGGTGTCACCATGAGCGGATTGTGGCGCCGGTGGTGAGCAATTTGTGGTGCGGCGGCGAACGGCACGGGCGCCAGCGGTGGAGCGCGAGTGGTTCTTTTTCAAACTGGTCGTGGTTTGTTTTTGAACTTATCTGGATTTAAGATATGAACTTCTTGGTAGAATTCTTTTTCGTCCATACAAGTTTATACTAACCAAAATGACTACAATATAAGGAGGAATAAAATTGTATACCAGGAAAAGTACACGCTCACGGAGCTCCTTTAAATCGGTGGCACTGACGGGGTGTTAGAGGATGGTCGTGAGCCTGCAAATCCAGTGAGGGAACTGAAACCAGCAGCAGAGTACTTTGTCAAACCAGGATTGCATATACAAGTTTGTTGAAATGGGGCAGTGAAGTCTCACTAGCAGTACTTCTCATGTAGTAATACATGGACTTGCTATTAAATACACATCGACCTGCTTTGTCTTTGCCAATTCTCTTGCGCTTCCTAACCGTCTTCCGCTTCGCCTCTCCATCGGCCATCGATCTGAAGGGAACATGTGATCATGCTTGTCGATATATGTGCTTGGTATAGAGCCATCCATGTCTCAATACAAGCGATGTTCGAGCTACAAAAATCAGAATGCATAATGGACTTCACTACCCTATCTAAGATTTTTGTTGCATTATCTCTTATCCATCTTACTATCAGTTCTACACCTAAAGATAAGTCAGGCAACTCCAAGCTTGCTTTCGCAACATTGGATTAGACACGTATGTTTTAGTGCTGATTAATTACCTGATGATTGAGCAGCTGTTGGTTGAGGCTTTGCTTTCTTTTTCTTGCACGATAGTGGGTTTGGGCCCTGCAGAAGGACTACCAAAATGTTAATGATGCCCACTATATCATAACAAGCAAATATAGTCGTGCTCGTGCATATGACTAATATCTAAAAAAGCAGTAGATGAAGATACAACCTTTGCTTTGTTCGTCAAGCAATTTCAGCTAGTGGTCCGCAAGCAATTTCAGAACACCATGCATTTTCAGCTAGTGAAACATGTGACGAAGAACTGAACTCAAAAAACAAGATTTTTGGAGATGGAAGAAGAGGTTGGATGTCGGGTGAACCTGCTACCCCTACTGCAAACTGACGGCTCCGATGAAGTGGAGCTGATGGAGGCGGGGTTCACGAGCAGCGGCTGGGCGCACCGGGATTTGGCAGCTATAGGGGATCCGCTACCCCTATTCTTGTGGACTGACGGCTCTAGTGAAGTGGAGCTGATGGAGGCGGGGTTCACGAGCAGCGGCTGGGCGCACCGGGATTTGGCTCTGTAAAGATGAAGTGCAACGTATATATTTTTATTTGAAGAACTAGCAGTCTTGCAGCACAAGAGGCACGACATGGTGCTATTAACTAACTTACAGAGATCCTTTCTGCTTTGTAGTAGTAATCACAGGAGGCGCTGCCACACGATTCGGACTTGTCCCAGCTTCATCTTGCCTAACTTCACAACAAATCACTTGTAGGCATGAACATAAACACCTATAGGACTGCACAAACCACACAGAAATAAGTTAGTTGTTAACTCGTGTGGCAGCCAGAATCAGCTCGGATGCAATGTTTCAAGAAGCCTGGCTCCCACAATTTTTCTCCTCTACTGGCTCTCTCTTCACCCGTCCCTTTTATTCTCTATCTTGTTTATCAAATCCAAACGCATTAGCAACAACAGCTTGGCTCCAAGAAGAAAAATGCAAAACATGGGGGCAGCAGCGTGCAACTAGGGGTATGCTCACCATTTTTTTGTAGGGACGCATGTACATGTTGCAGCCGAAGAAATACCATGGAGTTTTTCTGAAAACAAACTATGAACTTTTACGGAGCTTTTGTTGGATGAAGCATTTAAGCAAACACCGATGGCATCAAGAAAACAAGTGACTACAACATCTAGCAATAAAAGCGATGGTATAGAAAAATTGAACTGATGTTTTCTCGTCATTCCAACAAACCTCCGGCATATATATTTTTGAACTGATTTTATTCTATCATTGTCTTTGTAAATCGTGTAGGAGGGAATTAGAAAAAGGCTCTATCATCGATGTCAGGGTAGTTTAGTCAATATGTGTGTGTGTGCGCGCATTTGATTTAATCAATCAATGATGATGGACAACATCCCTATGTACTGTGCCTCCCATTTTGAACATACACATTTTTTCAGAAACACATGCCCCTTCACTCATTTTTCTGCTAGATTGCCATGGAAAATTCATAAACCAATAAAATTAAACCTGCATTTTAGCAATGACACTAAATTTACATGTGCTTCAAACAAACAACAAACACATAGATGAGCTGACCCTTGTATGCACACAGCAAGCATCAGATTCCACATACCTGAACTTCTAATTATTAATATACTTGAACTTATTCACTGTCAATGTACATGAAATTTTGAACTTACCTAGGAGTAATACATGAGCTCTAGCCCCCAATACAAGTATGATGATGGCAATCTGTACCAATGACCAGCACATGATGAGTAGGTGGCCAAGGTGGAGGATGAGTAGGCGGCCAAGGAGGCTCGGGTGCTTACCATGAACTGATAACAATACACAACACTATTTCACTATACGACAAGGTTGCTTCTTTGTGGACCCTTCGTGGGTGGAGCCTTCGTGGGTGGAGCCCTCCGTGGACCCTTCGTGGGTGGAGCCCTCCGTGGACCCATGCAACCGTTACCCTTCGTGGGTTGAAGTCTCCATCAACGTGGATGTACGATAGCACCACCTATTGGAACCACGCCAAAAACATCCGTGTCTCCAATTGCGTTTGAATCCTCCAAACCCTTCCCTTTACTTTCTTGCAAGATGCATGCTTTACTTTCCGCTGCTCATATACTCTTTGCATGCTTGCTTGATATGTATTGTGAATGTTAAACTTGTGCCTAATCTCCATTTAAACTTAAGGAAACTTAAAAACTGCAACTTTGGTACTTAGTGTCTAATCACCCCCCCTCTAGACACCTCTTCTCAAGGTCCTACAGGATGGAGTCCGGAGCTAGATCATAAAAATCCAACCCGTAATAAAACATGAGCCCCCTCACAAAAGGATCGAGGGTGAGGCCCAAGCCACGGAGGAAGTGAGGAACAAACACGATGCACTCATTGGGCTCCGGTGTAGGGATGACCTGCCCTGGAGCAGGAAGCATGTGCTGGATGTCGGCGGTCAGATATCCGACCTCCCTAAGCTTCACAATTTCTTCCTTTTGAATCGAGGAGGCCACCACCGGCCTTGAGGGTTGGATCCGGACATATTGGAGGATCTGGGGTGTTGGAGCTTAGGTCTCGGGTGTTAGAACTTGAGGTGCGAGAAGGCGTGAGGAAGGTGGAAAAGAGGCATAGGCCTCGGCCCCTTTTATAAAGGGGGTGAATATCAAGAGTCCTCAGGGTGACCGCTTGAGGTTTACCTGACGGCACACGGAGTCATACCAACGATCGTCATGGGGCTACGCACGCCCACATTAATGGAAGATACCATAATAAGAGGAACACGATCTCTGCCTTGACAGGACGTGCCAGTAAAACCGCCTCGCAACACGAGTCGAGGTGGGGCAAGAAATGCCGGTTCGCGTTGGACCAGGCCACGATGCAAGGGCACGACGTACGGAGATTACCAGCGGATTAGATTTATGCTATGTTCCCTACAATGGTCTGTGAAGATCATCTCGCAGATCCGGACACGGTCTAAGTGTTCGATAATTACCTTGGAGTATTCGGAGAAGGAACCCGCCTTGCAATGCCGAAGACAAGACTGCACGCCAGACTCGTCGTCATTGAAGCCTGGTTCAGGGGCTACTGAGGGAGTCCTGGATTAGGGGGTATCCGGATAGCCGAACTATGTACATCATCCAGACTATTGAAGCGTGAAGATACAAGACTCAAGACTTTTGGCCCATGTCTGGATGGGACTCTCCTTTGCATGGAAGGCAAGCTTGGCGATCCGGATATTGTGTTTCCTTCCTTGTAACCGACTCCATGTAAACCCTAGCCCTCTCCGGTGTCTACATAAACCGGAGAGGTTGATCCTTAGAAGTCCGATTACAATTACAATCATACCATCATAGGCTAGCTTCTAGGGTTTATCCTCTACAATCTCGTGGTAGATCTACTCTTGTACTACCCATATCTTCAATATTAATCAAGCAGGAAGTAGGGTTTTACCTCCATCGAGAGGGCCCGAACCTGGGTAAACATTGTGTCCCTTGCTTCCTGTTACCATCAGCCTAAGACGCACAGATCGGGACCCCCTAACTGAGATCCACCGGTTTTGACGCCGACACCTCCTACGGACGAAACAGGGCCTTGTTGATCGGGAGGGGTGTGGCGTACTGCAAAACAGAGGAAATGTACTTGTGTTGGACCTCCTACGGTCGAAATGGGGCCCTGTTGATCGGGAGGGGTGTGGCGTACCACAAAACGGAGGAAACGGACTTGTGTTGGAGCACTACGGTCGAAACGGGGGTCCTGTTCATCGGGAGGGGTGTGGCGTACCGCAAAACGGGACTCCACGGGATACTGTTCATCTCCACCATCGACCTCCTCCAGCCTCCACGGGCTACTGTTCATCCACCCTCGACCTCCTCCAGCCTCCACCTACGGTTGTTCATCCACGGGCTCCAGTTCATCCAGCCTCTACCGCGCGCTACTCCACCGGCTACTGTTCAAGCAGCCCTCTCCACGGGCTCCTGTTCAACCACCCCTCCATGGGCTAATGTCATCCACCCCTCCACCGTCTACTGTGCATCCAGCCCTCCACGGGGTCATCCTATTCATCCAGCCCTCCACGGGGTCTTGTTCATCCAGCCCCAACCGGCTCGATTGATCGGGGTCCTCTTCATCCAGAGGCAACACCACGGGGTCCTGTTCATCCACCCCCACCGGGAACTGTTCATTCAAACCCCCCTGCAATGCTCACTGTTCATCCAAACCCCCAGCAAACGCTCACTATTCATCCAGAGGTAGCATCGATCGGCTTCAGTTAGCAGCAGTAGCGAAGGAATCACTCGGGTTCAGTAATGTAGCTAGTGCAATTGCTCGGGTTCAGTTAGAGCCCAACGCCTCGCTCGGGTTTAGTTAGAGCCCAACGCCTCACACACACGAGCGTACTTGTACGAGAGAAACGCGCATCGCTCGGCCCCTGACCACCCACCGTAACCGGGAACTCCCCGAAATTTTCCTCGCCCTCGCTTCTATCACGGTTTTTTCCATCATGGACGGCCCAAAGAATGTCATGCAGCTGCGTCTCTGGCCCACCCAGGATGAAAAGCCCATTTTTTGTCATGAGTTTTTGTCATAGAAGTAGGAGCCCACCACATCTATGATGATACCGGGTTTTGTCACAATTATCATCATAAAAGTGTTATAAGTATGACAGAAAAATATTTCGTTCGGCCCAAAATGTCACGGATGTGTCTTTTTTTGTAGTGATAAGGCGTCGTCTCAACGGATTTTGATGGTGCCCTATTTAAAGTGAATGCAGCCGTCTCTCAAGCATAACCCCAAAAGGATAGCGGTAAATCAGTAAGAGACATCATAGATCGCACCATATCCAATAAAGTACGGTTACGACGTTCGGACACACCTTTTTGTTGTGGTGTTCCAGGTGGCGTTAGTTGTGAAACTATCCCATGTTGTTTCAAATGAAGACCAAACTCGTAACTCAAATATTCACCTCCATGGTCAGATTGTAGAAACTTTATTTTCTTGTTACGATGATTTTCCACTTCACTCTGAAATTCTTTGAACTTTTCAAATGTTTCAGACTTATGCTTCATTAAGTAGATATACCCATATCTCCTCAAATCATCTGTGAAGGTAAGAAAATAATGATACCCGCCACGAGCCTCAACACTCACTGGACTGCATACATCTGTATGTATTATTTCTAATAAGTCAGTAGCTCGTTCCATTGTTCCGGAGAACGGAGTTTTAGTCATCTTGCCCATAAGGCACGGTTCGCAAGCACCAAGTGATTCATAATCAAGTGATTCCAAAAGTCCATCAGCAAGGAGTTTCTTCATGCGCTTTATACTGATATGACCCAAACGGCAGTGCCACAAATAAGTTGCACTATCATTATCAACTTTGCATTTTTTGTCTTCAATATTATGAATATGTGTATCATCACTATCGAGATTCAACAAAAATAGACCACTCAGCAAGGGTGCATGACCATAAAAGAAATTACTCATATAAATAGAACAACCATTAATCTCCGATTTAAATGAATATCCGTCTCCCATCAAACAAGATCCAGATATAATGTTCATGCTCAATGCTGGCACCAAATAACAATTATTCAGGTCTAAAACTAATCCGATGGTAGATGTAGAGGTAGCGTGCCGACGGCGATTACATCGACCTTGGAACCATTTCCCATGCGCATTGTCACCTCGTCCTTAGCCAATCTTTGTTTAATCCATAGCCCCTATTTCGAGTTGCAAATATAAGCAACATAACAAGTATCAAATACCCAGGAGCTACTACGAGCATTAGTAAGGTACTCATCAATAACATGTATATCAAATATACCTTTCACTTTGCCATCCTTCTTATCCGTCAAATACTTGGGGCAGTTCCACTTCCAGTGACCAGTCCCTTTGCAGTAGAAGCACTCAGTTTCAGGCTTAGGTCCAGACTTGGGTTTCTTCTCTTGAGCAACAACTTTCTTGCCGTTCTTCTTGAAGTTCCCCTTCTTCCCTTTGCCCTTTTTCCTGAAACTAGTGGTCTTGTTGACCATCAACACTTGATGCTCCTTCTTGATTTCTACCTCCGCAGCCTTTAGCATCGCGAAGAACTCAGGAATAGTCTTGTTCATCCCTTGCATATTATAGTTCGTCACGAAGCCTTTATAGATTGGTGGCAGTGATTGAAGAACTCTATGAATGACACTATCATCAGGAAGATTAACTCCTAGCTGAGTTAAGTGGTTATGGTACCCAGACATTCTGAGTATGTGTTCACTGACATAACTATTCTCCTCCATTTTGCCGCTATAGAACTTGTTGGAGACTTCATATCTCTCAACTCGGGCATTTGCTTGAAATATTAACTTCAACTCCTGGAACATCTCATATGCTCCATGACGTTCAAAACATCTTTGAAGTCCCGATTCTAAGCCGTAAATCATGGCACACTGAACTATCGAGTAGTCATCAACACGCGTGTGCCATGCATTCACAATGTCTGCAGTTGTTGGCGCTGGTGGTACACCTCGGTGCTTCCAGGACGTAATTCTTCTGTGCAGCAATGAGGATAATCCTCAAATTATGGACCCAGTCCATGTAGTTGCTGCCATCATCTTTCCAACTTAGTTTTCTCTAGGAACGCATTAAAATTCAAAGGAATGGTAGCATGGGACATTGATCTCCAATAACATAGATATGCAAAATAACTATCAGGACTAAGTTCATGATAAATTAAAGTTCAGTTAATCATATTACTTAAGAACTCCCACTTAGATAGACATCCCTCTAGTCATCTAAATGATCACGTGATCCAAATCAACTAAACCATGTCCGATCATCACGTGAGATGGAGTAATTTTCAATGGTGAACATCACTATGTTGATCATATCTACTATATGATTCACGTTCGACCTTTCGGTCTCAGTGTTCCAAGGCCATATCTGCATATGCTAGGCTCTTCAAGTTTAACCTGAATATTCTGCGTGTGCAAAACTAGATTGCACCCGTTGTATGTGAACGTAGAGCTTATCACACCCGATCATCATGTGGTGTCTTGGCACGACGAACTATAGCAATGGTGCATACTCAGGGAGAACACTTGTACCTTGAAATTTAGTAAGGGATCATCTTATAATGCTACCGCCGTAGTAAGCAAAATAAGACGCATAAAAGATAAACATCACATGCAATCAAAATATGTGACATGATATGGCCATCATCATCTTGTGCTCATGATCTCCATCACCGAAGCATCGTCATGACCTTCATCGTCACCGACGCGACACCTTGATCTCCATTGTAGCATCGTTGTCGTCTCGCCAACTATTGTTACTACAACTATCGCTATCGTTAGTGATAAAGTAAAACAACTACATGGCGATTGAATTGCATACAATAAAGCGACAACCATATGGCTCCTGCCAGTTGCTGATAACTTTGTTACAAAACATGATCATCTCATACAACAATTTATATCACATCATGCCTTAACCATATCACATCACAGCAAGCCCTGCAAAAACAAGTTAGACATCCTCTACTTTGTTGTTGCAAGTTTTACGTGGCTGCTACGGGCTTCTAGCGAGAACCGTTCTTACCTACGCATCAAAACCACAACGATTTTTCGTCAAGTGTGATGTTTTAACCTTTAACAAGGATCGACCGTAGTCAAACTTGATTTAACTAAAGTTGGAGAAACAGACACCCGCCAGCCACCTTTGTGCAAAAGCACGTCGGTAGAACCAGTCTCATGAACGCGGTCATGTAATGACGGTCCGGGCCGCTTCATCCAACAATACCGCCGAATCAAAGTAAGATGTTGGTGGTAAGCAGTATGACTATTATCGCCCAGAACTCTTTGTGTTCTACTCGTGCATATAACATCTACGCATAGACCTGGCTCGGATGCCACTGTTGGGGAACACAGTAATTTCAAAAAAATTCCTACAATCATGCAAGATCTATCTAGGTGATGCATAACAACGAGAGGGGAGAGTGTGTCCATGTACCCTTGTAGACCGAAAGCGGAAGCGTTTCAATAACGCGGTTGATGTAGTCGGACTTCTTCGTGATCCAACCGATCTAAGTACCGAACGTACGACACCTCCGCGTTCAGCACACGTTCAGCTCGATGACGTCCCTCGTACTCTTTATCCAGTTGAGGATGAGGGTGAGTTCCATCGGCACGAAGGTGTGGCGACGGTGATGATGCTGCTACCGGTGCAGGGCTTCGCTTAAGCACTACGATGGTATGATCGAGGTGTGTAACTGTGGAGGGGGGCACCGCACACAGTTCGGAGAGAAACTTGTGTGTTATAGGTGCCCCCTGTTGGAAATATGCCCTAGAGGCAATAATAAAATGGTTATTATTATATTTCCTGTTCATGATAATTGTCTATTATTCATGCTATAATTGTATTGACCGGAAACCGTAATACATGTGTGAATACATAGACCACAACATGTCCCTAGTGAGCCTCTAGTTGACTAGCTCGTTGATCAATAGATGGTCATGGTTTCCTGACTATGGACATTGGATGTCATTGATAATGGGATCACATCATTAGGAGAATGATGTGATGGACAAGACTCAATCCTAAGCATAGCACAAGATCATGTAGTTCGTTTGCTAAAAGCTTTCTAATGTCAAGTATCATTTCCTTAGACCATGAGATTGTGTAACTCCCGGATACTATAGGAATGCTTTGGGTGTACCAAACGTCACAACGTAACTGGGTGGCTATAAAGGTGCATTACAGGTATCTTTGAAAGTGTCTGTTGGGTTGGCACAAATCGAGACTGGGAATTGTCACTTCGTATGACAGAGAGGTATCTCTGGGCCCACTCGGTAATGCATCATCATAATGAGCTCAATGTGACTAAGTAGTTGGTCACGGGATCATGCATTACGGAATGAGTAAAGTGACTTGCCGGTAACAAGATTGAACGAGGTATTGGGATACCGACGATCGAATCTCGGGCAAGTAACGTACCGATTGACAAAGGGAATTGTATACGGGATTGCTTGAATCCTCGACATCGTGGTTCATCCGATGAGATCATCGTGGAACATGTGGGAGCCAATATGGGTATCCAGATCCCGCTGTTGGTTATTGGCCGGAGAGCTGTCTTGGTCGTGTCTGCATGATTCCCGAACCCGTAGGGTCTACACACTTAAGGTTCGGTGACGCTAGAGTTGTTATGGGAAATAGTATGTGGTTAACGAATGTTTTTCGGAGTCCTGGATGAGATTCCGGACGTCACGAGGAGTTCTGGAATGGTCCGGAGGTGAAGATTTATATATGGGAAGTCATCATACGATCACCGGAAGTATTCGGGGTTTGCGGTATTGTCTGGGACCACAGAAGGGTTCGAGGTCCATCGGGAGGTCCACCTGCCCTGGAGGGCCCTATGGGCTGTATGTGGAAGGGAACCAGCCCCTAAGTGGGCTGGGCGCCATCCCCCTAGGGCCCATGTGCCTAGGGTTTGGGGGAAACCCTAAAGGGGGCGCCCCCTTGGCTTGGGGGGCAAGCCCCCTCCCCTTGGCCGCCGATCTAGAGGGGCCGGCCCCCTTCCCCCTTCGCCCTATAAATAGAGGGGAGGAGGGAGGGCAGCAGCACCTCATCCAAGGCGCAACCCTTCCCCTCTTCAACACCCCCTCCTCCTCCGTTGAGCTTGGCGAAGCC
This sequence comes from Aegilops speltoides, assembly GCA_021437245.1. Taxonomy (NCBI): domain Eukaryota; kingdom Viridiplantae; phylum Streptophyta; class Magnoliopsida; order Poales; family Poaceae; genus Aegilops; species Aegilops speltoides. The sequence continues at coordinate 424,021,126 of CM038147.1, forward strand.
CTGCCGGAGAACTGCAAGCTCCACCACCACACCGTCGTGCTGCCGGAGTTCTTCCCCAACTTCTCCTTCCCCCTTGCTGGATCAAGAAGGAGGAGACGTCCCCGTGTTGCACGTGTGTTGAACGCGGAGGCGCCGTTGTTTAGCGCTTAGATCGGAATCAACCACGATCTGAATCGCTGCGAGTACGACTCCTTCATTCGTGTTCTTGCAATGCTTCTGTATCGCGATCTTCAAGGGTATGAAGATGCACTCCCCTCTCTCTTGTTGCTAGTCTCTCCATCGATTGATCTTGGTGATGCGTAGAATTTTTTTAATTTCTGCAACAATCCCCAACACCCTCTGCCCCCATATATAAAGGAGAAAGGGAAGGCTGGCCGGCCCTCCTAGGCGCGCCCCCAAGAGGGAAATCCTACTAGGACTCCAAGTCCTAGTAGGTTTCCACCAAGAGGGAGAGAGGCGGAAGGAAGGAGAGGGAGAGGGAGAAGGAAAGGGGGCGCCGCCCCCTCCTAGTCCAATTCGGACCCAAGGGGGAGGGGGCGTGCGGCCTGCCCTGGCTGCCCCTCTCTCTCTCAACTAAGGCCCATCGAGGCCCATTAGTTCCCCCGGGGGGTTCCGATAACCCTCCGGCACTCCGATTTTATTCGAAACCTCTCCGGAACACTTCCAGTGTCCGAATATAGCCATCCAATATACCAATCTTTATGTCTCGACTATTTTGAGACTCATCGTCATGTTTCTGATCTTATCCAGGACTCCGAACAAACTTTGGTCATTAAAAACACATAACTCATAATACATATCGTCATCGAACATTAAGCATGCGGACCCTACGGGTTCGAGAACTATGTAGACATGACCGAGACTCATCTCTGGTCAATAACCAATAGTGGAACCTAGATGCTCATATTGGTTCCTACATATTCTATGAAGATCTTTATCGGTCAAACAGCATAACAACATACGGTGTTCCCTTTGTCATCGGTATGTTACTTGTCCGAGATTCGATCGTCGGTATCATCATACCTAGTTCAATCTCGTTACCGGCAAGTCTCTTTACTCGTTCAGTAATACTTCATCCCGCAACTAACTCATTAGTTACAATGCTTGCAAGGCTTATAGTGAGAGGGCCCAGCGATACCTCTCCGAAACACGGAGTGACAAATCCTAATCTCGATCTATGCCAACCCAACAAACACCTTCGGAGACACCTGTAGAGCACCTTTATAATCACCCTTTTATGTTATGACATTTGGTAGCATACAAAGTGTTCCTCCGATATCCGGGAGTTGCATAATCTCATAGTCTGAGGAACATGTATAAGTCATGAAGAAAGCAGTAGCAATGAAACTATAACGATCATAATGCTAAGCTAACGGATGGGTCATGTCCATCACATCATTATCCTAATGATGCGATCTCGTTCATCAAATGACAACACATGTCTATGGTTAGGAAACATAACAATCTTTGATTAACGAGCTAATCAAGTAGAGGCATACTAGGGACAATATGTTTTGTCTATGTATTCACACATGTACTAAGTTTCCGGTTAATACAATTCTAGCATGAATAATAAACATTTATCATGAAATAATAAAATAAATAATAACTTTATTATTGCCTCTAGGGCATATTTCCTTCACATCATACCTAGTTCAATCTCGTTACCGGCAAGTCTCTTTACTTATTCCGTAATACTTCATCCCGCAACTAACTCATTAGTCACATTGCCTGCAAGGCTTATAGTGATGAGTATTACCGAGAGGGCCCAGAGATACCTCTCCGAAACATAGAGTGACAAATCCTGATCTCGATCTATGCCAACCCAACAAACACCTTCGGAGACACCTGTAGAGCATCTTTATAATCACCCATTTACGTTGTGACATTTGATAGCACACAAAGTGTTCCTCCGATATCTGGGAGTTGCATAATCTCATAGTCTGAGGAACATGTATAAGTCATGAAGAAAGCAGTAGCAACGAAACTGTAACGATCATAATGCTAAGCTAACGGATGTGTCATGTCCATCACATCATTCTCCTAATGATGTGATCCCATTCATCAAATGACAACACATGTCTATGTTTAGGAAACTTAACCATCTTTGATTAACGAGCTAGTCAAGTAGAGGCATACTAGGGACACTATGTTTTGTCTATGTATTCACACATGTACTAAGTTTCCGGTTAATACAATTCTAGCATGAATAATAAACATTTATCATGAAATAAGGAAATAAATAATAACTTTATTATTGCCTATAGGGCATATTTCCTTCACTTTTGACTTGCACCTTAGGGGGGGAGTTGATGAAGCTCAATGGTGAAGTTCAAAATTGATGGAGGGAAGACCATGGGGTGGTTAAAGTGATATCAAAGGTAAGAGGAATTTGGAAGATTCACATTTAAAACGGTGAAAGTGGGTGACCCATGAGCCTCCAAAGCATGTTGTCGTAGTTGGCCGTTCGACTGCATCAGTTACATGTTTTGTGAGTGGCATCACTTTGTCTCTTGGGTAGCCGCTTCATAGAACTACATGGGCATGTTGTGGTTTATCTGGCTGGAATGTTTACCCATACAGCCATACTAGCGGTGTTAGCCCATCGTTCATGCGTGGTCTTTGCTTTTGTAATCGAAGGCTGAAGCTTCACCCCCTGCTAGCCGAAACGCCGGTGACACCCTAATCACGGGGATAAAAGCCGCCCTCTCGTCATGTAATAATGATGATTAATTTGGCCAGCATTGCATCATTGTCCAATTTTTGTCCCATTGTTCATATACTATGGGCGCAAAATGCACGGACGCTCATCCGTCCGTCACCTCCACGTCGATGAGAGCATTGACGTCTCTCTCTCTCTCTCTCTCTCTCTCTCTCTCTCTCTCTCTCTCTCTCTCTCTCTCTCTCTCTCTCTCCCTCTCTCTCTCTCTCTCTCTCTCTCTCTCCCTCCTCTCTCTCTCTCTCTCTCTCTCTCTCTCTCTCTCTCTCTCTCTCTCTCTCTCTCTCTCTCTCTCTCTCTCTCTCTTGCGCGCGACCCATCATGGCATGGATCTCCCGGCACCTCGGCTCCTTCATGGACGCATCGACAGGGCTATCTACCGCCACTATCATATCATCGACCCCTCAGTACTTGCCTCTGCATCATCCACAAGTTTACATTGTCATGCTCGTCTCGAAGAACCTCTCAATGATTCAGGTCTTCTCTGCTTCCCCTGTAATTTCTTACAATAAAAGGTAGCGGCACTGGTTTCTGATTTGCTTGTCTTAAGAGTTTGGTTAGGATGATTTAGCTTCACGCCACAAAGACGGTGGCCACGGACACCTACTTGTGCTCCTCCTTGCTTCGGTCCTCATCCTCGTTAATTCGAGGGTATAAGGTCTACTGGTTCTGGAGATTTTCCTTTTAGTTTTGGAACTATTGCCCCTTTTGATTTATAAAGTCCATTTGGGGTATTTTACATTTTGGCACTTGAAGGGGGACTAGTGTCTTTTTTTCTTGCAATTGTTTGTAGGCTATCTTGTCGATAAAATTACATTACTATATAATTCAAGTTTTTTTTTGTTGTTGTTGCTTTCAAAGTTCACCATGCAAAACTCAGCAACACTTTTTACTTATAACATCTCAAAGCGCAAACGGAGAGTACCAATGTCACCGAGTCAGACATGAATTAATTTTTTGAAGTATAGGTATGCACTTGTGAGTATTTGTTTCATCACATGTGGGGTCCTAGGGGAAATATTTCTTGCCGAGATAATGTATTCTTGAAATTCAAATTTTTGTTTCCTTCATTCATGAAATATACGGTTTAATTTGTGATACATTTCAGTAATCACTTCCTTGGTCATTGTTGGTGTCAAAACCGGCGGATCTCGGGTAGGGGGTCCCGAACTGTGCGTCTAGGCGGATGGTAACAGGAGACAAGGGACACGATGTTATTACCCAGGTTCGGGCCCTCTCGATGGAGGTAAAACCCTACTCCTGCTTGATTGATATTGATGATATGGGTAGTACAAGAGTAGATCTACCACGAGATCAAGGAGGCTAAACCCTAGAAGCTAGCCTATGGTATGATTTTTGTTCGTCCTATGGACTAAAACCCTCCGGTTTATATAGACACCGGAGAGGGCTAGGGTTACACAGAGTCGGTTACAATGGTGATAGTCTTGGAGTCTTCCATGCCAAGGAAAGTCCCATCCGGACACGGGACGAAGTCTTCAATCTTGTGTCTTCATAGTCTTGGTGTCCGGCCAATGATGATAGTTCGGCTATCCGGACACCCCCTAGTCCAGGACTCCCTCGGTAGCCCCTGAACCAGGCTTCAATGACGACGAGTCCGGCGCGCATATTGTCTTCGGCATTGCAAGGCGGGTTCCTCCTCCGAATAATTCATATAATATTCTGAACACCAGGATAGTGTCCGACTCTACAAAATAAATTCCACATACCACCGTAGAGAGAATAATATTTACACAAGTTCAATCTGCTGACGTATTTCGTGGCATGACATCACACCACATCCAAGCCTTTACTCGAATCGTTTTTATTGTTCCACCTCAGCGCGTTTAGCGAAGCGGTTTCCTTGGCACGTCTTGTCACAGCAGAGATCGTGTCCCCTTATTCTGGGATTCTCATCAATACGGACGTGGGTAACCCAACCGCGCCATTGATTGCGGCGCTTGGGAGATAAGCGAGTTTTACCGGGCTGGTGGGGACGCATAGTTTCGTTCGCCCATATATAAGGGGATAGGGATCCACCTTTTTACCTACGCCTTCTTCCTCCTTAGCTTATCCATCTCCGCCTTTTCGAGCTCCAGCGCCCAAGTCCGCACATCTCACCTCAACCTTCTCCAACCATGTCCGGAGGCGGGAGGCAGTGGATGGCCTCCTCCGTCACGGAGGGCACATCAAGAAGCTGCACGGCGGATATTTGTCCAGCGATATCGCGCACGGCTCCCCGACGAGGGGCAAATCCCCACCCGGGCCCCATGAGAGGGTGGTATTCCTTCCCATTTCCTTCGTGGACTGGGCTTCCCTCTCCACCCCTTTGTCCAGGGGCTCATATTCTACTATGGCACAGATTTCCATGATCGGCCCCAATTTTATCCTCAACATCTCGGCGTTTATCGTGGGTGTGCGAGGCCTTCCTCTGCATCCAGCCCCACTTGACTTATGGCTAAAGACCTTCAATGTCAAGCCAAAGGTAGTGGGCGGCAATAGCAGTCTTGAGGCGCCATGGTGCTTGAGGCGCCCATTGTCGGATTTCGGGTTCAGCAGACCCTTGAGGTTCGAACACTTTGGGGTGTCTTGCGGAGATTCAACCCTCTCTTGGCTCACTCCTCACCGAATCGCTAGGATCTAAACTACCAAACAGAACAGCACAAGAGACACAAGATTTATACTGGTTCAGGCCACCATTGTGGTGTAATACCCTACTCCAGTGTGTGGTGTGGTGGATTGCCTCTTGGGCGGATGATGAACAATACAAGGCAGAACAGCCTTGCGAGGGTCTGTTCTTGGCTGGTGTTACTTGGTTCTGGCTCCTGGACTCTCGATGCTAGATGCTCGATGCCTCTACCCTGGGGGTGGCTAGTCTATTTATAGGCAAAGGCCCTGGGCCTCTTCCCAAATATTGAGCGGGAAGGGCGCCAACAATTGGCCATTTTGAAGGGGAACAGTGGGTACACTTATCCTGACTAAAGTTGGTCCTCGCCTGTCAAGGGCTCTGGTGGTGACGCCTGCTTGGGCTCCACAATGACTTCTTCCCTGCCGTTGGGCTGGTCTTGTTGCACCGAAATGGATGCCTTGGCTCGATGCTCTTGCCTGCGCTTGCTCCCTTTGCACCAAAGAGGAAGGGAGGACACTGCGTGGGCTGGCGCCCGACTGGCGCCCTCGGTCGTCATGGCTTGCGTCATGGGCACCTCACGAGGCACCCCGCCTTGAACTCTCCGCCTCCTCGTGAGCCAGCCTGACGAGGTTGTGCCTGAGGAAGCTCCTTGCCGTCCTCCCCGCGAGGCTTGGCCCCTCGCGAGGGTCTTGAGCTTGTGTTGATGAAGATGGGATGTGCTGGGCCTCCTTTGAGCCACGCCATGAGCGCATGAGCGAGCAAGTCTGGGACCCCGTTCCCGAACGCCGACAGTAGCCCAGGCCTGGCGTGCCGAACTTGGCTGGGTAGAGAGGCGAAAGGGCAAGTGCGAAGCATCACGGGCCCTAACAGCCTGCGGCCTTGGGTGCCGCGTGGCGGTCGTTTGGTCGGGGGCGACTCCGCTTCCCCATGACGCCTTGGTAACCTGTAACGCCCTCGATGCGGCTATATCTCCCACGTGTCGAAGCACGACTTAGAGGCATAACCGCATTGAAAGCAATGTCGCAAGTGAGGTAATCTTCACACAACCCATGTAATACATAAGGGAAAGAGATATATAGTTGGCTTACAATCGCCACTTCACACAATTACATGAATAAAGCATTACATCCTCCAGATCTGTCAAGGTCCGACTACGGAAGCAAAATAAAGAAGAACCCCAAATCGATAAAGGTCCCCGATCGACCCCAACTGGGCTCCACTCTTGACCAACTAGAGCGAAACAACACAAAGGGCAAGATCTTCATCGAGCTCCTCCTTGAGCTTGGTTGCGTCACCCTTTCGATAACATAGGCACCGCAAACTGGTTTTGGAAGTATCGGTGAGCCACAAGGACTCAAGCAATCCCATTACCATGGGTATCAAGACTAGCAAAGCTTAATGGGTAAGGAAGGGGTAAAGTGGTGAGGTTGCAGAGCGACTAAGCATGATATGGTGGCTAACATACGCAAATGAGGCGAGAAGAGAAACAAAGGGCGGTCGTGAAGCTAGCAATGATCAAGAGGTGATCTGAACACCTACTTCGTTAAACATAACCCGAAACCGTGTTCACTTCCGGACTCCGAGAAGAGACCATCACGACTACACACACGGTTGATGCGTTTTAATTCGGATCTGGTGTCAAGTTATCTACAACCGGACATTAACAAATTCCCATCTGCCACATAACGCAGGCACGGCTCTCGAAAGTTTATACCTGCAGGGTGTCCCAACTTAGCCCATGACAAGCTCTCGCGATCAACGAAGGAATAGACCTTCTCCCAGGAAGACCCGATTAGTATCGGAATCCCGGTTTACAAGACATTTCGACAATGGTAAAACAAGACCAGCAAAGCCGCCCGATGCGCCGACAATCCCGATAGTGAAAGTGCAACTAATCCCCGGGTGGTTTTGGTAATTAATAACAACATATATATCATTGAACTAATAGTTACTTGAGAATCATTTCAGAGAGTTCAGTGATATGGGTATGGCAAGGGCGAAGAAGTGGACCCCCAAAATGCTAAGGCAAGCATTGGCAAAAGCTCAAGACTCCATTTTTGGTTTAGTGATCCAAGATCACATTGAGTCCATAGGAAAGCCAATACTATTAAAAGGGGATGAGGTTATGATGATGATCTGGTTGCTCAAGTGCTTAGTGATACATCTCCTAAACTATCAGCAACTTTCACTGCCATAGAAGTAGTCTCGGTCCCACCGATATTCCAAACTCAGTCACACCGAGATGAACCACCTCAGCCATAAGCCAAACGCTAGAAAACTCGGATTTTCCGATTCTGAACTCGGTCTCACGAAACATGAGTTGCCAAGCTTCAGAAACATACGTCATCAAATCGGTGTCACCGAGATGATGAAGTCGGTCCCACCGAAATTGGCATGCTCTTGTCATTGCACGAATCGGACTAACCGAGATTGTATATTCGGTCCCACGAAAATCCCAACGTTCACATTATTTGAACTATCGGTCTCACCGAGTTGTCCACCGGTCCCACCGAGATTGCTCAAATGTGTGTAGCGGTTGGATTTTGTGTGGAGGCTATTTATACCCCTCCACCCCTCTTCATTCGTGGAGAGAGCCATCGAAAGAACTACCACTCCTACCTTACATTTCGAGAAGAGAACTACCTACCCTTGTGTTGAGATCAAGTTGCTCCACTCCCACCATATGAAGCTTGATCTCTAGCCTTCCCAAGTTGCTTTCCACTCAATCCTTTCTTCCACCACAGCCAAATCGGTGAGGAGAGTTGAGTGTTGGGGAGATTATCATTTGAAGCACAAGAGCAAGGAGTTCATCATCATCTACAACATCTATTACCTTTTGGAGGTGGTGCCTCCTAGATTGGTTAGGTGTCGCTTGGGAGCCTCCGTCATCGAGATGTGGAGTTGAACCAAGAAGTTTGTAAGGGCAAGGAGATCGCCTACTTCGTGAAGATCTACCCGAGTAAGGCTAGCCCTCCGTGGGCGTGAGCCATGATGGAATAGACAAGGTTGCTTCTTCGTGGACCCTTCGTGGGTGGAGCCCTCCGTGGACTCACAGCATGGCCGTTACCCTCCGTGGGTTGAAGTCTCCATCAACGTGGAAGTACGATAGCACCACCTATCGGAACCACGAGAAAAATCACCGCGTCTCCAAAATTGCATTTGCTCTTCTCCACCTCTCTTTACTACATGTGCAATTTACTTTCCGCTGCCTAAACTCTAGAATTGCATGTGTAGGGTGATGCTTGACTTGATCATAATTGTGAATCTGCCAAAAACTGTTCTTTGTCAAAAGGCAAAAATTTTATCTTGTCAAGTAGTCTAATCACCCCCCCTCTAGACATACTTTCGATCCTACAAGTGGTATCAGAGCTTTGGTCTCCATTGTATTGGTTTCCATTGCATTGGACTCCATAAGCCTGGTTTCACAACCTAGGAGAGTATGGCGTCTAGTGAGGTAATTTTAAGTAGAGGTCCTTACTTTGATGGTACAAATTTTGCTAGTTGGAAGCATAAAATGAAAATGCATATTCTTGGTCATAACCCAGCCGCATGGGGCATTATTTGTGTTGGTATGCAAGGTGAATTATTCGAGGAAGGAAAAGTTCCGGATCACGAAGCTACACCGGAAGAATTGCGGATGTTGCAAAACAATGCTCAAGCTTGTGACATTCTCTTCAATGCCTTGTGTCCCGAGGAGTTCAACAAAATCAGCCGTCTTGAGAATGCAAAAGAGATTTGGGATACTTTGGTTGAAATGCACGAAGGTACCGAGTCCGTGAAGGAATCAAAGCTAGATATTCTTCAAGGTCAACTTGACAAGTTTAAGATGAAGGATGGTGAAGGAGTCGCTGAAATGTACTCTAGGCTTGCTCTCATCACAAATGAGATTGCCGGCTTAGGAAGCGAAGAAATGACCGACCGATTCATCATCAAGAAGATTCTCAGAGCTTTGGATGGAAAGTATGACACCGTGTGCACTTTGATCCAAATGATGCCAAACTACAAGACTCTCAAGCCAACCAAAGTCATTGGAAGAATTGTTGCTCATGAGATGACACTTAAGGATAAGGAAGAGCTTCACAACAAGTCAAGTGGTGCTTACAAAGCTACAAGTGATGCTCCCACAACCTCAAGTGACAAGTTAGTTTCCAATGAAGAGATAAGCCTAATGGTCGAGAACTTCAACAAATTCTACAAGAATAGAGGCAAAGAGAGAAGCTCAAAGTCTAGATCATATGATGAAAAGAGATCTTCTAGTCGTGATCAAAACTGCTACAATTGTAGAAGACCCGGACACTACTCAAATGAGTGTACGGATCCCCACAAGAGAAGAGAAGAATCTCCAAGAAGAAGAAGCTCAAGAGATGAGTCACCTCGGAAAGAGAGAAGGAGCAGAGATGATCGTTATGAACGAAGACCCTCTCGGAGAAGCAAGGATTCGGAGAGGAAAGACAAGTCATCAAGGAGCTACACAAGAAGAAAACATCAAGCTCATGTAGGTGAATGGGTCTCGGCTCCGACTCCGACAATCAATCGAAGGAAGCTATCACTCCAACTCCGACTACAGTCAAGATGAAGGTGTTGCGGTCTTGCTCTCGTATCCTCCAACTCCAACTCCTATGACTTATTTGATTCACCAAATGAGGGAATTGGAAGATGCTTCATGGCTAAAGGCCCCAAGGTATCACACCCTGAATTCATTGACTTCAATAGTGATGAGGATGACTTGCTTGGTGAAGATGAGCTCTTGCATGATAAATCCAGTGAGCCTAGTAACGATGAACATGCTAGTAGTCTTTATAGTCGAGAAGAGTCGAATGACAATGCTATGAAGGAGATTGAGCGTCTAACTAAAGAACTAAACACTCTTAAGTTAGCTCATGAAACAACTCAAGAAGATCATAGAGAGCTCCTAATATCTCATGAGAAGCTACGCTTCGAGAAGCTCACTCTAGAGCAAGAACATGAGTTTCTAAAAGCAATCAATGACGATCTTCGAAAGAAGAGTTCTTCATATCTTGCCAGACGACTTCTCTTGCCTAATTTCTTGCCACCCATTAAGAAAATGCATGACAAGCATAAGAAAAATTCTTCCTCTAGCAGTAACAATAACCATGCTAAATCCAATGTTGTTGCTTCTAGTAGTTCTCTTGATTCCACTAACAACGTTTCAAGCCAAGTTACACTCGAGCAAGAAAATAGTTTATTGAAAGGGATCATAGAGAAAGGTGTCTACAAGAGCCTTGCCGGAAGCAAGAACTTTGAGAAATTGTTACGCAAGCAAGGAAGGCACCGGAAGAATCAAGGAATTGGTTTTGAGCGAAAGTTCAACGCCGAAGGCGTTGAGTGGGAAGAAGGTCAATATCCTACTCCACAGTTTGTTCCTCAAAAGGAGAAGTATGATCCTACTTCTTCCAATGTGGAACAAGCTCAAGATGACCTTCCACCACAAGACCACAGGCTAAAAGGCAAGGACAAGCTTCAAGAGGAGATTGATGCATTTGTTGAAGCACCTCAAGCCATGGTCAAGTGGGTTCCCAAGGAAGCGTCAAGTTCTACTTCGTCAAGCTCAACTACAACCCCAAGGATTCCCATCAAGATGATGTGGATCGAAGAAGAAGAACTAGAAAGTTCTTGAGGGTGACTCATAACCATACTTCACTCACATTCATTTTGGCAAAAACTTGTGCAATCAACTTCCACATTGTGCACTAGTTCATGGAGTCACAAACCCTCTTGTTGGTAAGTCAAGGGACAAGGTAATCATTGCTTTCATGGACATCATCTATTGTGAACTTCAATCTATGTCCATGGATATCCTTGTTTGTTCCTTGTGGGACTAACCCATGTAGGTATTGAAAGTGCCCGAATCCAAAGGATAGCTCCCAACCCTTGATGATCTCCATCAACATTGAGCATCCACATCTTCAACATCTACATGAAGTCTTCTCGACAACCCAAGGCTAGTTTGACCCTTTAAAGGGGTTCTCACATCTAGGGGAGCTTTGCTCTAAAAATTGAGCTAAAGCATCTTCAAATGATGTGAACACATCAATGCTTTATGTAAAAGTGGTAACCCCACTTGTGCTTAAGCGATGAGTATGACCTATGATCAAATGTTCTCATTTGGCTCCTAAGTCAATATACTCATATAAAGATGACCTAGTCATCGACAAATTGTGTGTTAGTTGCTAGAGTTTTGGTTGTACATGTTTGACACATATTTCATTTGCTATCTTATTGTGTGAGCATGTTGGATGCATGATTTTATCCATTCGAGGACATCCATTTGTTGTTTTGGTCGTTTTGATTTTTCGACCAAATGGATGGACAAGAATGCCTAAATACCTCCCTAGCTATCTATGCCTTCTTGTCTCAAATTCTATTCATGCTTACATCACAAATTTTGAACAAGTCATTTTCGGACCCTCGGGTGAGAAGCACTGAGCCACCGATCCGTCAAGGGCTAATTTCCAAAACCTTATAATTGATTTGGTCGGACCAACTCACTCAAACTCGGTCGAACCGAAAGCATTTAGACTGATCTAGGTTTTCATCTCGATGAAACCGAGTTGTGATTTTCGGCGTGACGAAGTGCATAACGCCTAGCAGTTATCCATCTCGGTGCCACCGAGTTTTACAACTCGGTCCCACCGACAGCAAAGGGTATATATTCGAGGGGCGCGTGTTGATTCCTCCTTCAAGCGTTTAGCCCCACACCCTTGCTACCGTCGCCTTGGTCTCCGGATCGTCGCCGTCGTCGCCTGTGCGCCCTCGCCGCAGGTCTCCGTCGCCGTCAACGGCCATCTCCTCCGAGCCGTTGCTGCCGTAGAAAAACTCCACCAAGTTAGGGTGAGTTTTGATCCCACTCGTGCTCCCATCTCCGATTCAATGCACGTTTGGATTGCCTAGTATCTTGCCACGATTGAAATCCTCCTGTACATCAGATTGGTTCGTTTGAACTAGATTCGAGTAAAAGTTTTAGGGTTAGGTTTCCATGGAACACATCTCGGTGAGACCGATTTTATATTTTCGGTATGACCGATTTGGCCTATAGCCATCAGATTGCACCGCCGGTCCAACGAGTTTGCAAAATCGGTGTGACCGAAATGAAGATTCTGTGAAACCCTAGTGTTTTCGCGGGACGAAACCCACCGGTCAAACCGAAAGTGGTGTGCCAAGCTCTGTTTAACACTTCGGATTCACGAACCTTAAACTCGGTCGACCGAAATGTCTTCTGTGAAAACTTAATACTAGAATTTGAACTCATTTTTTTCAAAAACTTCTGCAGTTTGTGATGACTCTTCTTCTCTGCCTACACCTTATCTATTCACGGGTTGTCGGCCATGTCGGATGCCGGTGGATGGTGAGAACAGTCGAGACACCCATTGCAGAGACATTCGAGGCGGGCACTAGTCCCGATCCTAGTAGCTCATCGATGATGGTGAGAGGAGTACACCAAGTGGCATGCCTCCTGCAGCCACTAGAGCTAGAAAGAAGAGGAATTCAGATGATGAGGATTCAGATTTTGTTGTTGAGGAAGAGGTGACCTCAAAGCCTAAAGGAAGGTTGTTGCCAAAGAGCAACAAGGTCAACAATCTAAGAAGGGCACCAACAAATTCAAGCGATCAACTGTTGCTAAGAAGCTGAATTTGGGAGAGGCAGCTGCAAGCAAAGTGAAGAAAACCACCAAGAGAAAGAGGATAGTGCATGATGCAGCGAGAGAGGATGAGGATGAGGAAGCACCCCAGCCTCCTCCTCGAAGCTTGAAGCTCATGGGTGATGCCATTAAGGCTGGAGCCACATCAAAGCCCAAGAAATCTGCTCCAGCTAAGGCAGCTCCAAGAAAGCCTCTTTGCCAAGCCCAAGAAGACCGTCGAGAAACATTCCAGTGTCGAGAAGAACAAGGATGATGTGCCACCGGTGAGTCAGACGATGAAGGACCAGTTTTCTTTGAAACTTCGTCCAAAACTGCCACTACATGATGATGCTCATCCTCAAAAGTGAGGATATGAAGGCAAGGAAAGATAAAGGTCTCGGGCTATGGAGACAAATGACCCATATGCCGTGAGGAGAAGAACTGCTTTGTAGATCCCAGATTTCACACGAGAGAGCAGCAGGACTTCTATGAGACCGTCTTGATGGACAAGAAGCCCATAGTCGCATGAGACACCCGATATGTTGACTGAAGTACAAGTGACCGTCAACAAGCTCGAGGCATACATTGAGGAAGCAAAGCAGGAGAAGGAAGAGCTTATGCGTGAGTTGCAGGATGACTTAGTCCAGATTCTCATCGACAGATTGCTCCGGTTCCTAAAGGACCCGATCATTTGCTATTCCGATGGTCGACACGGGACTACAGACAAAGCACCTCCCACAGTTCAGCGAGTTGCTCCTACTCCAGCTCGGCTCGGTGTCCACTCCTCCGGCCAAAGACATCGGTGAAGTCTGCGCCGATCTTTATCATACCCACTCCGACATCAACCCTGGGCCAGGAGCCGCCAGCAGAGTCCACAGTGGCGCTTAGCTCTATGCTTTTTGAACTTTTGGTAACTTTTTGCCAAAGGGGAGAAAGTGTATAGATCATAGGGCTTCGAGAGAGAGAGAGAGAGTGTTGTCTTTGCGCTTTTGCTCTTTCGTTCTTTTGCGGTTTCTTTGAGATACTTTTGGTTTTGAGACATTGAGTGTGTTTGATACTCCGTTTGATTCTACCTTAATGAGTGCTTGGTCGTACTATGCTTTAATGTGTGCTTAATGCTTATCATATGCCATTCCTATCTCGTATGACCATTTACTCATGTCTTGGTGATTGGGTGCATGCTGTTCATTCTTATCATTTTGTGCGCTCCACCAAGATGTATGTGACATGGAAGAGTGACCCATGATCCTAATCGATTGTGCATTTGCATTCAAACGCAAATCTTAAATAATGCACAAATTTAGGGGCAGCTCTTGCTTATCACATACTTCTCAAAGCGACGATATTATTCATTGATTATATCCTTTGTCGAAGCTTTGATCTATATGTTGTCATCAATTACCAAAAAGGGGGAGATTGAAAGTGCAACTAATCCCCGGGTGGTTTTGGTAATTAATAACAACATATATATCATTGAACTAATAGTTACTTGAGAATCATTTGAGAGAGTTCATTGATATGGGTATGGCAAGGATGAAGAAGTGGACCCCCAAAATGCTAAGGAAAGCATTGGCAAAAGCTCAAGACTCCATTTTTGGTTTAGTGATCCAAGATCACATTGAGTCCATAGGAAAGCCAATACTATTAAAAGGGATGAGGTTATGATGATGATCTGGTTGCTCAAGTGCTTAGTGATACATCTCCTAAACTATCAAGCAACTTTCACCGCCATAGAAGTAGTCTCGGTCCCACCGATATTCCAAACTCACCACACCGAGATGAACCACCTCAGCCATAAGCCAAACGCTAGAAAACTCGGATTTTCCGATTACGAACTCGGTCTCACGAAACATGAGTTGCCAAGCTTCAGTAACCTACGTCATCAAATCGGTGTCACCGAGATGATGAAGTCGGTCCCACCGAAATTGGCATGCTCTTGTCATTGCACGAATCGGACTAACCGAGATTGTATATTCGGTCCCACGAAAATCCCAACGTTCACATTATTTGAACTATCGGTCTCACCGAGTTGTCCACCGGTCCCACCGAGATTGCTCAAATGTGTGTAGCGGTTGGATTTTGTGTGGAGGCTATTTATACCCTCCACCCCTCTTCATTCGTGGAGAGAGCCATCGAAAGAACTACCACTCCTACCTTACATTTCGAGAAGAGAACTACCTACCCTTGTGTTGAGATCAAGTTGCTCCACTCCCACCATATGAAGCTTGATCTCTAGCCTTCCCAAGTTGCTTTCCACTCAATCCTTTCTTCCACCACAGCCAAATCGGTGAGGAGAGTTGAGTGTTGGGGAGATTATCATTTGAAGCACAAGAGCAAGGAGTTCATCATCATCTACAACATCTATTACCTTTTGGAGGTGGTGCCTCCTAGATTGGTTAGGTGTCGCTTGGGAGCCTCCGTCATCGAGATGTGGAGTTGAACCAAGAAGTTTGTAAGGGCAAGGAGATCGCCTACTTCGTGAAGATCTACCCCGAGTAAGGCTAGCCCTCCGTGGGCGTGAGGCCATGATGGAATAGACAAGGTTGCTTCTTCGTGTACCCTTAGTGGGTGGAGCCCTCCATGGACTCGCATGCAGCCGTTACCCTCCGTGGGTTGAAGTCTCCATCAGCGTGGAAATGCGATAGCACCACCTATCGGAACCACGAGAAAAATCACCGCGTCACCAAAATTGCGTTTGCTCTTCTCCACCTCTCTTTACTACATGTGCAATTTACTTTCCGCTGCCTATACTCTAGAATTGCATGTGTAGGGTGATGCTTGACTTGATCATAATTGTGAATCTGCCAAAACTGTTCTTTGTCAAAAGGCAGAATTTTATCTTGTCAAGTAGTCTAATCACCCCCCTCTAGACATACTTCGATCCTCTGAGATAGGAGCTGCACATATCTCGTTCTCGTGGCAACACCGGATAAGTCAAGCTACGAGTAAAACCAGCCCTCGAGTTGCCCGAGGTGGCCCTTGAGGTTGCTCGTTTGGACCAACACTTAGACAAGCAGCGGCGGGGGCTAAAATAAAAGATGACCCTTGGGTTGGCCGACCCAAGGGAAGGGTATAGGTGGTGGTGAGGCAAATGGTAAAACCAAGGTTGGGCCTTCTTTGGACAAGTTTTATTCAAAGCGAACCGTCGGGGGTCCCATAAATCACCCGACCGCATTAGGAGCATAAAATCCGGGAACATAACACCGGTATGACGGAAACTAGGGCGGCAAGAGTGGAACAAAACACCAGGCAAAAGGCCGAGCCTTCCACCCTTTACCAAATATATAGATGCATTAATAATATAAGAGATATTGTGAAATCCCAACCAAAATCCTGTCCACCATGGAGAAATCTTCAACTTCACCTGCAACTAGCAACGCTATAAGAGGGGCTGAGCAAAAGCGGTAACATAGCCAAACAACGGTTTGCATAGGAAAGGTGTCAAAGGTTAGAGGTTCATGGCAATATGGGATGGCTTGATAAACAGGTAATAGGTAGCACAGCATAGCGATAGAATGAAGCAACTAGCATAGAAATGATAGTAGTGAGATCCAGGGTAGCGGTCATCTTGCCTGAAATCCCGCAAGGAAGAAGAACGAGTCCATGAAGAAGACAAACGGACGTAGTCGAACGAATCCTCACAATCGCAACATTACCGAGACTAAGAAACAACACCGGAAAGAAACAAACAACATGGTAAACACACAAGCATAAACATGGCATGATGCACAAACAAGTATGATGCATGTCCGGTTTAATGAGGCATGGCATGGCAAAGTGCAACAAACAACAATACAAATTAAGTGGAGCTCAATATGCAACGAGTTGCATATTGACAGAACACCACATTCAAGTATTTAGTTCTCTCTCGGTTATGCTACCAAACAATATTAAGTGTTGTTAAACATGGCAAGAGGTGAAGCATAAATAAACTAATTATTTAGGCAAGTTTAAATGAGGCCGGAAACACAAACAACCATTCCGGAAAATCCCAATATGTTATTTAGCAATTTAATGCAAACACAAGTTTAAGCATTTTAATTGTTATTATCATGATGCGGATGACATATGCAAGTTTTATGCAATTTTTATGAAAATGTTGACAAGAGCATGTTAAGGAGCATTTGGTCACCATGGCAGAACGAAAAGGGTGCCACGGCGGCGAAACAAAAATGGTGCCACTGCAACATATCCGAAAATGATGCCACGACAACATATCCAAAAATGATGCCACGGCAACATATCGGTTCCGGTAGCTCACGGAGATACCGGTGCA
The DNA here is from genome assembly GCA_021437245.1 of Aegilops speltoides. NCBI lineage: Eukaryota > Viridiplantae > Streptophyta > Magnoliopsida > Poales > Poaceae > Aegilops > Aegilops speltoides. The sequence goes on from CM038147.1 coordinate 424,038,386, forward strand.
AAAGGAAGTGAGCGTGAGCCAGTCATGCAAGATGGTGGGGTGCTCCCGGCTACTGGGTTCCCACGAGATAGTGGCATGGAAACGAGGAGGAACTTGCAATGACAATTCGGACACGGTGCAAACATAAGCATCTCATACAACAAATGCATTCGGTCCACGGACATCGTTTCGGGTTATACCTTCGAAGCGTTCAAATGGGACGGTTCGAGTTCGGAGCAGTGTAGAGGAAGTAGGTGTTCACGGGACGTCGTGGAAGTAGTCGTACACGGCGTAGTGGAAGTCGTTGTACACGGCGACGGTAGTTGTACACGTTTGTAGGTGTTCGAGTCATCGGTAGAGGAACTTGGCGGACCATGTAGTCGAACTTGGCGCATCCGAAGGGGTAATTGACGAAATCCACCTCGGATGTAGTCGTACACGTGTAGTCGGACTTGACAAAAATGCACACCGGCTGCAGTCGTGGTACTTGACATTATCTGGGACGGTCTTGGTGTATCCGTGCGTAGAGGTACTGGCAGTTTTGTGTAGTCGATCTTGTCGGTCTTGACGATCCAAAACGAAGCAGCACCAGGGCCTCGAGTGGAAGCAGCAAGGAGGCATGGGAGGATCCCGTGGCCATGGAGGGCCAGCGGCGGCCTGGACAACAGCGGAGACGGGGCTGGAGATGGACGACGAGGAGGAGAGCTTGGGGTCGAGCGTGGTGCAGGGCTCCGGGTGGCTCGGCGCGGTGCAGCTCGCACACGAGGAGAAGAAGATGAGGCCCGACGAGGAAGGGGCCCGCCGACTGGGAGGCTCTGGTGGCTGGCGTCCACGCCGGAGTGGAGAAGGCGGCGACACTATGACGAAGACGGCGTCGGGCACGCGAGACGCAGCAGTGGGGCGATGAACGGGCGGCGGGGCTCCAGGGACTTGGCGCGGCGGCCTTCGCGGGAGACGGGGAGGAGGCGAGATGGCGCGCCGGCGGCATCGCAGGAGGGGCGTTGGGGCGGCACTCGCCAGGGCGGCGATGGCGAGGAGGGGAAGAAGGCGCGGCGGCGTCCATGGCCTCGGCGAGGAGGTCGGGCGTGGGGGTCTCAGGGTGGAGGCGGCGAAGGGATCGGGCGCTGGGGCCTCGTCTCACTGGCTCGATGTGGAGGGGAGTTGCGGCGCAAGGGAGGACGAGGGAGAGATGGATGGGGATCGGGCAGGATCTGTTGGGGCTAGGGTTAGAGCAGCGGTTGCGGCTGGGCCTTGGGCCTAGGGAGACTGGGCCGGCCTGGTGTGGAGGAGAATGGCGAGGGGCCTAACTTCTAGGCTCTCTTCTCCCTCTCTCTTCAAGACTCTTCCAAAAACAGAAAAGCAAAAAAAGAAAGGAAGAGAAAAGAAATGAGTGGACAAGAATTTGGGCATGCGGATTATTTTCCCAGAGTCACGAAAAAGTGTTTGTTCCGAGAAAATAGGAATTGCCAAGATTGCAAGATTTAAATTCAAACTCATTTGAATTTAATTCAAATGGGTTTGAACTAGGACTTGATAAAAGGAAGGTCCAAAAATGTTCGGATTTTTTGGTGGAGCTCCGGAAAATGATGAAAGAAATTATGGGCAAGGTTGGAGACCAAGAATTGAGATAACAACGGCATGGGATATTTTGCAAGTGTGTTTGCGGGTGATTCCGAATTAGTGGAATATTTACTATAGCTCTCTAAATATCGAGAGGATATGTTTTAAAGAGAATCACCATGTGAATTCCCTCGATTTAAATAGATCAAAAAATCTATGCATTTTATTTAGTTGAGTTTTAAAAATTAATGATATGATGGCATGATGACATGATGCAATGCAAGAGATGGCATGATGAATGCAACGAACAAAACAAATCACATGATGAAACTCGGAATAGCTGGAAGTCTTCTGGAGCGTCGGTCTCGGGGCGTTACAACACTCCGCCACTACAAGAGGATCTCGTCCCGAGATCTAGAATGGCACCGGAGGGAAAACGGAAGAGAAAAAGAAAGGTAAAACTAAGTTGCTTCTTTGACAAACGAGTGAAACCATGAACCTTGAGAGGTTGAGCAATTTAAAAGAAAGAGTACAACAGAGATGAACGAGATTGCGAACAATCCGTTAGAAAAGAGGAACAAGCAGTATTACGAGAACTTGAAGGTTGAAAGACATGGAAATAAGAGCTTCACGAACAAAAAGAATATGACCACCTCGGTATAATGAGATAGCCAAGGAACAAGAATGACAGAATTTGGACAGCACTCTGGTAGAAAATAGAAGAAAACTTGATGAGATGAAAAGATATTGAAGAGATGATCTGACACTCGGTTAAATGGATAAGCAAGAAAAGAACACGATCCTCACAAAACGATGTGATGGGTGAAGAGCACAACATCACAATGCCTCCGTAACGAAAGAATATGAGTTAGAGCGTTGGGATAAAGGGACGGAGGAGAAAATGACAACTTTTGCCACAAATGAACTTGGAAAGCATCCTTGCAAAGAAGAATTGAACGGAGTTGTTGGAAAACCAACAACAAAAACGAATAAGCTTGTAGTGGGTTTATGGAAAACATCTCGAGACTATGAGGTGACAACCAGCCACTAAAGGAAACCATTGATTGGTTGAGATCAAAGAAGATAAGAGAAACTTCTTCCACCAAGTGAATAGAGAGCAAGCTTGGGTCATGCATAATCACCACAAATAGCAACAACCCTTAAGGAAAGGCTTTACGTGAAATATGACACAAGATAACTCCAACGAAGAAGTTGATTGGTCAAAAAGATCTCTTGAACGAAGAGAAAATGATGGATTTAAAATACCTCATTCTTGACAACATATGAATCATGAAACATGAATGGAAATTGCCAAGAATGATATAACACCACCTCAAAAGCTAAGGTAGAAAGAATCGCACTTCGGAATGCAAGATGAAGAATACTTGAACTCCCCAAAACAAAACATGCGTTGAGCATCATGTTTATTTTAGAGTGTAGCTTGGCTGATCTTAACTTCGAGAGAAATCTTGATGAACAATTGAAGAATGAAAAGAATCCTTGATGAAGCACCATGTAGAGCCTCCATGAAGAACTCCGGTAAACAAAAGGGTGATGGAAAAAAAGAGAAGTTGAAAACACAAGGTGAAGCCTTGCAATGATTTAGATGGATCTTCTTGGTGATGAGAGCTTGGAACTCTGGGAAAAGAAAAGATGAAACCACTAAAACCGAGAATTTTAAGGGCCTCCGGAATAAAGAATTAATCACTTGGATGAACAAGAATAAGAATTATGTTATGCTTATCCTTCATCAATTAAATTGATGACAACCAACGGATTTGGCATACTACTTATTCTCGTAGAAAGGATTAAAAGAGATATATCAAAACTTGAGAAGGTCTTCAACGAACCACCAGTAGGATTTGGAAACAACGAATGAATTGATATGATGAACAAGGAAGAGAGATCTTGAAAGAACCACCGTAAGAATTGAAAATGATCGAAGTAGGGGTGCATCACCAGTAAGAATTAGCAAATGAAGAAAGGTGCTTGAGACAAACTAGATACATGAGAACAAAGAGATCAAGAACTGATTAGAGGATATTTGATTGATGCATCGGCAAGATAGGAGAATGATAACTGACAGCTGAGAATGAATAAACCTAAATTGATGGACTCCAGATGACAAACTGAGAAGACTCTTGAATATCTCCTGATGGGTGAAAAAGATTCTCACAATCGAAAACAATTATGAGAGGATGGCAACAAGCTAGCACCATGAATCTTGAAGAGAATAGAGCAAGATTTAAGAGAAACTCTTCTTCGGTCTTCGAATGTTGAGAATGACAACGAGAAACACCACCAAGAATTATTGAGGCACACCGGAAGAATCAAAAGCGAAGAGGTTGAGCCAACTATGAAAAGAATTTGAAAGATCTTGGAGAAAAGCATTTGACTGATGATAACTCATTCTTACGTCAAACTTGGAGAAGAATTTAGAATAGCTCGGGAAAATAGAAGAGTCGGGTAAGATCACAGGAAAAGACACGTGGGCTAGGGCCCACTCAAAAGAACACCGTTGAAAAGATTTAAAAGAGATGTTGCACCGGTTGAATTAAATGACTTGAATGAGATACCAATCTCGAAAGAGCTTGAACGAATGCAGAGTGGAAACACGAATCTTCAAGATATCTTGAGCACTCCGGAATAACAAATAGCGAGAAGTAGAATGATTAAGATGTGCACCGGCATGAGAAAGCATTGACCACGAGGAAAGGAATATGATCAACACTGAAAGCTTGAATTGGATCCACCGGAGAAGAGAAAGGAATAAGGAATGACGAACTAGTAGAACATCTTCTTGAGAACCACCGGGGAAGAAACAACAATGAAGGATGATGAACTTGAAGTTGTTGAGCATCTTCATGGAAAATCACCGGATAAGAACATTGATTGAAAAGAATGAAGAGACTTCACATGAATAAATGGATACTTGATTAAGAAATCTGTGTCCTTGAAGAAAAAGGGTGGGAGGGCGAGAAAACAAAGGCAACTTGGGGCGGATGAAACAAACACCGTTGAGAAAACTTAGATTTGATCTTGCAGATGGGAAAAATGATGGGATCCACTTGAAGAGAAGCACACCGGTTGGAAAGGAGTTGACATGACAAAATCAATGATCAAAAGGATTAGTATTCACATCGGAGTATGAGAACACCATTTCAGAAAGGTATGGAATCAACACTTGACATTGAAGCAACTCGAATACCACAACTCAAAACAAAAACAAAGGACTGGCTTGCAGAATAAGCCGGAACAAATACATATGATAGAGATTTACCCAATCCCATATCATGCATCTGTCGAAAAGATATTCTAGGAGCTACTTGAATTCCCACCTATAAACTCCCGAAACTTTCTCGTTATGCAATCTGGTGTTGGGGATACAGGGGAAGCAATATATCTCACCCAAACTAACAATCCCTACATCCAATTGTATCCATCCGTCAACACATAACCAAGAAACCTTCGAAATCGTGTACCTCAACCTTGAAAAGCATCCATTATACGAGTCATGGCAATACTCCGTACTCACCTCGAGATTGGGTTATCGGGGTTATCGACCAACAAGCGCATAAAAGAGATTTTCGATGTCGGCGTACTAAACTCGGGTATTCGAACTGCAACGATAAAATTATGGCGACAACACCTCGAGCTCAACTCCCGGGACACTTCCACTAAACCCCTGACAGGAGGCACCAAGACAATGTTCTCATCATAAAACCATCGGAACAATTCCAAGATACCCGCGTGATCCTAAAAATTTTTTTAGTGAAATTTGAGAAGAGAAGAGTAAAAACTCTACGTCAGGAGACCTCACCAGAGCGACGAAGGGACTGAGGAGTAAAAATAATTACTAACTCTCCGATATATATATAATCCTAAATGACTCAAAACATTTTTCTAGATATACCTCGACCGCTAAAAACGATCAAACAGTGGGGCTCCTAAGGTCGGGGATGGCTCTGATTACCAACTTGTAACGCCCTCGATGCGGCTATATCTCCCACGTGTCGAAGCACGACTTAGAGGCATAACCGCATTGAAAGCAATGTCGCAAGTGAGGTAATCTTCACACAACCCATGTAATACATAAGGGAAAGAGATACATAGTTGGCTTACAATCGCCACTTCACACAATTACATGAATAAAGCATTACATCCTCCAGATACAATCAAGGTCCGACTACGGAAGCAAAATAAAAGAAGAACCCCAAATCGACAAAGGTCCCGATCGACCCCAAGCTGGGCTCCACTCTTGACCAACTAGAACGAAACAACACAAAGGGCAAGATCTTCATCGAGCTCCTCCTTGAGCTTGGTTGCGTCACCTGCTCGGTAACATAGGCACCTACAAACTGGTTTTGGAAGTATCTCGTGAGCCACGAGGACTCAGCAATCCCATTACCATGGGTATCAAGACTAGCAAAGCTTAATGGGTAAGGAAGGGGTAAAGTGGTGAGGTTGCAGCAGCGACTAAGCATGATATGGTGGCTAACATATGCAAATGAGAGCGAGAAGAGAAACAAAGGAACGGTCGTGAAGCTAGCAATGATCAAGAGGTGATCCTGAACACCTACTTACGTCAAACATAACCCAGAAACCGTGTTCACTTCCCGGACTCCGCCGAGAAGAGACCATCACGGCTACACACACGGTTGATGCGTTTTAATTCGGATCTGGTGTCAAGTTATCTACAATCGGACATTAACAAATTCCCATCTGCCACATAACCGTGGGCATGGCTCTCGAAAGTTTATACCTGCGGGGTGTCCCAACAGCCCATGACAAGCTCTCGCGATCAACGAAGGAATAGACCTTCTCCGGAAGACCCGATCGTCTCGGAATCCGGTTTACAAGACATTTCGACAATGGTAAAACAAGACCAGCAAAGCCGCCCGATCGCCGACAATCCCGATAGGAGCTGCACATATCTCGTTCTCGTGGCAACACCGGATAAGTCAAGCTACGAGTAAAACCAGCCCTCGAGTTGCCCGAGGTGGCCCCGCAGAGTTGCTCGCTTCGGACCAACACTTAGACAAGCACCGACCCGGGGCTAAAATAAAGATGACCCTTGGGTTGGCCGACCCAAGGGAAGGGTATAGGTGGTGGTGAGGCAAATGGTAAAACCAAGGTTGGGCCTTCTTTGGACAAGTTTTATTCAAAGCGAACTGTCGGGGGTCCCATAAATCACCCGACAGCGTTAGGAGCATAAAATCCGGGAACATAACACGGTATGGCGGAAACTAGGGTGGCAAGAGTGGAACAAAACACGGACATAAGGCCGAGCCTTCCACCCTTTACCAAATATATAGATGCATTAATAATATAAGAGATATTGTGATATCCCAACCAAAATCCTGTCCACCATGGAGAAATCTTCAACTTCACCTGCAACTAGCAACGCTATAAGAGGGGCTGAGCAAAAGCGGAAACATAGCCAAACAACGGTTTGCATAGGAAAGGTGTCAAAGGTTAGAGGTTCATGGCAATATGGGATGGCTTGATAAACAGGTAATAGTTAGCGCAGCATAGCGATAGAACGAAGCAACTAGCATAGCAATGATAGTAGTGAGATCCAGGGTAGCGGTCATCTTGCCTGAAATCCCGCAAGGAAGAAGAACGAGTCCATGAAGAAGACAAACGGACGTAGTCGAACAAATCCTCACAATCGCAACATTACCGGGACTAAGAAACAACACCGGAAAGAAACAAACAACATGGTAAACACACAAGCATAAACATGGCATGATGCACAAACAAGTATGATGCATGTCCGGTTTAATGAGGCATGGCATGGCAAAGTGCAACAAACAACAATACAAATTAAGTGGAGCTCAATATGCAACGAGTTGCATATTGACAGAACACCACATTCAAGTATTTAGTTCTCTCTCGGTTATGCTACCAAACAATATTAAGTGTTGTTAAACATGGCAAGAGGTGAAGCATAAATAAACTAATTATTTAGTCAAGTTTAAATGAGGCCGGAAACACAAACAAACATTCCGGAAAATCCCCATATGTTATTTAGCAATTTAATGCAAACACAAGTTTAAGCATTTTAATTGTTATTATCATGATGCGGATGACATATGCAAGTTTTATGCAATTTTTATGAAAATGTTGACAAGAGCATGTTAAGGAGCATTTGGTCACCATGGCAGAACGAAAAGGGTGCCACGGCGGCGAAACAAAAATGGTGCCACGGCAACATATCCGAAAATGATGCCACGGCAACATGTAACACCCCGGATGTAACTTCCCATATTTGTAACTTCAACTCTTGCCATTTTCGGATATGTGCTATGATATTCCCTCCGTGGTTGGGTTTTGTTTTCGTTTTGCATTTTGTCCATGTCATGCATCTCATATCATGTCATCATGTGCATCTCATTTGCATACGTGTTCGTCTCATGCTTCGAGCATTTTCCCCATTGTCCGTTTTGCAATCCCAAGCACTCCTATGTTCCCCGGCGTCCCCTTTTACATTTTCCGTGTAAGCGGGTGTTGAACATTCTCGGATGGACCGAGCCTTGCCAAGTGGCCCTGGTATAGCACCGTAGACCACTGTCAAGTTTCGGGTCATTTGGAGTTCGTTTGGTACTCCAATGTTAACCGCACTCTCGCAAAGGCCTCTTTTGAGTTGCAGCCCAACAACCCTCCAAAACAGCCCAATAACCCATCTAACTCCCTCCATGCTCTCGGTCGTTCGATCACGATCGTGGGGAAAACTACACCTCATTTGGACTCTCCTAGCTCCCTCTATGCCTATTTAAAGACCCTCCCGAAATCCGGATGAAACCCTAGCCCCTCTTCCTCCGCGTCGGGTTTCGTCCGCCCGGCGCCGGACACGTCCGCCAGCGCCGCCGAGCGAATCGCGCGCCACGTGAGCCGCCGCCCGCCGCCGCCCGCCGCCCCGGCAGCGCCAAACCCGCCCGCCCATAGCCCGGCCCATGACCAGCGTCCCCGCCGTCCTCCCGGCCGCCCGCATGGCCGCCGCCGCCGCCGCGCGCCATTGCCGCTGGCAGCGCCGCAGCAGCCGCCCGCTGCGGCTACTTCTCCGCCGCGCCTCAACTTGTAACGCCCTCGATGCGGCTATATCTCCCACGTGTCGAAGCACGACTTAGAGGCATAACCGCATTGAAAGCAATGTCGCAAGTGAGGTAATCTTCGCACAATCCATGTAATACATAAGGGAAAAGATACATAGTTGGCTTACAGTCGCCACTTCACACAATACATAAATAAACATCCATCATTCAGTTTACACTCAAGGTCCGACTACGGAACCAAAATAAAAGAAGAATACCCCACATGCAACACAGATCCCCGATCGCTCTAGCTGTGCTCCACTACTAATAAATGCGAAAGGAAACATAGTAACGACCAAGGGCCTCATCATATTCCCACTTCAGCTCGGTTCGCCATCGGCGCTGGCATCACCGGTACTGCATCATTTTGGTAGAATCATGAGCCACAGGGACTCAAACAATCTCACACCATGAGATCAAGACTATTTAAGCAAGGGAGGCTGGTGTAAAAAGGAGGGCTGTAGCAAGCGACTAGCATATATTGTGGCTACATCGCAAAAAGAGCGAGAAGAGAAGCAAAGCACGGTCATGAAACTAGTAGTGATCAAGAAGTGATCCTAAGCAACTCGTCAAACATAACTCCAACACCGTGTTCACTTCCGGACTCCGAGAAGAGACCATCACGGTTACATACACGGTTGATGTATTTTAATTAAGGTCAACTTCGGTTTTCTACAACGGACATTAACAAATTCCCATCTGCCTCATAACCGCGGGCACGGCTTTGAAAGATAATACCTGCAGGGTGTCCCAACTTAGCCCATCACAAGCTCTCACGGTCAGCGAAGGAATAAACCTTCACCCAAGACACTCCGATCAGACTTGGTATCCGGTACATCAAGACATATCGACAATGGTAAAACTAAACCAGCAAGACCTCCCATTGTGCCGACAAATCCCGATAGGAGCTGCACATATCTCGTTCTCGGGCACACCGGATGAGACATCCTCTGAGTAAAACCAGACCTCGAGTTTCCCCAAGGGGCCCCATGATCTACTCAGTTCGGACCAACACTCGAAGGAGCACCGCCGGGGGGCTAAAATAAAGATGACCCTCGGGCTCGCGAAAACCCAAGGGAAAAAGGGTATAGGTGGCAAATGGTAAAACCAAGGTTGGGCCTTCTTTGGAGGAGTTTTATTCAAAGCGAACCGTCAAGGGGTCCCATAAATCACCCGACCGCGTAAGGAATGCAAAATCAAGGAACATAACACCGGTATGACGGAAACTAGGGTGGCAAGAGTGGAACAAATCACCAGACATAAGGCCGAGCCTTCCACCCTTTACCAAGTATATAGATGCATTAATTAAAACAATAGATATTGTGATATCCCAAAATATCCGTGTTCCAACAAGGAACAAACTTCATCTTCACCTGCAACTAGCAACGCTATAAGAGGGGCTGAGCAAAAGCGGTAACATAGCCAAACAATGGTTTGCTAGGACATGGATGGTTAGAGGTTGACATGGCAATATGGGTGACAAGATATAGCAAGTGGTAGGTATCGCAGCATAGGCATAGCAAAAGAGCGAGCATCTAGCAAGCAAAGATAGAAGTGATTTTGAAGGTATGGTCATCTTGCCTGTAAGGTTCTCAGAGTTGTCGAAGACTTGATCCTCGTAGGCGTTCTCAACAGGTTCCTCGTTCACATACTCGTCTCCCGGCTCTACCCAAAGCAAGAACACAAGCAACGGAACCACAATCAAACAAGGAACAATGCACAAGCAATATGATGCAAAACATGACATGCGATGCGAGATGTGATATGCAATGCATATGTGTGCTCGGAAGGAAAATGATGAACGGGCATCAACTTGGCAAACCAAGTATGCCGCTGGAAAGATGAGATGATTTCGGTTGAAATCGATATAAAGATCACGGAATCGGATGCACGGTTTGCAAATGACAAGCAAAACAAGAATAGCGCAAATCTGCGTTTAACAGCCCGATGCTACTTAGCACGCAACACGAAACTATGCTACAGCACCCCAACATAAAAACAAAGCATATGGCAGCGAACTACAGGAGAGGCTTAACAAAAGAGGAACACTGAGCTACGGCTAAATCACATCATAACATGTTCAAACAAGCATGGTGAAAGTGCTCAAAATATCAGGTTCACAGACTTAGTGAAAATACTAACATGCCAGGAATTAACATCAGGAAGGCATATTTAGAGCAAGCAAACAACATGCTACAGGAACTTATAATAGCAAAACAAGGCATGACATGATTCTACTCAAATCATATATCAATAGTCCCTTACTGACCATAAGCCAAAAAGGACTCTAAGAAATGATGGCACCCATGTAAACATTGCAAGTTTTATTACAGATTTCAGACAGCACAAAAACTGGGCATGGCAAAAACAGATTCAACATGGCATGTTCGTGAGCTCGATGCACTCACTACAGAGCATCTCATGATAAACTAAGCATACACCCATCAAGAAGACATGGCATAGGAGCTATACATGGCAAGAACAACATCATAGCATACACGGATCAACTACAACGACCTCGTGAAAATTGAATCTCATGCAAACAATCTGCCAGGAAACATTTTCAAGCAAAAGTAGAGCACGAAAATGACATGCTAGACTACTCAATAAATGCCAACAAAGGCATGGATGGATAGAGCACATCCATATGTCCAAAACACCCTTACTGATCATGCTCAAAAAGAGCATAGATCTCTCTGTAACAACATGAACATATGGCCTAAAATTAGCAGCAGGACAAGACTTAGTGAAAACACTAAGTTCCTGAAATCAGCAACATCATCATCCCTACTTTGCATGCTTGTTCTAGTGAACACATAACTCACAAAAATACATGTCAAACACCTCTGGAAAGATGGCATGGCAAAGTTCAACTCACATGTAGGGCTCAAGTTCATAGGGTGCACACATAAATCATGGCAAAAATGACAAAAGAGCTCGAGCTGATAAGATTCTGAAACTAACGATCTGAAGCCATCTTCCAACAGCATTTCGGGCATCAAGATGAGCTCAAATGCACAATGGAATGAAATGATGTACTCTTCGAGTCGAACAATTTGACATATTATACGCCCAAAACGGAGCCACGGGTGCGGAGATGTGATGCTATGAAAATGCCACGAAATCTAACACAGAAAATGACTTAGTAAAAAAACGAGGGGGAGAGGGAAAGTCAACCAGTTCGTCCCGATCGGATCTGGATCGGGGCTGTTCGAGGTCCGAGGTTGGCCGTGGAGCTCGCGGAGTTGCTCAGCCGCCGGATCCGCCTTGAGGCCGCGGATCTGGGCAGGCGGCGGGACGGCCTTGGCCAGCGGAGAAAGAGCATGGCGCCGGCGCTGTGTAACAAGCAAAGGCGGCAGGCGGCGGCAATGGCGGCGGCGGCCGGCGGCGGATGGTGGCGCCGGGCGGCGGGGGAGGGCGGGGCTGGGCGGGGGCGGGCTATGGGCAGGCGGGCCTAGGCTGGCCGGCGGCGGGCGGCGGCCCACGTGGCGACGTGGATTCGCCCGTGGCGCGGGCGTGACGTGTCCGCGCCGGGCGGACGTGTCCGCCATGTGGGAGAAGAGGGGCTAGGGTTTCATCCGGATTTCGGGGGAGGGGTCTTTAAATAGGCATAGAGGGAGCTAGGAGAGTCCAAATGAGGTGTAGTTTTCGCCCACACGATCGTGATCGAACGACCGAGGCATGGAGGGGAGTTAGATGGGTTATTGGGCTGTTTTGGAGGGTTGTTGGGCTGCAACTCAAAAGAGGCCTTTGCGAGAGTGCGGTTAACCGTTGGAGTACCAAACGAACTCCAAATGACCCGAAACTTGACAGGTGGTCTACCGGTGCTATACCAGGGCCACTTGGCAAGGCTCGGTCCATTCCGAGAATGTTCAACTCCCGCACACGGAAAATGTAAAAGAGGACGCCGGGGAACATAGGAGTGCCGGATTGCAAAACGGACAACAGGGAAAATGCTCGGAAGCATGAGACGAACACGTATGCAAATGAGATGCACATGATGACATGATATGAGATGCATGACATGGACAAAATGCAAAACGAAAACAAAACCCAACCACGGAGGGAATATCATAGCACATATCCGAAAATGGCAAGAGTTGAAGTTACAAATATGGGAAGTTACATCCGGGGTGTTACAACACTCCACCTCTACAAGAGGATCTCGTCCCGAGATCTAGGACTGAAAGAACTCCGGATATTCGGAACGGAGGTGATCCTCGCGCTCCCAGGTGGCTTCTCGATCGGAATGGTGTGACCACTTAACTTTCAGGAATTTGATTGACTTGTTGCGAGTCTTGCGCTCGGTTTCTTCAAGAATAGCAACGGGGTGCTCATGATAAGAAAGATCTTCTTGGAGGTCAACTTCTTCAAAGTTGATAGTGCGCTCAGGAATCTTGAAGCACTTGCGGAGCCGTGACACGTGAAACACATCGTGCACGTTTGCAAAGTTGGATGGAAGCTCAAGTTGATAGGCGAGATCGCCTCTTTTGCCAATGATCTTGAAAGGACCCACATATCTAGGGGCAAGCTTCCCTTTGATACCGAAGCGACGAGTACCTTTCATTGGAGAGACGCGGAGGTAGACATGGTCTCCGATTTCAAAAGCCACATCACGGTGCTTGTCATCATAATAGCCCTTTTGGCGCGATTGCGCGGCTTTAAGATTCTCACGAATGACTTTGCACATTTCTTCGGCTTCTGTGATTAAGTCGTTGCCAAGAAGTTGGCGTTCACCTGTCTCGGACCAATTGAGAGGAGTACGACACTTTCTGCCATAGAGAATTTCGAATGGGGCCTTGCCCGAACTTGCTTGGAAGCTGTTGTTGTAGGAGAACTCGGCATATGGAAGACACTCTTCCCACTTCATGCCAAAGGAAATGACACAAGCCCTGAGCATATCTTCAAGGATTTGATTGACTCGCTCGACTTGGCCACTAGTTTGAGGATGAAAAGCTGTCTTTGAAACGAATGTTGGTGCCCATGGCCTTACGAAAGGAGTCCCGAACTTAGAAGTGAAAATGCTTCCACGGTCTGAAGAGATCAATTGTGGAATGCCGTGCAAGGAGACAATTCTAGAGGTGTATAGCTCTGCCGGTGAGCTGCTGTGATAGATTCTTTGACAGAAGAAAATGAGCCACTTTAGTAAGCTTGTCAATGACAACGAAGATAGCATCATTTCCACGCTTGGACTTAGGAAAACCAGTCACGAAGTCCATCTCGATATGATCAAACTTCCATTCGGAATAGCAAGAGGTTGGAGGAGACCAGCTGGTCTTTGGTGTTACTGCTTTCACCCTTCTGCAGACATCACATTCATTCACGAATTGAGCAATTTCTCGCTTCATTCGAGTCCACCAATATGACCGCTTGAGGTCATGGTACATCTTCATACTTCCGGGATGAATGGATAGGAGGAATTGTGTGCCTCATTCATGATGACTTTTCTCGATCGCCTTTAGGAACCACAATACGATCCTCGAAGAAAAGAGTATCTTTGTCATCCAAGCGATAGCACTTGTATTTGGAAATGCCCTTGTCAATACCATGTTTCACCTTCTTCACCATGGCATCCAGGAGTTGTGCCTCACGAATTTGATCTTCCAAAGTAGGAGAGACTATGAGGTTGGCAAGAAATCCTTGAGGAACAACTTGAAGATTCAGCTATGGAAAGCTTCACAAAGATCCGGTTGGAAGGGCTTGAGAATTAAGCTGTTGCAATAAGCCTTTCTGCTCAAGGCATCTGCAATCACATTCGCCTTGCCAGGAGTATATTCAATACTTGGATTGTACTCTTGAATCATTTCGACCCATCGAGTTTGCCTGAGGTTGAGGTTTGGTTGAGTGAAGATATACTTGAGACTCTTGTGATCGGTGAAAGTGTCCACTTTCCTTCCCAACAAGAGATGTCTCCATGTTATCAATGCATGGACAATGCCGCCAACTCAAGATCGTGAGTGGGGTAGTTCTTTTCGTTGGGCTTCAACTGGCGAGAGGTATAGGCCACAACCTTCTTCTCTTGCATTAACACAGCACCGAGACCTTGCAAGGAAGCATCACAGAAAACTTCGAATGGCTTGGATTCATCGGGAGGAGTCAAGGCAGAGGCTGTAACTAGCTTCTCTTTGAGGGTATTGAAAGCGACATCACACTCAAAGGCCCGGACATACTTGACATGCTTCTGGAGGAGGTTGGAAAGAGGCTTTGCAATCTTAGAGAAATTCTCAACGAATCTTCGGCAATAGCTTGCAAGACCGAGAAAACTGCGGAGCTGCTTGACATTCTGAGGAGGTTCCCAATTCGAGGCGAAGACACCTTCTCGGGATTAACAGCGATGCCCTTGGCTGAGATGATATGACCAAGATAAAGAACTTCATCAAGCCGAACTCACATTTGGAAAACTTAGCATAGAATTGATGCTCTCGAGCTTGTCGAGCACCAATCGCAAATGTTTGGCATGATCTCGCTTGTTCTTGGAGAAGACCAAAATATCATCGAGATACACCAAGGCGAAATCATTGGTGTAGGGGTTGAAGATAAAGTTCATCATGCGAGAGAAAGTTGGAGGAGCATTGACAAGGCGAAAGACATGACAAGTATATTCATAAGAACCATAGCTTGTTACGAATCTTTGTCTTGGGAATATCTTGTTCACGAATGCGAATTTGATGATAACCCATACGGAGGTCAAGCTTGGAGAATACTTTAGCACCTTTGAGTTGCTCGAATAGCTCATTGATGTTGGGAAGTGGATACTTGTTCTTGATTGTCTTCTTGTTCAATGGACGGTAATCAACACAAAGTCGGTCCGTGCCATCCTTCTTACGGACAAAAGAACTCCACATCCCCATGGAGATGAACTTCGATCCGATCAAACCAGACGCTCTTGTTCATCGAGCTGCTTCTTCAATACTTTCAGCTCCTTGGGTCCAAGCTTGTAAGGGCGCTTGCAAGCGGGTTGATGCGGGCTCAAGATCAATAACGAATTCGGTGGCCGATGAGGAGGCATACCGGAAGTTCTTACGGAAAGACATCTTGGTATTCACAAGCGATGGAATCGAGAGATAGCATCCAACTCTCCCTTCTCATTGAGAGAAAACAACCGAATGGTTTCATCACGAGCGGCATAGATGATAACATCCTCGGAAGGGTGTGTCAATTGAATTTGTCTGGCGGCACAATCAAGTGAGCCTTGTCTGAGAAAGCGATCCATCCGAGAATTAGATCAATATCCGAGTCACCAAGAACAATTGGTTTAGCAGAAATCTATAGTCGCCGAACCGGATGGAAACATCGAGAGCAACCAAACTAGAAGTCATAAGTTTTCCGGAGAAACAACTTGCATAACTTTGGACAAAACCTCGTGTCAAAAGCGTGCCGATGCAAAAGGATATGACATGAAAAAATGCGATGCACCGGTATCAAATAAGACTTTTGCAGGAATATCATTAAGCGGAAGATTACCCATGATCACATCGGAAGAATCCTCTGCTTGAGCTGCATTCATCATATTCACCTTTGCATACTTGGGATTATGCTTGACCTTTGCATTGCTTGAAGACCTCACGGGAGGAGGAGGAGGAAGGCGCCTTTGGTTATGGCATTTGTTCGCATAGTGACCCTTCTGCTGGCACTTGTTGCAGTCACCTCGAGAGTGGACGGTGATAAGGAGCATTTGACCTTGGAGCTTGAGGTGAGACTTGTTACAGTAGCTTGGGTTGGGTGGGTGGGAAGATCCACGACCACCGAGTTCTTCTCACGATAAGGCCGACGGAACGGAGGAGGAGGAAGGTAGAACTTTGCTGCTTTGCTGCCACTTGAGAGGAAGAAGAAGACTGAAGCGCATCCTGTTTCTCTTCTTTGAAGCCTCACACTTGAGCTGAGCACCTTCTAGCTTGAGTGCCATATTATAGAATTGATCAAACTGAGTAGGCTCAGAAAGAACAAGAGATAGCTGCAGATCCTCTCTAAGGCCACCTCTGAAGCGATAGATCATACTTTTCTCATCAGAGCGTCTTGTTTAGCGAATCGAGCAAGTTTACAAAGCTGTATGTTGTATTAGTACATCGACATGTTTCCTTGCTTGAGATTGCGGAACTCCTCACGCTTGCTCTCAACAACTTTGGTAGGAATGTGGTGAGCTTTAAAGTCCCGGCGTAAATCAGTCCAAGTAATCACTCGACCACCTCTAGAATCCTTGTATTGCTGGAACCAATCAGCTGCACGATCCTTGAGCTGAAAAGACGCGAACTTGGCGTAGTCCTCGGTCCGACATTGCTACACTCAAAATGCTTGTTGATATCCACGAGCCAATCGTCGGCGTCGTGGCCTCGGCACGATGGTGAAAGACTTTGGCTGGTTTGCAAGGAACTGGTTGAGTGTAGGAAGCTGTGGTGATGATAGAACTGCCCTTGACCTTGATTCCTTGGTTGCCTTGGCCTTGGTTACGCTCTTGCATCACTGGATCAACAAGCGGCGTTGGCGTTAGTGGTTGCCATCAAAGTTTGCCATGCCTCCGGAGGCGAGGTGGAGGTGGAGGGTTTGCTCGACTCCCATCACTGCGTTCCGGATTACGACGCGTGGCGGAGCCATCTGAAGAGGTGACATCCGTTAGCATCTTGATGAGCAGATAGACAAGTTGAATCAGCGGATAGAAATTGCAACATATAGTCTTCACAATAAACATTGAACAGGTATGAGCGAATGAATTCCAAAGTAAACATCACGTCCATTAAGGTGAGAAGCCACTTGATAAGAGATTGATGAATAAAAATAAAAACAAGGTATGAATGGAACAAATAAGTGGTAAGGATTACCCAATCACAAACCAAATATCTGCGGAAGAAATGCTAGAGCTACTTGAATCCCACCTATAAACTCCCGAAACTTTCCGGTTATGCAATCAGGTGTTGGGGATACAGGGGAGCAATATATATCTCACCCAAACTAACAATCCCTACATCCAGTTGTATCCATCCTTCAACACATAACCAAGAAACCTTCGGAAATCATGTACCTCAACCTTCGAAAAGCATCCGTTATCTGAGTCATGGCAATACTCCGTACTCACCACGAGATTGGGTTAGCGGGGTTATCTCACCAACGGACTGCATAAAAGAGATTTCGATGTCGGCGTACTAAACTCGGGTATCCAGAACTGCAACGATAAAATTATGGCGACAACACCTCGGAGCTCAACTCCCGGGACACCGCCACAACCCCTAAATGTCGAGGCAACCAAGACAATGTTGTCATCATAAAACCATCGAACGATTCTAAGATACCAGCGTGATCCTAAAAAAAATTAGTGAAATTTGAGAAGAGAAGAGTCAAAACTCTCGTCAAGATACCTCACCGAAGGTCGAAGGGACTGGGGAGTAAAAGAATTCTAACCTCTCCGATATATATAATCCTAAATGACTCAAAACATTTTTCTAGACACAACTCGCCACTAAAAGCGATCAAGCGGTGGGGGCTCCTAAGGTCGGGGATGGCTCGATTACCAACTTTAGCGCCCTCGATGCGGCTATATCTCCCACTGTCGAAGCACGACTTAGAGGCATAACCGCATTGAAAGCAATGTCGCAAGTGAGGTAATCTTCGCACAATCCATGTAATACATAAGGAAAAGATACATAGTTGGCTTACGATCGCCACTTCACACAATACATAAATAAACATCCATCATTCAGTTTACACTCAAGGTCCGACTACGGAACCAAAATAAAAGAAGAATACCCCACATGCAACACAGATCCCGATCGCCTAAGCTGGCTCCACTACTAATCGTCGGAAAGGAAACATAGTAACGACCAAGGGCCTCATCATATTCCCACTTCAGCTCGGTTCGCCATCGGCTACTGGCATCACCGGTACTGCATCTGTTTTGGTAGAATCTGTGAGCCACAAGGACTCAAACAATCTCACACCCGCGAGATCAAGACTATTTAAGCAAGGAAGGCTGGTGTAAAAAGGAGGGCTGCACAAGCGACTAGCATATATTGTGGCTACATCGCAAAAGAGAGCGAGAAGAGAAGCAAAGCACGGTCGTGAAACTAGTAGTGATCAAGAAGTGATCCTAAGCAACCTCGTCAAACATAACTCCAACACGTGTTCACTTCCGGACTCCACGAGAAGAGACCATCACGATTACATACGGTTGATGTATTTTAATTAAGGTCAACTTGGGTTTTCTACAACGGACATTAACAAATTCCCATCTGCCTCATAACGCAGGCACGGCTTTGAAAGATAATACCTGCAGGGTGTCCCAACAGCCCATCACAAGCTCTCACGGTCAGCGAAGGAATAAACCTTCACCCAAGACACTCCGATCGACTCGGTATCCCGGTACATCAAGACATATCGACAATGGTAAAACTAAACCAGCAAGACCTCCCACTGTGCCGACAAATCCCGATAGGAGCTGCACATATCTCGTTCTCGGGGCACACCGGATGAGACATCCTCTGAGTAAAACCAGACCTCGAGTTTCCCCAAGGGGCCCATGATCTACTCGATTCGGACCAACACTCGAAGGAGCCTTGGCCGGGGGCTAAAATAAAGATGACCCTCGGGCTCGCGAAAACCCAAGGGAAAAAAGGGTATAGGTGGCAAATGGTAAAACCAAGGTTGGGCCTTCTTTGGAGGAGTTTTATTCAAAGCGAAGCGTCAAGGGGTCCCATAAATCACCCGACCAGCGTAAGGAGCATAAAATCAAGGAACATAACACGGTATGACGGAAACTAGGGTGGCAAGAGTGGAACAAATCACCAGACATAAGGCCGAGCCTTCCACCCTTTACCAAGTATATAGATGCATTAATTAAAACAATAGATATTGTGATATCCCAAAATATCCGTGTTCCAACAAGGAACAAACTTCATCTTCACCTGCAACTAGCAACGCTATAAGAGGGGCTGAGCAAAAGCGGTAACATAGCCAAACAATGGTTTGCTAGGACATGGATGGTTAGAGGCTGACATGGCAATATGGGTGACAAGATATAGCAAGTGGTAGGTATCGCAGCATAGGCATAGCAAAAGAGCGAGCATCTAGCAAGCAAAGATAGAAGTGATTTGAAGGTATGGTCATCTTGCTCGTAAGGTTCTCGAGTTGTCGAAGACTTGATCCTCGTGGCGTTCTCAACAAGTTCCTCGTTCACGTACTCGTCTCCCGGCTCTACCCAAAGCAAGAACACAAGCAACGGAACCACAATCAAACAAGGAACAATGCACAAGCAATATGATGCAAAACATGACATGCGATGCGAGATGTGATATGCAATGCATATGTGTGCTCCGGAAGGAAAAATGATGAACCGGGCATCAACTTGGCAAACCAAGTATGCCGCTGGAAAGATGAGATGATTTCGGTTGAAATCGATATAAAGATCACCGGAATCGGATGCACGGTTTGCAAATGACAAGCAAAACAAGAATGACGCAAATCTTCGTTTAACAGCCCGATGCTACTTAGCACGCAAGTCGAAACTATGCTACAGCACCCCAACATAAAAACAAAGCATATGGCAGCGAACTACAGGAGATGCTTAACAAAAGAGGAACACTGAGCTACGGCTAAATCACATCATAACATGTTCAAACAAGCATGGTGAAAGTGCTCAAAATATCAGGTTCACAGACTTAGTGAAAATACTAACATGCCAGGAATTAACATCAGGAAGGCATATTTAGAGCAAGCAAACAACATGCTACAGGAACTTATAATAGCAAAACAAGGCATGACATGATTCTACTCAAAGCATATATCAATAGTCCCTTACTGACCATAAGCCAAAAAGGACTCTAAGAAATGATGGCACCCATGTAAACATTGCAAGTTTTATTACAGATTTCAGACAGCAGAAAAACTGGGCATGGCAAAAACAGATTCAACATGGCATGTTCGTGAGCTCGATGCACTCACTACAGAGCATCTCTTGATAAACTAAGCATACACCCATCAAGAAGACATGGCATAGGAGCTATACATGGCAAGAACAACATCATAGCATACACGGATCAACTACAACGACCTCGTGAAAATTGAATCTCATGCAAACAATCTGCCAGGAAACATTTTCAAGCAAAAGTAGAGCACGAAAATGACATGCTAGACTACTCCATAAATGCCAACAAAGGCATGGATGGATAGAGCACATCCATATGTCCAAAACACCCTTACTGATCATGCTCAAAAAGAGCATAGATCTCTCTGTAACAACATGAACATATGGCATAAAATTAACAGCAGGACAAGACTTGGTGAAAACACTAAGTTCCTGAAATCAGCAACATCATCATCCCTACTTTGCATGCTTGTTCTCGTCAACACATAACTCACAAAAATACATGGCAAACACCTCTGGAAAGATGGCATGGCAAAGTTCAGCTCACATGTAGGGCTCAAGTTCATAGGGTGCACACATAAATCATGGCAAAAATGACAAAAGAGCTCGAGCTGATAAGATTCTGGAACTAACGATCTGAAGCCATCTTCCAACAGCATTTCGGGCATCAAGATGAGCTCAAATGCAAATGAAGCAATGAAGTGAAATGATCTACTCTTCGAGGCGAACAATTTGACATATTATACGCCCAAAACGGAGCCACGGGTGCGGAGATGTGATGCTATGAAAATGCCACGAAATCTAACACAGAAAATGACTTAGTAAAAAAACGAGGGGGAGAGGGAAAGTCAACCAGTTCGTCCCGATCGGATCTGGATCGGGGCTGTTCGAGGTCCGAGGTTCGCCGGCGCGGAGCTCGCGGAGTTACTCAATGGCCGGATCCGGCGCGGGTCGCCGGATCTGGGCAGGGCGGCGGGACGGGCCTTATGCGCGAGCCGCCGGCGGACGGCGGCGGGCGCTGGCGGAGAAGAAAGCGGCCATGGCCGTGCTGTGCGTATGCCAGCGGGCGGCGGCGGCGGCGGCGGCGGCAGAGGAGGGCGGCCGGGAGGACGGCGGGACGCTGGCCGGGGCAGCTGTGGCAGGCGGGCGGGCTGGGGCGGGCGTGTGGGCGGCGGTGCGGCGGCGGCTCGTGGCGGCGACGTGGATTCGCCCGGCGGCGCTGGCGATGTCCGGTCCGCACCGGCGGACGATGTCCGGCGTGTGGAGGAAGAGGGGCTAGGGTTTCATCCGGTTCGGGGGAGGATCTTTAAATAGGCATAGAGGAGCTAGGAGAGTCCAAATGAGGTGTAGTTTACCACACGATCGTGATCGAACGACCGAGGGCATGGAGGGAGTTAGATGGGTTATTGGGCTGTTTTGGAGGGTTGTTGGGCTGCAACTCAAAAGAGGCTTTTTGAGAGTGCGGTTAACCGTTGGAGTACCAAACGAACTCCAAATGACCCGAAACTTGACAGGTGGTCTACCGGTGCTATACCAGGGCCACTTGGCAAGGCTCGGTCCATTCCGAGAATGTTCAACACCCGCACACGGAAAATGTAAAAGGGGACGCCGGGGAACATAGGAGTGCCGGATTGCAAAACGGACAACAGGGAAAATGCTCGGAAGCATGAGACGAACACGTATGCAAATGAGATGCACATGATGACATGATATGAGACGCATGACATGGACAAAATGCAAAACGAAAACAAAACCCAACCACGGAGGGAATATCATAGCACATATCCGAAAATGGCAAGAGTTGAAGTTACAAATATGGGAAGTTACATCCGGGGTGTTACACAACATATCCGAAAATGATGCCACGGCAACATATCGGTTCCGGTAGCTCACGGAGATACCGGTGCAAAAGGAAGTGAGCGTGAGCCAGTCATGCAAGATGGTGGGGTGCTCCCGGCTACCGGGTTCCCACGAGATAGTGGCATGGAAACGAGGAGGAACTTGCAATGACAATTCGGACACGGTGCAAACATAAGCATCTCATACAACAAATGCATTCGGTCCACGGACATCGTTTCGGGTTATACCTTCGAAGCGTTCAAACGGGACGGTTCGAGTTCGGAGCAGTGTAGAGGAAGTAGGCGTTCACGGGGCGTCGTGGAAGTAGTCGTACGGCGTAGTGGAAGTCGTTAGTACACGGCGACGGTAGTTGTACACGTTGTAGGCGTTGAGTCATCGGTAGAGAACTTGGCGGACCATGTAGTCGAACTTGGCGCATCCGAAGGGTACTTAGCGAAATCCACCTCGGATGTAGTCGTACACGTGTAGTCGGACTTGACAAAAATGCACACCGGCTGCAGTCGTGGTACTTGACATTATCTGGGACGGTCTTGGTGTATCCGTGCGTAGAGGTACTGGCAGTTTTGTGTAGTCGATCTTGTCGGTCTTGACGATCCAAAATGAAGCAGCACCAGGGCCTCGAGTGGAAGCAGCAAGGAGGCATGGGAGGATCCCGTGGCCATGGAGGGCCAGCGCGGCTCGACAACAGCGGAGACGGGCTAGAGATGGGCGAGCGAGGAGGAGAGCTTGGGGTCGGCGTGGTGCGAGGGCTCCGGGTGGCTCGGCCTTGGTGCAGCTCAAGCGACGAGAGAAGAAGATGAGGCCCGACGAGGAAGGGGCCCGCCGACCGGGAGGCTCTGGTGGCTGGCGTCCACGCCGGAGTGGAGAAGCGGCGACACTATGACGAAGACAGCGTCGGGCACGCGGGACGCAGCAGGATGGGGCGATGAGCAGGCGGCGGGGCTCGAGGGACTTAGCTTGGCGGCTCAAGGGAGAAGGGAGGAGGCGAGATAAGCCGGGCGGGCATCGCAGGAGGGGCGTTAGGCGGCGCTCGCTGAGGCGGCGATGGCGAGGAGGGGAAAGAAGCGTGGCGGCCCATGGCCTCGGCGAGGAGGTCGGGCGTGGGGGTCTCAGGGTGGAGGCGGCGAAGGGATCGGGCGCTGGGGCCTCGTCTCACTGGCTCGATGCGGAGGGGAGTTGCAGCGCAAGGGAGGACGAGGGAGAGATGTATGGGGATCGGGCAGGATCGGTTGGGGCTAGGGTTAGAGCAACGGTTGCGGCTGGGCCTTGGGCCTAGGGAGACTGGGCCGGCCTGGTGGGGAGGAGAATGGCCAGGGGCCTAACTGCTAGGCTCTCTTCTCCCTCTCTCTTCAAGACTCTTCCAAAAACAAAAAAGCAAAGAAAGAAAGGAAGAGAAAAGAAATGAGTGGACAAGAATTTGGGCATGCGGATTATTTTCCCAGAGTCACGAAAAAGTGTTTGTTCCGAGAAAATAGGAATTGCCAAGATTGCCAGATTTAAATTCAAACTCATTTGAATTTAATTCAAATGGGTTTGAACTAGGACTTGATAAAAGGAAGGTCCAAAAATGTTCGGATTTTTTGGTGGAGCTCCGGAAAATGATGAAAGAAATTATGGGCAAGGTTGGAGACCAAGAATTGAGATAACAACGGCATGGGATATTTTGCAAGTGTCTTTGCGGGTGATTCCGAATTAGTGGAATATTTACTATAGCTCTCTAAATATCGAGAGGATATGTTTTAAAGAGAATCACCATGTGAATTCCCTCGATTTAAATAGATCAAAAAATCTATGCATTTTATTTAGTTGAGTCTTAAAAATTAATGATATGATGGCATGATGACATGATGCAATGCAAGAGATGGCATGATGAATGCAACGAACAAAACAAATCACATGACGAAACTCGGAATAGCTGGAAGTCTTCTGGAGCGTCGGTCTCGGGGCGTTACATAACCGCACGGATTCGACAAGTCCCTGTATGCAAAGCGGGTCATGATTACCTGCGATCGTGGAGGTCGACGGTTGGCCTTCGCCGGCTATAAGTATGGAACGGCTTGCGCCCTTCCAGCCTATCCCCTCTTGCTTCTCCATCTTCTCCATGGCTCCACCAAGGAGGTTTTCGGCCGCAGAGAAAGGAAAGGCCCGCCAGGTCGAGTCTTCCTCTCCTCCACCCAAGCGCGGTCGAGGCCGCCCTCGCAAGCATCCTGTGGCCTCCACGGCGGTCCCCCGTGGCCGCGGCGGTGGCTCTCTGTGCGGCGATGAGCGGCTAGCCATGGTCGGCGGGCGTGCTCAGGCCGTGCGACCCCCGAGGCCGCGTCTCCATACCGCGGAGGTGCTGCCGAAGTTCATTGTGTGGGCGGTGGAGCCGTCCGGCGCCCGGCTCCAGCTCCCTCGCTTCCTCCTGGGTGAGCTCCCAGCTGGGGCCTTGGGTGGCCTCTGGCTCCAGGCGGATGGCTGCTGCAGCCGGGCCTCATGGGCTTCGCTGGAGGTCTCCGCTGCAGGGAACCTGGCCCTGACCCACGTCTGGCAGACGTTTGCTCGCGTGCGTGGTCTCCGCCGCCGGTGCTCTCTGCACTTCAAGTTCGACGGCAACGCCACCCTCTACGTGAGGGTGTTTGGGGAAGATGGTCGCCGTGCGGGGTGCTTCCCTAAAGACGACGACCGCGGCCGGGGACTCAGCCCCGGCGAGGACGGAGAGGGCAATGCGCGGGCGGTTGGCGACGCCCGTGACTCCTCAAGCTTCACTAGCCCTTCTTCGGGTAGCGACCCTTCTAGCGGCAGCCGCGGCCAGCCTCCACGCTGTCGCGCCTGCTTGGAGGGCGGCAGCGGGTCTGCTCGCCGTCCGCCCCGGTGAAGCGTGAGAGGGAGTCCGCTTGAGCTTCGGAGGCGGCTCGAGTCTTCCAAGAGGGCCGGCGTGGGACGTGCTTTGCCTGCTTTTGTTCTTTCCTTTCTTTTCTCCTGCATAAAAACACAGCAATGTGTGGCCCCGTGGGGGCGCTTTTGGGTTAACGCCGTCAATCATCATACTATTTTTGTTATCCAGGTATTGTTCCTTTCTGTTGTATGCCCATTCGCAAGTAATCCCTAGCCTCAGCTGCGGAGGCAACCGACCCAGGCCCTGTATTCGCGTCGTGGTGCCCGTGAGGCATGGTCTGGAGGGGTGCTCCGGTAGTGGACCCGGGCCGTGAAAACTTGAGTGATAGGGGCAGGAACGCTCGCGAGGGCTCCCGGGGATTCCGCCTCGCGAGCCCCCGTGCAGGAGAAATCGAGGCAGGAGAGCGAAAAAAGTCAAAGAACCACAGGTCAAAAGGCAGCGACAGCTTCGATAAAAAATCCAAATGGGAATGAACTAGCCAACTGCAGAAAGCAAATGAAAAAGCCGCGTCCGGCACCTAGTCTAGTCTTCGACGTCTTCTCACCAGCGCGGAGCTAAGTGCTGCCACTGGGTGTGGGAGGGAGCCCAGGGGCTGAGGCCGGCACCCTGAGACTCAGGCGTGTACAGCCCCAACTCATTATTACGTGAGAGTGTCACGGGCGGCGAGCTTCACAGGCTTCGGGCCTTTCTTCGGGGAAGCAAGCTTCACGGGCGTTGGCCCTCTTCACAGGCTCCTGGCCCTTTCCAAAAAGATGAGCTTCACAGGCATTCGCCTTCTTCACAGGCTCTGGGCCTTTTCTAAAAAGATGAGCTTCACAGGCATTCGCCTTCTTCACAGGCTCTGGGCCTTTTCCAAAAAGATGAGCTTCACAGGCATTCGCCTTCTTCACAGGCTCTGGGCCTTTTTCAAAAAGATGAGCTTCACGGGCATTCGCCTTCTTCATGTGCTCTGGGCCTTTTCAGAGGTAAAACCTCCGGAGATCTTTGGATGTTCCACACGTTCTATCTGAGTACTCCTCCTAAGTCTCCAAGTGCATGGGCGGGCACAGAAACATGAACAACCTTGAGCAGGCCCTCCCACATAGGAGAGAGCTTATGCAGTCCCTCCTGGAGAGGACCCGCCGAGCACGAGGTCCCCTACCTCGAGAGTTACAGGCGGATGTTGCGGCAGTGGTATCGCCGGAGCGCCTGCTGGTACCTTGCCGCTCGCAGCGCAGCTTCTCGACGACGCTACTCCCCCAGCACGAGGTCCGTCCCCCGCATGGCGTCCTGCAGCGTCTCATCGAATGCCAGGACCCGCGCGGATCGACGCCTGACCTCGTGAGGGAGGACCGCTTCGGCTCCGTAGACCAGGAAGAAGGGGGTCACCCTAGTCGGGTTGGTTGCGGTTGTGCGGATGGACCACAGCACGGACTGGAGCTCATCATACCAGCCTCTGCCGCAGGCCTCTAGTCTCTTCTTGAATGTCGTGGTCTTGAGGCCCCTCAGGACTTCTGCGTTGGCCCGCTCGGCCTGGCCGTTGCTTCGGGGGTGCGCCACCGAAAAGTAGCATATCTGCATTCCAAGGTTAGCACAATATGTTTTGAAAAGGTTACTGGTGAACTGCGAACCGTTGTCAATGATGATGCGGTTCGGCACTCCGAACCGGCTCACGATGCCCTTGATGAACTTGACTGCAGAACGAGCAGGGATGGTGCGGACAGCCTCGACTTCGGCCCACTTGGTGAACTTGTCCAGGGTGACGTAGAGGTAGCGATAGCCCCCTGGCGCCCAAGGAAAAGGACCCAGGATATCCAGCCCCCAGACCGCGAATGGCCATGTGAGGGGTATGGTCTGCAGACCTCCTGCCGGCTGATGGATCTGCTTGGCATGGAATTGGCAGGCCTCGCAAGCCTTCACAAGTTCGACAGCGTCACTCAGCGCAGTGGGCCAATAGAAACCACTGCGGAACGCCTTGCCGATGAGGGTCCGTGATGACGAATGATGGCCACAGTCTCCACCATGTATATTTGCCAGCAGTTCCTTCCCTTGTTCCCTGGTGATGAACCGTAGGGACACATCGTCCGGTCGTTTTTGGTAGAGCTCTCCATCCATGATGCAGTATGCTGTGGCTTGCCGCGCCACACGCTCTGCCTCCTCCTCCTTCTCCGGCAAGGTCCCTTGCGTTAAGTAGCTCCTGAGCTCTGTGATCCAGCACCCCTCCTGAGGCTCCATCGTCGGAGCAAAGCGTGCGTGCCGAGGCCGGGCCCTGAGCGAGGGGCTCCCGAGGCAGGTGGCTGAGGAAGCTCCGCCCGAGGCTGCGCTGTGCTCGACAATGGTGGTAGGGCCGAAGGCTTGAAGAGTCGTTCCTCAAAGACGCCCGGCTCCTGGGGCAACCTCCTGGAGGCTCGTTTGGCGATGTCGTCGGCCTCTTGATTAGTGCCGCGGGGCACATGCTGTAGCTCCAACCCCCAGAACTGCTTCTCCATCCTGCGGACCTCCGCAAGGTAGGCCTCCATGTGCTCATCTCTTGGCTCGTATACCTTGTTGGAGAAATTGACAAGGAGCTGCGAATTGCCCTTGATAGTAAGACGCTTCACTCCTGAGGCAGTGGCGGCCTTGAGCCCGCTTCTCGATCCCTCGTACTCTGCTATATTGTTGGAGACCTTCTCGCCTGCTGGAAACAGAGCTGCACGGCGTAGTAGAGCCTGTCCTGAGTGGGAGATATGAGCACCGCCCCAGCCCCAGCGCCCTACCTGGAGAACGCTCCGTCGAAGTACATGACCCAGCCTTCTGGCGCCTCGCTTCCTGGGGAAAGGGATCGATCCTCTTCGGCCCTGAGGCCCGGTGCCTCTGTCCATTCGGCCACGAAATCTGCCAGTGCTGCCCCCTTGATGACTCTGGTCGTGCTGAATTCGAGCTGGAATGCTTGTAGTTCAATGTTCCACTCGGCGACCCTTCCGGCTGAGTTAGGGCTCCTGAGCACCCTTTCCAAGGGGTATGCCGAGACGACCTTGATTGGATGACCCTGGAAGTAGTGCCGCAGCTGGCGCGAAGCCACCAGCAGCGCAAGGAGGAGCTTCTGCGGCATGGGGTACCATGCCCTCACATCCCGTAACACCGTGCTGACGAAGTACACCGGGTGCTCGACGAGGCTTGGGGCGTCGGTGCTGGTGGCGTCCTCCGGACGCCGTGGCGCCTCCTGAGGTGGTGGAGCCTCCCGAAGCTGGTTGCCTGGAGGAAGGGCCTCTCCCGCCCCTGGTGCGCTCCGCTGCGGCGGCTGATCTTCCTCAGTCATGGTGGTGACTTCCGCGAGTTCCTTTTGATCCAGCTTTGCCTAGGCACGGGTGGCTGCCGTGGTCCTGGCCCGACGCTCCTCTCTAACTGCCACTAGGGCTGCGCTAGCGGAGTAGGGAGTGGCGGCGAGGTAGATTACCAAGGGCTCTTGAGGGCGCGGGGCCACCATCACTGGAGGGCTGGTTAGGTATCTCTTGAGATCTTGGAATGCCTTGTCGGCCTCTTCAGTCCATTCAAAGGGCCCCTTTTTCTTCATCAGCTGGAAGAAAGGCAGCGCCCGCTCCCCAAATCGGGAGATGAAGCGCCCCAGCACCGTCACGCGCCCCGTGAGCTTCTGCATTTCCCTGAGGGTCTTTGGTGGGCTCATGTCCTCAGAGTCGAAGGTCAGCCCGGCCGACGGCTCCGTCCGGCCCGAGGGAGCCCCCTGCCTCGCGGAGGCGGCGCCGACCCGGCGGACAAATGGCTTGACGTGGCGGCCGGAGGGCGGCGCCTGCGAGCCACCCAGGAGGGCCGCGACGACCGAGGGAGCCGGCGCGACAGGGTGGGTGGGGAAGAAGCTGCGCGGCTCCTCCCTAGAGGTCATTGGGGAATGCTGGGACGATGCTTGCTGCCCGTTCCCCGCTGGGCCGGTGGTGGTGTTGACGGCAGGTGACGGGGAACAACGAGGGCGCTCGCCGACGGGAGCCGTCTGGGCGACATGGGAAGCGAGGGCGGCTCGGCGCTCGGCGCGAGCCCGTCGAGCGTCAGACATGGATGCGATGGTCGGATAAACGAGGCGATGGAAGGCAAATTCGGCGCACCCTACGGGCGCGCCAAATGTCGGATTTCGGGTTCTGACAGACCCTTGAGGTTCGAACACTGGGGTGCACGCGGAGATTCAACCCTCTACCGGCTCGCTCCTCACCGAATCGCTAGGATCTAAACTACCAAATAGAACAACACAAGAGACACAAGATTTATACTGGTTCAGGCCACCATTGTGGTGTAATACCCTACTCCAGTGTGTGGTGTGGTGGATTGCCTCTTGGGCGGATGATGAACAATACAAGGCAGAACAGCCTCGCGAGGGTCTGTTCTTGGCTGGTGTTACTTGGTTCTGGCTCCTGGACTCTCGATGCTAGATGCTCGATGCCTCTACCCTGGGGGTGGCTAGTCCTATTTATAGGCAAAGGCCCTGGGCCTCTTCCCAAATATTGAGCGGGAGGGCGCCAACAATTAGCCATTTGAAGGGGAACAATGGTACACTTATCTGACTAAAGTTGGTCCTCGCTTTGTCAAAGGCTCTGGTGGTGGCCTTTGCTTGGGCTCCACAATGACTTCTTCCCTGCCGTTGGGCTGGTCTTGGTCTTGTTGCACCGAAATGGATGCCTTTGCTCGATGCTCTTGCCTGCGCTTGCTCCCTTTGCACCAAAGAGGAAGGAAGGACACTGCGCGGGCTGGCGCCCGACTGGCGCCCTCGATCGTCATGGCTTGCATCATGGGCACCTCGCGAGGCACCCCGCCTTGAACTCTTCGCCTCCTCGTGAGCCAGCCTGATGAGGCCGTGCCTGAGGAAGCTCCTTGCCGTCCTCCCCGCGAGGCTTGGCCCCTCGCGAGGGTCTTGAGCTTGTGTTGATGAAGATGGGCTGTGCTGGGCCTCATTTGAGCCACGCCGCAGGCCGCAGGCAGGCAAGTCTGGGGACCCCCGTTCGCAGAATGCCGACACCGCATCCGCTACCGAAGATTGCGGATTCAGCTCGCAGCTTCCGGCTGGCGAGGTAAGCTATATTATCCTTTATGGGACACTTGCTTTCCATAGTTTGACTCTATGTGGGATCTAAACTCCCGTTACCTTTAACAGGCCTGGCAGAAGACGTCCGCACAGGTTAATTGTCCAGCTCCCCTTCCAGAAGAGCGGACTCCTCCCATGAAGATGAGGAGGAGAAGAAAGAGGCCTCTCCCCCAGCGGGGGAGAGAAGAAGAGGAAAGCTTCCCCAACGGGGGAGGCCGAAGGGTCCAAGAAGGGAAGGACCCTTCCTCCGGAATGTTCCACCAACACCGGCGATGGCGAAGAGGAGTGGCCCTCGAGGGCCAAGCCCCTGGCGAGATCGTAAGTATCCGGATTCCAGAATAACTCATGTTTTTCCTTTCGTCGCATAGCGTCTTCTAACGCCGAATACAACCATGCAGATCCCAAGGGCGATCTCCTCGCCGTCGGCGGGTCCACGGGTTTGTCGGATGTGAATAGCTCTTCACTTCCGACCGCCTCCTCCCCTCGTGACGCAGACGACGCCAAGGTGGGGTCCCAGAAGGGGACCAGCCAGGAGGAGGAGGCGCCGGAGGTGCCACAGGGCAACCTCCCGGACCTTGGACCGGATTCCGCACCGGAACCTTTGGTGGTTCCGGAGTCCGGCGGGCGGCCCCTTCGTGAGAAGGGCAAGACAGCGACGCCGGCAGCCTCCGTCCAACCGGAGGCACCGGATAACTTGCTGGAGGTGCTCAACAGCGCTTCCATCGACAAGGAGCACCGCACTGTCATGAGTGCGGTGATTCAAAAGGTTCAGCTTGCCAAGAGCGGGCTGACCGAAGCCTGCACCAGCCTTCTAACAGGCTTTGAGGTAAGAATTTTTAAGATATGTAAAATAGTACCGCATAGACAGTAGCCCCTGATGCTCGGTTCGGTGTTGGAAAGAAAACCGGCGAGGATCTAAAAGATATCGCAGGAGTCTAACGGTCAATATGCGAATGCAGTAGTATTGCGACCTCTGCCAAGACCGACTACAGAGGTCAATGCCTTGAAGCAGAGCCTCGAGCGGTCCGAGATCGAGCTCGGCCGTGCTAAGAAGCAGCTCAAGGACAAGGAAGGTAAGTAATCACCTTATTAAAGTTGTACCTTATAGAAAAGGATTTGGTTGCAAAAAAGAAAAATGACAAGAATAACGTGGGTACTCCAGGGGCTACGAACGAGGTGGCGACCTTGAAGGAGGCGGTGTCTGCGGCCGAACGCAATGCAGCCGCGGAACGCGCCGAGCGAGAGAAGCAGGAGGCGCGGGTGGCGGAGGTGCGGCAAGAGCTCCGGGCTCTCATGGAAAAACACGAGAGTTTGGAGCGTGACTCGAAGACTCAAGGGTCCGAGCTCGCGTCGGCTCTTGAAAGTGCCAAAGCCGCTAAGGCCGAAGCCCAGAAGGCCCTCCAGGAAATTGAGGCAGTAAAGAAGATAGCGGCGGGTAAGGCATTCTTCATGTAGAGCAAGCATGTAAAAGTGAATTACTTGTTACTTACCCGAATTCGGAGCTCTCCAGGAGCGTTCGCAGATCTGCCCCGTAGCGTGTCCGATGCTGCCGCATTCTACAGAGCTAAGGAGGGGAGCTCGACGAAAAAGGTGTTCTGGTCTTAGTATCTTGAGGCGGACATCCGTGCCCGAGCGACCAGCTGAAGTAGCTGGTCGAGCTCCACAAGGTGGCGAACAGGCCATGAAGGGCCTCATAGTTCGGTTGTGGCCCAAAGAAGCCATGCACAGGGCTACTTGATGCAGTGCGGCGGCTGGTGTACGCCTGTCCATGGGTTGACGTCATCAAGCACTCCACCTGTATTGAAGGTGCCCGTCGGGCCCTTGCCCGCGCTAAGGTGCACTGGGGCAAGATGGACGCCGAGAAGCTTGTGACGGACGCGCCGCCGCCGGGCAAGGAGTATCGCACGCCCGAAATGTATTATAAGGGTGTCCTGAAGGGTGCCCGCATTATTGCGGGTGAATGCTCCAAAGATGTAATTTTGAGTAGACTCGCATTTTACGCTAAAAACTTTGTTCATATGCGCTAAGCAACGCTTTTTAATTTAAAATATTACCTTCTGTGCGGCCGTTTATCAAATCTGAGAGATGGCAAGTCGTTGGCGGCCCCCATGCCACGAAAGTCTTTGGGGTGTTCGGGATAAACTTGAGCGCTCTTGTTCCCATTTTTGGGTCCATCTAGGGAGGCGCTCAACACAACGAACGAGGCAACCGGACTTATAATGCTTGAACACTCTCACTTAGCCATAGAATTCTATAATTTTAAATTTCGGCGAAGCCCCTAGTGTTCAGAAGGCCGAATTCGGGGCGCTATCCACGCCTGGGCCGGACAAAGCCGGTTCCTCGCTCTAAGCGACATAAGTCTTTAGGGACTCGAAAAAACCTCTCGAACAGCGACCGGCTCTCGCCCCATCATGACGGTCAATTTTAGCTTTCTCCACTGAGGTGCTCACCCAGCTCAACCGGGGCACAATCGCAGTGGTTCTCCCAGCGCCAGCTTAGCCGATATAACGGAACATAAGGTACCAAAACATGGGAGCCGGGCAAGCCCAACTATTGACCCAAGACATGATTCGGAGCCGATGCATATAATGCTATAAGTTCGGGGTGCCGCACTTGTGAAAGTGTTCGGACTTATCACGCCATAGTTTGGGGAACTTAAGCCCCTGGTGTATTTGGCCGTACCAAAGCGTACGGATGCAACATGTCATAAGTGAACATATGTATAAAAGGGGAATGCAATGATAGGCAAAAGCGATGCATTGTTTATTTGAAAAATACTGCAATGAATGCAGAACGATACAAATAGTGCGATAAGCAACGGGTGGGACTATTTAACATGTCCCCCTCCAGGGGTAGGTTGCGGAATGGTGTATAAAACAGGTATAATGCTCGTAATGGAGACCACCTGGATACTCGTCGTAGCTTTTCTCCATCCCTGGCTGTTGCATCGTGAGTTCGGCAGGTCTACTGCCGGACAGGGCTTCTGGGAGACGGAGTCCCGAGGATAAGAAAAAAAAGAAAGAAAAAAGGATGACCCATTTGGGAGCCCCTGGTGTGGTTGAGCCGCACTCTGGGCCTGCCGTGGTCGTGCCCCTCCCCCTATGCCCATGGTATCTCCAGAGCGTAGTGATGTACGCGTGGTACTGGTCTCGCGATTTTGCGAGGGCTGGGGTTGGGGCCGCATTGCTACGCGTGCTAGGAACGTGCCAGGTGGTTTTGTTGTAGGTTACTCCGGGCGCGCTTGACGGTGTCCGGTTGCTTAACAGATGGACTCAAGAATTGCCTTAAGAGGCTACTCTAAACTTCCGCCGTGAGAGCCGCTGTATGCTCCTCCGTTCAGAGAGAGCGTTCAGTGTTTCCGTTGACCGTGATGACTCCTCGAGGGCCTGGCATCTTGAGCTTGAGGTATGCGTAGTGCGGCACCGCATTGAACTTTGCAAATGCGGTACGTCCGAGCAGTGCATGATAGCCGCTGCAGAACGGAACTATGTCGAAGACTAACTCCTCGCTTCGGAAGTTATCCGGGGATCCGAAGACCACTTCAAGTGTGGCGAGCCTGTACAATTGGCCTCTACACCTGGTATGACGCCTTTGAAGGTCGTCTTTGTGGGTTTAATCCTTGAGGGGTCTATGCCCATCTTGCGCACTGTATCCTGGTCAAGCAGGTTCAGGTTGCTGCCGCCGTCCATCAGGACTCTAGTGAGGTGAAATCCGTCGACGATTGGGTCTAAAACCAATGCGGTGAATCCGCCATGGCGGATGCTAGTGGGGTGGTCCCTTCGATCAAAAGTGATCGGGCAGGAGGACCACGGATTGAACTTTGGGGCGACTGGCTCCATCGCGTATACGTCCCTGAGCGCACACTTCCGCTCCCTTTTGGATATGTGGGTTGCGTATATCATGTTCACCGTCCGTACTTGTGGGGGGAAACCCTTCTGTCCTCTATTGTTCGGCGGCCGGGTCTCTTCCTCGTCATCGCTGTGCAGCCCCTTGTCATTGTTTTCGGCAATTAACTTGCCTGCCTGCTTGAATACCCAACAATCCCTGTTGGTGTGATTAGCTGACTTTTCGGGGGTGCCGTGTATCTGGCACGAGCGATCGAGTATCCGGTCCAAATTAGACGGGCCCAGAGTACTTCTTTTGAATGGCTTTTTCCGCTGACCGGGTTTAGAGCCTCTGAATCCGGCGTTGACTGCCGTATCTTCAGTATTATCGCCGTTAATGCGGCGTTTGTGCTATTGCGACGCGACCGCCATTGTTGTCCTTGGTATCCGGACTACCAGAATTTTGGTGAGGTTGTTACTGCGGGCTAGCCAGCTGTCCTCTCCCGCACAGAAGCGGGTCATGAGTGATGTGAGGGCTGCCATGGATTTCGGCTTTTCCTGTCCTAGGTGCCGGGCAAGCCACTCGTCGCGGATGTTATGTTTGAAGGCTGCAAGGGCCTCTGCATCCGGACAGTCGACGATTTGATTTTTCTTGGTTAAGAACCATGTCCAGAATTGTCTGGCCGACTCGTCTGGCTGCTGAATTATGTGGCTTAGGTCATCGGCGTCTGGTGGTCGCACATATGTGCCCTGGAAGTTATCAAGGAATGCGGCTTCCAGGTCTTCCCAACACCCAATTGATTCTGCTGGCAAGCTGTTGAGCCAATGCCGAGCTGGTCCTTTAAGCTTCAGTGGGAGGTATTTGATGGCGTGAAGATCATCACCGCGGGCCATGTGGATATGAAGGAGATAGTCTTCGATCCAAACCGCGGGGTCTGTTGTGCCATCGTAGGATTCAATGTTCACGGGTTTGAACCCTTCGGGGATTGGATGATCCATTACTTCATCTGTGAAGCATAGTGGGTGTGCGGCGCCTCTGTATTGGGCTATATCACGACGTAGCTCGAGCGAGCTTTGTCTACTGTGTTCGGCCCGGCCGGAATTGCTGTATCCGGTGCGACGGTTGTCGTCGCGTATCGTGGGGCACCCACGCGATCCGTAGATCGATCTTGATTGTCTTGCCTTATCCTCCAATATGTCTCGCAAGTCCGGCGCATTCCCCCGTGGCTTTGTACTTTTCGAGCGATGCCGGGGTGCGACTTTAGTGGAGGGCCTAGAGGCCTCTCTGTCGCGGCCACGAGGTGGCCGGTTGGCCGTATTGTGCGCTGGTGATGTAGGTTTATATGCTTCCTCCTCTAATCGGGGCAGCAGCTTGCGTTTGGGGTAGCTTTTGGAGGGGCGTTCGAGTTCGTACTCTCGGCCGCAAGGACTTCGGTCCATCTGTCGGCTAGCAAATCTTGGTCAGCTCTAAGTTGTTGCTGCTTTTTCTTGAGGCTGCTTGCCGTGGCCATAAGCCTGCATTTGAAACGCTCTTGTTTGACGGGATCCTCCGGCACGACAAATTCGTCGTCGTCGAGGCTTGCCTCGTCTCCGGAGGGAGGCATGTAATTATCGTCCTCTACCTCTTTGTCTGCCGCTCTCTCACGAGGGCTGGCTTCTCCATCCTCTGTGCGAACCTTCTTGGAGGGGTTGCCTTGACCTTGTCAGGGGTTTTATTGTCTCCGGCGGAATCTCCATTTTTGCTGTGGCGGGATTTAGAGCGGCGCCGCTGACGCCGACGCTTAGGCTGTTTCTTGGAGGGGTCATCCTCCGCTGTTCCATCGCCATTCCCATCCTTTGGGATGTCCACCATGTATATGTCGTATGACGAGGTGGCTTTCCAGTGCCCCGTAGGTGCTGGTTCTTGGTCATCTCCGGCATCGTCGTCCATACCGTCGATGTCTTCGGAGTCGAAGTCTAGCATGTCGGTTAAGTCGTCGACTGTGGCTACAAGTGGGTGGTGGGTGGGCTTTGAATTTCTTCGTCGTCCGCATCCCAACCGTCCTGACCGTAATCCGGCCAGGGCTCTCCTGATAAAGAGAGATACTTTAGCGAATTCAGGATGTCGCCAAAAGGCGAGTGCTGAAAGATGTCTGCAGTGGTGAACTCCATGATTGGCGCCCAATCGGATTCGATTGGAAGGGGCGCGGGAGGTTCGGAGTCCGGCGAGGAGTTCGGCACCTCGGAGTCACGAGCTTCACAAGGGACAGGGTTGGTATTCGGCTCCATCGCCGTAGAGGTAGCAGCCCCCGAGGCGGTGTCTAGCCACCCATCCTCGATCGGCGCGGTCGGCTCCGAGTTAAGGGTCGGAGTGGACTCTTGTGCGGCCTCCAGGGCACTGTCCGGCAGCAGAGCTAAATCATGCCCATCGTGACAGTGCGGCGCGCTCGGCTGTGGCTCGAATCCGTCAAAGATCAAGTCTCCGCGGATGTCGGCCGTATAGTTTAAACTTCCAAATCTGACCTGATGGCCAGGGGCGTAGCTTTTGATCTGCTCCAGATGGCCAAGTGAATTGGCCCGCAGTGCGAAGCCGCCGAATACGAAGATCTGTCCGGGGAGAAAAGTTTCGCCCCGGACCGCGTCGTTGTTGATGATCGAAGGAGCCATCGGGCCTATGAGCGATGACATAGAGGAACTCTCAATGAAAGCACCATTGTCGGTGTCAAAACCGGCGGATCTCGGGTAGGGGGTTCTGAACTGTGCGTCTAGGCGGATGGTAACAGGAGACAAGGGACACGATGTTTTTACCCAGGTTCGGGCCCTCTCGATGGAGGTAAACCCTACTCCTGCTTGATTGATATTGATGATATGGGTAGTACAAGAGTAGATCTACCACGAGATCAAGGAGGCTAAACCCTAGAAGCTAGCCTATGGTATGATTGTTGTTCGTCCTACGGACTAAAAGTCTAAAACCCTCCGGTTTATATAGACACCGGAGAGGTCTAGGGTTACACAGAGTCAGTTACAATGGTAGGAGATCTACATATCCGTATCGCCAGGCTTGCCTTCCACGTCAAGGAAAGTCCCATCCAGACACGGGACGAAGTCTTCAATATTGTGTCTTCATAGTCTTGGAGTCCGGCCAATGATGATAGTTCGGCTATCCGGACACCCCCTAGTCCAGGACTCCCACAGTCATACTTTACTAAAGTTCTCCAATTGTTTCATTCACTTTCTCTGTCATACTTTATTGAAGTTCTCCGCTTGTGATTTGGAACAGTTGTTTCTAGTTTTGCCGCATTTGATTGCTAAATCCATGTCAGGGACAATTATTACAGCATTGGTTTCAAAATAACAAGTGTTACCCTTTGAAAGCTTGGTCGAAATGTCACCCAATGGCTGCATCACATGTTGATACAAGTTTCAGTTGAGATGTTGTACCATGTGATCCCACCGAGATATTTGTACGCTATACTAAATAGTGTTGTTAAACATCTCTGTCAATTCTCCCCTGAATATAATTGTGTGGCTTATGTGAATCTGTACCTAAAATTTGGAACGACCCTATAATTTTGAACAACTCTCCCTCACATCGAATTCATTTTTTTCTAAGATAGTTTCCACCTTTCATGTCTTGATAAAAAGATTATATCATCTGTTCATAAAGATAGTCAGGCGCGACTGAAGGAAATATGCCCTAGAGGCAATAATAAAGTTATTATTTATTTCCTTGTTTCATGATAATTGTTTATTATTCATGCTAGAATTGTATTAATCGGAAACATGATACATGTGTGAATACATAGACAAACAGAGTGTCACTAGTATGCCTCTACTTGACTAGCTCGTTAATCAAAGATGGTTATGTTTCCTAGCCATAGACATGAGTTGTCATTTGATTAACGGGATCACATCATTAGGAGAATGATGTGATTGACATGACCCATTCAGTTAGCTTAGCACCCGATCGTTTAGTATGTTGCTATTGCTTTCTTCATGACTTATACATGTTCCTATGACTATGAGATTATGCAACTCCCGTTTACCGGAGGAGCACTTTGTGTGCTACCAAACGTCACAACGTAACTGGGTGATTATAAAGGAGTACTACAGGTGTCTCCAAAGGTACATGTTGATTTGGCATATTTCGAGATTAGGTTTTGTCACTCCGATTGTCGGAGAGGTATCTATGGGCCCTCTCGGTAATACTCATCACTTAAGCTTTGCAAGCATTATAACTAATGAGTTAGTTATGAGATGACGTATTACAGAACGAGTAAAGAGACTTGCCGGTAACGAGATTGAACTAGGTATTGGATACCAACGATCAAATCTCAGGCAAGTAACATACCGATGACAAAGGGAACAACGTATGTTGTTATGCAGTTTGACCGATAAAGATCTTCGTAGAATATGTAGGAGCCAATATGGGCATCCAGGTCCCGCTATTGGTTATT
Source organism: Aegilops speltoides (assembly GCA_021437245.1). Classification (NCBI taxonomy): domain Eukaryota; kingdom Viridiplantae; phylum Streptophyta; class Magnoliopsida; order Poales; family Poaceae; genus Aegilops; species Aegilops speltoides. Next base: position 424,076,915 of record CM038147.1, read on the forward strand.
GACCGAGAATGGTTCTAGGTCATGTCTACATAATTCTCGAACCCGTAGGGTCCGCACGCTTAACGTTTCATTGGCGATATAGTATTATATGAGTTATGCATGTTGGTAACCGAATGTTGTTCGGGGTCCCGGATGAGATCATGGACATGACGAGGAACTCCGGAATGGTCCGGAAATTAAGTTTGATATATGGAATAATAGTGTTTGATCTCCGGAAGGGTTCCGAATGTTTCCCGAAATGTTTGGGTAGGAGAACACGTTATTTGGGCCAAAGGGGAAAGCCCACAAGGTTTTTGGAAAGCGCAAAAGGAAGTTTTGCGGAGTCCAGGGCGTCTGGGTCCAGACGCCGGGAACCCTGGCGTCTGGCCCTGGAGTCCGAGAAGGACTCTTGCCTTTCGGGTGAAACCGACTTTGTGGAGGCTTTTACTCCAAGTTTCGACCCCAAGGCTCAACATATAAATAGAGGGGTAGGGCTAGCACCAAAGACACATCAAGAAACACCAAGCCGTGTGCCGGCAACCCCGTCCCCTCTAGTTTATCCTCCGTCATAGTTTTCGTAGTGCTTAGGCGAAGCCCTGCGAAATTGTTCTTCACCAACACCGCCACCACGCCGTCGTGCTGCGGAACTCGTCTACTACTTCGCCCGTCTTTTTGGATCGAGAAGGCGAGGGCGTCATCGAGCTGAGCGTGTGCGAACTCGGAGGTGCCGTCGTTCGGTACTTGGATCGGTCGGATCGTGAAGGCGTCGACTACATCAACCGCATTGATAAACGCTTCGCTTAGCGATCTTCAAGGGTATGAAGATACACTCCCTCTCGTTGCTATACCATCACCATGATCTTGCGTGTGCGTAGGAAATTTTTGAAATTACTACGTTCCCCAATGATGGCATCCGAGCCTAGGTTTTATGCGTTGATGTTATATCCACGAGTAGAACACAAGTGAGTTGTGGGCGATACAAGTCATACTACTTACCAAAGCATGTCATACTTTGGTTGGCGGTATTGTGAGATGAAGCGGCCGGACCGACATTACAGCAGACGCTTACGCGAGACTGGTTTCACCGTTACGAGCACTCGTGCTTAAAGGTGGCTGGCGGGTGTCTGTCTCTCTCACTTTAGCTGAATCGAGTGGCTACGCCCGGTCCTTGCGAAGGTTAAAACAGCACCAACTTGACGAACTATTGTTGTGGTTTTGATGCGAGGTAAGAACGGTTCTTGCTAAGCCCGTAGCAGCCACGTAAAATTTGCAACAACAAAGTAGAGGACGTCTAACTTGTTTTTGCAGGGCATGTTGTGATGTGATATGGTCAAGGCGTGATGCTATATTTTATTGTATGAGATGATCATGTTTTGTAACCGAAGTTATCGGCAATGGCGAGGAGCCATATGGTTGTCGCTTTATTGTATGAAATGCAAACGCCCTGTAATTGCTTTACTTTATCACTAAGCGGTAGCGATAGTCGTAGAAGCAATAGATGGCGTAACGACAACGATGCTACGATGGAGATCAAGGTGTCGCGCCGGTCACGATGGCGATCATGACGGTGCTTCGAAGATGGAGATCACAAGGACAAGATGATGATGGCCATATCATATCACTTATATTGATTGCATGTGATGTTTATCCTTTATGCATCTTATCTTGCTTTGATTGACGGTAGCATTTTAAGATGATCTCTCACTAATTATCAAGAAGTGTTCTCCCGAGTATGCACCGTTGCGAAAGTTCTTCGTCTTTGAGACACCACGTGATGATCGGTGTGATAGGCTCTACGTTCAAATACAACGGGTGCAAAACAGTTGCACATGCGGAATACTCAGGTTAAACTTGACGAGCCTAACATATACAGATATGGCCTCGGAACACGGAGACCGAAAGGTCGAGCGTGAATCATATAGTAGATATGATCAACATAGTGATGTTCACCATTGAAACTACTCCATCTCACATGATGATCGGACATGGTTTAGTTGATTTGGATCACGTGATCACTTAGAGGATTAGAGGGATGTCTATCTAGTTGAGAGTTCTTAAGTAATATGATTAATTGAACTTTAATTTATCATGAACTTAGTCCTAGTAGTATTTTGCAAATTATGTTGTAGATCAATAGCTCGCGTTGTTGCTTTCATATGTTTATTTTGATATGTTCCTAGAGAAAACTGTGTTGAAAGATGTTAGTAGCAATGATGCGGATTAGATCCGTGACATGAGGTTTATCCTCATTGCTGCCTGTAAGAATTATGTCCACGATGCACCGCTAGGTGACGGACCTATTGCAGGAGCAGATGCGACGTTATGAATGTTTAGCTAGCTCAATATGATGACTACTTGATAGTTTAGTGCACCATGCTTAACGGCTTAGAATCGGGACTTCAAAGACGTTTTGAGCGTCATGGACCATATAAGATGTTCCAGAGTTGAAGTTAATATTTCAAGCAAATACCGAGTTGAGAGATATGAAGTCTTCAACAAGTTCTATAGCTAAAAGATGGAGGAGAATCGCTCAACTAGTGAGCATGTGCTCAGATTATGCAGGTACTTCAATCGCTTGAATCAAGTGGGAGTTAATCTTCCGAGATAAGATAGTGATTGATGAATTCTCTAGTCACCATCACTAAGTTACTAGAACTTTGTGATGAACTATAGTATGCAAGGATGACGAAAATGATTCCCAAGCTCTTCGTGATGTTGAAATCGACGAAGGTAGAAATCAAGAAAGAACATCAAGTGTTGATGGTTAACAAGACCACTAGTTTCAAGAAAAGGGCAAAGGGATAGAAGGAACTTCAAGAAGAGCGGCAAGCAAGTTGTTGCTCAAGTGAAGAAGCCCAAGTCGGACCTAAGCACGAGACTAAGTGCTTCTACTTGCAAAAGGACTGGTCTTCGAAGCGAACTACCCCAAGTATTTGGCGGATAAGAAGGATGGCAAAGTGAACAAAGGTATATTTGATATACATGTTATTGATGTGTACTTTACTAGTGTTTATAGCAACCCTCGATATTTGGTACTGGTTCAGTTACTAAGAGTAGTAACTTGAAACGGAGTTGCGAATAAATGAAACTAGTTAAGGGTGAAGTGACGATGTGTGTTGAAAGTAGTTTCAAGATTGATATGATCATCATCGCACACTCCCTATACTTTCGGGATTAGTGTTGAACCTAAATAAATGTTATTTGGTGTTTGCGTTGAGCATGAATATGATTTGATCGTGTTTATTGCAATACGGTTATTCATTTAAGTAAGAGAATAAACTGTTGTTACATTTACATGAATAAAACCTTATATGGTTACACAGCCAATGAAAATGGTTCATTGGATCTCGATCGTAGTGATACACATATTCATAATATTGAAACCAAAAGATGCAAAGTTAATAATGATAGTGCAACTTATTTGTGGCACTGCCGTTTAGGTCATATTGGTGTAAAGCGCATGAAGAAACTCCATGCTGATGGGATTTTGGAATCACTTGATTATGAATCACTTGATGCTTACGAACCATGCCTCATGGGCAAGATGACTAAAACTCCGTTCTCCGGAACAATGGAGCGACCAACAGATTTCTTGGAAATCATACATACTGATGTATGTGGTCCTATGAATATTAAGGCTCGCGACAAGTATCATTATTTTCTGACCTTCATAGTTGATTTAAAGCAGATATGAGTATATCTACTTGATGAAACACAAGTCTGAAACATTTGAAAAGTTCAAAGAATTTTAGAGTGAAGTAGAGAATCATCGTAACAAGAAAATAAAAGTTTCTACGATATGATCGCAGAAGTAAAATATTTGAGTTACGAGTTTGGCCTTCAGTTAAAACAATGTGAAATAGTTTCACTACTCACGCCACCTGGAACACCACAGTGTAATGGTGTGTACGAACGTCATAACCGTACTTTATTAGATATGGTGCGATCTATGATGTCTCTTACCAATCTACCACTATCGTTTTGGGGTTATGCATTAGAGACAGCTGCATTCACATTAAAAGGGCACCATCTAAATCCATTGAGACGACAACATATGAACTGTGGTTTAGCAAGGAACCCAAGTTGTCGTTTCTTAAAGTTTGGGGCTGCGATGCTTATGTGAAAAAGTTTCATCCTGATAAGCTCGAACCCAAATCGGAGAAGTGCGTCTTCATAGAATACCCAAAGGAAATTGTTGGGTACACCTTCTATCACAGATCCGAAGGCAAGATATTCGTTGCTAAAATGGATCCTTTCTAGAGAAGGAGTTTCTCTCGAAAGAAGTGAGTGGGAGGAAAGTAGAGCTTGATAAGGTAATTTGTACCTTCTCCCGAATTGGAAAGTAGTTCATCACGGAAATCAGTTCCAGTGATTTCTACACCAATTAGTGAGGAAGCTAATGATGATGATCATGAAACTTCAGATCAAGTTACTACAGAACCTCGTAGGTCTTCCAGAGTACGGTCCGCACCAGAGTGGTACGGTAATCCTGTTCTGGAAGTCATGTTGCTAGACCATGATGAACCTATGAACTATGAGGAAGCGATGATGAGCCCAGATTCCGCAAAATGGCTTAAGGCCATGAAATATGAGATGGGATCCATGTATGAGAACAAAGTGTGGACTTTGGTGGAGTTGCCCGATGATCGGCAAGCCATATTGTATAAATGGATCTTCAAGAGGAAGACGGACGTTGATAGTAGTGTTACTATCTACAAAGCTCGACTTGTCGCAAAAAGGTTTTTGACAAGTTCAAGGTGTTGAATACGATGAGATTTTCTCACTCGTATCGATGCTTAAGTCTGTCTGAATCATGTTAGCAATTGCCACATTTTATGAAATTTGGCAAATGGATGTCAAAACTGCATTCCTTAATGGATTTATTAAAGAAGGGTTGTATATGATGCAACCAGAAGGTTTTGTCAATCCTAAAGGTGCTAACAAAATGTGCAAGCTCCAGCGATCCATCTATGGACTGGTGCAAGCATCTCGGAGTCGGAATATATGCTTTGATAAGTTGATCAAAGCATATAGTTTTATATGGACTTACGATGAAGCCTGTATTTACAATAAAGTGAGTGGGAGCACTACTGACCTTTTCGATTAGTATATGTGAGTGACATATTGTTGATCGAAATGATGTAGAATTTTTCGCAAAGCATAAAGGAGTGTTTTAAAGGAGTTCTTTAAAAAAGACCTCGATAAAAGCTACTTACATATTGAGCATCAAGATCTATTGAGATAGATCAAGGCGCTTGATAAGATTTCAATGAGTACATACCTTGGCAAAATTTTGAAATAGTTCAAAATGGAGCAGTCAAAGAAAGAGTTCTTGCCTGTGTTGCAAAGGTATGAAATTGAGTAAGACTCAAATCGACCACGGCGAGAAAATAGAAAGAGAATGAAAAGTCATTCCCTATGCCTCAGTCATAGGTTCTATAAAGTGTGCTATGCTATGTACTGACCTATTGTATACCTTGCTCTGAATTTGGCAAGGAGTACAATAGTGATCTAGGAGTAGATCCTTTGGACATTGGTCAAAGAATATCCTTAGTAAGGACTAAGGAGATGTTTCTCGATTATGGAGGTGATAAAAGAGTTTGTTGTAAAAGTTACATCGGTGCAAACTTTTACACCGATCCGATGACTCTAAGTCTCAACCTGGATACATATTGAAAGTGGGAGCAATTAGCTAGAGTAGCTCCGTGTAGAGCATTGTGGACATAAAATATTTGCAAAATACATACGGCTCAATGTAACAGACCGTTGACTAAGCTTCTCTCACGAGCAAAACATGATCACACCTTAGTACTCTTTGGGTGTTAATCACATAGCGATGTGAACTAGACTATTGACTCTAGTAAACCCTTTGGATGTTGGTCACATGATGATGTGAACTATGGGTGTTAATCATATACAGATATGAATATTGGTGTTAAATCACATGGCGATGTGAACTAGATTATTGACTCTAGTGCAAGTGGGAGACTGAAGGAAATATGCCCTAGAGGCAATAATAAAGTTATTATTTATTTCCTTGTTTCATGATAATTGTTTATTATTCATGCTAGAATTGTATTAATCGGAAACATGATACATGTGTGAATACATAGACAAACAGAGTGTCACTAGTATGCCTCTACTTGACTAGCTCGTTAATCAAAGATGGTTATGTTTCCTAGCCATAGACATGAGTTGTCATTTGATTAACGGGATCACATCATTAGGAGAATGATGTGATTGACATGACCCATTCAGTTAGCTTAGCACCCGATCGTTTAGTATGTTGCTATTGCTTTCTTCATGACTTATACATGTTCCTATGACTATGAGATTATGCAACTCCCGTTTACCGGAGGAGGACTTTGTGTGCTACCAAACGTCACAACGTAACTGGGTGATTATAAAGGAGTACTACAGGTGTCTCCAAAGGTACATGTTGATTTGGCGTATTTCGAGATTAGGTTTTGTCACTCCGATTGTCGGAGAGGTATCTCTGGGCCCTCTCGGTAATACTCATCACTTAAGCCTTGCAAGCATTATAACTAATGAGTTAGTTATGAGATGACGTATTACAGAACGAGTAAAGAGACTTGCCGGTAACGAGATTGAACTAGGTATTGGATACCAACGATCAAATCTCAGGCAAGTAACATACCGATGACAAAGGGAACAACGTATGTTGTTATGCGGTTTGACCGATAAAGATCTTCGTAGAATATGTAGGAGCCAATATGGGCATCCAGGTCCCGCTATTGGTTATTGACCGAGAATGGTTCTAGGTCATGTCTACATAATTCTCGAACCCGTAGGGTCCGCACGCTTAACGTTTCGTTGACGATATAGTATTATATGAGTTATGCATGTTGGTAACCGAATGTTGTTCGGAGTCCCGGATGAGATCATGGACATGACGAGGAACTCCGGAATGGTCCGTAAATTAAGTTTGATATATGGAATAATAGTGTTTGATCTCGGAAGGGTTCGGATGTTTCCAAATGTTTGGGTGCGAGAACACGTTATTTGGGCCAAAGGGAAAGCCCACAAGGTTTTGGAAAGCGCAAAGGAAGTTTTATGAGTCGAGGGCTGACGCCAGGTCTCGGCGTCGGGTCGAGACGCCGGAACCTGGCGTTCGCCCCGAGTCCGAGAAGGACTCTTGCCTTTCGGTGAAACCGACTTTGTGGAGACTTTACTCCAAGTTTCGACCCCAAGGCTCAACATATAAATAGAGGGTAGGGCTAGCACCAAAGACACATCAAGAAACACCAAGCCGTGTGCCGCAACCCCGTCCCCTCTAGTTTATCCTCCGTCATAGTTTTCGTAGTGCTTAGGCGAAGCCTCGCGAAATTGTTCTTCACCAACACCGTCACCACGCCGTCAGGTCGCGGAACTCGTCTACTACTTCGCCCGTCTTGCTGGATCGAGAAGGCGAGGACGTCATCGAGCTGAACGTGTGCAAACTTGGAGGTGCCGTGCGTTCGGTACTTGGATCGGTCGGATCGTGAAGACGTACGACTACATCAACCACGTTGATAAACGCTTCCGCTTAGCGATCTTCAAGGGTATGAAGATACACTCCCCCTCTCGTTGCTATACCATCACCATGATCTTGCGTGTGCGCAGGAATTTTTTTGAAATTACTACGTTCCCCAACAGCGACAACATGCGCTTCCATGTTCTAGTTATAGACGATAAACAATGTTGAGGGGATCTTGTAAGGCTTATGGAGGAACGCTGAAAAAGATCGACGTGGGAGTCAGTTCCATAAATTGATCCAATCACCTTCTTCTTCATGTCTTTGTGATCCTACATAGGCGATTAACCAAACAGAGAGGGGCTTCTCTTGTTGGGATTAATGTGACAACAATGACAATAGGGGTTTGAGCATGAGCGTGTAGTCTTTTTTAAGGGAATAAAGGCTCGAGCGATGAAAGGGAAAAAGCGAGGAACCATGTGATCCCCCAACTTGGTATTATCAATCGGTTCCATAATATGCATGGAATGTTCCCTCTAGTGGAACACCGTTATTTCATTATGTTGTTGTACTACTCAAACCAAACATATGTACGATGGACCATCCATGTGCCATCCCATCCAAACCTCCAACCAAATAAACCCTTAGTTGATAGTAACTAAAACTTAAACTTGTGTGATTTCTCGCTACTAAAACCTAAAATACAATCAATATTTACAAGGGCGCGGCAATTATTAACCGAGATGTCGTTGGCCAGTTAGCACCACCCATAACCATAAGAACACGATTGGCGTCATTCTAAAGGCGTGAAATCTTCTAACACGTACACCTCTCTACCTTTAGAAAAGCAACATTAGTTACACTTTTTCCGCTTGATTTTGCAAATCCATGTGGACTTTGTAGTTTGATGACTGTCTATGTATAGGCAAAACATATAGAACAATATGTTATTCGTATTATCAATGAGGGTGGCCCTAAGTATACATGTACGTGCGTGCTTTAGAGTGTTTTTTTCACTATGTATGGATGATTATTTAAATTCTGTAACGGTGTATGAATTCATCGCGGTGTTAGTCACTCATATAAAATGTTATGTTACGCTTCTGTATATTCAAATAATGGGTGAAATCTCATCATGGAACCAAACAAAGGCACACACAATTGCCATATTTGACTTTGAAAAAACGACACACCGTTGAATGCCAGGCCTTATACAATGTTAGATGGTTAGAAAAACAAACCGATTTTTTTAAACAAGCACCGATGCCTATTTATGCAGAAAAGACCTCTACTCTAATCAAACGTCCATCTTCTATAAACAAACACTGATGAATAAAGAAATGCTGGTTTATTTCTTTATAAACACCCCCTTAAACGCCTTGTACACACGACCAAAGAGCTAATCGGGCGATCGAGTTGCAAACAGGAAGAAGGAAAGAAACCAACCACAGCGAATCCCCTCGTTCCCTCGTTCCCTCCTTTGCTCCTCCACTTAAACCCTCCCTTGCCAACTACCAAGGCCGCGCTCCGCTCACCAGGCCGCCAATGGAAGACGCGACGAAGCGGAGGCACCAGCCGGGCGCTCTCCCCGCGCACCGCAAGGTCGTGGAGGAGCCCTTCGACCCGGCGCCGCCTCCCCCCGCCGCCGCCGCGGCAGCGACGGTGGCCTCACCGGCCCACCTCGTCGGCGCCATCGTCGAGAAGGGCTTCTCCGCCGCCGCGCCCTCCTCCGGCCCGCGCCCCACCGTCCTCCCCTTCCCCGTCGCCCGCCACCGCTCCCATGGCCCCGTAAGCCGCCGCTGTCGCCCCTCCCTGAAACCCTAGCCTAGCTCTGAACCCGCCAACCTGCTCCTCTCCTCTTCAGTTAGTGCTTGCTTGTGCTTTACGGCTGATTAACTGCTCTTGTGCAGCACTGGAAACCGGTGGCGAAGGGTGCCGACAAGAAGAAAGGGGAGGAGGAGGAGGACTACGGGATGGATGTGGACGAGATGGACTACCAGCCCGCTGCGGTGGTGGCCGGGCCTGTGAGGAGGAAAGAGAAGAAGGGCATGGATTTCAGCAGGTGGCGAGAGTTCATCGCTGACGATTTGCCCCCCAAGCGGAGGCAGGCGAAGAAAGACAACACAAGGAAAATTGATCATGTGGCTGAGTTTAAAAATGTAGTTGGTCAGGTGGGGGAGAGGGGATTGGGGGGAGATGGCATGGAGCTGGACGGTGGAAATGGCAGGGAAGCATTGGGGTCAACTGGTTTGGTTTCTGATGTGTTGTCAAAGAAGCTGATGAATGCAGGGGATGCATCGGTGACGGAAGGTGGGGCTGGGGTTGCTGAATTGCGAGGAGAGGGTATGCAGCTGGATGATGGGGAGCCATCGATCGCAGCAGAGATTAATGCAGAGAACACAGCGAGGCTGGCAGGGATGTCGGCAGAGGAGATAGCAGAGGCACAGGCAGATATTTTGAATAGGATGGATCCAGCTCTGGTGGAGGTATTGAGGCGTCGGGGGAGGGAGAAGTCTGGTGGCAAGAAAGATGAGGGTAAGGATAAGAGTAGGCAAACTTCAGGGCCACGGAAGACTGCAAAGGCTATTCCAGGCGAGCATTTGACGGCTGGTGAGCAGAGTTCACACTCTTGGAAGGCATGGAGTGAGAGAGTGGAGCGGATCAGGTCGTGTAGGTTTGCATTAGATGGAGATATTCTGGGATTTCAATCTTGTCAGGAGCAACCAGATGGTAAATTTCTTCCTTCTTTGCCCTCTCTGAGTTTAGCTTCTTGGGGTGGCATCACAGCTTGCCTTTTCTGCTTGTAGGCAAGAAGACCCATGGAGAAAGCGTAGCTGAGCGTGACTTCCTACGAACAGAGGGAGATCCTGCAGCTGTTGGTTACACAATCAATGAGGCGTTGGCACTTACCAGGAGCATGGTTTGTTCTATAAACTTTACCACATGGTGGATGGGCAAAACAGACTTAGCGTTTGGCTGTATTCAGTGTCAAATTCGAGCAACATGAACATTGGAACATATATGGATTTCTTCTTGAATTTTGCGGGGTTCATGTTATGCACAATTGATTGTGTGGTACATATTTTAATAAACTTTTGTCCAAGCCTGGTAGGTCTTGCTAAATTTACAATTGCAAGATCTGCATGCATTCCACATTCAACTGGATAGGTTGTTAAACTTCAACTTTTACTACTTAGGTTGCATGCATTTGTCATGAAATGGCATACTGGCTATTATGCTAGACTGATCGGTGAGGTTATTCCATTAATTTGTTTCTCCAGAATCACTTGCTAGTAAAGTGGTAAATTTTAATCATCGGTATATAAAACAGACCAAGTAAAAGATAGGGGTTGTAACATAACTCATATCAGATTGCTTGAGACCACCTGCGAGGGGTGGGCGTGTAGGAATGGTATTAGTGTTCCCTGCTTCATTGAATTCACAAATCTCAGTTTATGAAGAAGTGCTTCACAGTTTTGCCTCAATTCTTGAAGTGTGACCCAAAAATATGTAAAAACACTATGTAATTCAGCTTTACTGTTCAAACTATAGGTTCCTGGGCAGCGTGTACTAGGACTGCAGCTTCTTGCTTCTGTTCTGAATAGGGCATTGCACAACCTGCATAAGATGGATCTAGCTGATAATGTGGAAGGAGCTAATTATGCTGAGAAAGCTTATGATTGGCAAGCAGTTTGGGCCTATGCCCTTGGCCCCGAACCAGAGTTGGTTCTTTCTCTAAGGTACTTATTTCTGAGCTGATAGCTTCATTTTAAATTTGCTTACTGTTGCCATACAATGTTATTTAGTTCATCATAGTGGGGAGAGCCACTGAGCATACATGTACTACACGATCCTATCAAGTATAGTCGAGCAAACGGAACATGTACCACAGAGATGTGCTTAGTTTCCTTCAAGACATTTTAAATAGCTGCATCTATGCCTGAAAATGCATGCTTCAAACAATCGTATTTTTAGTTGTCATATTAGAGAGTAGTAAGTGCTAGTAATAGTTTAAAGTGATCTCATCCATAAACTATCAGTGATTTACAAGATGATATTAATATATTTATCCCCTAACCTTATTAGAGCATCCACATTCCTGGATGCTAATATTAATAGAAATTGGCTAGCGCTGGTGCTAGTGCATGTGAGGGTAGGTGCTAAGGTTAAAAAGCTTAGCAATAGCACCCAATGTTAAGCAAAATAGATTTATATTTGAATAAGTATTGGACTCCTTAGCACCTATAGATGGTGTGCTAAGGGATGTGGCTAAAGAACTAAGAAAGGTGAGTGGAAAGAGAAGACAGAAATGCCCACTGTAGCACGTCGAATTTATAGACGTTGGGGTGCGGATGCTCTTATACTCCTCCCTCCCCATTCATATTTTCTGTTTGCACTTACACGTTTATTGGTATATTATTTTTACGAGGTTGTTAACTACTGCAGTCATATTAAGTCTCATAACCAAATTCTGGAAATCATAGAAGAACCTAACACAACCAGCAGTTAGCAAATGTACACCTAGATATTTTGCATGGTATTTCTATAAGTCAAAAGGCATCAATTTGATACCTTGTCATGCCATATATCTTTTTTGTTTCTATATTTTGTTTTACCACCTTGTCGCTAACTGACACATTTGCAGGATGGCATTGGATGATAACCATGAGTCTGTAGTTTTGACTTGCGCTAAAGTTATTAATGTTATGTTGAGCTATGACATGAATGAGTTATATTTTGATTTTTCAGAGGTAACTCCCTTAACCGTCTATTCTTTCATTATTACAAATTTGAGTCTTATATGGCTGATCTCCCGCACGTGCAGAAATTAATAAATAAGATGGAAGATATCTGCACAGCTCCTGTTTTTCGTAGCAAACCTGACGTGGATGGAGGTTTTCTTGAAGGGGGGTTTTGGAAATACAACACAAAACCATCCAATATACTTCCACACTATGGTGAAGATGATGAAGAAGAAAGTGACGAGAAACACACCATTCAAGATGATGTTATTGTGTCTGGACAGGATGTTGCTGCTGGTCTTATTAGAATGGGAATCCTACCACGTATCTGCTCCCTTTTGGAGGTCAATCTTTACCTTTTGAGTTTTCTTGTCCAGCGTGTTTCTTTTACAACCATACAGACTTTCGGCCAGACATCGAGCTTTGTGCCTTCTTTTATTTCACTAGAATAACAAAAGCATTTGCTCCAAATTATTTGCACGGAACTGTGTTGTCTATTAGTCACAGGCCTCCCCCCCCCCTCCAAAGTTTGTTCAGTCTTGTATAGTGATGCTTGTTATGTATACTCTATTAAAATATCAATTATATGCCTCTAGCACAGCACCTCCTGTTCCACTAGTATTAACTTGTTTACCCTTTGAATAATATAAATATCCTTTGTATTCTAAGAACTGTATGCCACATGGCAGTTGTAGGTGTGCAATAGTACTAACTCAAACATCTGAACATTATTGTTTCCTGCCATCCAATAGCATATATTACCTTTTGGAACAATTTTTGGAACATGCATGTGCTGCCTGGATTGTTTGTTTCTTTCATAGAGATGACTTTGTATTGCACTTCTATTACTAAGCTACAAAGCTCTGTTTTTCAGATAATTGAACAAATTATTTGATTTGATTTTGTCAATCTTTTAGTTTTGTTGTGGAAACTGGTGAGCATGATTAAGGATCTTAAATTCAGGCTGTACCTCTTTGTTGATTCAGATGGACCCGCCTCAAATTCAAAAAGATTATCTCGTTTCAATTCTTGTGGCATTAGCCAGACACTCTCCACAATCTGCTGATGCCATCTTGAATTGTACAAAGCTTGTTCAATGTGTTGTTAAGCTGTTGGACAGGCAAGGATCAATGGAAATTCACTCGTCAATGATCAGAGGGGTTACTTTGTTGAAGGTATCTTTGCTGCTAAGGCAATCTCATATTTTAGGGTAACATGATAGATATCTGTCATCGTACATTGGCATATCGTGTTTTTATGTTCATATTGGTTAACACCTGAAGCTGCATGTTGTTGGTAGTGTAGTGTTTCATTATTGATCATCCTTGCTTTTCATAGATCTATAACTAGATCTACTTATGCTTCTCCCAGTAATCTATTCTGATTTTGTTGCTTAATTGTCTATTGTTAGTTGAACTCAAAAGTGGTGTCCTGTTGGATGTAAGTGTTTTAACACCTTGTATCAGTGATGTCAAAACTCAAAATTAAAGGCTCGTTTGTCACTTGTCATAACTGATTCTTGAATGAGTTAATACTTTTTAATGTCAACTAACAACCAACAATCTCATCTTGAGGTCTCCTCTTTGTTTGCAGCTTCTGAGATCTGAATACATAGGAATTGTATTGTTTTAGTATTGCCCTTGCAACTGATGTCAACCAATCAACCCCCCTTCCACAATGCATGTACTGACGCAGAAACTATTTGGTGGATCTTCAATCTTCCTTTGAGTTGCTTATTAATACGATTGTCCCGTTGTTAAGATTAGGTGATACTATGAGCACATTAAAAGCTATTCTTAGTTGAGACTGCTCATACTAAAATGCGACAATCGCTTTTTTAACTATAGCTTCTATATTTGTCAAACAGAAGGTCTCTTTGTTATCATCTAAAGTCATTTGTTCCTTTTGCTAGGTTTTATCCAAGTACAACAGACAAACATGCTTGAATTTTGTGAACAATGGAGTTTTTCATCAGGCAATGTGGCAGTGGTACTTACCGGCTTATACCCTTAAGGATTGGATAAAACCTGGAAAGGAACAATGCAAGTTGAGTTCAGCAATGATGGTCGAGCAGCTGCGGTTTTGGAGAACCTGTATTTCTTATGGATTTTGCATATCACACTTCACAGATTTCTTTCCTGTTCTATGCCTGTGGCTCAGCCCTCCAGTGTTCCAGAATCTAAGTGAACACAATGTTCTTTCTGAGTTTAGTTCAATTGCAAGAGAGTCGTTTCTTGTATTAGGAGCTCTGGCACAAAGGCTGCCGCTTCTTCATTCAGTGGAGCAGTTTGGCAAGCAAGACATGGGAGTTCCTGGCAGTTATGGTGAGATGTGGTCTTGGAGTCATGTAGTTCCAATGGTAAATTTGGCGCTGTCTTGGTTACATCTAAATGATATTCCCTACTTGTGTTCACTGATCAATGGGCAGAATGAGAATACAACACATACACCGGAGCAAAGCTGCTTGGTTTTGTTGATTTCTTCTGTACTAGGCATGCTTAATTCGACATTGGAAAGAATATCACCAGAGGGCACTCCTGATAGTAGAAGTTACTGCTTGCCTTGGATACCGGACTTTGTCCCCAAAATTGGCCTGGGGATAATTACTAATGGGTTTTTCAGCTTCTCGTGCACTGAAGTTGTTGGGCACGAGGAGCAGCTGCCGCCCCGTGGTGTATCGTTGGTGCAGGGGCTTTGTCATCTGAGATGCTGGGGTGATGTCGATGCATCACTATCTTCCATAAGTTGCCTTCAACGATTAGTGCAGCTATCCTGTTCTGTTGACAGAGTGATCCAGAGAGCGACAACAAATAGTTCTAAGCATGTCAAAGAATCTAAAGCAGGGCTAGCTGGCAAGATATTACAAGAAGGCATTTCCAGTTTATGGCAAAATGACTTGTTGAACTTTCTTACTTCGCTGTTGCCATTGATTTCCTCACAGTGGCCTGTATTAAAGAACATAGAGATGTTTGGTAGAGGAGGACTAGCTCCTGGTGTTGGGTTTGGCTGGGGGACGTGCGGGGGTGGGTTTTGGTCTCTGAAATGCCTACTTGCACAACTGGATTCACAGTTGGTCCTAGAGTTGATAAAAATCGTCTCTGCTGCGCCAGAAGGCCTTGTTACCCTCAGTAAAGGTGCAAACTTGGATAATGTAACTAATCCATTCGCCAACGCTTCAGAGAGAATCAGTCCTGTCCTTGGTGTATCTTTGATCGCAGGACCTGGCCAGATCTCTACGTTGGAGAGAGCCTTTGATATCCTCTTCCAACCTGCAGTTCTGAAATGTCTCAAGTCTTCCATACATTGTCTGGCTTCTCAAATGAAATTACCAAAAACTTTTGAGTGGGACATAACTGAGGATGAGTATCAGCATTTTAGCAATGTGCTAAATTCACATTTCAGATCCAGATGGTTGGCCATCAAGAAGAAGAATCCAGACAAACATGCAAGAAATAACAGTGCCATAAATAAGCCAAAAGTACCAGAAATGTTAGAGACGATTCAAGAGGAAATGGAGTTAACAGAAGTTGTAAATCAACCTTGCAGCACGTTAGTTCTAGAGTGGGCACACCAGAGACTGCCTCTTCCTGTGCATTGGATTCTAAGTTCAATCTGCTGCACTGATGACGCTGATGTTTCAAGAGCTGGTCTTATATTTTTGTTGGGTCTGGAAGCTGTTTCAGCTGCTCCATCTCTTGATGTCCCTTTGGTTTGGAAAATGCATGCACTTTCTGCCTCTGTCCGCACTAACATGGACTTGCTGCAAGAAGATAGAAGCAAGGATGTTTTTGAGGCTTTGCAAGAATTGTATGGCCAGCATCTGGATATGTTATGCCAGAAATATTATAGATCTCACTCTGCTAATAATGATGAGGTTGTAGGATCTGTGGTCACTGTTGAAGAAGTAAAAGTAATTAACACTCACGAAATTCTCAGATTCAAGGAGAAAATTCATGAGAGCTACACTACTTTTGTCGAGAGTGTTGTAGATCAATTCGCAGCTGTCTCATATGGAGATGTTATTTTTGGTCGGCAAGTGGCCATTTATTTGCATAGAAGTGTTGAGACTACGGTTCGGCTGGCAGCCTGGAATGCATCGTCTACTGCTTATGTGCTTGAACTGTTGCCTCCCCTAGACAAATGCATTGGTGATGTTAAAGGATACTTGGAGCCTCTTGAGGTATCGTTTCATTGGTTCCTTTTATGATTCTCTTCCGGATAGCATCTTTGGTAGTGACAGGGTGGACCATGAATTCGTTTTCATCATTTACTTTTAACTCGTCTAGTGCTTGCACATTGCACAACACAGACTATGCAAAGAGCACATGATTCATTGCTGTTTTGGTGCTAATTATTAGATGTCTGATAAGAAGTGATGGCTTGACCTTTCATATTTATGAATTTCATTTGTAGGACGACGAAGGAATCTTGGAGGCTTATGCCAAATCATGGACATCTGGTATCCTGGACAAGGCTGCTCGGAGGGATTCCATGTCGTTCACACTAGCGAAGCATCACCTGTCGGGTTTCGTTTTCCGGCGCAGTGCTTCCGTCAAAGTGCGCAACAAGATGGTCAAGTCGCTCATCCGGTGCTACTCCCAGAAGCAGCACCACGAGGTAACTTTCCCCCTCGATTTCAACAACGTGAACTCCTTATGCTGCTGCGACACATAGAATTTTCTAATCATTCCCCATTCTTTGGTGTTTTGGGAAAAAATTTCCGTCCGACAGGCTATGCTCCAGAGTCTGGTTCTGCAAGGCGTCCCACGGGATTCACAGTACGGCAGTGAAGTTGGCCGGAGAATCGAAATCTTGAAGGATGCATGTGAGATGAACTCTTCCCTCTTAGCTGACGTTCAAAGGCTGAAGACATCGGTCGAGGGAGCTATTAGTTAGGCTTAAAGGTTGAAGACTCTTTTTCCTTTTTGATCGATGAATGCCAAAGGCTGAAGGCTAACTGGCTGGCCTGGTTCTAGCTCCAAGGGTGTTTTACTGGGCAGTTGTGACGATTGTAAAAATGGCGGTGTCCATTACAGGTGATCATAGCATCGCGATGAACAACGACCGGTGATGAACGCTTTGTAAGTGTGTGTGTGGTCATGCGCATGCTTGAGGGAAACAAACTGGACTAAAAATATTAACCGGCTTCAAAGAAGATCTGCTTCCCCTCCCGGATATTTGCTGGGTAATTACGAATTTTGCATTTACTCTACGCGTGTCGCTTGATTCGGTTTCGTAATCGCTGCTGAACCCGTCCGTTGTTTCCTGTACATAAAAATGTTTGCTGATCAACGGTCGGTGGCCATTCTCCATCGTACAGGAATCGTACTTATTCTGTCGTACTCTGAAGCAACGCTCAGACCGAATTAAGTAGTGGTGTTGTCTGTTAGTATGTCACATGGCAGTGTTGTCGTGATGTAAATAAATAACGGCAGCACCGCCATGATTGTTTGGCAAGCCCTTGATATCCCAGCGTGGACCAGGCGTTGACTGTGGACAGAGGGCCAACGGCCGACCTGTCAAGACTGGAGAGCGTCTTCTCTTGGAGTTCAACACTTGAGCTGGTTTGACCGCTGTCCAGTGTTCCGTGTGGGCGCGGCGTGCGAATACTCAGGACTTGAGAGCATGTGCAGATCCGCTTCATTTGCTCGTATCCGTAAGAGATCTCTCTTGGCCAATACATGAAGGATCCTGGCAATGTCTATGTAGTTGCTTTCATCAGTATCTGCGCGTTGTTATAAATATGCCACCACAGTACTAGGAGTATCTATCTACAGCATCATATATGCCGTTGAAACAGTACTGTCGAATTGCTATCCAATATCGCCCTGTAGGTGAGGATACAGGGTTAGGACAGCATTGCGAGCGCTGTGGATGATTACTACGAGGAGCTACTTGGCTCCACATCCGGGAGAGCATTGGCCATCAACTTAGACTTCCTCGACCTCCCATCCCGTGGCCTCACTCGCCTTGAATCACCTTTTATGGCGGAGGAGGTGGAGCGGACGATCAAGAGCATGCCTCTTGACAAGGCGCCGGGCCCCGACGGGTTCACCGGCAGGTCCTATGTGGTGTGTTGGCAAATCATCAAGGTGAACTTCATGAGGGCACTAGAACATTTTCACGGTGGTGATATAAGGGGTCTTGCGGCAATAAACAAAGCGGTGGTCTCTCTACTGCCAAATAAGGAGGGCGCGGTGGATATCAAGGACTATCGTCCCGTCAGCCTTGTCCATGGCGCCATCAAGATTTATGACAAGGTGTTGGCAGTCCGACTGGCTGAAGAGCTGCCACACTTAGTGGGGAACCACCAAAGCGCCTTCATACGCGACAGATCGCTACATGATAACTTTATGATGGTTCAGTGTATGGCGCGGCGACTGCATGCCCTCAAGCAGCCCACAATCATGCTTAAACTTGATATCAACAAAGCTTTTGATTCGATCAAGTGGCCATTTGTGTTGGAGGTGCTCCGGAGACTGGGTTTTGGAGATCGATGGATGGCGTGGATTTGCGGCATGTTATCAACTTCGTCCACAAGAATCATGGTGAACGGGCTACCAGGTAGACCAATCCTAAATTGTCAAGGATTGAGGCAAGGGGCTCCACTATCCCCCATGCTTTTCATCTTGTGCATGGAACCTCTACATAGACTGTTCGAGTTTGCTGCTGATAGGGGATTGCTTCAACCCTTGGCTGGTTCTGGTGTGAAGCAGCGGGTTTCGATGTTTGCGGATGATGTGATGCTCTTCTTCAAGCCCAATGAGCTGGAGATCCGCAGATGTGGAGCCATACTTGACATCTTTGGTAAGGCAGCCGGGCTAACAGTGAATATGCTCAAAAGCGCAACTCTTCCTAT
Organism: Aegilops speltoides; assembly: GCA_021437245.1. Lineage (NCBI taxonomy): Eukaryota > Viridiplantae > Streptophyta > Magnoliopsida > Poales > Poaceae > Aegilops > Aegilops speltoides. The sequence continues at coordinate 424,095,969 of CM038147.1, forward strand.
CAGGTGCTCTCAGCAAGAAGTGGATCTGGTGTGCACCTTCCTTGGATGCGAGGCAGCAACATTCCCTTGCACATACCTGGGGTTGCCCATGACGATACGGAAGCAAACGGCATCTCAATTTCAGAGGCTTGTGGATCATGTTAGAAGCTGCCTACCGCACTAGAAAGCGGCGATGATGCCCAAGAGCGGGCGTGCCCTCATCATCTCATCTGTACTATGCGCCATACCCGTGCACTCCATGCTAGCACTTGATGTCCCGCCAAAGATTGTGGCTGCGTTGGCAAAGATCTGCCGAGGGTTCTTATGGTGTGGAAAAGAAGAGGTGCCAGGAGGCAAATGTGCGGTGGCCTGGGAGGCCGTGTGTACACCGCGGTGGGCTGGCGGCTTGGGAATCCCAAATCTGAGGTGGATGAACAAGGCAATACAAGCGAGATGGCCATGGCTGCAACGGACCGATCGCAATAGACCATGGAGCGAGTTCTCCATACCAGTTCCGGTAGAATCCATGGAGTTGTATTGGGCGGCTACCAAAGCCACGGTGGGGAACGGCAAATCCATACTCTTCTGGGAGGATAAATGGATAGATGGATACCGGATATGTGACCTTGCGCCGGAAATCTACCAGCGCATACCGTGCCGGATCAGGAAGAGGAGGACGGCGGAGGAGGCGCTGCTCAATGCAACATGGGCGAGAGATATTGGGCCGGACCTATCAATGGAGGCCATCGGGCAGTTTCTCTCACTATGGTAGAGGGTGTCGGAGACGCGGCTGGAGGCAAACATCCAGGACACATTTACTTGGTCCTGGACTTTGGACAGGCAGTTCTCGGCCAAGTCTGCATATGAGGCGAGATTCATGGGCAGAGAAGTTTCTCCCACGACTGCATTTACGTGGAAATCGGGAGCCCCGCTCAAGTGCCATTTTTTCGCCTGGCTTGCCCTACAGGGACGGGTGTGGACCTCGGACAGTCTAGCATGACGTGGCCTACCGCATCAGGATACCTGTCTGTTCTGCGACCAACATGACGAAACAATCCAGCACCTACTGGTAGGTTGCGTTTTTGCGAGACAGGTACGGAGATGGTTGAGTGTCAGAACGGGTAGGGATGCCTTCGAACCAAGGCATGAAGAGAGCCTACAGGCATGGTGCACCAGGCAGGATCGGAGCAAACCGGACACAAGGAACATTTGGGCATTAAGCCTCCTTGGCATGTGGCTCATCTGGAAACATCGGAACGACATCGTCTTCAATGGCGTGACACCATCGCTAGCAATTCTCACGCAGCACATGACAGAAGAGGGAACCTTGTGGGCAAAGGCAGGGCCGCTCAAGGGCACAATTCGAGGTGGGGAAAGTGGAGTGGACAGCGAGGGAGTAGTTAGCCTATGAATGTGAGGTGGATGCGGCTTGACCGCTTGTACATATGATGTAAAATTGTGACTTTGGGGAGCTTTCCCTCTCCTCCTTTAATGCATGATACGCACACTCGTGCGTATTCGAGAAAAAAAAGGTGAGGATACATGAAGTTTCCCCAAACCCGAATTTTCTATAACCCGAATTACTTGACTTGAATTTTCGGGTAAACCCAAATGTCCAGCCAAACATCAGGTGACCCATGGCGTATAATCAAAAGGTTCCAAGAGACTTGGCATACACAATAAGTTGATGGATCCGTGGATGACTCTGATTCCGTGTGTATAGCCGACTAGGATCTTGTAACCTGGGACCACGTGTTCAAAAAAATGTTAATCTTGTATTAAAAAATGTCAATTCTTTTCATACATATTGTATTTTTTTGGTATACATGAGAATCATTTTCTCTATACACATTTAACGTTTTTAAATGCTTGATTAACATTTTTTTCAAATGTTTATGTAAAGTATTTTCTATAATATATTTATTAAGCATATTTAGAAGTATAAACAAAAGAAAAAAAGAATACAGAAACAAAAAAGTGAAAAACCAGAAATAAACGAGGTTGTGGCCTCCCGCGAGTTGGGATGTCCTAGTATGTACTGGTGCTCCCTCAGGAGAGGCTAGCATCCAACTCGCGACGAGATATATATTTGGCCAGTGATAGGCGCTGGCGCGCCGGCCCAACTTTCGGTCGGATGTCTGGCAGCCATCCGATCTAGCGACTCCAACGACTAGATCCCCCCCCGTGTCCAGCAAAAAAAAACACCACCGACTTGAAGCACTGCCAGATCCGCCCTTGTCCAGGCTCGAAGCACCGTCAGCTTACCGCCACTGCTCGCCGTTGTCGCTTGCCAAATCCCGGCCATTTTTCGACAAAAATCATGTCGATGCAGCTCTGACGCTAGTCGGTTCCGACACATGGATGCCGTGGCTGAAGCATCTCTCGAGTCATAGGCTCCTGCTCGCCATCGTCATCTACTAGCACCGTCATGTTCCAGACTTCCAGTGCAAGAACTCAGCGAACAAAAAATCTTCGGTGGTCAGTTGAAGCAAAACAGAAAGCCGGTTCCAGCAGATTTTGACACTAGTTCTAGCTAACACCCATAGCAGCAAAAAATCCGCTTGTAGCAAAGGAGTAGCCGGTTGCAGCAAAATTTGACATTGGTTCCAGCAAATACACGTAGTAGCAAAAATCCCAAAAGTCTGATTGTAGCAAAGTAACTAGCCGGTTCCAGCAAAAATTTATGTTGGTTCCAACAAAAACCACATCGCCGGTGAGGCGCGCTACAGTTCCAGCTCCAGTGGGCACGTCATCTTGCCGGTTGCAGCAACCGTAGACGCCCGTTCCAGCAAAAGTCTTGGCCGGTCGTAGCAAAACGACGATGCTGATTTCTGGCGAAAACAAAGCGATTGGGGGTTGGAACAGAACAATTCAAAAAAGATGCAACCAGCTAGTGAAAAAGTTAGATCTGTCAATCCAAAAAGCCACAACTGGCGTCGCAGCAGAAAAGCAACATGCCATCGCGGGCTTATCTCCCCGACTGCACAACCACCACAGCAAGCAGCACACGTCCTTGTTGCGGGCCCCCCTCCTGCAGCACCTTGATGCTGCCACGAGGGGGGAGGAGAGGTGGGGAGAGAAATAAGAGAAAGAGGATAGTTGCCCGAGCAGTTAAGTAGATTCATGGTGCGCCGACCGGCTTGTCGCTGCAAAAGGCAAGGGGTAGCGGGGGGAGAGGTAGGTGGAAGACATAGTCATGTGTGGTTGGGCGTTGAAGTGAAGGATTTGTCACTCCGAGTATCGGAGAGGTAACTCTAGGCCCTCTCAGTAATACACATCATAAGAAGCCTTGCAAGCGAAATGACTAATGAGTTAGTTTCATGATGATGTATTATGGAACGAGTAAAGAGACTTGTCGGTAACGAGATTGAACTAGGTATGAAGATACCGACGATCGAATCTCGGGCAAGTAACATACCGATGGACAAAGGGAATTATGTATGTTGTCATAATGGTTCGACCGATAAAGATCTTCGTAGAATATGTAGGAACCAACATGGGCGTCCAGGTTCCGCTATTGGTTATTGACTGGAGAGGTGTCTCAGTCATGTCTACATAGTTCTCGAACCCGTAGGGTCCGCACGCTTAACGCTCGATGACGATATTGTATTATATGAGTTATGTGATTTGGTGACCGAATGTTGTTCGGAGTCCTGGATGAGATCACAGACATGACAAGGAGTCTCGAAATGGTTGAGAGGTAAATATTGATATATAGGACGATAGTATTCGGACACCGGAAGTGTTGCGGAGGGTATCGGGTACGTATCGGGTCACGAGCAGGGGTTCCGGACACCCCCCACAAAAGATATGGGCCTATTGAGCCAAGAGGGGAAACGCACCAGCCACCAGGGGCTGGTGCGACCCCCATATGGGCCGAACTTGGAGGAGAAGGAAAGAGGGGAAGGGAAAAGGAAGGGGGGGGATTCGGCCTCCCCCTTCCTTCCCTCCTCCCTCCTCTTTCCTTCCTCTTCGACAAAGTAGGATTCGGCCTACTTGGGAGCCCCTGCCCACCTCCCCTCTCCCCCCACCTATATACATGGGGAGGGGGCGCTTGGAACACACAACATCAATGGTTAGCCGTGTGCGGCGCCCCCCTCCACAGTTTACACCCCCGGTCATATTCTCGCGGTGCTTAGGCGAAGCCCTGCAAGGATCACTTCACCATCACCTTCACCACATCGTCGTGCCGACGGAACTCATCTACTACCTTGACACATTGCTGGATAAAGAAGGCGAGGGACGTCGCCGAGCTGAACGTGTGCAGGACTCAGAGGTGCCGTACGTTCGGTGCTTGATCGGTCGGAGATAGAAGAAGTTTGACTACATCAACCACGTTGTCAAACGCTTCCGCTTACTGTCTACGAGGGTATGTGGACACACTCTCTCCCCCTCGTTGCTATCATCTCCTAGATAGATCTTGCACGAGCGTAGTTTTTTTTTGAAATTGCATGCTACATTCCCCAACAGTGGCATCATGAGCCAGGTTTATGCGTAGATGATATGCACGAGTAGAACACAAAGAGTTGTGGGCGGTTATTGTCATACTGCTTACAACCAATGTCCTATTTTGATTCGGCGATATTGTTGGATGAAGTGGCCCGGACCAACCTTACATGACCACGTCATGAGACCGGTTCCACCGACAGACATGCAACTAGTTTTGAATAAAGGTGGCTGATGGGTGTCTGTTTCTCTTTAGTTGAATCGAATTTGACTGCAGCCGGTCCTTGTTGAAGGTTAAAACAGCAAACTTGATAAATCACCGTTGTGGTTTTGATGCGTAGGTAAGAACGGTTCTTGCTAGAAGCCCGTAACAGCCACGTAAAACTTGCAACAACAAAGTAGAGGACGCCTAACTTGTTTTGCAGGGCATGTTGTGATGTGATATGGTCAAGACATGATGTGATATACGTTACTGTTTGAGATGATCATGTTTTGTAAAAGTTATCGGCAACTGGCAGGAGCCTAGCTTATGGTTATCTTTTTATTGTATGAAATGCAAACGCCATGTAACTGCTTTACTTTATCACTATGCGTTAGCGATAGTTGTAGAAGCAATAGTTGGCAAGACGACCACGATGCAATGATGGAGATCAAGGTGTCGAGCCGATGACGATGGAGATAATGACGATGCTTTGGAGATGGAGATCAAAAGCACAAGATGATGATGGCCATATCATGTCACATATTTTGATTGCATGTGATGTTTATCTTTTATGCATCTTATTTTGTTTAGTACGGCGGTAGAATTATAAGATGATCCCTTAACTAAAATTTCAAGGTATAAGTGTTGTTCCTGAGTATGCACCGTTGCGACAGTTCGTCGTGTTGAGACACCACATGATGATTGGGTGTGATAGGCTCTACACTCACATACAACGGGTGCAAGACAGTTTTGCGCACGCGGAATACTCGGGTTAAACTTGACGAGCCTAGTATGTACAAACATGGCCTCGGAACACTGGAGACCGAAAGGTCAAACATGAATCATATAGTAGATATGATCAACATAGAGATATTCACCATTGATGACTACTCCATATCACGTGATGATCGAACATGGTTTAGTTGATTTGGGTCATGTATCATTTAGATGACTTGAGGGATGTCTATTTAAGTGAGAGTTCTTAAGTAATTTGATTAATTGAACTTAATTTATCATGAACTTAGTCCTGATAGTATTTGCATATCTATGTTGTAGATCTATGGCCTATGCTACCGTTCCCCTGAATTTTAATGCATTCCTAGAGAAAGCTAAGTTGAAATATGATGGCAGAAACTACATAGACTAGGTCCATAACTAGAGGATTATCCTCATTACTGCACAGAAGAATTATGTCCTTGATGCACCGCTAGGTGACAGACCTATTGTAGAAGCAGATGCAGATGTTATGAACGTTTGGCAAGCTCGATATGATGACTACTTGATAGTTTAGTGCACCATGCTTTCTGGCTCAGAATCGGGGCTTCAGAGACGTTTTGAATGCCACAGAGCATATGAGATGTTCCAAGAGCTGAAATTGGTATTTCAGACTCATGCCCGTGTCAAGAGGTATGAGACCTCTGGCAAGTACTTTGCCTACAAGATGGAGGAGAATAGCTCAGCTAGTGAGCATGTGCTCAGAATGTCTAGGCACTACAATCGCTTGAATCAAGTGGGAGTTAATCTTCCAGATAAGATAGTGATTGACAGAGTTCTCTAGTCACTATCACTCAGCTACTAGAACCTCATGATGAACTATAATATGCAAGGGATGACGAAATCAATTCCCAAGCTCTTCGCGATGCTGAAATCAACGAAGGTAGAAATCAAGAAAGAACATCAAGTGTTGATGGTTAACAAAAACACTAGTTTCAAGTAAAAGGGCAAGGGACAGAAAGGGAACTTCGAGAAGAACAACAAACAAGTTGCCGCTGTCATGAAGAAGCCCAAAGCTAGACCCAAGTCTGAAACTAAGTGCTTCTACTGCAAAGGAAATGGTCACTGAAAGCGGAACTACCCCGAATACTTGGGGATAAGAAGGATGGCAAAGTGAACAAAGGTATATTTGATATACATGTTATTGATGTGTACTTTACTAATGTTCATAGTAGCCCCTGGGTATTTGATACCAGTTCATTTGCTAAGATTAGTAACTCGAAATAGGAGTTGCAAAATGAACAGAGACTAGTTAAGGGCGAGGTGACAATATGTGTTGGAAGTGATTCCAAGGTTGATAAGATCACCATCGCATACTCCCTCTACCTTGGGATTAGTATTGAACCTAAATAAATGTTATTTGGTGTTTGCATTGAGCATGAATTTGATTGGATCATGTTTATTGCAATACAGTTATTCATTTAAGTCAGAGAATAGATTGTTGTTCTATTTACATGAATAAAACCTTCTATGGTCATACACCCAATATTGATGGTTTATTGAATCACAATCATAGATTCATAGTGATACACATATTCATAATATTGATGCCAAAAGATGCAAAATTGGTAATGATAATGCAACATACTTGTGGCACTGCCATTTAGGTCATATTGGTGTAAAGCGCATGAAGAAACTCCATGCATATGGACTTTTGGAATCACTTGATTATGAATCATTTGATACTTGCGAACCATGCCTCATGGGCAAGATGACTAAATCTCCATTCTCCGGAACAATGTAGCGAGCCAATGAGTATTAGAAATAATACATACTGACGCATGTGGTCCGATGAGTGTTGAGGCACGCGGTGGGTATCGTTATTTTTTGACCTTCACAGATGATTCGAGCAGATATGGATATATCTACTTAATGAAACACAAGTCTGAAATATTTGAAAAGCTGAAAGAATTTCAGAGTGAAGTGGAGAATCATCGTAACAAGCAAATAAAGTTTCTAAGATTTGATCGCGAAGGCGAATATTTGAGTTACGAGTTTGGCCTTCAGTTAAAACAATGTGGAATAGTTTCACAACTCATGCCACCTAGAACACCACAGGGTAATGGTGTGTCCGACCGTCGTAACCGTACTTTATTAGATATGGTGCAATCTATGATGTCTCTTACTGATTTACCACTATCGTTTTGGGGTTATGCATTGGAGACAGCTGCATTCACGTTAAAAAGGGCATTGTCTAAATCCATTGATACGTCACCGTATGAACTGTGGTTTGACAAAAAACCTAAGCTGTCGTTTCTTAAAAGTTTGGGGTTGCGACACTTATGTCAAAAGGCTTCAGCCTGATAAGCTCGAAGCCAAATCGAAGAAGTGCGTCTTCATAGGCTACCCTAAGGAAAGTATTGGGTACACCTTCTACCATAGATTCAAAGGCAAGATTTTTGTTGCCAAGAATGGAACCTTTCTAGAGAAGGAGTTTCTCTCGAAAGAAGTGAGTGGGAGGAAAGTAGAACTTGATGAGGTAATCATACCTTCTCTCGAATTGGAAATTAGCTCATCACAGAAAATTGTTCCCATGATGCCTACACCAACTAGAGAGGAAGCTAATGATAATGATCATGAAACTTCACATCAAGTTACTACTGAACTTCGTAGATCAACCAGAGCACGATCCGCACCAGAGTGGTATGGTAATCCTGTCCTGGAGGTCATGTTACTAGACCATGGCGAACCTACAAACTATGAAGAAGCTATGATGAGCCCAGATTCCGACAGATGGCTTGAGGCCATGAAGTCTGAGATAGGATCCATGTATGAAAACAAAGTGTGGACTTTGGTGGACTTGCCCAATGATCGGCAAGCCATAGAGAATAAATAGATTTTCAAGAAGAAGACTGACGCTGATGGTAATGTTACTGTCTACAAAGCTCGAGTTGTCGCAAAAGGTTTTCGACAAGTTCAAGGGGTTGACTACAATGAGACTTCCTCAACTATAGCGATGCTTAAGTCCGTCTGAATCATGTTAGCAATTGCCACATTTTATGAAATCTGGCAAATGGATGTCAAAACTGCATTCTTAAATGGATATATCTAAGAAGAGTTGTATATGATGCAACCAGAAGGTTTTGTCGATCCTAAAGGTGCTAACAAGGTGTGCAAGCTCCAGCGATCCATCTATGGACTGGTGCAAGAATCTCGGAGTTGGAATATACGCTTTGATGAGGTGATCAAAGCATATGGTTTTATATAGACTTACAGTGAAGCCTGTATTTACAAGAAAGTGAGTGGGAGCTCTGTAGCATTTCTGATATTATATGTGGATGACATATTATTGATTGGAAATGATATAGAATTTCTGGATATCATAGAAGGATACTTGAATAAGAATTTTTCAATGAAAGACCTCAGTGAAGCTGCTTACATATTGGGCATCAAGATCTATAGAGATAGATCAAGATGCTTTATAAGACTTTCAATGAGTACATACCTTGACAAGATTTTGAAGGAGTTCAAAATGGATCAGCCAAAGAAGGAGTTCTTGCCTATATTTAAGGTGTGAAGTTAAGTAAAGACTCAAAACCCGACCAGGGCAGAATATAAAGAGAGAATGAAAGTCATTCCCTATGCCTCGATGCTACGTCTTGAGCTTGCGTTGGTTTTCCTTGAAGAGGAAAGGGTGCTGCAGCAATAGTAGCATAAGTATTTCCCTCAGTTTTTTAGAACCAAGGTATCAATCTAGTAGGAGGCTCCTCAAAAGTCCCACGCACCTACACAAACAAACAAAGAACTCGCAACCAACGCAATAAAGGGGTTGTCAATCCCTTCATGGCCACTTGCAAAAGTGAGATCTAATAGAGATAGTATGATAAGATAAATATATTTTTGGTATTTTATAATATAGATGCAAAAAGGTAAAGATGCAAATAAAAGTAGATTGAAAGCTTATATGATAAAAGATAGACCCAGGGGCCATAGGTTTCAGTAGTGGCTTCTCTCAAGATAACATAAGTATTATGGTGGGTGAACAAATTACTGTCGAGCAATTGATATAAAAGCAAATAATTATGAGATTATCTAGGCATGATCATGTATATAGGCATCATGTCCGCGACAAGTAGACTGACTCCTGCCTGCATCTACTACTATTACTCCACACATCGATCGACTCCTGCCTGCATCTAGAGTATTAAGTTCATAAAGAACAAAGTAACACATTAAGAAAGATGACATGATGTAGAGGGATAAACTCAAGCAATATGATATAAACCCCATCTTTTTATCCTCGATGGCAACAATACAATACGTGCCTTGCTGCCCCTGCTATCACTGGGAAAGGACACCGCATGATTGAACCCAAAGCTAAGCACTTCTCCCATGGCAAGACAGATCAATCTAGCAGGCCAAACCAAACTGATAATTCGAAGAGACTTGCAAAGATAACTCAATCATACATAAAAGAATTCAGAGGAGATTCAAATATTTCTCATAGATAAACTTGATCATAAACCCACAATTCATCGGATCTCGACAAACACACCGCAAAAAGAGTTTACATCGAATAGATCTCCACAAGAGAGGGGGAGAACATTGTATTGAGATCCAAAAAGAGAGAAGAAGCCATCTAGCTAATAACTATGGACCCGAAGGTCTGTGGTAAACTACTCACAACTCATCGGAGGGGCTATGGTGTTGATGTAGAAGCCCTCCATGGTCGATTCCCCCTCCGGTGGAGCACCGGCGAAGGCTCCAAGATGGGATCTCGCGGATACAGAAGGTTACGACGGTGGAAATTGTGTTTAGTTGGCTCCCTGGATGTTTTCGGGGTACGTAGGTATATATAGGAGGAAGAAGTACGTCGGTGGCCGCCTGTGGGGCCCAGGAGATAGGGGGCGTGCCTAGGGGGTGGGCGCACCCTCCTGTCTCCTGACTGCCTCGCAAGCTTCTTGACTTGCACTCCAAGTTCTCCGGATCACGTTCGTTCCAAAAATCACGCTCCCGAAGGTTTCATTCCGTTTGGACTCCGTTTGATATTCCTTTTCTTCGAAATACTGAAATAGGCAAAAAACAGCAATACGGGCTGGGCCTCCGGTTAGTAGGTTAGTCCCAAAAATGATATAAATGTGTAAAATAAAGCCCATAAACATCCAAAAGGGGTAATATAATAGCATGGAACAATAAAAAATTATAGATACGTTGGAGACGTATCAAGCATCCCCAAGCTTAATTCCTGCTCGTCCTTGAGTAGGTAAATGATAAAAACATAATTTTTGATGTGGAATGCTACCTAGCATAATTCTCAATGTAGTTTTCTTTATTGTGGCATGAATGTTCAGATCCAAATTATTTAAGATAAATGCTTATAAAACATAAAAATAATAATGCTTCGAAGCATACTAACAAATAATCATGTCCTATCAAAATAGCATAGCCAAAGAAAGCTTATCCCTACAAAATCATATAGTTAGACCATGCTTCATTTTCATTACACAAAATACTCCCATCATGCACAACCCCGGTTTCAGCCAAGCAATTAGTTCATACTTTTTAACGCGCTTCAGCTTTTTCAACTCTTATGCAATACATGAGCGCAAGCCATGGACATAGCACTATGGTGGTATAAGGTGGTGGTTATAAGGACAAAAAGAGGGAGAAGATAGTCTCACATCAACTAGGCGTATCAACGGGCTATGGAGATGCCCATCAATAGATATCAATGTGAGTTAGTAGGGATTGCCATGCAACGGATGCACTAGAGCTATAAATATATGAAAGCTCAACAAAAGAAACTAAGTGGGTGTGCATCTGTCGGGGGTTGGGTGCGACATATGCCAAAGGATGGCTTATCATGGTGGGAGCCAATAGAACGTCCCCGGTGCCCGGAAGCGGGATGAGGTGTAGACACGAACGTCGGCGTACTTTACCCAGGTTCAGGGCTCTCCTAGGAGATAACACCCCTAGTCCTGCTCTGCGGGGTCTCCGCATGATCACTAAAGGCACAAGTGATACAAAGTTGCTCCTTGAGCTGTGTGCTAGAGGAAGGAGAAGGCAAGGCTAGCTCTCTCCTGCCCTAGTAAGGTGGCTAGGTCTTATGGGGTGGCAACCCTTTGCATGGGTGCCCTGGGGGGTTTATATAGGCCTACCCCCCAGGGGTACAATGGTAATCTGGCCGGCTGCTGGGCCCGGCCGTCAGCGTCTCCGGCCTCCGGCTTCTCCGCCAACTATTGGGGCCCACCGCCTAGTGGGCCCCGCCGACTGGTCTGGTACGGAGCCGACATGCTGCTTCCACCGCTGGCGGGTCTGGTTGGTGGCTGCTCACTATAGTCGTACTGCTAATGACGCTAGCTTGGTCATCTCAGTGTGGCTACAGTCCCTGCCGCCTGGTGGGAGATCACTGTAGCCACACCTGGTCTCATCAGGTTAATGGTGCACGGGCTTCGAGGGAGGGGACGGCCGCCTGCTAGAGGCCGACCCTCCTCCGGTCCATCTGGTTCGGCGTGCGCCGTCTTCTGGGATGACACTGCCTGGTAGGGCCCGCAGCCTGCGGGCCGTACCGGCAGGCCGTCGTGGGGAGCAGGGCTCCACCTGCCCAGAGTGAGGTCAGGGGAGAGTGCGAACAGTGCCACGTCGCGTGGAGAACTCCGCCCGTACGAGACACTATGGCCACGCTGACCCCAAGATTCGGAGGTGAGGGCTTCACTGTTGCCACGCCCCGTCTCGTCCTTTTGATGGGGGCACAAACTCTGAGGGTGCGCTGTGGCCGCCTGCTAGATGCTGTCTTCCATAGAGGCCGGCCGACTGGAGCCGGCGGCTCGTGATTCCGTCTCCTGGTGGTTGGCCGCCCTCTAGCAGCCGGCCGTTGGGCTAGCCGGCCCCCGGAGGGCGGAGCTTCGGCCTGGGGCGCAGCAAGTCGGAGCCAGCCCAAGGTCTTGATAAATTTAGGGACTCGGGTGAGCCTACCCGTGGAACACTAATCCGACAGTAGTCCCCGAAGCCGGTGAGGCATTGTGGTCGAGGGGCCGCAAAGTGTCAGCAGCTACCGCCCCCTCATTGAGCTCCGGGAGAGCATTGATCCGTCTGGTGGTTGGCCGACTGCTGAAGCCGGCCTCGCCTAGGCGGAACTGTTTGGTCGATTTTGAACTCCAAGGTGGGAAACAGGTGGCGGGCCTGCTAAGCTTCCCGGGCCGCCGCCCGCCTCAGCCACGCCACGCGGCGCACGCCAGCCCGGCCAGCCTACCATCCCATGCCCCTGATGGGACGTGACAGTGGGCCGGGCCCGCCACTACCGCGCCTTGACACCCGGGAGGATCTTCTGCGCCGAGGGGGGCGGTTGCCATTCCCACGACCGTTCGCGGTGTGGTGAATGCGTGCGATAAATGGGGGACGTGGGGTCGTGCGCGCAGTTAATCCCACGACCCCGCCCCGGCCCCTCGGCTTCGTAGCCCGAGGGCTATATGTAGGGGGAAGGGAGGGGTGCGGCAAAGCTTGCGTGCCCCCTCCCACTCTTTCTTCTTCCTCTGCTCTCTCCTCCATAGCTATCGCTGCTGCTCAGTGCTGCCGTGGAGCTGCCGCCATCGCTCGTCACCGACGTGACCTTCCTCCTCACGCGGACTGCCCGAAGCCATGGCGCGTGAGAAGGGCGGTGATTGGGAGGGGTCGACTGTGATCGAAGATCACATTTCCTTCCTCCGCGACACGCATCGGATGCCCAACGCGGCATTCGTCAAGGCACAGGTGCCGCCGAAGGAGGAGATCTCGCCGGCGCCAAGGGGGATCGAGCGGGTCGTGTTTCGCTCGAACTTCCTCCGCGGCTTCGGCCTTCCGGTGAGCGGCTTCCTCCGCTCCTTCCTCGACTTCAACAACCTCCAGCCTCATCATCTCACGCCCAACGCCGTGACTTTGCTCTCCGCCTTTGTCACGACATGTGAGGGCTACATCGGCGTCCTCCCCACACTCGAGCTGTGGGGAGCGTTTTTCTACGGGAAGCTCGACACCTCCGCCAAGGACACGGCGGCCGAGTGTGGCGGTTTCATCGCCGTGCGCTGGCCGGCGAAGCGGAACGCCTTCCCCGTCATCAAGCTGGCACAGTCCGTGAAGATGTGGCAGCAGTTATACTTCTATGTCAAGAACGTAGATCCGGCGGCCGACTTCCTCAACCTGCCGGCCTACGAGGCCGGCCCTTCCACCGGACTCCGGCCTAACTGGGGCTACAAGCCGAAGCCGGTGATGCCAGACGCAGCGGCCGCCATCGGCCGACTCCGGGTGCTCTAGGAGTCGGAGGGCCTCGTGGCCTCCGACCTCCTGATCGCCTTCGTCGAGCGCCTCTCCCGCTCCAGAGCCGCCCTCATCCAATCTTCCGGATGAGCGGGCACCGCGACCCCAGCCGGCTGTGCACAAAGCAGATCCCAACTACCGAGGTCACGCGAATGGTGAATGAGATCTCTGATCTCAAGGTGTCGGAGGCAGAGTGGTGGTACGGGAAGCGGCCGTACTCGCGCGACGATCCGCCGCCTGCCATAAGTTTCTTCATCTTTTCCTTCTGCTCTTTTTTTAGTCTTGTTCTTGTTGTGATGTGACTCCCTTCTGGAGTGTAGACTTATATGTCCGTGGCGACGGCCGCCCTCCTGGGGCCGGGTGATGACTACCTGCTGGATAGGGCGGTGAGCGACTTGGACGACCCCGACTTGGGGGCGGCCGCCCTGGCGGACGACGCAACAGGCGGCGGCGGCGGAGCAGGCGGCTCCAAGGAGGGCGGCGGCGTGGAGACTTTGCCCGATGACGACGACGATGAAGACGAGCAGCGCCCCTCCCGGAGCACAGCCAACACCGGCGCAGGCCCCTCTTCTGGGACGCCCGCCCGTGGCGGCAAGCGCAAGCGGAAGCAGGGCGCTGCCCTGTTCGGCAGCGCCCCGAAGAAGCCCAAGAACCCGGCCGCGGCGACCAGGCGGAAAGAAGTTGCGGCAAGGTGGCCATGCACCAGAGGCAGCCGAAGGTGCCCGTCATGGTGTCGGCGTAAGTATCTTTCATATTTTCCGTCTTCTTGCTAATCCGGCCTGAGAGTTTTTCTGACTTGTCTTCTTATTTCAGGGCCCCGCTGACCCTCGAGAAGTTGAGCGCCACCTCGGTCATCAGGTCGGCGGCGACCTCCTCCACCAGCCGGCGAATTGACCCGGCCGCTGACCTCCGGGAGGCGATAGAGCGGAACACGCGGGAGGCGCGTGAGGAAGAGGCCGACCGTCTGGCCAAGGAGCAGGCGGACAAGGCCGTCGCGTCTGCTCAGAGAGCGCTGGCGCAGGCGAAGGCCGAAGCTGCGGAGAAGGAGCGGCTCGCGGAGGCTGCACGCCGCCAAGAGCCACTGCTCGTGACGCCCCTAAACACGGCGCCGCCGCCACCTGAGTTTGTGGCGACGGCCGGAGGAGCCGGCGACGATCACTCGATCCAGGAGTAGGAGGGCAGCGTCGTAGCTATGCCGAATGTCTTTGTGCCGCTGCCGCCGCCGCCGCCAGCCAGCGGGATGCAGGACTGTAGGACCTTGAGAAGAGGTGTCTAGAGGGGGGAGGGTTGATTAGACACTAAGTGACAAAGTTGCAGTTTTGAACTTCTTTAAGTATAAGTGGAGTTTAGGCACAAGTTTAACATTCACAATACATAACAAGCAAGCATGCAAAGAGTATATGAGCAACGGAAAGTAAAGCATGCAACTTGCAAGAATGTAAAGGGAAGGGTTTTGGAGGATTCAAACGCAATTGGAGACACGGATGTTTTTGGCGTGGTTCCGATAGGTGGTGCTATCGTACATCCACGTTGATGGAGACTTCAACCCACGAAGGGCAACAGTTGCACGAGTCCAGGAGGGCTCCACTCACGAAGGGTCCACGAAGAAGCAACCTTGTCTATCCCACCATGGCCGTCGCCCACGAAGGACTTGCCACACTAGCGGTAGATCTTCACGAAGTAGGCGATCTCCTTGCCCTTACAAACTCCTTGGTTCAACTCCACAATCTTGTCGGAGGCTCCCAAGTGACACCTAGCCAATCTAGGAGACACCACTCTCCAAGAAGTAACAAATGGTGCGTTGATGATGAACTCCTTGCTCTTGTGCTTCAAATGATAGTCTCCCCAACACTCAACTCTCTCTCATGGAATTTGGATCTGGTGGAAAGAAGATTTGAGTGGAAAGCAACTTGGGGAAGGCTAGAGATTAAGATTCATATGGTAGGAATGGAATATCTTGGCCTCAACACATGAGTAGGTAGTTCTCTCTCAGAAAATGTATGCTGGAAGTGTAGGTTCAGTCTGATGGCTCTTTCCACGGATGAAGAGGAGGTGGAGGGGTATATATAGCCTCCACACAAAATCTAACCGTTACACACAACTTGCCAAACTCGGTGGGACTGAATTGGTAAACTCGGTCGGACCGATTCAACAAATCTAGTGACCGTTAGGATTTTTGGTGGGACCGATATGCAACTCAGTAGGACCGATATGGTTAGGGTTAGGGCATAACGTAATCTCGGTGAGACCGATTACACAAACTTGGTGAGACCAATTTTGGTAATTAGCTAACCAGAGATTTGGTCAGGCAAACTCGGTTGGACCGATTACACAAACTCGGTAGGACCGAATTGGTAATGAGTCAACCAGGAAGTTTGCATTGTAATCTCGGTAGTACCGATTGCTCAAACTCGGTGAGACCGATTTTGGTAATGGACATACACAGAGAGATTACAATCCCATCTCGGTGAGACCGAGATCCCTATCGGTGAGACCGATTTGTCTAGGGTTTGTGGCAATGGCTATGACATCTGAACTCGGTGGCGCCAGATAGAAAGAGTCGGTGGGGCCGAGTTTGACTGTAGGTTTAGGTCATATGTGTGGAAGTGGGAAAGTAGTTGAGGGTTTTGGATCATATCACTAAGCACCGTGGAGCAAGAAACTCATTAAGCAACACCTCATCCCTTCTTGATAGTATTGGCTTTTCCTATAGACTCAATGTGATCTTGGATCACTAAAATGTAAAATGAAGAGTCTTGAGCTTGAAGCTTGAGCCAATCCTTTGTCCTTAGCATCTAGAAGGAGTTCCCACATCCTTTAGTCCATGCCACTCCATTGTTGAACTTATCTAAAACATACTAGATAAAAGTGTTAGTCCAACAAGAGGTATGTTGACATTAATTACCAAAACCACCTAGGGAGCACTTGTGCTTTCAATCTCCCCCTTTTTGGTAATTGATGACAACATACATCAAAGCTTTGGATAAAGATATAAAGAATAGCAAGTAAAGCTTTGGAAAGACATGTAACAAGCATAGGCTCCCCCTACATGTATGCAATCATGTGAATATGGAATATAGAAGCATGTGAGAGCATAACTACGATAGAGTAGGCAATGTGTTACATGTATCTTGGCCATATGCATCAGAGTAAAGAATATTAAAGAGAATACCTTCATGCTCATGAGTCTTTCTTGCAAACAGTATGTACATCAGCAAGAATTCCTCATACACATGATTGTGATGCATATACTTACCTTGTAGTCTTGAGTTGGCTTAGGATGGAATGAACCTGCGTAAACAAGGTTAGATAACATAGGTACATCTGCTAGCCAGAGTAAACAGAAGAAACCACAAGAATACCAAGACTGGATGACATGTAGAGAGTGAGTACTAAGTACCACATTGGATTAGACATGTCCCCAAGAGTAAAGATATGCAATGAATTTAAATGATTTCCTTCCCTTAGATGTCTTGCTCCCCCTGAATCTAGCATGGGATACTGGGAGAAGATAGGGAACAGAAAATCAGAGCTGAAAGATATAAGTGAACAGAGCTAATGCAAGCTAATGCAAATAAGCACATATGAACATGTCTTTCCCCTCAAGAAGACATGTGGCATCTCTCCTCTTGAACACCAAGCATCTAGGATCCTTGAGAAATACTTTCTACTTGAGTATTCTCTCCCCTTGGAGATCTCTTTCTCCCCCTGAGGAGGTGATACTCTCTCTCTGATGTGATCTCTCTAAGTGATAAGCTTTGATGTGATCTCTCTCTCTCCCCCTTTGACATCAATTTCCAAGAAGGGTTTGATCCTTGAGTCACAGCACAAAGAATTTTAAAAAAATATGATGCTTGTAGAGGACAAGATTCATTGAGTGGAGCTGGATAAGAAGAAACACAGAATAAGTGGCAAACTGTTTTTCCTGTTGTGAAATCGGTGGCACCGAGTGGTACGCTTTGGTTGTACCGAGAGGATTCGGTGGGACCGAAAACAACAAATCGGTGAAACCGAGTTCATCGCAGAGAAAACACTTGTCACCTCAGCTCACTAGATTAGTAAGATCTCACAAAGATTTGCAACGAATTTACTGAATGATATGCAATGAATTGGATGCAGAAAAATGCAGGGCAAACAGAAAGAAATCTAGATGAAGTTTTTTTGAAAGGGGAAACAAATATGCATGAGATAAATGCAAAAACACAGAAAAAAACACAAGAGAACTTCATCTTAGAGATGGTCGGTGAGGGAGTCCTTGACTAGGGGGTGTCCGGACAGCCGGACTATCATCGTCAGCCGGACTCCAAGACTATGAAGATACAAGATTGAAGACTTCGTCCCGTGTCCGGATGGGACTTTCCTTGGTGTGGAAGGCAAGCTTGGCGATACGGATATGTAGATCTCCTACCATTGTAACCGACTCTGTGTAACCCTAGCCCTCTCCGGTGTCTATATAAACCGGAGGGTTTTAGTCCGTAGGACAACACAACCATTACAACAATCATACCATAGGCTAGCTTCTAGGGTTTAGCCTCCTTAATCTCGTGGTAGATCCACTCTTGTACTACCCATATCATCAATATTAATCAAGCAGGAAGTAGGGTTTTACCTCCATCGAGAGGGCCCGAACCTGGGTAAACATCTGTGTCCCTTGCTTCCTGTTACCATCAGCCTTGACGCACAGAATCAGCATAACCTGCATCACCATCACCAAACTGATCTCCCTCTCCTGGAGGTCTTGAATCCGGCCCTGCAGTAGGGGTACGTCCTTTGACGGCCCCCAGCTGAGCCCTTGGTTGACCCATGACATCAGCCGCTGTGGAGGGCCCGACCAGAAGATGGGCAGCGGCTTCTACTTGCTGCCCCTAGGAGCGGTGATATAGAACCACTCCTGTTTCCACAGGCCGAGCTCCTCCTGAAAAGAGCCCTTGGGCCATGGAGCATTGGCCCTTCTGCTTATAACCGCCCCGCCGCATTCAGCTTGACGCCCCTCAATCATCTTCGATTCCACGTTGAAGGTCTTGAGCCCCAAACCGAAGTGAGGAGTGATGCGGAGGAAGGCCTCGCAGACGATAACGAATGAGGAAATATGGAGGATGGCCTCCGGAGCCAAGTCATGGAATTCCAACCCATAGTAGAACATGAGCCCTCTCACAAAAGGATCCGTCGGAAGCCTAAACCCGGCGGAGGTGGGTTCTGAACACAGCGCTCTCGCCGGGCTCGGGAGTGGGAATGACTTGCCCTTTGGCGGGCAACCTATGCAAAATCTCGTATGTTAAGTACACTGCTTCGCAGCTTTAGCACGTCCAACTCCGTGACGGAGGAAGGCATCCACCGGCCCTACAGGTCGGAGCCAGACATTGTTAAAGGTCCGAAGCGCTTGAATCTGGGGCTCTGGGTGTTGGAACTCGGGGCAAGGAACAGATTCGATTGGCGATTGAAGGAAAAAGCGAGCCTTGGTCCCATTATAAAGAGGAAAATACCAAGAGTCGTCCTCGTGACCGTTCGGGACTCGCCTCTGATAGAGGGGGCGTGGCGACGGGCACGATTGGGTTACCCACGTCCGTATTGATGAGAATCCCGGGATAAGGGGAACACGCTCTCTGCTTCGACAAGACGTGCCAAGGAAACCGGTTCGCTAAACGCGCTGAGGTGGTATAATAAAAAACGATTCAAGTAAAGGCTTGGTAGTGGTGTGACGTCATGCCACAAAATACGTCAGCAGATTGAACTTGTGTACGTATTATTCTCTCTACGGTGGAATGTGGAATTTATTTTGCAGAGCCGGACACTATCCTGGTGTTCACAGTCTTCTATGAATCATTCGGTGGAGGAACCCGCCTTGCAATGCCGAACAATATGCGCGCGGACTCATCGTCATTGAAGCACAGTGGGGAGGCTCTTGAGGAGTCTGGACTAGGGGTGTCCGGACAGCCGGACTATCATCGTCAGCCGGACTCCAAGACTATGAAGATACAAGATTGAAGACTTTGTCCTGTGTCCGGATGGGACTTTCCTTGGCGTGGAAGGCAAGCTTGGCGATACGGATATGTAGATCTCCTACCATTGTAACCGACTCTGTGTAACCCTAGCCCTCTCCGGTGTCTATATAAACCGGAGGGTTTTAGTCCGTAGGACTAGATAACATTACAACAATCATACCATAGGCTAGCTTCTAGGGTTTAGCCTCCTTGATCTCGTGGTAGATCCACTCTTGTACTACCCATATCATCAATATCAATCAAGCGGGAGTAGGGTTTTACCTCCATCGAGAGGGCCGAACACAGGTAAAAACATCGTGTCCCTTGTCTCCTGTTACCATCCGCCTAGACACACAGTTCGGGACCCCTACCGAGATCCGCGGTTTGACACCGACATTGGTGCTTTCATTGAGAGTTCCTCTGTGTCGTCACCGATAGGCTTGATGGCTTCTTCAATCAACGACAACGCCGTCGTGGTGAGACTTTTCTCCCGGACAGATCTTCGTGTTGGCGGCCGCCTTTGTGGGCCAATTCACGTGGCCATCCGAGCAGATCGAAGCTTCGCCCTGGCCATCGAGTCAGGTTTGGAAGCCTAAATTTCACGGCCCGACATCGCGGGACTTGATCTTGATGGAATCGAGCCACGATCGGCGTGCCGCCTTATCACGATGGGCATGATCTAGCTCTCTTGCGGACGGTACTGGAGGCCGACACGAATCTGCTCCGACCCATAGTTCGGAGCCGATCGCGCGAGATCAGGGCGGGTGGCTGGACACCGCCTCGGGGCTGCAACTTCTCGGCGATAGAGCGAATCTTGATCTTGTCCCTTATAAAGCTCGTGACTCGAGGCGGGCTCCTTGCGGACTCGAACCTCCTGCGCCCTAATCGAATCGATTGGGCGCCGATTATGGAGTTCACCGCGCGGACATCTTTCGGCACTCACCCTTTGGCGACATCCTGAATTCGCTAAAGCACCTCTCGTTATCGAGAGCCTGGCGGACTGCGGTCGGGGCGGTTGAGATGCGGACGACGAAGAAATTCAAAGCCCACCCACCACCCCGCCGTAGCCATCGTCGACGATCTAACCGACATGCTAGACTATGACTCCAAGACATCGGCGGTATGGGCGGCGATGCGGAGACTACTAAGAACCAGCGCCTACCGAGCACTGGAAGGCCACCCCAAACCATGTATATATGGTGGACACCCCAAAAGAAAGCGATGACGAGGAACAACGGGACGCGGCAAAGGATAATTCCGCCGACAAACAACCAAAATGGCGACGCAGACGCTGCCCTAAGTCCCGCCTCGACAAAAACAACACTCCTAAAGACCCAGCGATAGAGCAGGGCAAACCAGTGGACGACAAACATGCAACCAAGCAACCATCCGAGCAGGACGAATCGGACAATCAATCCATACCCGGCGAAAACAACAGTCCAGACGAACTCACGCCGGACACACCACCCGAGCATAAGAACCTGCACAAAAGACTGGTCGCCACTGCAAGAAGTCTGAAAAAGGAAAAACAGAAGCTCAAAACAGCGGAAGACATACTCAGAATAAGGTGGAGCAAAGTACTCAAGACTGCGGACAAATACGACAATAGCCATCAAACAAAGTGCTACCCAAAGCGCAAGCTGCTGCCAGAATTTGACGAGGAGGCCATAGAGCCCCCACAGTCAAAAAGCAAAGGCCGCTGGCGTATAGGCGACAGATGATGGCCAAAAGCGACAAGCGGCGCCACACACAAGACAACACACGATCCTCACAAAGCAGATGGCGGTCCAGGTCCATTTACGGACCAAAAAGAGGGCCCCAGAAGCAACACAACACGCCGCATGTTGAAGATAGCAGCACGACTAAATCTTGAGCCGCACACCCACTATGTTTCACCGATGAGGTCTTTGGATCATGAATTTCAGTGAGATTCAAACCCATAAACATAGAGGCATACGACGGAACAACAGAGACACGGAGTGCGGATCGAGGATTACATACTACACATACACATGGCTAGAGGAGATGATCTCCACGCCATAAAATATCTACCCTCAAGCTCAAAGGGCCAGCTCGGCATTGGCTCAAAAGCCTCCCGAAAATCTTGTTGGAAGTTGGGAAGAGCTCGAGGACGCGTTTAGAGCAAATTTTCAAGGGACTTATGTCCGCCCTCCGGATCTGAGCGATCTAAGTCATATAACTCAACAGCCCGGAGAGTCGGTAGCAAGAATTCAGAACAGGTTCCCTACCAAAAGAACCAAATAGTCATTGTCCGGACGCGAAGCCTTAGCAGCTTTTAAACATAATGTCCGAGAGGAATGGCTCGCCAGACACCTCGGCCAAGAGAAGCCAAGAACAATGGCCGCGCTAACAAGCCTCATGACCCGCTTTTGCACGGGGGAAGACAGCTGGCTAGCACGATGTAGCACCAGTGACCGAGTACATCCGAGATCAGAGATGGAAACAGAAAATCACGGCGCAGAAAGGACCAGCGCCGAAACAAAGAAAAAAGCCCAAAGAACACGGCGGTTAACGCCGGATTCAAAAGCTCGCGGCCGAACAACAAAACACTGCCTCTTAAGGACAACAGTGACGAGCTATCCAACTTAAACAAAATTTTGGATCGGATATGTCAAATCCACAGCACCTCCGGAAGGCCTGCAAACCACACCCACCGAAATTGTTGGGTCTTCAAACAGTCCGGCCGGCTCAACGCCAAACACAAGGGGCTCGACGCATCAAGCGAGGATAACGAGGAACCCCACCAGCAGAGCGCCGGAAAACAAAAGACTTTCTCACAAGAAGTCAAAACAGTAAATTCACTTCATGTGATAATACGGAGCAACAGTGCGGTACCCGCCAAAGTAGGTATCGCACGGTCCACCCCAGCGGAACCTCGAGGTTGGATGTCAAAACCAATTACTTTCGACCACCGGACTATTCGAAGTATTCAAACGCAGGATGGACTGCTCGATATTGGATCCTATAATCGACGGACTACAATTTACACAAGTCACGATGGACGGCGCCAATGATTTAAACCTGCTATATCCGGACACAATCCGCAAGTTGGGGATAGACCTTACTAAAATTCGACATAGCCGCACTTCCTTTAAAGGAGTGACGCCAGGCCCTTACGCCAAGTGCACAGGCTCCTTACTACTAGAAGTTGTGTTCGGGTCACCCGACAACTTTCGACGAGAAAAGCTAATCTTTCAGGTCGCCCCATTCAAAAGTAGCCATCAAGCACTATTGGGACGTGAAGCTTTTGCCCGCTTTAATGCAATACCACACTACGCGTCTCTTACACTTAAAATGCCCGGTCCACGCGGCATCATCTCACTAAAAGTTCGTTCAAGACCCCGGACACGGCTAGACGAGTCCGGCATAAAAAGCTAGGGGCTCCCTAGCCGCACACCCCTTACAAGGGGCTGTGCGTATGAGCTAACATAGGCTCAGCTTTATTCATTCATTCATATTTTGATTTTTAATACATTTTTTGTACGATTTCCTTTCAAGCTAAGTTCCTCTCTTTTTACAGATGAACAACGTGTACAGCCGTCCAGGATACGGCACAACGGAGACACATGCGTAGATGTGCAGCAGGGACCCGTCGCAAAGATTCTTTTCAGATTAAGTCCCTGCGTAAACCTTTCTTACTGTCTTTTGTTGATCACATCCCACGGTTTTTAACCATAACCAACGAGGAGGCTGGCGTTTTGGCATCGGCCGCGCCAGAAATTCTCGCCTGTACCTGGACACTAGGGGCTTAGGGCATTGTTCTGCCCATTATTATAAAGACCGAACACCTTAGGGAGTGTTCGGCGTCTCGAGTTAGGCCTTATATGCATCAGCTCCGAGTCATGTCTTTGGTCAAAATGTTGGGTTTGCCCGGCTCCTGTGTTTTGCTGCCTTACGTTCCGTATCATCGGCTAACGCGGCACCAGGAGAACTACTGCAATTCTGCCCCGGTTCAGCCGGGCGAGCACCTCAGTAGAGAAAGCCGAAATTTGACTGTCATGATATAGCGAGAGACTGGTCAACCACTCTATCAACTATCGGAATGTTTAGAATTCCGCCGCTTTGACGAAGGACCGTTTCCCGGTCAGGCACATACGCGCCCCAAATGCGAAGAGCGTGGTGCCCCTAGGGGCTATGTCGTAGCCTCACCCTCGAACTACTATGGCTAAGTGAAAGTGATAAAGTATTATAGTCTGGTTGCCTCGTTTGCTACGCTACCACCTCCTTCACAGGACCGAGACGTCGGATGAAGTGTGAAAAATGCGCTATCTTTGCAAACACCCCCGCACCTTGTGCGTGCGGGCTGAAGCCGACGACTGCCATCTTTCAGGTTATACACACGTATACATAAACGGCCGCACAGGAGATATTTCAATACTTGAACGCACAAGTACAAAAAGTGCTTACATCATAAACATCGTTTTACAAACCAACACGTTCATTTGAACGTGACATTTTTTGAGCACTGCGACTCTATTACACGAGCACCACGCAGAACTTCTCCAAAATAGTGCTCGGCGGGTAACCGGCTCTCGTCCGTACCCTGGGTTGCAACAGCGGTGGCATCCATCTCCGTCCAGTATGTCTTCACACGGGCGAGGGCCATTCGTGCACCCTCTATGCAGGCCGACCGCTTCATCGCCTTGATATGCGGCACCGCCCCAAGGAATTGCTGCAATAAGCCAAAATAACTTTTCGGCTTGGGCCCATCCGGCCAGACATGAGTCACGATATCCGTCATGGCAAGCCCGGACAATCTATTTAGCTCAGCCCATTCGGCTAACCGATCGGTCAGCGGAAGGGAACGCTCCGGACTATGGAATTGAGACCAAAACAACTCTTCCGTCTTGTGATCCTTCTGACTTCGGAAGTGCACGACGGCATCCGCCGCACTCACCGCCAAGTCCATATAAGGATCCTCCGGACCCCACAGCTAGCCAAGCTGAGCATACTTTGGATCTGTAAACCTTCGGCGCAGCAGAAAGGGCTTGCCAGCCACAATGTCTCCGGCCTGGCGCAGCTCCTCCTTTATAGCCCGCATTGCAGAACGGGCATCCTTGGCTTCGGCGGTGGCCTTCCCCAGGTCTTCTCGCTCTGCTAGGCGCTCCCTTTCAAGAACCTAATTGCGGTCGGTAGCATCTTTTAACTTCACGGCCATTTCGGCCATCTCCTGCCTGCTTCGGCAGTGTGAAGCCCTTTCGGCTTCTAGCTCTTCGGCCGCCCTCGAGGCAGCCGCATGACTCCTTCTGGCTTGCTCCTGGGCTTGAGCAAGTTCTGCCCGAAGGCTCTCCACAGCAGCGGCACCATCTGCGTCAAGCACAAATATTGTAAGAGGTGGGCTTCGGCTCCCTTACTAGGTGACCACGGAGAAGAAACCTACCTCGCGACTCGTCAAGTCGCCTGTTGACTAGTGCAATGTCTGCATCCGCAACATCGAGTTGCCGCTTTAGTTCGGCAACTCCATCAGTCCGTCTAGCCACCGAACTATCCGCCACCTGTTTAGGAAAGGCAAAAATTAATAACTGGGATTTTGATCCTCGGCACACTATCATTCTCGACACCCTACCGAGTCTTAGGGGCTACTATCCATACAGGGCGCACTTTATGTGTAAAACTGTCAAAGGGTATGTCATTTTTACGTACCTCAAACCCCGCCAGCAAACTCCTGACGGCATCACGCAATCCGCCTTCGGCGGATGACATTCTTTCAATCACCGTACTCATCAGTGTACGGTGACCTTCCGAGATAGACGCCCTCTCAAGCAGATCCTTGGCTCCCCGCCGCACACCGGTTGGTACCGAACTATTCAGCCTGCGGACTCGGGATACCCTCCGTGATGACACTTGAGCTCGTCGCCCTATCCGATGGTGCGGCAGATGGGCGTCTCGCTCTCCATCATCTCCGGACGGAGTTCCCCAAGACGAGCTCACACGAGAAGGACGGAGATCCGAACTACAAGGTAAAACCTAAGTTATCCTCGAAGCACAAATAGGGATGTCCTTACTACAAAACTCCTTTTTTCTACTTACGGCTCATTTGGAGGCTGATTCTTTAGGGAGACTATGCGGCGGAGCCTCTCGGACGCAGGACCCTCCGGGAAGATTTCTTCCCCGCTTGGGCTTTGGCCTCCGGGTCTTCGGAGGCGGTCCTCTTCTCCCCCTGGAAGGAGGGATTCTCGATCCCCCTTCCTCAAAAGCCTCCTTGGTTGAGGCAGTAGTTCCTTTGTTCTCCCCTTCGCCTTCCTCCGAAGGCGCAACCTCCAGCATCCTGACCAGCACGGGATCCGGCACGGTCTCTGGGAGGGGGGCTGGCCACCGTATCAGTTTTGCTTGCGCTATCCACTCCTGTTTAGAGGGCAGTTGATCAAAAAGCGAATCATAGAAAGGCAAACAAGCGGTATGTTCGGACATGGAGCTACTTACTTGTGTATCCGGGCGATTGAAGCTTAGGCCAGAATCCTCGGTCAATTCCGGACACATTTCTTGTGATCCGAAGAACAGTTTATACATCTCCACGGGTGTTGTACCCATGAAATGTTGAAGAGCTCGCGGCCCCTCGGGATTGAACTCCCACAGACGGAGGGGGTGACGCTTGCAGGGCAGGAGGCACCGAATCAGCATAACCTGCATCACCATCACCAAACTGATCTCCCTCTCCTGGAGGTCTTGAATCCGGCCCTGCAGTAGGGGTACGTCCTTTGACGGCCCCCAGCTGAGCCCTTGGTTGACCCATGACATCAGCCGCTGTGGAGGGCCCGACCAGAAGATGGGCAGCGGCTTCTGCTTGCTGCCCCTAGGAGCGGTGATATAGAACCACTCCTGTTTCCACAGGCCGAGCTCCTCCTGAAAAGAGCCCTTGGGCCATGGAGCGTGGCCCTTACGCTTATAACCGCCCGCCGCATTCAGCAGCGCCCTCAATCATCTTCGGTTCCATGTTGAAGGTCTTGAGCCCCAAACCGAAGTGAGGAGTGATGCGGAGGAAGGCCTCGCAGACGATAACGAATGAGGAAATATGGAGGATGGCCTCTGGAGCCAAGTCATGGAATTCCAACCCATAGTAGAACATGAGCCCTCTCACAAAAGGATCCGTCGGGAAGCCTAAACCCCGACGGAGGTGGGACACGAACACAATGCTCTCGCCGGGCTCGGGAGTGGGAATGACTTGCCCTTTGGCAGGCAACCTATGCGAAATCTCGTATGTTAAGTACCTGGCTTCTCGCAGCTTTAGCACGTCCAACTCCGTGACGGAGGAAGGCATCCACCGGCCCTACAGGTCGGAGCCAGACATTGTTAAAGGTCCAAAGCGCTCGAATCTGGGGCTCTGGGTGTTGGAACTCGGGGCAAGGAACAGATTCGATTGGCGATTGAAGGAAAGAAACGAGCCTTGGTCCCATTATAAAGAGGGAAAATACCAAGAGTCGTCCTCGTGACTGTTCGGGACTCGCCTCTGATAGAGGGGGCGTGGCGACGGGCACGATTGGGTTACCCACGTCCGTATTGATGAGAATCCCGGGATAAGGGGAACACGATCTCTGCTTCGACAAGACGTGCCAAGGAAACCGGTTCGCTAAACGCGCTGAGGTGGTATAATAAAAAACGATTCAAGTAAAGGCTTGGTAGTGGTGTGACGTCATGCAACAAAATACGTTAGCAGATTGAACTTGTGTACGTATTATTCTCTCTACGGTGGAATGTGGAATTTATTTTGCAGAGCCGGACACTATCCTGGTGTTCACAGTCTTCTATGAATCATTCGGTGGAGGAACCCGCCTTGCAATGCCGAACAATATGCGCGCCGGACTCATTGTCATTGAAGCCTGGTTCAGGGGCTACTGAGGGAGTCCTGGACTAGGGGGTGTCCGGACAGCCGGACTATCATCGTCAGCCGGACTCCAAGACTATGAAGATACAAGATTGAAGACTTTGTCCTGTGTCCGGATGGGACTTTCCTTGGCGTGGAAGGCAAGCTTGGCGTCTGGATATGTAGATCTCCTACCATTGTAACCGACTACTGTAACCCTAGCCCTCTCCGGTGTCTATATAAACCGGAGGGTTTTAGTCCGTAGGACTAGATAACCATTACAACAATCATACCATAGGCTAGCTTCTAGGGTTTAGCCTCCTTGATCTCGTGGTAGATCCACTCTTGTACTACCCATATCATCAATATCAATCAAGCAGGAGTAGGGTTTTACCTCCGTCGAGAGGGCCCGAACCTGGGTAAAAACATCGTGTCCCTTGTCTCCTGTTACCATCCACCTAGACGCACAGTTTGGGACCCCCTACCCGAGATCCGCCGGTTTTGACACTGACAGTCGGTGACAAAGACACCTATGTTAGAGTATATTGACTTAGGAGTCAAGTGAGATCACTTGATCATAGGTCATACTCATCGTTTAAGCTCAAAATGGGGTTGCCATTTTTCGTTTAAGCATCTTGATGTATTCGCATCTTGTCGAGTTGCTTTAGCTCATGTCTTGGAGTAAAGCTTCTCTAAGATGGAATTTCATACCTTGGTTGGTGGTGTTGTCCATGTAGTTGAACTTGTGTGGGTTGCTCAAGGTTGATGTAGCTCATCAAGAGTTGGGAGCACCACTTGGAATTTGAGTCCATCTACCTACATGGGTTAGTTCTTGCAAGGAAGAGCACTTGTGTATCCAAAAATGACAATCATGAAGCTCAACATAGAATTTGTCAAAGGATATGTTTGAATGGTTCCGTGCTTCCTTGTCTTCAACCACCATAGTGTAGAAACTTGGTGATGTAGAGATTGCTCAAGATGTGAGTAGATTACAATATCATGGAATTTGATTCCACCAAGTACCTACATGGGTTATATAACATGCAAGATCCAAATATATCCAAGACATAAGATTTTCATTCGAAGAGAAATATCAAGGATTAGTCATAAGCTCATGTCTTGCATGTATTCAATGGAGTTCCTACTCCAAGTTTGAAGCATCAATGATGTTCAATTCTCCTCTTAACCTGGAAAACACTTTCTCATCAAGAGGTTTAGTGAATATATCCGCTAATTGCTTTTCGGTGCGAACATGCTTAAGATTAATGTCACCCTTAGCAACATGATCTCGAATGAAATGATGACAAACTTCAATATGCTTAGTTCGAGAATGTTGTACGGGATTATGACCAATTTTGATAGCACTTTCATTGTCACAAAGCAATGGAACATGTTTCACATATACTCCATAATCTTTAAGAGTTTGGGTCATCCAAAGTAATTGAGCACAACGTGAACCAGCGGCAATGTATTCCGCTTCGGCGGTAGATAAGGATACTGAGTTTTGTTTCTTGGAGGACCAAGACACAAGAGATCTACCAAGAAATTGACAAGTACCCGAAGTGGACTTTCTATCAACCTTGTCTCCGGCATAGTCCGAGTCGGAGTAGCCAACAAGATCGAAATAGGCCCTCTTAGGATACCAAATGCCAAAATTTGGTGTATGGATTAAGTATCTCACTATCCTTTTCACGGCCTTAAGATGACATTCTTTAGGAGCAGCTTGATATCGTGCAGACATGCACACACTTAGCATGATATCGGGACGAGAAGCACATAGATATAACAATGAACCAATCATAGAGCGATAAACCTTTTGATCAACCGGTTCACCATCTTTGGTCAAGTCAAGATGTCCACTAGTAGGCATGGGTGTAGACATACCTTTGCATTCTTGCATATTGAACTTCTTGAACAAGTCCTTGGTGTACTTCGTTTGAGAGACAAAGGTACCTTCCTTAGTTTGCTTGATTTGCAAACCAAGAAAGAATTTAAGTTCACTCATCATAGACATCTCAAACTTCTCCGACATTAGCTTCCCAAACTTTTCACTAAAATGAGGGTTAGTTGATCCAAATATGATATCATCAACATAAATTTGGCACACAAATAGTTCTCCATTAACCCTTTTAGTAAAAAGAGTAGAATCAATTTTCCCAATTTCAAAGCCTTTTTCAATAAGGAACTTGGTCAAGCATTTATACCACGGTCTAGGAGCTTGTTTGAGACCATAAAGACTTTGTGAAGTTTGTAAACATGATTGGGTTTCTTAGGATTGACAAAACTGGGAGGTTGCTTAACACAAACTTCCTCCTCTATTTCACCATTTAGAAAAGCACTTTTAATATCCATTTGGTACAAGGTGATATCATGATGATTAGCATAGGCAAGTAAGATGTGAATGGACTCAAGTCTAGCAACGGGAGCGTAAGTCTCACCATAGTCCATACCTTCGACTTGTGTGTATCCTTGGGCGACGAGACATGCTTTGTTGTGAACTACTTGTCCATCTTCATCTTGCTTGTTGCGAAACACCCATTTGGTACCAATGATGTTGTGGTTGTTGTCGGGCTTCTCAACCAATGTCCAAACTTGGTTCCTCTCAAAGTTTTGTAGCTCTTCATGCATAGCATTTGTCCAATCCGGATCTTCCAATGCTTCTTCGACCTTCATAGGTTCAATGCTAGAGATGAAAGAATAGTTTTCACAAAAGTTAGCTAAACGAGTTTTAGAGCGAGTGATTCTCCCGGTCTGAATATCATTGTATATTTGCTCGACGGGATGGTCTTTAGCAATTCTTGCTCGAACTCGTGAAAGCTTTTGCTTGGTTCTTGGTTGAACTTCTTCTTCATCTTGTTACTCTTCTTGGCCTTCTTCATTGTTGATGTTGTCGTTCTCTTGTCGTGGTGGAGAAGGAGGTTGTTGACGTTCATCTTGATGCACTTCCTCGTTTTCTTCATCTTGGTGTGTCCCACTTGTGGATGCTTTCGTATCAACTCTTGGTTCACCTTGTCGTGAAGTAGAAGCTTCCACTTGGACGGACGAGGTACTCTCCTTAACCTTCGTTGGACGGACCTTGCCAATAGACAAGTCTTGGATTGCTTCCAAAGGATCTTTGTCTCCTACATTAATTGGCAATTGCTCTACTTGCTAGCCGTTAGATTCATCAAACTTCACATCTACCGTCTCTTCAACCTTTCGGGTGAAGTTGTTGTAAACATGGTAAGTGTGAGAGTTTGAGCCATAACCTAGTAGGAAACCTTCATGAGACTTAGGAGCAAATTTAGAACGACGATGCTTATCAAGAATGTAGCACTTTGAGCAGAATACTCGAAAGTATCCAACTTGGGGTTTGTTACCGGTGAGGAGCTCGTATGCCGTCTTGCCGAGTAGCTTGTGAAGATACAAGTGATTTGTTGCATGACAAGCTGTCTCCACCGCTTCTGCCCAAAAGTGCTTCGGTGTCTTGTACTCATCAAGCATCATTCTCGCCATTTCGATGAGCGTCCGGTTCTTCCTCTCAACATATCCATTTTGTTGAGGTGTGTACGTAGCCGAGAACTCATGTGAAATCCCTTCTTCGTCAAGAAAGGTGTCCACATTTGTGTTCTTGAACTCCGTTCCGTTGTCGCTATGAACCTTCTTGATCTTCACTTCAAATTGATTTTGGGCCTTCCTAGCGAAGTTTTTGAAGATCTTTTAGACCTGCGATTTATCATCGAGAAAGAACACCCACGTAAATCTTGAAAATTCATCAACTATAACTAGACCAATAGAATTTCCACCGAGACTCTTGTAAGAGTTGGGACCAAAAAGATCCATGTGAAGTAGCTCGAGTGGCCTCCTTGTGGTCATGATGTTCTTCACGAGATGCCTTCCTCCAACCTGTTTACACCTTGACAAGCCTTTGCAAAGTCTATCCTTATCAAATATGACATTGTTAACACCAAGGATATGATTCCCTTTAATAAGCTTGTCAAGGTTTCTCATGCCAACGTGACCTAGTCGTCTATGCCATAACCAACCTTTTGAGGATTTAGCAATGAAGCAAGTTTTAGGTTGAGCCTTTTTAGTGAAATCAACAATGTATAGATCACCTCTATGCACACTGGTAAAGACCATTTTATGATTATCTCGATGAAACACTTGGCAATCTACTTCAGTAAATAGGATATTGAAACCAAAATCAGCAAGTCTAGATACTGAAAGTAAGTTGTATCCAAGAGATTCAATGAGCATGACATTTTGTATGGAGCTATCATGTGATATGGCCACCTTACCGAGGCCAACCACCTTACCCTTTGAGTTGTCACTGAAAGTGACATACTTTTGAGGACTATCATTTTCAGCAAGCTCACGAAACATGTCTTTATCACCGGTCATGTGATCGGTACATCCACTATCAAGAACCCATTCCTTTCCTCCTGACATATATCCCCGAAGATTTGCCATAAGAACAAAGTGTCTCATTGCATCATCAAGATCGAAGTCACTATCATCATCCTCATCATAGTATCCATGTTCAACATCGTCATGTGGTGGATCAAATCCTAGAGAGGGTAATTCGTTAGAGTGAGTTTGACAATGATCTTGCTTATGAATTTTTATAGCTTCGGAAATAATATCACTAATAATTCCAACATCTCCTTTGGCACACATGAGGTTTGTAAGCTCAAATAGACAATCACCAAACATAGGATCACTAGTATTCATCTTACTCAAAGCAATAGACTTATGGAGAATTTCATCTAGATTTTTCAAGGAATAATTTGGAAAGCGTTCCTCAAGAAATTTCCATATAGTGTAGGCACACTTAAGAGTAGGCAAACATCCAATCAAGTTTCTAGGCAATCCTCTAATGATAAGTTCGGCAGTTCTAAGATTCCTAATCATGTCAATTGACTTATTAAGAGTAGGATGCATAGGATCAACATGAGGAGCACAAGGGCTAGCAATGTACTTGTTCAAATGATATTGATTGAAAATTACAAGCATCTCATTTTTCCACTCATGAAAATACTCTCCATCAAGGATAGGCACTCTATGTCTAAGACTCCCCAAAGTAGACTCATCCATCTTCCTCCAATGGTGATTAAACACTAAGTGACAAAGTTGCAGTTTTTAACTTCTTTAAGTTTAAGTGGAGTTTAGGCACAAGTTTAACATTCACAATACATAGCAAGCAAGCATGCAAAGAGTATATGAGCAGCAGAAAGTAAAGCATGCAACTTGCAAGAATGTAAAGAGAAGGGTTTTGGAGGATTCAAACGCAATTGGAGACACGGATGTTTTTGGCGTGGTTCCGATAGGTGGTGCTATCGTACATACACGTTGATGGAGACTTCAACCCACGAAGGGCAACGGTTGCACGAGTCCACGAAGGGCTCCACCCACGAAGGGTCCACGGAGAAGCAACCTTGTCTATCCCACCATGGTCGTCGCCCACGATGGACTTGCCTCACTAGCGGTAGATCTTCACGAAGTAGGCGATCTCCTTGCCCTTACAAACTCCTTGGTTCAACTCCACAATCTTGTCGGAGGCTCCCAAGTGACACCTAGTCAATCTAGGAGACACCACTCTCCAAGAAGTAACAAATGGTGCGTTGATGATGAACTCCTTGCTCTTGTGCTTCAAATTATAGTCTCCCCAACAATCAACTCCCTCTCATGGGATTTGGATCTGGTGGAAAGAAGATTTGAGTGGAAAGCAACTTGGGGAAGGCTAGAGATTAAGATTCATATGGTAGGAATGGAATATCTTGGCCTCAACACATGAGTAGGTAGTTCTCTCTCAGAAAATGTATGCTGGAAGTGTAGGTTCAGTCTGATGGCTCTCTCCACGAATGAAGAGGAGGTGGAGGGGTATATATAGCCTCCACACAAAATCTAACCATTACACACAACTTGCCAAACTCGGTGGGACCGAATTGGTAAATTCGGTCGGACCGATTCAACAAATCTAGTGACCGTTAGGGTTTTCGGTGGGACCGATATGCAACTCGGTAGGACCGATATGGTTAGGGTTAGGGCATAATGTAATCTCGGTGAGACTGATTACACAAACTCGATGAGACCGATTTTGGTAATTAGCTAACCAGAGAGTTGGTCAGGCAAACTCGGTTGGACCGATTACACAAACTCGGTAGGACCGAATTGGTAATGAGTCAACCAGGAAGTTTGCATTGTAATCTCGGTAGTACCGATTGCTCAAACTCAGTGAGACCGATTTTGGTAATGGACATACACAGAGAGGTTACAATCCCATCTCGATGAGACCGAGATCCCTATCGATGAGACCGATTTGTCTAGGGTTTGTGGCAGTGGCTATGACATCTGAACTCGGTGGCGCCGGATAGAAAGAGTCGGTGGGGTCGAGTTTGACTGTAGGTTTAGGTCATATGTGTGGAAGTGGGAAAGTAGTTGAGGGTTTTGGAGCATATCACTAAGCACTGTGGAGCAAGAAACTCATTAAGCAACACCTCATCCCTTCTTGATAGTATTGGCTTTTCCTATAGACTCAGTGTGATCTTGGATCACTAAAATGTAAAATGAAGAGTCTTGAGCTTGAAGCTTGAGCCAATCCTTTGTCCTTAGCATCTAGAAGGAGTTCCCACATCCTTTAGTCCATGCCACTCCATTGTTGAACTTATCTGAAACATACTAGATAAAAGTGTTAGTCCAACAAGAGATATGTTGACATTAATTACCAAAACCACCTAGGGAGCACTTGTGCTTTCAAGGACGAGCAGCCGGCCGCACCTCCGGTGCCACCGGCCGAGGACACGATGGTGATGGACCTGATTCCTGAGGTCCGCACACCCGCGCGCCGCCGCCTTGAGAAGGCGGCCTCACCACCACGGCCGCAGGAAGTCGGCGCCATGAGCTCGTCGGTCCCCGACACCGAGGCGACCAGCGCCGCGCCCGCAGGCTGGATACATGGGGGTGGGACGGGCGCCCTGAACCAGGCATCCCTTGACGTCCATGCCAAGCTCCAAGCCGAAGCCGAGGCCCTCAGGCGCTGCAATGAGGCCTTCTTAGAGTCGCGGGCAGCCATCCGCGTAAGTTTCCTTCGCTTTTTGATCTTCTTGCTTTCTTCGTGAGGCGCTAAGCTCACTGCTGAGTGTAATCCCCAAGTTTGGGCCGATGCGGCAGGCGGCCCGAACTTTAACTATAAGCATCAAATGTTGACTTATGCATTATCCCATACATCAGGACTACCACAATCTCCGTGCCCTCTCCTTCAACTCCAGGGTTCGGGAGCTGGAGACGCAGACCGCCCATCTGTCCGAGAACCGGAGTAAGTTTCAACTTCCTTCTTCGCGGGGGTATTTGGCGCACCCGCGGGCTATAGTCATCGAGGTTCAGGTCGACTGCTGAGCAGTCGGGCTGAATCTCCTCAGTGTTTCTATCTTTGTTAATTATTTCTTCTCTGCGGGGGCACGATGGCGCACCCACAGGCTGTAGTCCCCGAGATTCGGGCCGACTGCTGAGCACTTGGGCCGGATCTCCCCGGCAACTACATTCCGCCTTGTCTTCTTGACTGATGCTCTTTCTTCTTCTCTTTTTTCCAGAGGCCAACGCCTCCTTGCTGCAGCAGCTGGGCGAAGCCAACACCGCTCTGCGCGGCAAGGAGGCGGAGTGCAGCAAGCTGACCGAGGAGCGGGACCGGCTGGTCGCCAAGCTCGCCAAGCAGACGGAGGCTCTCAAGATGGCCCAGCAGAATGCGAAGGCAAAGGAGGCCGATCTCCTTGCCAAGTTTGAAACCGAGCGCGCCGCCTGGGCCGACAAGGAGGCGCAGACGACTGCCTGCTTCAGCAGCATCGAGGACCTGGTCGATGGTGAGTTTTGTTCTTTTTGTTCGTTGTCTTGAGCTGCCGGCCTCTTCTAAGCCGAATGCTTGTTTCTGACTTTGTTTTTCCTTGCTTTCTGCCCAAGCAGATTTCTTCCCGGGTCACTCTGTCTCCGCGAGCCAAGCCATCGAGGCCCAGCGCGAGGAGCAGAGGGCGGAAGGCGCGCAGATCGCTGCTGACGCCCCCCGGACCCTGAATGAGCAGATCCTCAACATCCAGGCTCGTCTTCGGCCCGCCCATCAAGTGCTGCGCCGTCTTCAGCGCGTCGGGGCCTAGGCGATTTCGGCCCTCTGGCCAGGCCTTCCAACTCCGCACACTCCAAGACGGACCGCCGACTGGCTGGAGGTGGCGGCCGGCCGCCTGGAGGCCTGGAAGGGCTTTGCAGCCCAGGCAGGAGCGCGCCGCGCCCTTGAGTTTGTCAAGGCATGGTATCCTGGGCTGGACTTAGCCCAGTTGGCCACATTCCGGCTGGAAGCGCAGGAGGAGCTGGAAGCGGTGGAGGCCGATCTTGTCAACAGGGCAGCAGGGATCACCGACTTCACCGACACCAGCATCTTCGTTCCGGAGCTGGTCGAGGAAGGCGGCGAAGCCCCACAAGAGTGGCTCGGGCTGAACCCGGAGGACAGCGAGGACTCAGCCGAAGTCATCGACTCCAGCGATGAAGGCGAGGAGGGGGAGGAGGAGGAGGAGGAGGAAGAGGACAGCGACATTGACATGCCGGAGGCTGGTGCGGATGATCAGCCCCACCCCAACCGGGCCTCAAGGAACGACCCGCGCCTCAAAGCGCCGACTGCTGCTGGAGGCGGCCAAGTGGGGACCGACCAGCCGCCCGTGCCTCCGACAGATGCCACCGACTCCGTCATCCAGCCTTCCGCCACCCCGACAGGCATTGCCGACTCCAGCGCCCAGCCAGAGCCGCCTGTTGCGCCAATCGGCGCAGCTGACTCCGTCCTCCAGCCGGAGCCGCCTGCTACACCAACTGGCACCGTCGGCCCCAACATCCAGTCGGAGCCGTCTGCGATGCCAACCAGCACTGTCAACACCAGCGTCCAGCCGGAGCCGTCTGCTGCGCCAACCGGCACTGCCGACCCCAGCGCCCAGCCAGAATCCTCCGCTGCTCCTTAAGAACTTTATCTTTTTTCTTTTCCTGCTTGCTAGTCTGAACACTTTTGTTAAATTCGTGCGACACTGCGGGAGGCGGCATATAGTGGAGGGCGGCAAACCTCCGGACCGACTGGTCGACCCGGTGCCAGGCGGAAATCATAAAACAGAAGCACACTTATGGGCATAACACTTATCATATAGATAAAAGGAGGGCAGTCCTCGAGTTTGTCTCGGGGGACCCGGAGTCTTTGTATATAATACAAAAGGTAGTGTGATACATACTGCTTTCAACTGTAAAATATCCAGAGGAGGTTTGCATTCCACGGCCTCTCTGTCTCTTTGCCTGAATCATCTCTTTTGCGTGCTCTGGGCTTCTGAGCGTCGATCAGATAGTAGGAGTCATTGCCCAGCACCTTGCTGATGATGAAGGGGCCTTCCCAAGGTGCCGAGAGCTTGTGCTAGCCGGCTATTCGCTGGATCAGCCGAAGCACAAGGTCTCCCTCTTGGAAGGATCTTGGCTTCACCTTGCGGTTGTAGTATCGGCGCAGACTCTGCTGGTAGATGGCGGACCGGCTGAGTGCCAGCAGCCGGCCTTCTTCCAGCAGGTCGACACCGTCTTCGTACATGGTGACTCGCGGGGAGTCGAATTGTATGTCCATCGGGATGACGGCTTCAGCACCGTAGACGAGGAAGAAGGGCATGAAGCCGGTCGACTTGTTCGGAGTTGTGCGCAGGCTCCAGAGGATAGCCAATAGCTCATCGAGCCAGCAGCCGGCCAAACGCTTAAGAGGCTCGACCAGTCGGGGCTTGATGCCAGACAAGATGAGGCTGTTTGCCCGCTCAACCTGGTCGTTTGACTGCGGGTGGGCAACTGCCGCCTGCTGTCTTGAAGAAGTCCCCGGGCCGTCTGCTGCAGTCCCCGTGCCGGGCTCTGGAATTCCTGGGCCGGGTGCGACGGCTGCAGTCCCCAGGCCACCTGCTGAAGTCCCCGTGCTGGCTTCTAGTATCCTCAAGTCAGATCTGACTGCTTTAGGAGGGACCGGCACGAAGATGGAGTCGGATTCTGGAGATGGCTTGACAGACGGCTTGAAGAGGCGTTGCAAGGCGACGCCGGCTGGTATCGCCTGGCGGATGGAGCCAATCCGTGCCAAGGCATATGCTTTCTCATTGTCATTTCTTGGCACGTGAAAGAACTCGCACCCGTCAAAGTATCCACTGAGCTGCTGTACGAGGAAGCGGTAGCTCGCCATATTTGCGTCCTTGGCATCCCAGTCGCCTGACGACTGCTGGACCACCAAGTCGGAGTCATCGTAGCACAGAATCTGGCGAATGCCAAGTTCCTTGGCAAGCCGAGATCCATGTATGAGTGCCTCATATTCTGCTACGTTGTTGGAGGCGGCAAAATGGACTTGCAACACATATTTGAGCTTGTCGCCTTTGGGAGAGGTGAGGACGATGCCGTCTCCCAGACCGGTGCGCATCTTCGAACCATCAAAATGCATCCGCCAATGGGTGGAGTCTTGTGCTGGTGGTAGGTACTGGGTCTCGGCCCAGTCGACGAGGAAGTCGGCCAACACTTGCGACTTGATGGCGGTGCGAGGCTGGTAGTAGATAGTGTAAGGGGCCAGATCAATGGCCCACTTGGCCACTCAGCCAGAAGCATCTCGGCTTCCCAGGATCTCAGCAAGCAGAGCCGTGCAGACGACGGTTATTGGGTGCTCTTGAAAGTAAGGCTTCAGCTTCTTGGCGGCAAAGTGTATGCCATAACACATCTTCTGATAATGCGGGTAGTTTTGCTTGGAGGCGGACAATACTTCACTCAAGTAATATACCGGTCTCTGGACCGGCAATGCTCTGCCCTCCTCTTTGCGCTCTACCACAATGACTGTGCTGACAACCTGACTGGTGGCAGCTATGTAGAGGAGCATGGGCTCCTTCTCAGTCGGAGCTGCCAGGATAGGCGGGGTTGCCAACATCTTTTTGAGCTGGGAGAAGGCTTCGTCCGCCTTGTCGTTCCACTCGAAAAAAGTGGTCTTCTTCATAAGTTGGTACAGAGGGAGAGCCTTCTCACCCAGCTGACTGATGAAACGGCTAATTGATGCCAGGCAGCCGATGAACTTCTGCACGTCCAGCAGTCGGGTGGGCACCTTCATCTTCTCAATGGCCTTGATCTTTACTGGGTTGCACTCTATGCCGCGCTCTGAGACCAGAAAGCTAAGGAGCTGGTCGGCTGGTACTCCAAAGACACATTTCTCCGGGTTGAGCTTGATCTGGAATCGGTGCAAATTCTCAAAAGTTTCCTTGAGGTCTTCTAGCAGCGTGCCATGCTTCTCCGTCTTCACCACCACATCATCCACATAGACAAGGGCATTTCTGCCGAGTTGCTTGAGGAGACACTTCTGCATGCAACGCTGAAACATGGTGCCGGCGTTTCTCAAGCCGAACATCATGGTCAGATAGCAGAAGGCTCCGAACAGCGTGATGAAGGCGGTCTTTAGCCTATCGGCCGGGTTTAGCTTTATCTGATGGTACCGTGAGTATGCATCCAAGAAACTCAACAGCTCGCATCCGGCTGTGGAGTCTATCACTTGATCAATCCTTGGCAGAGCAAAGGGATCTTTGGGGCAGGCTTTGTTGAGGCTAGTATAGTCAATGCACATGCGCCACTTCTTATTTTTCTTCAACACTAGGACTGGGTTGGCCAGCCACTCTGGAAAGAATACTTCCATGATGAATCCGACTGCTAGAAGCCGGGCTATCTCTTCTCCGACAACTCTTTTCTTCTCTTCCGACAGGCGGCGCAAGGGCTGCCTGACCAGCTTGGCGTCAGGTCAGACATGTAACTTGTGCTCGGCGAAATCCGTCGGAACACCCGGCATGTCTTTGGGAGACCATGCGAAGATGTCCCGATTCTCACGGAGGAAATCGACGAGCTCGCTTTCCTATTTGCTGTCAAGGTTTGCACCTATGATAGCATGCCTCTCCGGGTGCTCCGGGTCCAAGGGTATCTTCTTTGTTTCTTTGGCCGGCTTGAACGAGCCCTCAACCTCCGACTCATGGGGGATGGGTGACATTTCCGGCTTCTTGCGTGCCAACGCCACCACCCGGTCAAGGAGTCGCTTCTCAGCTGCAATCACGAGTGACTCGGCCAGCTGCGGCACAAGTGACCGACTTCTTGTAGTCTCTGACTACGGTCAGGATCCCCTTGGTACTCGGCATCTTCATCTTGAGGTAAGCATAGTGGGGGACTGCCATGAACTTGGCCAGAGCTGGTCGGCCAAGCAGTGCATGGTAGGGGCTTTCGAGGTCCACCACTTCAAACCAGACTGGCTCGCGGCGGAAATGATTCTTGTCTCCAAAGAGAACATCAATCTAGGTCTTGCTGATTGGTGGCAGGAAAGGCCGAGGGACTATGCCATGGATCTGATCCGGTGAGGGATGAGCTGCTACGCTTGATTCCCAACTTCTC
This sequence comes from Aegilops speltoides, assembly GCA_021437245.1. Lineage (NCBI taxonomy): Eukaryota > Viridiplantae > Streptophyta > Magnoliopsida > Poales > Poaceae > Aegilops > Aegilops speltoides. The sequence goes on from CM038147.1 coordinate 424,135,825, forward strand.
CATTGTGTCACGATGACAGGATATTGATCTTCTGCCGCCATCTATCAAGATTACGGAGAAAGCGTGTTGTCCTTTGTTTGTTGCAAAGGTAGCATCTAGGACCAGGGCGTATGAACCTGGGGAAGGCATCACTTCCGGGTGGTCGGCCCTGCTCCAACTGATAGGCTTCTCAGACCAATGCATAAATTCTGGAGTGTTGGAGGCCACTGCTTGCACTTCTTGTTGTTGCTGCCGTCTACTGCGTCTGTCATCTGCCACGCTGGTAAACACAACATAGGCTCCGTGTTCCTCCGGGTACTCGTCTTGTATGGCACCGACTAGTCGGGCCGCCGGCTACTGGGGCTGAGGAGGGGGCGGTTCGGCAGGTGGAGGAGGCAGGAGTCCATCTCCCTTGGCGATTCTGGCGAGCCAGTGACACTTCTGTGTGGTGTGGTTGGATGGCTTTGCGCCGCTATGGAACTTGCAGGGTGCATCTAAAGTTTGCTCGTAAGAGAAGGCAAGCAACCAATTGGACTTGCCGCCCATACGCGCAGGTGCGGCTGCCCCTCATTCTTGATCCTCGATCGTCGCCACTTGCCGGCTAGTGGAAGCCGGCTGGGTGGCCTTCCGCTTGTTGTCATTTGGTTGCTGTCGCCGACTGGTGTCACCAGCCGGAGTCCGAGGGCCTGAGGTGCCACCTTGCTGGATGCATCAACTAGTATTTCCGCCTTCATGGACGAGTCGGCCGTGGCGTGCTTGTCAGCGATGATCAGCAGCTCATCAAGCGTCTCGGGCTCGTCGCAGAGGAGTCGATGCTTGAGGAGGGTGCCCTCTCGGCACCCGTCGGTGAAGTACTCGATTGCCTGCACCTCGTGCATGCCTTCGCAGGAGTTGCGCAGCTCGGTCCAGCGCGTGAGGTAGTCGCGAGTCGACTCTGTGGGCCCTTGGACGCACAAGGAGAGCTGTCGGGGCTTGGGAGACCGCTTGTAGGTGCTGGTGAAGTTGCGGATGAAGGCCTCGGTGAAATCAACCCAACTGTTGATGCTGCGGGGCTTCAGGATGTTAAGCCACGTTCGGGTAGTGCCCTGGAGCATGAGTGGGACGTACTTCACGGCAACACGCTTGTTGCCATTCGCTATGCTGACGGCTGTCGAGTAGTCGACCAGCCAATCCTCCGGCTTCACGGAGCCGGTGTACTTGGGCGTATCTCGAGGGAGGGTGAACCCTTTGGGAAAGGGCTCATCCCTGACTCGTGGGCGGAAACAGGGCGGGCCTAGCGCGTCCTCTTCTTCTAGCGCCAGGGATCGGTTGAGGCGGTCGATCCGATGGCGGGCGTCGTTCTCTCCGACTCCCTCTCGGCGGCCAAGGCGGTCGCCGAGTGTCGGGTGCGTGACAGGCGGCGGAGTGGGATATCTTGCTCCGCAAGGCAGAGGAGGCGGATGATCACCTCGGCGCTCCACCGCTCGAGGGCGGCCGTCTTTGTCACGCTCAATGGAAAGGCGAGTCCGGCTCCGGCTGGCCGCCGACTCGTTGCCTCGTCTTCCGCGGGCGCCACTAGTCGGTGTTCGGGATGTCGCGCCGTGCTCTTGGCGATGGGGCGGCTCTTCATTCCGCAGGACGGGCTCTTCAGCACGGCAGCCGGCTTCGCGTAACGCGGCAGCCACGTCCACGAGCTGCTGGACTCGCTTCGGCATGTGGCGACGCTCGTCACCCTCGTATTTGTCCAGTTCCTGCATCACCGCCTGGGCGGCCCGGATATTCTCTGCAGGCGTGGCATAGACGAGGCGTTCTCGATGGTTCCGCCACGCTGCCGGACAGGGCCGATGCGGCTAGGCCCCCCAGGAGCCGGCGTGCCGCCGACGGTCCGGTCCATCTCGGGCCGATAGGCGTCCGAGAGGTGTCGCATGCTGGCCAGCCGGCCAGCATTTCCGAGAAGCTGGACGGCGTGCCTCCAGCATCTCAGCATCTGCATCTTCTGGGATGGGCGCCGTCAAGTCCCGCAACGCCGCATCGAGTGGATCCCGAGTATCTCCATTCGAGCGCTCGCCATTGTTAATGACGAGCACCTCCGTGACGGTGCTCCCGCCGCTGTGCTCGCGAGGAGGCGACTCATCGTAAATCACCATGTTGGTGGGGAACACGTCAAGCGACGCCGTGTTGGAGTCGACGATCATCGGGTCGGTGGAGCCAACAGACTCCAGGTCCACAGCTGGCTTGCTGGTGATGTGAAGCTCGTCGAGGAGGCTGACCAGGCGGCTCTTGAGGCAGCCGGTGCCTGCATCGGAGGCCAGCTCATCGGAGAGGTGAATCTCGCCAACGAGGTCTGCGAGGCAGCTCGCCGCGCAGGCGATCTCCGCGCCATGCAAGGCGTCGAGGCTGACGCCGTCGGGCGTGCTCGGCTGGCTTCTCTCGCCAGGAAGGAGCAAGGTTCCCGTCCAGAGCAGTTCTCCGGGAGATGGTGCACCTCGCCCCATGGTGGGCGCCAAATGTCGGGGGTTGGGTGTGACATATGCCAAAGGATGGCTTATCATGGTGGGAGCGAGTAGAACGTCCCTGGTGCCCGGAAGCGGGATGAGGCATAGACACGAATGCCAGCGTACTTTACCCAGGTTCATGGCTCTCCTAGGAGATAACACCCTTAGTCCTACTCTGCGGGGTCTCCGCATGATCACTAAAGGCACAAGTGATACAAAGTTGCTCCTTGAGCTGTGTGCTAGAGGAAGGAGAAGGCAAGGCTAGCTCTCTCCTGCCCTAGTAAGGTGGCTAGGTCTAATGGGGTGGGAACCCTTTGCATGGGTGCCCTGGGGGGTTTATATAGGCCTACCCCCCAGGGGTACAATGGTAATCTGGCCGGCTGCTGGGCCCGGCCGTCAGCGTCTCTGGCCTCCGGCTTCTCTGCTGACTACTGGGGCCTGCCGCCTCGTGGGCCCTGCCGACTAGTCTGGTACAGAGCCGAAAGGCCTCTTCCGCCGCTGGCAGGTTTGGTTGGTGGCTGCTCACTATAGCCGTGCTGCTAATGATGCTGGCTTGGTCATCTCAGTGTGGCTACAGTCCCTGCCGCCTGGTGGGAGATCACTATAGCCACACCTGATCTCATCAGGTTAATGGTGCACGGGCTTCGAGGGAGGGGACGGCCGCCTGCTAGAGGCCGGCCCTCCTCCGGTCCGTCTGGTTTGGCATGCGCCGTCTTCTAGGATGACACTGCCTGGTAGGGCCCGGAGCCTGCGGGCCGTCCCGGCAGGCCGTTGTGGGGAGCAGGGCTCCACCTGCCCAGAGTGAGGTCAAGGGAGAGTGGCAACAGTGCCATGTCGCATGGAGATCTTCGCCCGTACAGGACACTGTGTGGGGATCACGACTAAGTCGTGATCACCGAATGCACGTGTACAATGATCCCAGAGATCAATGCTCACTGAACACACAGAAGCTGAATAACAAGAGTCTTACATCCATACATACCGTTTTACACAAGTAGGACCATTATGGTCAAGTCTTGAGTATTATCATTGCAGCGGAAATCTTCATCGACAACTTGGACCCATGCCATCTGCCTTAACCCTACAGGCATTCTGACTGGGAAGCGTCCTAGCTCGCATGTTCGTCTCCAAAGGATTCTTCTTCAAACTCCGGTTCTTCCATGCCTGGTCAATTAAATAACCAGTGGCAAGCCAATGAGTAATTTGAATGTACTCGCGAGCAACCCATGTTTTGGTCCAAGATGTAACAATACATGATATAGGTAAATTTTTGCAGAAAGCTAGTTTTGAGTGCAATGACATGTTCAACAATTTGTAAGACATGCATCAGGAGAATTCAAGTAACCATGAGGACAGAGTTCTTCGATATCAACATAAATAGAGTGGGCACCAACCCAACTCAATCATGTCAAGTCCTTTGACTTGACCGAGTAGTTTTATCAACTCACACACACACGGTTGTAAAACTCTGGACATAGTCTAAGCAGACCGCCTAACTGTCCTTGACGGTGGACACGGCTATTCGAATAGTTTTACACTCTGCAGAGGTTGCACAGTTTACCCACAAGATCCGGGAACTTCCGTGTAGTCGTCCACGACCGTGATACCTCAAGTACCGGGTAAGCACGATCACTACCTTTCCTAGGCGACACTAACATGGAGTCCACTCGATTAGTAGTAACCCCGTGCCTAACATTTCACATTATAAAGTTGTGGAGCCTCGCTCCCATATTCATCACATACCACAAGCACGGGGTACCAGCGGTGTGTCGGTGCCATGTGAAAACAGTCATAGCCACCCTACAGCACGACCCGTCGAGAGAGCGCACCAACAACTGTCCCGTCACTAGTAGTGCGGGCTCCAAGCTAGTATCGGTCTAGGTAATCAATAATTCCCTTTCCCATATAAGGGTAGAGTGGTTGCGCATGTAAGGTTGGGACAGTCGACAAATCTTAAATCTAATCCGTTTTTGAAAACAACACACACTTGCCTCGGTACACCACTTCGTCATCAAGTGGTTACCCATCTCATCATCTCCCTCGGGCATAAGTGGCACCCGACGAGGTTTTCAAAAAAGTCTTTTGAAAATGCTTTGTCTCCTTCACCATGCATATACCCGTCCCTTTTTGCATAGCATCTACTTTAGCATCCTATCTACTCCCACCGGCATAACCCTCATAAGAAGGTAGGGTCATGCAGAATGCAAGTATCAACGAGGAAGTACGGTGGCAAACCATCAAAGTGGTTACTACCTCATCATGATTCCATTGCAACAACAATATGGTGCTATATGACATGCATAAAAAGGGTTTCATAGCATGGTCAAAGGGCTGCTTGCCTGGTTCATCAGAGTCTTGAAATGTTCTGGTCCTTCTCCAAATACTCTGTCTACTTCATCAACTAACGCCAGAAACAATCACAATAAGCAACACAACAAGGCAAAATAAAAGTGCTCTAAAAATATGGATTTGACTTTTATGGAACATCTCTAGTTATATGAAGAATAACCAGAGTGGTTTCATTGGAATTGGATCAATGGATATCACTGAACATTTTGATATGATGGAACCAAGGGGTTTATGGGTTTGCAAGAAGTGTCCAGAAATATATTTAGAAAATGAGCAAAGGCACAAATTTAACAAATCATGATTTTAGAAGCATCTAGGAGTTGGTTTCACTGGATTTAGAGTTCAAATGAATTCCCTATGAATTTGCAAAGTTGACAAATATGAAGAAATGGCTCATTATATTGTGGGGTACAAAAAGTATTAAGAAAAATGTTCACAAACTAAGTTATGAACTTAGAAGCGTCTAGGAATTTGAATCATGGCATTTGGATCAATCTTGAGCTCTCTGTGATTTTATAAAGTTCATCACAGAAATAGGAAAAATAGGATTTGATAAATATTTGTGAAGAAAAGGTCTCTGGAAAAATGTGCAAATAGCACCATGTGATAGATCATGAATTTATGAACCACTACAAATTTGAATCATCAAATTTGGAGCTCTGTTGATTTATTTATGGATTTTTGAAGTTGACTGGAAAAAGAAAAAGACAAAGGATTTACTGAAACGGGCTGGATCTGGGCGGCGGCGGCACGCACTGGGCGAGACTTAGTGGGGCAGCGCACTGGGCCTGGCCCAGCCTCTTGTGCGCGCTCGCTGGGAGGCCACGTCGAAGGCGGCTTCGTGGGGGTGCGCATCCACGCAGGGGAGGCGGATCCGGCCGAAGCCGTTTCCACTTAAACGGATGGGGCCCGCCCACCGGGTCACTAACGAGCGGGGCCCGGTGCTCTGGCCGTCTCCTACCTCCCGCTCGAGCAGAAAGGTAGGTAGGGAGGCGAGGCAGGCGCCGGCGCTTCCCAGGCGGCACGGGCCACCTCGGCGGTGCCGGCACATGGCGGACTCAACAGCGCCATTGGCCTCACCCATCCAGGTGCTTCACACCCGTGGGGGAGCCCGGGAAGAGGAGGAGCTTCGGGTGCGGCGGACCAGGGCGTCGTCAAAGATGGACTTGACGCCACGGCCTCCGGGGTGTGTAAATGGAGAGCGGGAGTGCTCCGTGGTGGTTGCGGTGATGCAATGACCCCCATAGGTGGGGGCTCGGACGACGTGGATTTAAGCGATGGCCGGCGGCTCGGCTCCGGCCATAGACGAGGTTGGAGGGCGCGAGGAGGGGAGTGGGTCGGTCCAGGGGGTGCACGGGAAGGAGAGAGAGCCAAAGGAGTAGAGGGAGGGCTCGGGGGTGGCCTTATGTAGCCGACCCGTGGCTCACCGTGGACGTGGCGCACGGGTGGCCATGGCAACGGCTCGGGCGGCCAGGGGAGAGAGCGACGGGTTGTCTTCGGTGCCCGTGGGGGTGGTGTAGGGCACCGGGAAGGGAGAGATGGAGCGGGGCGAGCTCCGGGCGGAGCCACGAGCTCGCACACGCATTGGCGGGCTCGGGCGGCTCTGGGCACGCGCGACACGGGCAGGACAGAGAGGGGAAGGAAGGGGCCAGCCTGGTGGCGTGTTGCGGATGTCGAGGCACCTCGACTGGCGCAAGGGGGAGGCTCGAGGTGGTCGGGGGATATTGCGTCAACGGTCGGGAGCACGCTGACGCGCTCCAGAGCGCGTCTTTGGCCGGCATGACATGCCTTTTTGCGAAATGGGCGCGGCCACTTGTGTCTGGAAGCTGCAGGGGGAAGTAAACAATGGGAAAGTGGCATTGGATGCCGTGTAACATGCCAGGAGTGAGAGAGAGAGATGAGAAAGGGAGGGGAAAGTGTTTGTCCAGAGAAGAAAAATGGATCCCTGCCCCCCTTCATCATTGCCTCTCGCGCAGGGAAGCACACCAGAGGTAGAGGGGGACTAGGAGGGGCTGTGGTAAAAAGGAGAAGTCATGGAGATTAGTGGAAGGGGTCAAAGTGGTGTTTTTAGAAAAAAGGCAGAAGGTGTTTGTTGTTGATTTGGGCAAGTAAATGAACTCCTCTTGTCATGAGTCTTGACAGGGTCAAATGGTATGATAAAATAAGAGGTTCCACCAATTTTGAGTCCATTCGGGCAAAATTGCCAATGCAACTTTTGTAAACGCTAGAGATCAGCAGAAATGGACTTCCCAAGATTTAGTCATGCATAACTATTCTCCTTGATGCACCACTTGGTGTAGTGTCATCATTTGAGATTCTGAACATGACCACAAAAGTTGAGATCAAAAGGAGAAAGTTTCCAATGCAGAGTTGCTCAAATTTGGTTTTGGACAGGAAGGGTTTTGGGGCACTTTGATCAAGTTAACTTGTTCTCCAGCTTGTGCCATTTGGTATAGATGAATGATTAGACCATTTGAGCATGTTCACAAGGTTTGAGAATATTTGGACATGTTTGGCAATGTAAAGTTGCTCAAACTTCAAAATGGACAGAAATGGTTTTGAGGGGATTTGATGATGTTATATTGTTCTCCAAGTCATGAGACTTGGCAAGATCATCTAATATGTCATATGTGACATGATAGAAGTTTCGTGGAATTGTTGGAGAATATTTCCTTTGTAAATATTTCAAAAGCTTGAAATATCCAGAAAGGGTTTTTGAGGGATTTGACCAATATTTTGAACATGACCATGTGTTGAAACTCTTATATATGGACAATATATGTCCTATGAGTTTCCCTAAATTTTGTCAAATATTTTTGAAGCAATAAAATAATTTTTCCCTATTAAAGACCATTTCTGGCCTTAAGAAAAAGCTTTTAAATAAAATAGGAGAATAACTTTCAAAATTATATTTTTGTGTTTTCTGGGTATCCTATATCTAATAGGAGTCAAATATATTTTTGGAAAGATTTTTACTGCCCTTAATTAAGTACTTGCAGTGCAAACCTCAATTCAGGGGTTTTTGAAAAACTAATTTTTGAAAATACTATTTGGCCAAATTATTTTTGCAAGAAATTATTTTTTTGTCCTATACACATGGCATGATCATTGGGAAAGGTTTTTGGATCAAGGAGAAGGAGTATAAGAGTTGGAGGATTTATTGTATTTTTAGAGCACTTGCAAACAATAGACAAAACCAATCAAGGCAAGGTCCAAAGCACTCAAAAGTTTTTGTCAAACCACATTTTATCATGATTGTTAGCATAAGTGTAGTGGCATGAAAATCAGGGTGTGACAGACCTACCCCCCTTACAAGAATCTCGTCCCCGAGATTCCCAAACTAGGCGTGGAAAGGAATATGAAAACTGGATCTGGGGTAGTCTTCAAGTCCTCATGTTGCTTCTGCTTCCGTGTAGTGCTCCATTGAGCTTGAAGTACTTGATGGTGTGGCTTCATGTATGATGCTCTTCTTGATCCAGGTTGGTAATGGGTAGCTCACGGTAGGTTAGATTGGGCTATGGGTCGATGGCTCGGTGGTCAATGCCCTTGTAGAGATCGGGCAAGTTAGGAAGTTGGAAACACTTCCGGGGCTGTGATGCATGGAAAGCATTGTGCACACCAGGTAACCCAGGTGGCAACTCCAGCTGGTAATTGTCTTCTCTTCGTCTCATAGTGATCTCAGAGGGGGTTGTTAAATCTTGGAGTGATCTCGAAGGGGGCCGATGAATCTTGGTGTGGGTCTCCTTGTCATGGAAATGCTTGGTTCCTTAGAGAGAAGTGACCTGTAGATACACCTGGTCTTCGACGCGGAGGTTTACTTCTTTGACGATGGTGGTTGTTCTTCCTCCTTGGCATGGCGGTCTTCAAATGTTCCTGGACTAGCTGAACGGCTCTTTTTCCGTCTTCGGGTGAACAAGTAGGCCAGCAAATATAGATGACAATCAACCTGTCCAAGTACTCCATGAAGACTTGTTCATGGGGTACATAAAGTGGGATGGGGCATTGATGGTGGTCACGGTTGAGTTTTGGCCAAGGTCTTCTCGACCTAGAGTCAAGCCCATGGTCATGATCCGACCATGTTGTGGCTTGGTAGGGCTTAAGGGTTTCGAGGATTCTAGTGTGTGAGTGGGTGTTTATCATCCCACCCTTGAGCACGATTTCTGAGATGCCAATAGTCTATCTAGTCCTTTAAACAAATCACATTATATCACCAATAGCATCATTTTGCATAGGTCAACTCCAATCATCACTCATGTGATTTATATCCTCATGGCTCCCGAGAGGAGGTCTAACAAAATCATATATGTCTACAATCCCCAAACTCATATGTATGTCTACCCCTAAAAATCCATGGGTAGAACATATAAGCTGCTAAGCTTGAACATGACAATCCAAGTGCTCAGCCTATTCTTCCAAGCTCTAAGATAAAGCACCACTATCCTAAGGAAACACGTCGTATGCCACTCCAAAATCTTGTTTCCTTCCTATGAATCAACTCCAACAACCCGTTAACTTCCATTAATCACTACATAATCCATTAATTCTACAAATCCAACACCTATGCTGGTGTTCCACATGATCTCCTAAAGTCCTTATAATCCCCAAATACTTGAAAAGGCTATCTCTAATATAGTCAGTCCACCAATTCCCATTACCATGGTCGAGTAATACTCCAAGGTCAAGCTCATAAAGATGCCTAAATAAACTCCAACAATTAGTCCAATCTCCTAGCTTATTGTCCATCGAGAATGGTATCATGATCGAGATCATCAGTCTAAATCCAATTTACTCCGAACCATGTAGACATACTCATCATCTATATTCTACTAGAATCAGCTACTTAAATCCAAATCTTGTGTCCAACGAGAATCCCTACATGTTCCCCCAAGTCATTTACGTAATATCAACTGTCTCCTATCAATATCCCACGGCTAAGTTAAATCCAAAAACTTCCAAGAATTCTAGCTTGCGAACACAATTATCCTACTAAATCCAATTTACTCAGAGGTAATGAAAGCTATGCTAATCTATACTCATGATCCCACCAAGTTCATCTACCAGCATCAAAGCCTCACAATCCACCTAATAGTCTCATATAATTCCTCAAGTCATTGATATAAACTCATCAAGTCATTTGTCCTCTATCCCTATATCCTCAAATTGGTCCTCCTTATGGCATCGTCAGTTCTGGTTCTATCTTAGGAAGATAATGTGCTCGTTCACTACGTCCACTAGTTCCATAATGAACCCAGTGATAAGCAAGGCCTACTGTAGCTTAACTTGTTCTCTTGTGATTCCGTAGGTTAAGCTCAGGGTTAAGGTTTCGAGCTGGGGTATCTCGTGAAGTCTCGAAGGGTCTAGGAATGGGTTTCTGATCTTGAGGTTAAACATAATTCTACGGGGTTGCATTTGGTCGAGGAGGTTGTAGCAAAAGTCTTCAGTGCTGGTTGGTTGCCAAAGTAGAATCCTTGGTGTACCTTGTCTTGCCGGTCTTCAGTTGAGGATAGAGGGATGAGAGGGAAAAGTAGTATAGATGGGGATGCCTAAAGGGGGTCCTATAGTGCAAGTGCAAACAACAAGTGCTGAAAGGGCCAAACACAAGCATTAAGATAAGGAAGGTGATATAGTCACGTACTTGTTGCCTAGGGCAAAAGTGCGACTTATATCAAAACACAAACAAATAAAACAAGCAACACACAATCATGGTTCTATTCGAACCATCATACGGACTTGATTTGCGCATAGGGGTACACGACTCATCCTACCCTAGGGGTTCTCGGACTCGATGAGTCGTGCCTTGTGCCTCATGCGATCTTCGAGTTTTCCTCGGTGTTGCTCGTCTCTTGTAGTTGTTCGATGGAACAATCCGGTTGAGCTGAAGATTCTTCAACTACTTCTACTTTGTTGAAGTGATGGGGTGAAGGTGGCTCCTCGTAACTGGCATTGACTTGGTCTTCTATTGTCTTCTTAATCACGACGATCCCTTTTTGTCTTCTAAGCCGTCGATGGTACCAGGTAGGTAATCCTTTATGCAATGACATTATCAAGGCGTAATAGAGGTCCATCATGTCGGTTACGTTGATGACAACATCGACATCAAGAGCGGGGGATGATGAGAACCGTTTTCCTGCTCACTATAGTGAGGCGGACTAGATGGCTAGGTTCCCATCCACCGGTGGTTGCTGATACAACAACGGTAGTGACAGGGTTACTCTATTAGCGATGTATATCATGATCTTGCATATCCTATGCCCTGATCATCGTAGGCTAAGGTTGCATCATCTTGGGGCAGTGTCAAGGGTGTCACCATCTCCTGGGTCTTCAAGCCCTCATTCCTTGAGGATGTATCTTCTGTTGGTATTGTCTTGTTGTGATGTCGCCAATCTTGTGTTCAGGAGATGTGGGTGAACGTCTAGCAAGGCATCTTCCTTCTAGATTATCCACGAGGATTACAAGGAATCCAGTGGTCAGGGGCATAAGGGTTCTAGCGACCAAAGGTTTTGAAGGGGAAGAGATTAATAAGGAAAGTATACCTTAGTTTTCAAAAAGCGAGAAGGAAGAGAAGTATAGATAGTTTTGAAAACTAGTAGTAGTTTTGGAAATAGTTTTACCTAACTAACGACCATGCTAACTAAGGCTTCCTACGGTCGGGATGGCTCGATACTAGCTCTGTGGGGATCCCGACTCATAAGTCGTGATCATCGAATGCTGCGTGTCTGATGATCCCGAGATCAATGTTCACGAACACACGTAAGCTGAATAACAAGAGTCTTACATCCATACATACCGTTTTACACAAGTAGGACCATTATGGTCAAGTCTTGAGTATATCATCGCAGCGGAAATCTTCATCGATAACTTGGACCCATGCCATCTGCCTTAACCCTACAGGCATTCTGACTGGGAAGCGTCCTAGCTCGCATGTTCGTCTCCAAATGATTCTTCTTCGAACTCCGGTTTTTCCATGCCTGGTCAATTAAATAACCAGTGGCAAGCCAATGGGTACTTTGAATGTACTCGCAAGCAACCCATGTTTTGGTCCAAGATGTAACAATACATGATATAGGTAAATTTTTGCAGAAAGCTAGTTTTGAGTGCAATGACATGTTCAACAATTTGTAAGACATGCATCAGGAGAATTCAAGTAACCATGAGGACAGGTTACTGATATCAACATAAATAGAGTGGGCACCAACCCAACTCAATCATGTCAAGTCCTTTGACTTGACCCGAGTAGTTTTATCAACTCACACACACACGGTTGTAAAACTCTGGACATAGTCTAAGCAGCACCGCCCAACTGTCCTTGACCGTGGACACGGCTATTTGAATAGTTTTACACTCTGCAGAGGTTGCACACTTTACCCACAAGATCCGGGGAACTTCCGTGTCGTCCACGACCCGTGATACCTCAAGTACCCGGGGTAAGCACCGATCACTACCTTTCCCTAGACGACACTAACATGGAGTCCACTCGATTGGTAGTAACCCCCGTGCCTAACATTTCACATTATAAAGTTGTGGAGCCTCGCTCCCATATTCATCACATACCACAAGCACGGGGTACCAATGGTGTGTCCGGTGCCATGTGAAAACAGTCATGGCCGCCCTACCTGGCATGACCCCGTCCCGAGAGAGCGCACCAACAAATCTCCCGTCACTAGTAATGCGGGCTCCAAGCTAGTATCAGTCTAGGTAATCAATAATGCCCTTTCCCATATAAGGGTAGAGTGGTCACGCATGTAAGGTTGGGACAGCCGACAAATCTTAAATCTAATCAATTTTTGAAATCAACACACACACTTGCCTCGGTACACCACTTCTTCATCAAGTGGTTACCCATCTCATCATCTCCCTCGGGCATAAGTGGCACCCGACGAGGTTTTCGAAAAAGTCTTTTGAAAATGCTTTGTCTCCTTCACCATGCATATACCCGTCCCTTTTTGTGTAGCATCTACTTTAGCATCCTATCTACTCCCACCGGCATAACCCTCATAAGAAGGTAGGGTCATGCACAATGCAAGTATCAATGAGGAAGTACGGTGGCAAACCATCAAAGTGGTTACTACCTCATCATGATTCCGTTGCAACAACAATATGGTGCTATATGACATGCATAAAAAGGGTTTCTTAGACATGGTCAAAGGGCTGCTTGCCTGGTTCATGAGAGTCTTGACATCTTCTGGTCCTTCTCCAAATACTCCGTCTACTTCATCAACTAACGCCGGAAACAATCACAATAAGCAACACAACAAGGCAAAATAAAAGTGCTCTAAAAATATGGATTTGACTTTTATGGAACATCTCTAGTTATATGAAGAATAACCAGAGTGGTTTCATTGGAATTGGATCAGTGGATATCACTGAACATTTTGATATGATGGAACCAAGGGGTTTATGGATTTGCAAGAAGTGTCCAGAAATATATATTTGGAAAATGAGCAAAGGCACCCATTTAACAAATCATGATTTTAGAAGCATCTAGGAGTTGGTTTCACTGGATTTGGAGTTCAAATGAATTCCCTATGAATTTGCAAAGTTGACAAATATGAAGAAATGGCTCATTATATTGTGGGGTACAGAAAGTATTAAGAAAAATGTTCATAAACTAAGTTATGAACTTAGAAGCGTCTAGGAATTTGAATCATGGCATTTGGATCAATCTTGAGCTCTCTGTGATTTTCTAAAGTTCATCACAGAAATAGGAAAAATAGGATTTGATAAATATTTGTGAAGAAAGTTCTCTGAAAAAATGTGCAAATAGCACCATGTGATAGATCATGAATTTATGAACTACTACAAATTTGAATCATCAAATTTGGAGCTCTGTTGATTTATTTATGGATTTTTGAAGTTGACTGGAAAAAGAAAAAGACAAAGGATTTACCGAAACGGGCTGGATCTGGGCGGTGGCGGCGCGCACTGGGCGAGACTTAGTGGGGCAGCGCACTGGGCCTGGCCCAGCCTCTCGCGCGCGCCCGCTGGGAGGCCACGTCGAAGGCGGCTTCACGGGGGTGCGCGTTCACGCAGGGGAGGCGGATCCGGCCGAAGCCATTTCCTCTTAAACGGACGGGGCCCGCCCACCGGGTCGCTGACGAGCGGGGCCGGTGCTCAGGCCGTCTCCTACCTCCCGCTCGAATAGAGCAGAGGCAGGGGAGGCGAGGCCGAGCGGGCGCCGGCGCTTCCCCTGGGCGGCACGGGCCACCTCCGACGGTGCCCGGCACACCGGCGGACTCAGCGCGCTGCGGCGCACCCATCCAGGTGCTTCACGCCCGCGGGGGAGCCCGGGAAGAGGAGGAGCTTCGGGTGCGGCGGACCGGGGCGTCGTCGAGGATGGACTTGACACCACGGCCTCCGGGGTGTGTAAATGGAGAGCGAGAGAGTTCCGTGGTGGTTGCGGTGATGCAATGACACCCATAGGTGGAGAGGAGGGGGCTCGGACGACGAGGATTTAAGCGATGGCCGGCGGCTCGCCTCCGCCCATGGATGAGGTTGGAGGGTGTGAGGAGGGGAGTGGGTCGGTCCAGGGGGTGCACGGGAAGGAGAGAGAGCCAAAGGAGTAGAGGGAGGGCTCGGGGTGGCCTTATGTAGCTGACCCGTGGCTCACCGTGGACGTGGCGCACGGGTGGCCACGGCAACGGCTCGGGCGGCCAGGGGAGAGAGCGACGGGTTGTCTTCGGTGCCCGTGGGGGTGGTGTAGGGCGCCGGGAAGGGAGAGATGGAGCGGGGCGAGCTCCGGGTGGAGCCACGAGCTCGCACACGCATTGGCGGGCTCGGGCGGCACTGGGCACGCGCGGCACGGGAAGGACAGAGAGGGGAAGGAGGGGGCCAACCTGGTGGCGTGTTGCGGACATCGAGGCACCTCGACTGGCGCAAGGGGGAGGCTCAATGTGGTCGGGGGGTCGATGCATCAACGGTCGGGAGCACGCTGACGCGCTCCAGAGCGCGTCTTTGGCCGGCATGACATGCCTTTTTGCGGAATGGGCATGGCCACTTGTGTCTGGAAGCTGCAGGGGGAAGTAAACAATGGGAAAGTGGCATTGGATGCCCTGTAACATGTCAGGAGTGAGAGAGAGATGAGAAAGGGAGGGGAAAGTGGCTGTCCAGAGAAGAAAAATGGATCCCTGCCCCCCTTCATCATTGCCTCTCGGGCAGGGAAGCACACCAGAGGTAGAGGGGGACTAGGAGGGGCTGTGGTAAAAGGAGAAGTCATGGAGATTAGTGGAAGGGGTCAAAGTGGTGTTTTTAGAAAAAAGGCAGAAGGTGTTTGTTGTTGATTTGGGCAAGTAAATGAACTCCTCTTGTCATGAGTCTTGACAGGGTCAAATGGTATGATAAAATAAGAGGTTCCACCAATATTGAGTCCATTCGGGCAAAATTGCCAATGCAACTTTTGTAAACGCTAGAGATCAACAGAAATGGACTTCCCAAGATTTAGTCATGCATAACTATTCTCCTTGATGCACCACTTGGTGTAGTGTCATCATTTGAGATTCTGAACATGACCACAAAAGTTGAGATCAAAAGGAGAAAGTTTCCAATGTAGAGTTGTTCAAATTTGGTTCTGGACAGGAAGGGTTTTGCGGCACTTTGATCAAGTTAACTTGTTCTCCAACTTGTGCCATTTGGTCTAGATGAATGACTAGACCATTTTAGCATGTTCACAAGGTTTGAGAACATTTGGACATGTTTGGCAATGTAAAGTTGCTCAAACTTCAAAATGGACAGAAATGGTTTTGAGGGGATTTGATGATGTTATATTGTTCTCCAAGTCATGAGACTTGGCAAGATCATCTAATATGTCATATGTGACATGATAGAATTTTCTTGGAATTGTTGGAGAATATTTCCTTTGTAAATATTTCAAAGGCTTGAAATATCCAGAAAGGGTTTTTGAGGGATTTGACCAATATTTTGAACATGACCATGTGTTGAAACTCTTATATATGGAAAATATATGTCCTATGAGTTTCCCTAATTTTTGTCAAATATTTTTGAAGCAATAAAATATTTTTTCCCTATTAAAGACCATTTCTGGCCTTAAGAAAAAGCTTTTAAATAAAATAGGAGAATAACTTTCAAAATTATATTTTTGTGTTTTCTGGGTATCCTATATCAATGAAAAAAATAGCGCGCTACAGCAAAATAGCGGCGACCTCAAAATATGCTATTTGCGTGCTATATCGTGCTATTAGCGAGACTTTGTACAGCGATATATTTAGCGAGACAATTCTGAATACGCTATAGCGTGCTATTAGCGACGCTATAGCGCGCTATTTTTTTAGTGCCTATATCTAATAGGAGTCAAATATATGAAAGATTTTTACTGCCCTTAATTAAGTACTTGCAGTGCAAACCTTAATTCAGGGGTTTTTGAAAAACTAATTTTTGAAAATACTATTTGGCCAAATTATTTTTGCAAGAAATTATTTTTATGTCCTATACACATGGCATGATCATTGTGAAAGGTTTTTGGATCAAGGAGAAGGCGTATAAGAGTTGGAGGATTTATTGTATTTTTAGAGCACTTGGAAACAACAGACAAAACCAACCAAGGCAAGGTCCAAAGCACTCAAAAGTTTTTGTCAAACCACATTTTATCATGATTGTTAGCTTAAGTGTAGTGGCATGAAAATCAGGGTGTGACACACTGTGGCCACGCTGACCCCAAGATTCGGAGGTGAGGGCTTCACTGTTGCCACGCCCCGTCTCGTCCTTTTGATGGGGGCACAAACTCTGAGGGTGCGCTGTGGCCGCCTGCTAGATGCTGTCTTCCATAGAGGTCGGCCGGCTGGAGCCGGCCGCTAGTGATTCTGTCTGCTGGTGGTTGGCCGCCCTCTGGCAGCCGGCCGTTGGGCTAGCCGGCCCCTGGAGGGCGGAGCTTCGGCCTGGGGCGCAGCAAGGCGGAGCCGGCCCAAGGTCTTGATAAATTCAGGGACTCGGGTGAGCCTACCCGTGGCCCACTACTCCGACAGCATCCAACTCGCTTGCTCACGAAGATCTAGGGCAATTTGAGGAAGCCCATCATTGGAATAT
The DNA here is from genome assembly GCA_021437245.1 of Aegilops speltoides. NCBI lineage: Eukaryota > Viridiplantae > Streptophyta > Magnoliopsida > Poales > Poaceae > Aegilops > Aegilops speltoides. The sequence goes on from CM038147.1 coordinate 424,152,663, forward strand.
ACAAGCCAAGTTCTATAATGAAAAATTCCCACTTAGCATATGAAAGTGACAACATAGGAGACCCTCTATCATGAAGATCATGGTGGTACTTTGAAGCACAAGTGTGGAAAAAGAGATAGTAGCATTGTACCTTCTCTCTTTTTCTCTCATTTTATTTTTTATTTTTTTATTTTTTTTCTTTGGCCTTTCCTTTTTTTGGCCTTTCTCTTTTTTTCTCTTTTTTTCTTTTTGTAAAGTTCGAAGTCTCATCCTGACTTGTGGGGGAATCATAGTCTTCATCATCCTTTCCTCACTGAGACAATGCTCTAATAATGAAGACCATCACACTTTTATTGATTTACAACTCAAGAATTACAACTCAAAGCTAGAACAAGATATGACTCTATATGAATGTCTCCGGTGGTGTACCGGGATATGCAATGAATCAAGAGCGACATGTATGAAAATTATGAAGGTGGCCTTGCCACAAATACGATGTCAACTACATGATCATGCAAAGAGCAATATGACAATGATGAAGTGTGTCATAGTAAACAGAACGGTGGAAAGTTGCATGGCAATATATCTCAGAATGGCTTTGGAAATGCCATAATAGGTAGGTATGGTGGCTGTTTTGAGGAAGGTAAATAATGGGTGCATGATACCGGCGAAAGTTGCGTGGTATAATAGAGGCTAGCAAAGTGTAAGGATGAGTGAGAGTATATCCATGGACTCACATTAGTCGTAAAGAACTCATATACTTATTGCAAACGTCTACTTGCCCTCGAAGCAAAGTACTACTACGCATGCTTCTAGGGGAAGGGTTGGTAGGAGTTAACCATGGCGCGATCCCGACCTCCACTCAAAAGGAAGACAATCAAAAGAGCACCTCATGCAACAAATTTGTCACACAACTTTTACCATACGTGCATGCTACGGGACTTGCCAACTTCAACACAAGTATTTCTCAATTTCATAATTACCCACTAGCATGACCCTAACATTACTACCTCTATATTTCAAAACAATTATCAAGCATTAAATTGATCATAGCATCCAATTCACTTCCTATTATAGTTTTTATTATACCCAACTTGGATGCTCATTGTCGGTGTCAAAACTGGCGGATCTCGGGTAGGGGGTCCCGAACTGTGCGTCTAGGCGGATGGTAACAGGAGACAAGGGACACGATGTTTTACCCAGGTTCGGGCCCTCTTGATGGAGGTAAAACCCTACATCCTGCTTGATTAATATTGATGATGTGTATTACAAGAGTGGATCTACCACGAGATCAAGGAGGCTAAACCCTAGAAGCTAGCCTATGGTATGATTGTTGTAATGGTTGTTGTGTCCTACGGACTAAAACCCTCCGGTTTATATAGACACCGGAGAGGGCTAGGGTTACACAGAGTCGGTTACAATGGTAGGAGTTCTACATATCCGTATCGCCAAGCTTGCCTTCCACGCCAAGGAAAGTCCCATCCGGACACGGGACGGAGTCTTCAATCTTGTATCTTCGTAGTCTTGGAGTCCGGCGAACGATGATAGTTCGGCTGTCCGGACACCCCCTAGTCCAGGACTCCCTCAGTAGCCCCTGAACCTGGCTTCAATGACGATGAGTCCGGTGCGCATAATGTTCGGAATTGCAAGGCGGGTTCCTCCTCCGAATAATCCATAGAAGATTGTGAACACCAAGATAGTGTCCGGCTCTGCAAAATAAATTCCACACTCCACCAAAGAGAGAATATTATGTACACAAGTTCAATCTGCTGACGTGTCTTGTAGCGTGACGTCACGCCACTACCAAGCCTTTACTTGAATCGTTTTTTATTATACCACCTCGGTAGCGTCTAGCTTAAGCGGTTTCTTGGCACGTCTTGTCGAGCGAGATCGTGTTCCCTTATTCCGGATTCTCATCAATATGGGCGTGGGTAACCCAACCGCGCCATTGATGGTGGCGCAGGAGATAAGCGAGTTTTACCGGGCGGTGGGGACGCATAGTCTTCGTCGCCTATATATAAGGGATAAGGATCCGCCTTTTCACCTCGCCTTCTTCCTCCTTTGCTTATCCATCTCCGCCTTTTCGAGCTCCGGTGCCCAAGTTCGCACATCTCGTCTCAACCTTCTCCGACCATGTCCGGAGCGGGAGGTAAATGGTTGGCCTCCACCGTTAAGGAGGAGCACATCGCAAAACTGCACAATACGGATACCTTTCCGCGATATCGCAAGACCGCTACCCAACCGGGGCAGCTCATCCCCACCCCAGGCCCCATGAGAGGGTCGATTTCTCCCCACTTCCTCCGTGGTGGGCTTTCCACTTCACCCTTTTGTCCGGGGCTCATGTTCTACTACGACTGGATTTCCATGATCCGCGCCGAACTTCATCCTCAACATCTCGGCGTTCATCGTCGTGTGCGAGGCCTTCCTCTGCATCCAGCCCCACTTCGGCTTGTGGCTCAAGACCTTCAATGTCAAGCCGAAGGTAGTGAAGGGAACGCAGCGGAGTCGGAGGCGCCATGTTGGGCAAGATGCCCAACGTCCTCTGGTTCGGAGGGGTCTTCGTGGAGTCCGTCAAGGGGTGGCAGTCGGGGTGGTTCTACATCACCGAGCCGCGCGACCCTACATGGGCGGCGGCCCCCGAGTTCAGATCTGGTATCCCTGTGCAGCTCACCTCCTAGAAAGATAAGGGCTTGCTATGGGGTAGTTCGAAGGAGCTGACGGGACTCCAAGCCTGTATCCAGAAGCTGGTGAACAAAAAGCTCAGGCTTATTAATGTGGTCCAAGTCATGCTCGTCCGCCGGATTCTCCCATGCCAAGAACGGGCATTCAACCTGTGGGAGTTTGATCCGGCACAGCACCAGGCGTTGAGCGGGCTCTTCGACATGACGTACGAAGGCGCCTGGAGGGTGCTGTTTAAGGGCGCCGAAGCCCCCGCATCCACGACGGAAGATCGCGGATTTCACTCGCAGCGTCCAGCTGACGAGGTAAGTGATTCTACCCCTTTACGGGACACTTGTTGTTAATAGTTCGACCCTAAGCGGGTTTCAATCTCCCTTTTCCTTTGACAGGACTGGATGAAGAAGGCGGAGCAGCTCGTCTGCCTGGCTCCCATGCCAGAAAACCCAGTAGACGCCCGTCTAGCGGGGCTGCTGGTCCCGGCACCGCATGTGGTGCCGGAGAAGAAGGCCAAGAAGGTGGCCACGAGTACTCGGAAGAGTTCCCGTTTTCAGGTCTCCGACGACTCCGAGGCGGACTCGTCCCCCGAAGATGAGGAGGAGGAAGAAGACTCTCTCCCAGAGGAGGGAGAGAGGAAGAGGAAGGCTTCCCCAACAGGGGAGGCCGAAGGGTCCAAGAGGGGAAGAACTATTCCCCGGATAGCTCTGCCAACACCAACGTTGGTGGCGAAGAGTGGCCTTCAAGGGCCAGGCCTCCGGCGAGGTCGTAAGTATCCGGATTCCTGAATGGTTTATAATTTCTCTTTTGTGTCACATAGTGTCCTTCTAATGCCGCATACTGCCTGCAGTCCGGCCGATGATGATCTTCCCGCTTCATCGCGCGGGTCGTTGGCTCCGTCGGATGTGGATTCCATCCCGACTGCCTCCACCCCTCGCGCCGCTGAGGACGCCGAGGTGGGATCCCAGGAAGGGACCCATCAGGAGGAGGCTCCGGAGGCGCCGCAAGGCAGCCTCTCGGACTTTGCGCCGGACTCCACACCGGAACCCGCAGTGGTTCTGGAGTCTGGCAGGCGGCCCCTTCGCAAGAAGGGTAAGACCATGACGCCGGCGGCCTCCGTCCAACCGGAGGCGCCGGACAACTTGCTGGAGGCGCTCAAAGGCACTTCCATCGAGGAAGAACACCGCACTATCATGAGTGCGGTGATTCAGAAGGTTCAGCTCGCCAAGAGCGAGCTGACCGAAGCCTGCAGTAGCCTTCTAACAGGCTTTGAGGTAAGAAGTTAAAATTATGTAATGTAATACCGCATAGACAGTAGCCCCTGATGCTCGGTTCGGTGTTAGGAAAGAAAAGACGGTGAGGATCTAAAAGATATGTGAGGTTGCTAAAAAGTATGTCAATATGGGTTTTTAGGCTGCGCTGCTGACCTCTGCCGCACTGACTGCAGAGGTCGATGCATTGAAGCAGGATCTCGAGCGGTCCGAGCAAGAGCTCGGCCGTGCCAAGAAGAAGCTCGAGGACAAAGAAGGTGAGTAACACCACTTTGAATAGTTACCTTACAGAAAAGGATTTAGGTTGCAATAAAAATAACAAGGATAATGTGGGTACTGCAGGGGCCACAAACGAGGTGGCAACCCTGAAGGAGGCTGTGTCATGGCCGAGCATAATGCGGCCATGAGCACGGGCAGAGCGAGAGAAGCAGGAGGCGCGGGTGGCGGAAGTGCGGCTAGAGCTCCAGGCTCTCATGGAAAAGCATGAGAGTTTGGAGCGCAACTCAAAGACTCGAGAGTCCGAGCTTGCCTCGGCTCTCGAAAGTGCCAAAGCCGCCAAGGCCGAGGCCCATAAGGCCCTTCAGGAGGTTGAGGATGTGAAGAAAATAGCGGCGGGTAAGGCATTTTTCATGCAAAGCAAGCATGTTAATGTAAACTACCTGACACTTACCCGAATTCGGAGCTCTCTAGGGGCGTTCATAGATCTGCCTCGCAGTGTATCCGATGCTGCCGCATTCTACCGTGGCGAGGAGGGGAGCTCGACGGAGAAGGTCTTCTAGTCTCAGTATGCTGAGGCCGGCCTTCCGGTGCCCCCTAGCGACCAGCTGAAGCAGCTGGTCGAGCTCCACAAGGTAGCCGAGCAGGCCATGAAGGGCCTCATAGTCCGGCTGTGGCCTGCAGAGGCCATGCCTAGGAGCTACTTCGGCCTCGTGCGGCGGCTAGTGGATGTGTGCCCCTGGGTGGAGGTCATCAAGCTCTCCGCCTGTATTGAAGGCGCTCGTCGGGCCCTTGCCCGTGCAAAGGTGCACTCGGGCAGGCTGGATGCGGAGAAGCTTATCAGCGACGCGCCGCCGGGCAAGGAGTATCGACGCCGAGATGTACTATAAGACTGTCTGAAGGGTGCCCGCAAGATTGCGGATGAGTGCCCAGAGATGTAATTATTGAGTAGACTCGCTATGTATTATCTCTGCGCTGAAAACTTTGTTCATATCGCTAAGCAACGCTTGTTTGATTTAAAATATTACCTTCTGTGCGGCCATTTATAAAATCTGAGAGATGGCAAGTCGTCGGCTTCAGCCCCCAAGCCACGAGTGCTGGGGTGTTCGGGATAAATTTGAGCACTCTTGTTCCCATTCTTGGGTCCATCTAGGAACTTGCGAAAGTGAGATCTGATAGAGATAGTATGATAAGATAAATATATTTTTGGTATTTTATAATATAGATGCAAAAAGGTAAAGATGCAAATAAAAGTAGATTGAAAGCTTATATGATAAAAGATAGACCCGGGGGCCATAGGTTTCACTAGTGGCTTCTCTCAAGATAGCATAAGTATTACGGTGGGTGATCAAATTACTGTCGAGCAATTGATAGAAAAGCGAATAATTATGAGATTATCTAGGCATGATCATGTATATAGGCATCACGTCCGCGACAAGTAGACCGACTCCTGCCTGCATCTACTACTATTACTCCACACATTGACCGACTCCTGCCTGCTTCTAGAGTATTAAGTTCATAAAGAATAGAGTAACGCATTAAGAAAGATGACATGATGTAGAGGGATAAACTCAAGCAATATGATATAAACCCCATCTTTTATCCTCGATGGCAACAATACAATACGTGCCTTGCTGCCCTTGCTGTCACTAGGAAAGGACACCGCAAGATTGAACCCAAATCTAAGCACTTCTCCCATGGCAAGAAAGATCAATATAGTAGGACAAACCAAATAGATAATTTGAAGAGACTTGCAAAGATAACTCAATCATACATAAAAGAATTCAGAGGAGATTCAAATATTTCTTATAGATAAACTTGATCATAAACCCCCAATTCATCGGATCTCGACAAACACACCGCAAAAAGAGTCTACATCGAATAGATCTCTACAAGAGAGGGGGAGAACATTGTATTGAGATCCAAAAAGAGAGAAGAAGCCATCTAGCTAATAACTATGGACCCGAAGGTCTGTGATAAACTACTCACAACTCATCAGAGGGGCTATGGTGTTGACGTAGAAGCCCTCCGTGGTCGATTCCCCCTCCGGCAGAGCACCGACGAAGGCTCCAAGATGGGATCAAGCGGATACAGAAGGTTATGGCGGTGGAAATTGTGTTTCGTTGGCTCCCTGGATGTTTTCGGGGTACGTAGGTATATAGAGGAGGAAGAAGTACGTCGGTGGCCACCTCTGGGGCCTAGGAGATAGGGGGCGCCCACAGGGGGTGGGCGCGCCCTCCTGTCTCCTGGCCGCCTCGCAAGCTTCTTGACTTGCACTCCAAGTTCTCCGGATCACGCTCTTTCCAAAAATCACGCTCCCGAAGGTTTCATTCCGTTTGGACTCCATTTGATATTCCTTTTCTTCGAAATACTGAAATAGGAAAAAAACAGCAATACGGGCTGGGCCTCCGGTTAGTAGGTTAGTCCCAAAAATGATATAAATGTGTAAAATAAAGCCCATAAACATCCAAAAGGGGTAATATAATAGTATGGGACAATCAAAAATTATAGATACGTTGGAGACGTATCACTCGACCATAGGTTCTATAAAGTATGCCATTCTATGTACAAAACCTGTTGTGTACCTTGCCATGAGTTTGATAAGGGGGTACAATAGTGATCCAGGAGTAGATCACTGGTGAAAGTGCAACTTATCCCCGGGTGGTTTTGGTATTTCATAACAACATATAGCTCATTGAACTAATAGCCATTCAAGTTAAATGTTTCAGAAAGTTCAGTGTTTGACATGGCATGGACTAGAGATGTGGACCCCTCAAAATGCTAAGGACACATATTGGCAAAATCTCAAGACTCAATTTTAGTGATCAAAGACCACATTGAGTCCGTAGGAAAAGCCAATACTATTAAAAGGGGATGAGGTGTTGCTTAATGGTCTACTTGCTCAAAATGCTTAGTGATATGCTCCAAAGCCCTCAACCACTTTCTCATGTCCAAATTTGTCCTAACCCTAAAGTCAAACTCGGCCCCACCGATTTGATTCATCCGGTGCCACCGAGTTCACTTGACATAGCCATGGCCAAAAACCCTAATCAGTTCGATCTCACAGATAGGGATCTCGGTCTCACCGAGATGGGATTGCAAACTCTTTGTTTCCCTTCATAATGTTTCGTTCATACCGAGACGAGCGACAATTCCCACTGAGTTAGCGATGAAAACTCTCTGTTTCCTTTTCATAACATTTTGGTCTCACCGAAATGAGCGATCGGTCCCACCGAGTTTGCCTGACCAAGTCTGTTTGCTTATTGCTGAAATCGGTCTCACCGAGTTCGTGCGGTTGGTCTCACCGTGATGAGGTTTTGCCCTAACCCTAGTGCATCGGTCCCACCGAGTTGATCTCCTTGGCCCCGTCAAAAATCCTAATGTTCACATTTTGAACTAGATCGGTCCCACCGAGTCTCTGCATTCGGTCTCACCGAGTTTGGTAAAATGTATGTAACGGTTAGATTTTGTGTGGAGGCTATATATACCCCTCCATCCCATCTCCATGTGAGAGAGATCCATCAGAACGTGCCCACACTTCCACTACTTATTTTCTAAGAGAGAACCACCTACTCATGTGTTGAGACCAAGACATTCCAATCCAACCACAAGAATCTTGATCGCCTTCCCCAAGTTGCTTTCCACTCAAATCATCTTTCCACCATACCCAAATCCGTGAGAGAGAGAGAGAGAGTTGAGTGTTGGGGACACTATCATTTGAAGCACAAGAGCAAGGAGTTCATCATCAACACACCATCTATTAACTTTTGGAGAGTGGTGTCTCCTAGATTGGTTAGGTGTCACTTGGGAGCCTCCATCAAGATTGTGGAGTTGAACCAAGGAGTTTGTAAGGGCAACAAGATCGCCTAGTTCATGCAGATCTACCCTAGTGAGGCAAGTCCTTCGTGGGCGATGGCCATGGTGGGATAGACAAGGTTGCTTCTTCATGGACCCATCATGGGTGGATCCCTTCGTGGATTCGCGCAACCGTTACCCTTCATGGGTTGAAGTCTCCATCAACGTGGATGTACGATAGCACCACCTATCGGAACCACACCAAAAATCTTCGTGTCTACATTGTGTTTGCCCTGTCCAAATCCTTCCCTTTTACCTTCATATGCAATGTTTTACATTCCCCTGCTACACTCTTAGAATTGCATGTGTAGGTTGATTGCTTGACTTGTGTTAAGTTGCTAAAATCTGCCAAGACTTAAAATTGGGAAAAGGCAAGATTTTTATTTGGTCAAGTAGTCTAATCACCCCCCTCTAGACATACTTTCGATCCTACAAGTGGTATCAGAGCTTTGGTCTCCATTTGCCTTGGTTTCCATAGTTTTGGTGATCATAGCCTTGGTTTCACAACCTAGGAGAGTTTGGCGTCTAGCAAGGGAAATTACCACCGTAGAGGTCCTTACTTTGATGGTACTATTTTTGATAGTTGGAAGCATAAGATGAAAATGCATATTCTTGGACATAACCCCGCCGTTTGGGCTATTGTGTGTATTGGTTTGCAAGGTGAACTCTTTGATGGGAGAGAACCAAATCGTGAAGCAACTGCGGAAGAATTGAAGATGCTGCAATACAACACTCAAGCTTGCGATATCCTCTTCAATGGATTGTGCCCCGAAGAATTCAACAAAATCTGCCGTCTTGAGAATGCAAATGAAATTTGGGATACTTTGATTGATATGCACAAAGGTACCGAGTCTGTCAAGGAATCCAAATTGGATGTGCTTTAAAGTCAACATGACAAGTTCAAAATGAAGGATCATGATGGTATCGCTGAAATGTACTCTAGGCTTGCTCTCATCACAAATGAGATTGCCAGCTTAGGAAGTGAAGAGATGACTGACAGATTCTTCATCAAGAAGATCCTAAGGGCCTTGGATGGAAAATATGATACCATGTGCACATTGATCCAAATGATGCCAAATTACAAAGATCTCAAGCCAACGGAAGTCCTTGGAAGAATTGTTGCTCATGAGATGTCACTCAAGGATAAGTAAGAACTTCACAACAAGTCTAGTGGTGCTTATAAAGCTTCATGTGATGCTCCTGCCACATCAAGTTAAAAACAAGTCTTCAATGAAGAATTAAGCTTAATGGTGAAGAACTTCAACAAATTCTACAAGAGTAGAAGTGAAGAGAGAAGCTCCAAGTCAAGGTCCTACAATGACAGAAGATCTTCTAGTCATGATCGAAATTGCTACAATTGTGGAAGACCCGGACACTACTCCAATGAGTGTACGCCCCCTACAAAAGAAAAGAAGACTCACCTAAAAGGAGAAGTAGAAGATATGAATCACCTCCAAGAGAGATAAGGAGTAGAGATGATCGTTATGAGCGAAGACCCTCTCGCAGAAGCAAGGATTCAGAAAGGAAGGACAAGTCATCAAGGAGCTAAACAAAGCGAAGACATCAAGCTCATGTTGGTGAATGGGTATCCGGTTCTGACTCCGACAACCACTCCAAGAGAAGTTATCACTCCAACTCCAAATATAATCAAGATGAAGGTGTTGCCGGTCTTGCACTTGTGTCAACCAACTTCTACGACATATTTGACTCACCAAATGAAGGAATTAGAAGATGCTTCATGGCTTAATGCCCCAAGGTATCACACCCGAGTATATTGATTTCAATAGTGATGAAGATGATTTGCTAGGTGATGATGATTTACTTGTTGATAATGCTAGTGATGAAAATTATGATGAAATTACTATTAATCAAGCTAATCAAGATGAAATGAATGAAGAAGATAAGAAGGATATTGAGCGTCTAACTAAAGAACTAAACACTCTTAAGTTAGCTCATGAAACTACTTTAGAGGATCATCGAGAACTTTTAAAAACTCATGAGAAGCTATGCTTTGAAAAACTCAATTTAGAGCAAGAACATGGGTTCTTAAAAGCAATCAATGATGATCTTCGGAAGAAGAGTTCTTACATTGCCAAGCGTTTGCTCTTGTCTACTTACATGCCACAAGTAAAATCTAGCAACAAGAGTAAGAAAGATTCTTATTCTAGTAGTAACATAATCATGCTAAATCTAATATTGTTGCTTCTAGTAGTTCTCTTGATTCCACTAATGATTCTCTTATCCAAGTTACACTTGAGCAAGAAAATAGCTTATTGAAGGGAATTATAGAGAAAGGTGTTTACAAGAGCTTTGCCGGAAGTAAGCAATTTGAGGAAATTGTACGCAAGCAAGGAAGGCACCGGATGAATCAAGGTGTTGGTTTTGAGCGAAAGTTCAATGCCAATGGAGTTGAGTGGGAAGAAGATCAGTACCCCAAGACGCAGTTTGTTCCTGAACAAGAGAAGTATGATCCCACTTCCTTCAAGGGAACACAAGCTCAAGATGATCTTCCACCACAAGACCACAAGCTAAAAGGCAAGGACAAGCTTCAAGAGGAGATTGATGCATTTGAAGAAGCTCCAAAGGCCTTGGTCAAGTGGGTTCCCAAGACTACTCCAAGTTCTAATTCATCAAGTACGGATACAACCCCAAGGACTCCCATCAAGTTGATGTGGATCCCAAAGAAAAAAAACTAGAGAGTTCTTGAGGGTGACTCCGCCAACATACTTCACTCATATTCATATTGGCAAGGACAAGTGCAATCAACTTCCACATCTTGCACTAGTTCAAGGAGTCACAAACCCTCTTGCTAGTAAGTCAAGGGACAAGGTAACCAAACGCTTTCATGGACATTATCATATGTGTACTTCACTCCATGTCTATAGATATCCTTGTTTGTTCCTCGTGGGACTAACCCATGTAGGTATTGAAAGTGCAACTCACTCCAATGGATTGCTCCAAATGATCTACATCAATATTGAGCATCCACATCTTCAACATCTACATGAAGTCATCATCGATAAAACCCAAGGTTAGTTCATCCTTCTAAAAAGGGATATCACATCTAGGGGGAGCTTTACTCTTAGAATTGAGCTACATCAACTCTAATGGTGTGAGCACAACAATGCTTTATGTAAAAGTGAAAACCCCACTTGTGCTTAAACGATGAGTATGACCTATGATCAAATGTTCTTATTTGACTCCTAAGTTAATATACTCATATGTAGATGACCTAGTCATCGCCAATTGCTTGATGGATGCTACTGTGTTTGTGCATGCTTTGCCACACATTTCATTTGTGATAGTGCAACTATCCCTGGGTGATTTTGGTAATGATTAACAACATATAACTCATTGAACTAATGCTATTTCAAGATGAATATTTCAGGAAAGGTCAATGACTGGCATGGCATGGATTAGGATTGTGGACCCCTCAAAATGCTAAGGACAAAGGATTGGCCCAAGCTCTAAAAGATCAAGACTCTACATTTTACTTTTAGTGATCCAAGATCACATTGAGTCTATATGAAAGCCAATACTATTAGAAGGGAATGAGCTGTTTCTTAATTGCTTGCTTGCTCAAAATGCTTTGTGATATGCTCCAAAAACCCTCAACCACTTTCTCATATCCATATATGTCCCAAACCAAAAGTCAAACTCGGCCACATCGATTTGATCCATCCGGCGCCACCGAGTTCATTTGACATAGCCACTGCCAGAAACCCTAGTCTTTTTGGTCTCACCGATAGGGATCTCGGTCTCACCGAGATGGGATTGCAAACTCTCTGTTTCCCTTCGTAACGTTTCGGTCCAACTGAGATGAGCGATCAGTCCCACCAAGTTCGCAATGCAAACTCCTTGTTTCCTTTTCGTAACGTTTCGGTCTTACCGGAATGAGCGAATTGGTCCCACCGAGTTTGCCTAACCAACTCTCTGGTTAGCTTATTACCAAAGTCGGTCCCACCGAGTTTATGTAATCGGTCTCACCAAGATTACGTTATGCCCTAACCCTAACATAATCGGTCCTACCAAGTTGACATGTTGGTCCCACCGAAATGCCTAACGGTCACATTATGAACTAAATCAGTCCGACCGAGTTTTATGATTCGGTCTCACCGAGTTTGGTAAATTGTGTGTAACAGTTAGATTTTGTGTGGAGGCTATATATACCCCTCCACCCTCTCCTCATTCATGAGGAAAGCCATCAGAACATGCCTACACTTCCAGCATTCATTTTCTGAGAGAGAACCACCTTCTCATGTGTTGAGGCCAAGATATCCCAATCCAACCATATGAATCTTGATCTCTAGCCTTCCCCAAGTTGCTTTCCACTCAAATCATCTTTCCACCAAATCCAATCCTATGAGAGAGAATTGAGTGTTGGGGATACTGCCATTTTAAGCACAAGAGCAAGGAGTTAATCATAAACACACCATCTATTAACTTTTGGAGAGTGGTGTCTCCTAGATTGGTTAGGTATCACTTGCGAGCCTCCATCAAGATTGTGGAGTTGAACCAAAGAGTTTGTAAGGGCAAGGTGATCGCCTACTTCGTGAAGATCTACCCTAGTGAGGCAAGTCCTTCGTGGGCGATGGCCATGGTAGGATAGACAAGGTTGCTTCTTCGTGGACCCATCATGGGTGGATCCCTCCATGGACTCGCGCAACCGTTACCCTTCGTGGGTTGAAGTCTCCATCAACATGGATGTACGATAGCACCACCTATCAAAACCACGCCAAAAATCTTCGTGTCTACATTATGTTTGCCTTCTCCAAACCCTTCCCTTTTACCTTCAAATGCAATGTTTGACATTCCGCTGCTACACTCTTAGAATTGCATGTGTAGGTTGATTGCTTGACTTGTGTTAAGTTGCTAAAATCTGCCAAGACTTAAAATTGGGAAAAGGCAAGATTTTTATTTGGTCAAGTAGTCTAATCACCCCGTTTGTGCTTTGTGATGCTCATCCACTCTATCTCAACCTATCCATTCATAGCATATGCTTTCAGTGTCAGAGATGTCAGACAACAGTGATAGACAGAACATGTAAGAAGAGCATGCAAATCTGAGTGAGGGCACTAGTCCCTTAAACAACAGTTATGAGGAGGGTAGCAGAAGCACCCCAAGCAATCTTCCTAAGGCTACTGTCAGGCAAAGGAAGAAGAGAACTTCTTACTCAGAAGATGATGACTTTGAGGTTGAGGAACTAACCTCAAAGAAGAAGGTTGTCAAGAAGGAATTTGGCACTGCTGCATCCACCAAGCCTGGCATGAACAAGAAGGCACCTGCCAAGAGAATCCCTATGTCAGAAGCCAGAGCCTCAACTACTGCTGAACCAAGAGAGGAAGAGGCTGCTGGAGGAAAGAAAAGGAAAGAAAGGGTCAAGAAGACCATGGCTAGAGTGATTGGAAAGCCATCTATGGTCAGGGAATCAGATGAAGAGGAGGAGGAAGAGTCCATTGCACCTCCTGCTAAGACCCAGAAGCTGATGGGAGATACTATCAAGTCTGGGGCTACTCCATCCAAGCCCAAAACAGCTCCCAAGCCTGCTGCTGCTGCTGCTGCTCAAGCTTCAAAGCCAACAACACCCAAGATATCCACAGGAAATATCTCAGCTGCAGAGAAGAACAAGGCCCCAGTGCCTGAAGTTCAAGAGGATGTTGAGCCCCAAGTGCTCAGGAAGCTCAAGCCAAAAATCCCAGATCATGATGATACTCATCCAATTGTAGAGAACATGAAAGAGAGAAAAGATGCTGGTCTCAGACTGTGGAGACAGACAAAACCCTATGCTACAAGGAGAAGGACTGTTGTGGATTACATGTTTCACACCAAGGAGCAGCATGACTTCTATGATACAGTTCTTTTGGAAAAGAAGCCCATAGTCAGTGATATGAGATGGGTGGACTGGGAATACATTGATAATAATGCTGATTACTTCCCTAGAGTTCATGAGAGTTTCAGGCTGAATGAAGTTGATACTTTTGTTGGCCAGGAACTTACAAAATGGAATGATGAGATGGTGATGCAATTTTATTCAACTGCACATTTTTACCCAGATGGAAAGATTGTCTAGATGACTGAAGGTACTAGGTACCAATCCTCCATTGCTGAGTGGGCCAAGCTGATCAGTGCCCCTGAAGAATCTAAGCATGACACAGATGTCTATGCCAAGCCCAGGAAAGGTCATAACTCCATGGCACACATGTACAACGAAATTCCTGATGATGCCCTAGAGACTCACAAGTTTGGCTCAACCTACTATCTCCTGTCAAGGCTGCCTACCATCAACACTATTTTGAGGTATACTTTGTTGCCCAAATCGGGAGATGACATGATAATCAGAGGGCACTCAATCAACTTGCTGCATATGTTTGATGTGCCAGAAAAGTTTAACGTGATGACCTTGATTGTCGAAACAGTCAAGAGGACTACAGCAGATCAGAAGAGGTCATGTGGTTATGCCCCAGACATTCAGATGCTCATCAACTCTAAGATGGGCACATGCAATATCTTCTAGACAGAGAGCACCTTCCCCTGGGGCCAGAATTTTAGGACAACGTTGTTGTCATGGATGCATCACATCCTACATCTGTAGAGGGTCAGGAGAAGAGAGAGAATGCAAAGGCATTAAAGTCTTCCAAGGTTCCATATGCCTCAGCTATAAATCTCAAGACCAAGCAGGATCAACTTAACTATCTGTTTGAGGCCACAGTGAGAATTGATAAAGGACTAGCCACCCTAACTCAAAACCAAGAAAATCTTGAGAGGATCATCGATACAAAATTTTATGATCTAGACTTGAAGGTCACATAAATCCAGACCACCATTGAGCAACTTCAAGAAGAAGCAGAGGACATGAGAGGGAGAGCTATCACAGATGCATTTCAGAGAGTGCCAAGGGCACAAAGATCTGCAGCTGTGCCAGCCAGTGACACAAGAGCTACCACTTCAGCACCTACTACAGCCACTGCACGAGTTGCCCCTCTAGTTGCAACTCCTCCAGTTCCTCAGACATCAGCCGAAGATTGTGCGGATGCTGTCCTCTCCATGCCATCTTCGCACATCGGAGCTCCCGGAGGTCGTGCTTAGAGTGCCGCATAGGACTATGCATTTTCAAGCTTTTTAGTAACTTGTTGCCAAATGGGGAGAAAGTGTATAGATCATAGGCTTTGAGAGAGAGAGAGAGAGTATTTTTGCTTTATTTGCCTCTCTTGCTACTTGTTATTTGCCTCTTTGGATGCTACATCATTTGTGCTTGTGTGTGAGGTACTTCTATGATCATGTGTTTGATCATACTTTACTTTAATGTGTGCTTCAACGATGATATCTTATCACTTATGTATGATCATTCATGTTTGCCTTGGTGATGAGTGCAAATTTCTTCGATTCTATCATTTTGAGCGCTCCACCAAGATGTATGTGACATGTAAGAGTAACCCATGATCTTAATCGATTGTGCATTTGCATTCAAAAGCAAATTCTAAATAATGCACAAATTTAGGGGGAGCTCTTGCTTATCACATACTTCTCAAAGCGACGATGTAATTCCTTGATATTATCATTTGTCGAAGCTTTGATCTATATGTTGTCATCAATTACCAAAAAGGGGGGGATTGAAAGTGCAACTTTTCCCCGGGCGGTATTGGTAATTCATAACAACATATAGCTCATTGAACTAATAGCCATTCAAGTTAAATGTTTCAGAAAGTTCAATGTTTGGCATGGCATGGACTAAGAGATGTGGACCCCTCAAAATGCTAAGGACACATATTGGCAAAAGCTCAAGACTCTTCATTTCCATTTTAATGGTCCAAGATCACATTGAGTAAATAGGAAAAGCCAATACTATTAAAAGGGGATCAGGTGTTGCTTAACGGTCTACTTGCTCAAAATGCTTAGTGATATGCTCCAAAGCCCTCAACCACTTTCTCATATCCAAATTTATCCTAAACCTAAAGTCAAACTCGGCCCCACCGATTTGATTCATCCGGCGCCATAGCCAGAAACCCTAATTAGTTCGGTCTCACCGATAGGGATCTCGATCTCACCGAGATGGGATTGCAAACTCTCTGTTTCCCTTCGTAACTTTTCGGTCATACTGAGATGAGCGATCGGTCCCATTGAGTTAGCAATGCAAACCCTCTGTTTCCTTTTCGTAACATTTCGGTCTCACCGAAATGAGCGATCGGTCCCATTGAGTTTGCCTGACCAAGTCTCTGTTTGCTTATTGCTGAAATCGGTCTCACCAAGTTCGTGCGATCAGTCTCACCGAGATGAGGTTTTGCCCTAACCCTATTGCATCAGTCCCACCGAGTTGATCTCGTCGGTCCCACCAAATATCCTAACGTTCACATTTTGAACTAGATCGGTCCCACTGAGTCTCTGCATTTGGTCTCACCGAGTTTCGTAAAATGTGTGTAACGGTTAGATTTTGTGTGGAGGCTATATATACCCCTCCACCCCCTTATCCATGTGAGAGAGAGCCATCATAACTTGCCCACACTTCCACTACTTATTTTCTGAGAGAGAACCACCTACTCATGTGTTGAGACCAAGACATTCCAATCCAACAACAAGAATCTTGATCTCTAGCCTTCCCCAAGTTGCTTTCCACTCAAATCATCTTTCCACCATATCCAGATCTATGAGAGAGAGTTGAGTGTTAGGTAAACTATCATTTGAAGCACAAAAGCAAGGATTTCATCATCAACACACCATCTATTACCTTTTGGAGAGTGGTGTCTCCTAGATTGGTTAGGTGTCACTTGGGAGCCTCCGTCAAGATTGTGGAGTTGAACCAAGGAGTTTGTAACGGCAAGGAGATCGCCCACTTCGTGAAGATCTACCCTAGTGAGGCAAGCCCTTCGTGGGCAATGGCCATGGTGGGATAGAAAAGGTTGCTTCTTCGTGGACCCTTCGTGGGTGGAGCCCTCCATGGACTCGCGCAACCGTTACCCTTCGTGGGTTGAAGTCTCCATCAACGTGGATGTACGATAGCACCACCTATCGGTACCACGCCAAAAATCTTCATGTCTACATTGTGTTTGCCCTCTCCAAACCCTTCCCTTTTACCTTCATATGCAATGTTTTACACTCCGCTGCTACACTCTTAGAATTGCATGTGTAGGTTGATTGCTTGACTTGTGTTAAGTTACTAAAATCTGCCAAGACTTAAAATTGGGAAAAGGCATGATTTTTATTTGGTCAATTAGTCTAATCACCCCCCTCTAGACATACTTTAGATCCTACAACTGGACAACGGTCAAAATTATCCTTAGTTACCTTAAAGAGTACTAAGTAAATGTTTCTCAGTTATGGAGGGGATAAAGAGTTCATCGTAAAGAGTTACATCGATGAAAGCTTTGACATTGATCTAGATGACTCTAAGTATCAAGCTAGATACGTATTGAAAGTGGGAGCAATTAGCTAGAGTATCTCCATATAGTGCTTTGTAGACATAGAAATTTGCAAAATACATACGTATCTGAATGTGACAGACTCGTTGACTAAATCTCTCTCACAAGCAAAACATCATCACACCTTAGTACTCTTTGGGTGTTAATCACATGGCAATGTGAACTTGATTATTGACTCTAGTAAACCCGTTGGGTGTTAGTCATATGGCGATGTGAACTATTGGTGTTAAATCACATGGCAATGTGAACTAGATTATTGACTCTAGTACAAGTGGGAGACTGAAGGAAAATATGCCCTAGAGGCAATAATAAAGTTGTTATTTTATATTTCCTTATTTCATGTTAAATGTTTATAATTCATGTTAGAATTGTATTAACCGGAACTTGATACATGTGTGGATACATAAACAAAACACCGTGTCCCTAGTAAGCCTCTACTAGACTAGCTCGTTAATCAAAGATGGTTAAGTTTCCTAACCTTAGACAGGTGTTTTCATTTGATGAACGGGATCACATCATTAGGAGAATGATGTGATGGACAAGACCCATCCGCTAGCTTAGCATAATGATTGTTCAGTTTTATTGCTATTGCTTTCTTCATGTCAAATAAATATTCCTTCGACTATGATATTATGCAACTCCCGGATACAGTAGGAATACCTTATGTGCTATCAAACATCACAACGTAACTGGGTGATTATAAAGATGCTCTATAGGTATCTCCGAAGGTGTTTGTTTGGTTGGAATAGTTTGAGATTAGGATTTGTCACTACGAGTATCGGAGAGGTATCTCTAGGCCCTCTCAGTAATACACATCATAAGAAGGCTTCCAAGCAAAGTGACTAATGAGTTAGTTGCAGGATGATGTATTACGAAATGATTAAAGAGACTTGCCGGTAAGGAAATTGGACTAGGTATGAAGATACCGACGATCAAATCTCAGGCAAGTAACATACCGATGGACAAAGGGAATTACATATGTTTTCATAACGGTTCGACCGATAAAGATCTTCGTAGAATATGTAGGAACCAATATGAGCATCCAAGTTCCGCTATTGGTTATTGACCAGAGAGGTGTCTGTGTCATTTCTACATAGTTCTCGAACACGTAGGGTCCACACACTTAAGGTTCGATGACGATATTGTATTATATGAGTTATGTGATTTGGTGACCGAATGTTGTTCGGAGTCCCAGATGATATCACGGACATGACGAGGAGTCCCACAATGGTTGAGAGGTAAAGATAGATATATAGGACGATAGTATTCGGACACCGGAAGTGTTCCGGAGGGTATTAGGTACTTATCGGGTCACCGAAAGGGGTTCCGGACACTCCCGGCAAAAGATATTGGCCTATTGGGCCAAGAGGGGAAACACACAAGCCACCAGGGGCTGGTGTCCCCCATATGGGCCAAACTAGGAGGAGAAGGAAAGAGGGGAAGGGAAAAGGAAAGGGGGGGATTTGGCCTCCCCCTTCCTTCCATCCTCCCTCCTCTTTCCTTCCTCTGCAACAAATAAGGAAATCGGGGGGGGGGGAACGCGAATTGGGGAGAGACCCTAAATAGGATTCGGCCTACTTGGGGCGCCCCTGGCTGCCTTCCCTCTCCCCCACCTATATATACATGGGGGGCGCCTAGAACACACAACATCAATTGTTAGCCGTGTGTGGCGCCCCCCTCCACAGTTTACACCCTCGGTCATATTCTCGTGGTGCTTAGGTGAAACCCTACAAGGATCACTTCACCATCACCGTCACCACACCGTCGTGCTGACATAACTCATCTACTACCTCGACACCTTGCTGGATCAAGAAGGCGAGGGACTTCACCGAGCTGAACACGTGTAGAACTCGGAGGTGACGTATGTTAGGTGCTTGATCGGTCGGAGCTAGAAGAAGTTCGACTACATCAACCGCGTTGTCAAACGCTTCCGCTTATGGTCTACGAGGGTACATAGACACGCTCTCTCCCCCTCATTGCTATGCGTTTCCTAGATAGATCTTGCGTGAGCGTAGGATTTTTTTTGAAATTGCATGCTAAGTTCCCCAACATGAAGACAACGGGAGAGACGGAGATAAGATCGTTGAGCGGTACTTGGTCCCACACAGACACATGGAGCGCAACCGACTAATCGACCTGTTGGAAACATACATGTGGGCAATCGAACGAGAGCGTGCGACCGGCCGAGCGTCCGGCCGGCGCCCCAGCCCCAAACATTCACCTATATATTTTGGGTGTGCCTTTTTCCTCAAGATAGGGTTTTTATCTCCTCTCGCCAGTGGCGACGTTGAGAAAATCCTTCCTTCTTTCTCATTCGATCCCGATCCACACACCCGGGCCGATCAAGGGGCGGTTAGAGACCACTGTCCTGCCATGGTTGTGGTTTCCTCGATCACTGGGGTGGGGGGGCTGAGTGGTTGATGTGTCTTCGACGGCGAGGAAAAGAGATCGATCTGTCAGTAGGTCATGGAGAATCATGGTGAAACATCTGCGTCTGGCAGCAAAGAGAAGGGGAAGCTAGAGGATCTGATGAAGGAGCTTGCTCTAAACGAGGATGATTTGGACAATGTGTTTTTGATGAAGAAGATGACCCAACAGAGGAGGATTTCCGCTGGGTGATTCTTGTTCTGGTGCATATGGACAAATGCTTCATCAATTATTAGTTTTTCCGCAAAATGTGCATGGCTTGGGACTTGGCTAGGGATGTGAAGATCAAACCCTACAGAATAATCTGTTCAACATGCAATTTAATTGTCTTGGTGGTTGGGAGACAGTCACTCGGGGGGTCCATGACACATTAGGGGTAATCCAGTGATCATTATTCCGTATGATGGCCACTCCAAGCCATCTTCCATTGAGTTGTTTAAATTTTACATATGGGCTTGCATCATAGATCTCCCATTAGCTTTCCATGGCAAAGTGAAAGTGTTGGCCTCCAAGTTTTGCAAATTTGTGGATTCTGAACCCTCCTCCTTCGACTTCAAGGGCATTATTTTACAGAGTAAGAGTCAGGCTTGACGTGCGAAACCCCCTGAGAAAATCTACCCCGATTGTTCATGGTGGTCAGCGTGAGATCTTTGCAGTGAAATACGAGAGGCTGCCAAACTGGTGCCAGGTCCGCGGCATGTTGGGACATGAGTTTAAAGAGACGACGACGGGGTTCACCCCCCTTGGCTTTGGTTTTAAAAAAATTCAGAACTCCAAAAGCTACTCGCTTGGCTACTCGAAGGAGGAGCAACAATAAGCAGCAGCCGAGGGGTTCGGGGGAGCCTCGGGATGGCAATAGTATGCAAGAGAAAGAGGAGCATAGTGATGTAGATATGAAGGAGGAAGACCCGACCCGCAAGCGCTCGTCTGACCAAGCAGTTGATTCTATGATCCCGTCGGCAGCAGCAAGTATGGATCTAGTGGTTGTTGGTAAGGGAAGTGGAGGAGCCGAGGCTGTCCTACCAATCCTGTAGCCAAATCAAGACCCAAAGCCATTAAGGACTACTGCTATGGTCAACAAAATAGTACAAATGGAGGGCGAAAGTCAACAAGCGGTGGAAAAACTAGTGAAGCAAGATCAGCGGCCTCCCCGATGGAGGACCATCGGGCGAATGAATCTCATTTGCTGGAACTGTTGGGGTATAGGCAATGCCCTAACGGTTCAAGAGCTTTGTGAGATAGCGCTAAAGTTTACCCCTAAAGTGCCATGTATAGTCGAAACTCAGATTGGTAGAGTTAGGGCAGCAAATCTTGCTAGCACCTTAGGTTATGATTGCTCTTATGCTATTAATGCCATCGAAAGGAGTGGTGGTCTTGCTATATTCTGGAATAATGAAATAAAGATCAAGGATTTGGGTTACTCATAGTATCATATAGATATCAAATTTTCTGACCATGGTGTAGTTCCACGGAGAGTGTCCTTTTTATATGGGGAAGCTCAAATACAACAAAGATATAAAACATGCAATACCATGAAGAACTTGGCAAATATGAAAGATCTGCCTTGGCTTTGCCTCGGAGATTTTAATGAGGATTTGAGACATGATGAACATGATTTTATTGGACACCGGAGCCAGACTCAAATACAAGGCTTCTATGATGCTATTACATATGTCGTTTGGTCGATCTCAATTTCCAGGGGAGGCCATGGACATTAAAAAGAAGGTTGTAGGCGGATCCTACATTAGGTTTCATCTTGACAGGGACTAGGGTCGGTGGAGTGGTTTGCGCAATTCCCACTGACTATGGTGTAACACTTGACGATGGTGATGTCAGATCACTTGCTGCTACTACTGAAGCTGGATTATACTATTAGAAGAAAGGGAACAATAAAGAGATTCCAGTATGAGGTGATGTGGGACTCTCACCCAAATTTGAATCAAGCCATTGATTCTGCATGGAATGCGAATGGTTACAATCCAACGGCCAGTAAAGTTCGAGCCAAACTATCTTCCTGGCCAATGATCTGAGAGCATGGAGTAACTGCACATTCAGAAGCGTTCGAGGCGAAATAAAGAAATTAAAGGCAGACTTGGATAGATTGAGGAATGACGCGGCGAGGTTGGAGCCAAACCATGCTGAAATAGAATTGAATGATTGGCTTATAGAATTGTGCTTATGCAAGGAGCTTATGTGGAGGCAGAGGTTGCGGGTTGAGTGGCTCTCGGCAGGCGATAGGGACACACATTTTTTCCATCTTCGGGTGTCTATGAGGAGAAGGAAGAATCTTATTATGACATTGCAATGACCAGATGAGAAGTTCACTAAAAACCCAATAGAGATGCAAGCCATGGCTCTTGATTTCTATAAAACATTGTATACATCCAAGGGAGTTCAGGGAGTCAAGATGTTCTAAATGTTGTGCCTGCAAAAGTGTCACCGACAATGAATGAGATGTTGATAGCTCCGTATGAGAGGGAGGAAGTCAAAAAAGCCCTATTCCAAATGTTTTTGACCAAATCACCAGGACCCGTTGTGTTTCCGACACACTTTTTCCAACGACATTGGGACATTTGTGGACCTTCCGTTACAGATGCAATTTTGGGAATTCTACGGGGAGAGGAAAGTGCAACTTGTACTAATGACACCTTATTGGTTCTAATCCTGAAGGTATCCAATCCAACACTCTTATCCAAGTTTCGGCCAATTAGTCTATGTAATGTCTTTAGTAAAATAGCATCAAAGGTAGTGGCCAATCGGTTAAAGATGATCCTTCCTTAGACTATTTCTGAGGAGCAGTCGACGTTTGTCCCGGGCAGACTCATCATAGACAATATTATCTCGACTTATGAATGCTTACATTTATGAAGAGGAGTAGATAAAAAACAGGTTTTGTGCCCTCAAGTTGGACATGATGAAGGCATACGCCAGGGTCGAATGGAGCTACTTGAAGGCAACCATGAAGAAACTTGACTTTGCATCACAGTGGATTTCTGTTGTTATGAATCTGGTGAGCACTGTTTCTTTTTCGGTAATGTCTAATGGAACTAAATTGGAGGAGTTTAAGCCATCTTGAGGTATACGACACGGAGATCCAATCTCTCCATATCTTTTCTTGTTAGCAGCAGAGGGCCTTTCGTGCCTCTTGAAATCTCAAAATCAGCCATCACAACTCAGTGGAATCAAGGTGGTCCCATTGGCTCCGCCAGTGAACCATCTTTTATTCGTGGATGATAGCCTCCTGTTTCTCAGGGCAAGTGTTAATGGAGCAGAGGAGGTATCAAATCTACTTGATATAGACTGCTTGCCCTCTGGTCAGAGGATTAACAGGGATAAATCTTAAATTTTCTTTAGCAAGGGCTGCCCTCAGATTATTTGAGCTGCAATCAAAGGATACTTGCATGTCCCTAATGAATCTTCGGCGAATAGGTATTTGGGTATGCCGACAGATGTTGATCAATCAAAGAGGAACTTTCAAACATATTAGTGATCGCATTTGGGACAAAGTTAAAGGATGGATGGGAAAAATTTTATTTGCAGGAGGTAACAGTGTTTTGATCAAGTCAGTGGTGCATGCTATACTTGTCTATTCCATGTCTTGCTTCACGTTAGCATCAGGGCTATGCAAACATATAAATTCTATCATCATTTTTTAGTGTGGATGTAAACAAGGAGGAAGGAAACCAACCTGGGTGTCATGGGAAGTGATGACTGGACCAAAATATTTGGGAAGTCTCGACTTCCGGGATTTGGAATTTTTTAACCTCGCTTTATTAGCACGGCAGGCGTGGAGATTACTTCAGGAACCCTCCTCACCGAGTGCAAGAACTCTAAAAGCATCCTACTACCCGAAGGGATAAATTCTTACAGCCGAACTTGGATCTCGCCCCCCTCAACTGTGGCGTGCTATTCTGGATGGTAGGGAAATTGTGAAGCAAGGGACCATAGGAGGATTGGTAACGGGTAGTCAATGGTCGTTTGGTCTGAAAAATTGGATACCTAGGAAATCATCACTTAGTCCAATCCTTTCATTGGTAGTCGACCCACTATCAAAAGTTCATAGCTACTGGTGCCAGCAACTGCACAATGGAACGAGGAGTTTTTACGTATTGTCTTCTTGTCGGTCGATGTGGAAGCTATATTGAAAATTTTATTGTGCATCAAAAACATGGAATATTATTGGGCATGGAATCCAGATAGAAAAGGCCTCTTCTCGGTGAGTTTGGCTTATAAGCACATTATCAGAATTAAAACACAAAGAGAAGATTGGCTCGAGGGAAG
Source organism: Aegilops speltoides (assembly GCA_021437245.1). Taxonomy (NCBI): domain Eukaryota; kingdom Viridiplantae; phylum Streptophyta; class Magnoliopsida; order Poales; family Poaceae; genus Aegilops; species Aegilops speltoides. The sequence goes on from CM038147.1 coordinate 424,176,778, forward strand.
AAGTGGAGCTTCGGACAATGCAAGGCAAGAGAAAGTTTGGTCCTTGCTTTGAAATTTTTCGGTCCCATCCAAAGTGAAGGTTTTTCTGTGGAGGCTACCTCGTTTCTCTTTGCCGACAACGGATGTGCTCCATAATAGAAATATGTCAACCATCAACACATGCCCGTTGTGCGGCGGGGAAGATTCCTGGAGACATATGCGTCGATAAGCTGTACGATGGCACGATGTATATGGGGTCCGTCAGATGAGGAGTTAGTAGATCATATGGCGGAAAATAAGGAGCCAAATACTAAGAATTTCATCTTTGAAATGCAAGAAAGCTTGTCTCAGGATCAGTTCACAATGATGGTAGTCACACTCTCGTCTATATGGTATGCAAGACGTAAAGCAGTGCACGAGGCAGTTTTTCTGATTCCTGGCCAAACACATTCTTTCATAAATTCATATTTGATGGACCTGAGATCGCTGCAGTAGACAGAGCCCCGAGTGGTGGCTCCACTCCAAGGGCATGGGAGGTGCACCGCTGGTTACCCCACCTAAGGCGTTTGTGAAAACGAATGTGGATGAAGCGATTGAGCGTCATAGATATGCTGGTGTTGCTGCGGTGATATGCAGAGACAACGATGGCCATTACATGGGCCCTTCCTTGGCTATCAACGCAGGTATTACGGACCCCACATTGCTAGAAACACTTGCCTGTCAGGAGGCCATGATTCTTGCCGAAGACTTGGGAGTTCAGAAGATCCACATGGCGTCGGATTGTGAGGGCGTGGCCGCGTGGAGAAATATATACAATAAGGATCGGGTGGTTTTCATTGAGCTATCATCAAGGAATTTAACGCTAGGAAAGATACTTTTATTTCATGTAATTTTATTTATGAGCGTAGGATTTTTAATTTTGAAGCACATAATCTCGCCAAATTTGGTTATAGTCTAGGTATAGGGTGCCATGTTTGGTTGCTCCCCACGACCAAAATTATATACCTATGAACATTGTTACAAATTAATAAAGTTGGCGATAACTAACGGCGAGATTTGATTAAAAAAATCCAACTCGCGGCGAGCGAGGTATAGTCGCACCCAGTACACTAAAAAAAAGCCACGCCTAGAAGGACGGAACTACTAGTAATTCTCACAAAAAAAAGGACGGAACTAGGGCAGACCGGAAGACCTAAGCTCCCCCTTCCCAGTCTCCGCCGCCGCACCAATTCCCCTCCTACTTCTCTTGGCAAAGGACCTTGTTCGTTGATCATTTGGTTTTCAGGTATTATTATTCGAAAACCTCTGTCTTTTTAAGCGTCTCCCAAATTATTGATCATCAAGGCTGCGACTATTGGGGCGCAGACGATCGAAGATGATACGTCGGCTTCTCAATGTGGTAGTGAAGAATACTTCCACAGGCGTCCACTCGGTGCGGCGAATCGACCCGTACAAGCATCTCTTCTACGAACCAGGAGGTGAGCCAGCAGCATCGATCGGAAAAAAGGCCAAGGATTGTGCTCTGGAAATGCAGACCCTTTCACTGCCCGATCCAGCGGTGAGCTTCTCTCCATCCCCGACCACTCTGCCGCTCATGGGCGGCATGGATTTGTTCGCGCCCATGGGCGGCGGCGAAGGCAGGATCGTAGGCGCCAACGTGGCCGGCGAAAGCGTGCTGTACGATGCCGATGAGCGCCTCTTCCTTCTTCTGCCCTGGATCAACGAGCCCAAGGGGTGGAACCCCGTGTGTCTCTCCATCCCCATACCCGGCGCCGCCGAGAACAGCCTCTACGTCATGGAGAGGTACCTCGGGCAGTCTATGGATGCATATGGCTCCAGCGAGGACTACACCGTTTCCTGCTTCGAGGTCCTTGAGCACGGGCCCAGGACCGGCGGCCATGAGGTGCGCGAAATGCATAGAGGCTGGCGCTGGCGGGTTCTTCGGCCGCCTCCGTTCGTCCTCGAACCAGACTACCAACCCTCCGTCATCGCCTCCTACACAAGCATGGTTAACAAGACCAACAGGTGCTCCACCATCTATATGTCATGTGAGGACACGCGCACTGGCACCTATTCCTTTGACACATCGAGGAACGTGGAGCAATGGATGCACGTCGGGGAGTGGACTCTGCCCTTTCATGGGGAAGCCAAGTACATCCCTGAGTTCAACCTATGGTTCGGCTTCTCGGCAGACGGCCATAAACACTTGTGCGCTCTGGACCTTTCTGCCATGGAGGAGGACAAACAACCACCACCCATTCTGCAGCACTTTGAGGATCCGAACCCACCCGAGGAAGAGGGCTGGTGTGCAACGTCTTCTGAACTGGTATACCTTGGCGATGGCAAGTTTTGTGTTGCCAAGACTATTGAGGTCGATGAAACATCTGGTGAGGAGTTTGCGGTGCTCACTGGCGTACAGATTTTGCGCGGCGATGACAATGGCCTCCGCATGATCAAGCACAAGTCCACATGTTACTCTTTTGTCAAGGACGTGATCTACTGGGTACTTTGACTTGGCACTCTTGGTTTTGTTATGCATTCGCCTGTCCCCTTCTAGTAGATGACAGACATGTAAGAAGTCTTTGGTTTTGTTATGTGCATTCGTCTGCCCCCATCTTAGTAGATGTCAATCATGCAAGAACTTTTGGTTTTGTTATGCATTAATTCGTCTGTACACTTCCTAGTAGATGACGGTCATGTAAGATACTTGTGTGCGGGTTTACGTCTCGATCTTTGAACCCAAATTTGACTAATAAATTAAGCACTTCATTTGAATACGAATCCAATGATTTTTTTATGGTATATATATAACTCATATTTTATGAGTAAATTTTTGGTCAAATTTAGGCCCCTTGACAGGCTAATAAACCAAACAAAGGGATGATGACCCATGGCGTCGCCCCTAGGGCGGCTCGGGGGAGTCTAGGGTTTCCGCCGCCGCCTCCCCCCACCTTCCCCCACCCCCCTCGCCGCCACCAGAGACGACCGCCGGGAAAGCCCGCGCGGGCGCCGGGGAAGGTGGCGGCGGGGTCTTCGGCGCTTCGTTCTTCGCGGAGGCCATCGGATCCAGGGGCGGCGGCCCTGTTGGAGTGGCGTGCGGCGTGCCTGAGGGTTCGGCCGTGAGGACGGCGAGCCGCAGGCGTGCCAGATCTGGAGGTATTGCCCATTCCCTTCCATGCATCCCTTCCCAGTCCCCGGTTCGGTTTGGATCTTGCCGGATCCACCTCCGGTGTGTTCTGGTGGAGCAGATCGGTGTCCGGGGGAAACCTTGGCCGCCTTGGCTGGCCGGCAGCAGCGACGCCGATTTTTGTCGCCGCTTTCCTCCTTGGGGACGCTACTGAGGGCACCATCTCTCCAATCTACGACCCATGTCCGGGTGAAAGCCCAAGATCCGATGCGGATCAGGCGTCGGCGGCGCCCTGTGCACCGTAACCTTCCTGGAGGCGACGCCAAGGACATTGGGATTCGGATGGAAGGGTCTGCAGGTGAGGGGTGGGGGTGTGCTGCCTCCCTTTCGGTGGAGCGGTGTTTCTTTCTACATATTCTTGGCGGCAACTCTTGGCGGCATGGAGCAGCGGAGGCTTGGCGTCAGATGTGTGGTGACGGACACGCGCAGGAGGTCGACGATGTCTGGCGTCGTGGTGGCGTCGGCGGCAGCGAGACCGGGTGCAACAGGACAACTCTGAAGATGGATATGTGGTAGGTGGTTGTGGCGGCCTCATACCCGAGAGGTGGCCTGGTTGAGGAGCACGCTGGACTGGTGGGTGCCCATACCCGGCAGGCGTCCAGGTTGGGACCTCAGGTCTTAGATGTTAGGTTTGGCTGCGAGATCTGTTTGGTATTAGGCCCAGACCATCAGCGCCCCTTCATCAGTTAGATAGGAGTAGCAACAGAGGTTGCGAAGATGGTGGCTTTGGTCTTACTGTTGTACGACTTTGTAAGGTTTTGTGCTAATAATTAATAAATTGGCCGTATGCATCGACCAGATGCAGAGGCCGGGGGTATTCCTCCTTTTTTAAAAAAAACTATTTGACCCATTGTATGCTTCGTATGTTTGGATGGTACCTGAGATGTAATTCTATTGCATCAGAGTAGATAATCGTGGTTTAAGATTTGGTTTGTTTGGCAGGCTGGTTCTGCTTTCTTTCTTTATGTGTTGTACTAGATCTGCTCTCATGTCAAGAAAAGAAAGTATTCTTAACTTTGATATGGCGCTCAAGATATTGGTCACGACTGGGTGGCAAATTCAACTACCTACAAGATAAGAATTGATCAATTCAAAACCTTCAAGAGTTTCTTTGGTGGGATATTGGTCTTAAAGGGTGTGTTTGGTTGGAGTAATAGGCTGGATTGTACTAGGTTGGTTCCTCCCTTCTTCACTGTACTTATACCAACTAATGTACGGTCAACAAATTGCTCACTTATAAAAAATCATAAATCAGCACTTGAACGAACCCTGCAAAAAAAACTTGTGTACAAAGTCACACACGTTTACATTAAAATTATACACTTGTACACAAGCGGCATGTCTATTCACACAAAATCAAACACATGTTTAAAGCTTATAAATCAATCTGTTGAAGTCATTATCATGCACATTCACAAAAAAAGAGCGGGGTGCTACCGGACCTAGCTAATTTGGACTGCTATACGTTCATGGACGTGTTCAGATGCCTCCCCAGACAACGTCTGCTCACCCCTCATTTGTCCATGTTTGGAGCCATCCCCTCATAGGTAGTTCAATAGCTTTATACGATCTAATTGTCATAGAACCAGGCATAGCAGGTTCAAATACATAGGTAGTTTGATAGCTTCATACGATCTACACTAGATACTACTAGGGTAGAGTTGATCCTAGTGTTGATAAAAATCGTCTCTGCCTTGCCAGAAGGCCTTGTTATGCTCAGTAAAGGTGCAAACCCGGATAATGTGGCTAATCTATTCACCAACACTTCAGAGAGAACCTTGGTGTATCTTTGATTGCAGGACCTGGCCAGATCTCTGCGTTGGAGAGAGCCTTTGATATCCTTCTCAAACCTTCAGTTCCGAAATGTCTCAAATCTTCCATACATTGTCTGGCTTCTCAAATGAAATTACCAAAAACTTTTGAGTGGAAACTCTTCCCTCTTGGCCGAGGTTCAAAGGCTGAAGACATCGGCCGATGGATAGCTAACTGACGGGGCATAGATATAGCGAGGTTTTTTTTTGTAGGGTATTAATATTCATTTCACCTCATTTTTCAAGATAGCGAGGTTGGAGTTGAGCACGAGAAGAAGACCGCAGTTCGTTGAGTTTCACCTCATTTTTGTTGAGCTCATTAGGGTATTAATATTCATTTCTATTCGTTGTCTTGAAAATAGCTCCGAGGATGTTTTACTGGGAATCAACTGCAGTTGTGACGATTGTAAAAATAGCGGTTTTGGTTACAGGTGATTAAGCATTGGTATGGAAGTATCATAGCTACTATCATGGATGCCAACTAAACAATTTTGGTGAGATGGCATAGAATTAAATGAAGAAAGAGATGGTTGAGTATCATATTATGATACCCTATCATAATAAATGATATACTACTATGTGTCACGCATGTGAATAAATAAAATACTACCCCCTCCGTTCCTAAATATAAGTCTTTCTAGAGATTCCAATAGGGATTACATACAAAGCAAAATGAGTGAATCTACACCCTAAAATATGTCTATATATATCTGTATGTGGTCCATATGTCTATATACATCTGTATGTAGTTCCAATGAAATCTCTAGAAAAACTTATATTTAGGAACGGAGAAAGTATATCTATGCATTAGAGGGATAGTATGATATGTATGATACTACTATATGATACTCCCCATTACGCACCAGCCTTATAGAATCACGATGAACAACGGCTGATGCGCATGCTTGGGGGAACACTCGGGACTAAAAATATTAACCGGCTTCCAAAAAGATCTGCTTGTAAATTGTAATAGCAAAGCGGATTTCTCCCCATCCGGATATGTGTGGTAACTACTCTTTTCGCATTTACGTTAGGCGTGTCAGTTGATTCGGTTTTGTACACACCAAATCGTGGCTGAATCCGTCGGTTGTTTTCCGTATAATATAATTGTTCTCGGTGAGAGTTGGACCAAGTTAAGTTTTGGTGTTGTGTCACATGGCAGTGTTGTCGTGATGCAGTAGTCCCGCCATGATTGTCTGTCCGGCAACCTTTCGATACGGTGGCCCTGTTTGGATCGTAGGGTTAGAGTTAGTTTGGGTTAGTTTGGACCCAACTAACCCAAAAATATCCAAACATATGGGTTAGTTTGGGTTAGATGCATCTAACCCATTCAAAAAATCTAACCCATCCAAGAGGTGTTTATTTGGGTTAGTTCTTCTCGAAACCAAAAAAAACACTTTTTTCTCTTGTTTTTTCCGCAGCAGATCCTTCCCCACTTCCTCAAAGCTTCTCGTCCTCTCTTCCCCTTCCTCTCGCACCGCCCGTGAAGGCGCCTCGCCATATCCGTGCTCCATCTAACCCTGTCATCCAAACACCTCATCGGCTAGAGTTAGTTCAGGGTTAGTTCAGGGCTAGAATCTAACTCTAACCTCTAACTGAGTTAGAGTATCCAAACAGGGCCGGTATCCTAGCGTGGACGAGGCGTTGACCTCGTAGTCGTAGACAGAGGGGACTGGCAGTGGCGCCGACGGACCTGTGAAGGCTCCAGAGCATCTTCTCTGCGAGTTCAACAGCCGAGTTTGTTTGACTGCTGTCCAGTGTTCCGTGTGGGCGCGGCGTGTGAACACCGAAGACCCGAGAGCAGATCTGCTTCATTCGCTCGTCCTCCGGAAGAATCTCTCTCTTGGCAAAGACATGGAACAATCCTAGCGATGTCATCCATGTGACTGCAGAGAGGATGCAGGAGGTTTCCCCAACTCACTCGAGTTACAGCTTCCACATGTCTGCCTCAGTTAGTTAGGCCAACTCCACCGCGCGACTCCAAACAGACGTTCGCTTTGTCCGGATTCTGTCCGTTTGTGTAGGGCAATGGGGTCGTGTCCGGGCAGTTTCCGGGATGCGGTGGCCGTGCACTCAGCGCGCGGACGCATCCCGGCCGCATCTTGTCCGCGTGCATTTTTCTTTGCAAGTCCTTAAACTTTTTTTCATCATTCATTTTTGATACACGGCAAATACATCATCACATTTTGACTAGTAAAGTAAGGCCAAAGAAAACAAGAACCACAAGAATACATTTGAAAAGATACCCAACTTCCATAACTGTTCCCTTGAGTTGGGTTAGGGCCTTCTCGATGCACTCATTGTTGATCTGTGGAGGAGGCTCGACGTTGCACCCTCCTTTCTTTTTCAAGCCAGAAGTCGACGTTGCTTCCTCACATGTAGTATCGTGTCTAGCCTCTAATCTAGCAACAAATGCACTTGTCTCATCTACAGCCTCTAGGCTAGCTAAAAGTGCACGAACATGTACTAGATTTTGCTCTATCAATATATCGATGTACTCTTCTTCCCAATACCAAAACTTGCATCCATTCTACACAATAAAACTTAAAGTTAGCGCAACTAGTCTAACCCGAGAGCACAGACCGAAGCTAAAAAGAGCACATGCCCCATCGTTTAAGCACTTGATGAACACCCATCCAGGATGCTCCGGCGTTGTAGACACGCGGTGCACGACCATCCTTGGGTAGTGGTCGCACTTGATGAGGGGCAACGGTGCGCCGACGAGCTTTTGGGCAAGCACCGAGTCCGGCCGGCCGCCATTCGCGTATCTGCCGGCGGACCACCGACGGTGCAGATCCGAGCGGCTAGAGGACGAGCCACTGCCTGCATGTGGCCTTGCGGCCCTGCCAGGGCCTTCCGGCGAGGTGCCCGGTCAGTCCATGGCGCGGCCTGGCCTCCCATAGCCGGGCGAGCTCAAGACCGACCGGATCCGCCCCAAATCTGGCCGGCGAGTGCGCAAACCAGGTGGCCGTGGTGCGGTAGCTCGGCGGCGACGAGGGGAAGGGATTGGGCAAGCGCGCGTCCAAGTTGCACGGCTGCAGTGCCAGCGGCGGCGGTGGCGGCGAGGGGAAGAGTGGAGAAGAGTGGAGTGGGATGCGGCCGGAGGGAGGGAGTGGGACGGATAGAAAAAGGCTCGTCCTGTGTCACCGATGGGCGGGCCAGGGGAGGACACGCACAGACGGCCGGCACGTCCGCGTGGTGTCCGTTTCACCCCAAAAGCGGCGCAAACTTGGGCCGCGGATGGGTCGAAAGCGGACACAAAACGGACAAAAGTCCGTTTGCTCCCACGCGCTGGGCCGCCCAGTTTGTCCGTTTTACCCCAAACGGACGGACCCGGACAGGATGGGGTCCCGCGGTGAAGTTGGCCGGTGCATGAGGACAGTGGAGGAGGCTTGACAACAAGTGTGTGTGGGGGGGGGGACACTTTTAGACAGCTTGTGCGGAGCGACGGCCACGACGATGACTAGCCGGCCAGAGTTCATGCAGTCGACGACATCGACGAACACCCTCTCTGAGTCTCTCCTCGCCTCCTGAGGACGTGTCGCAGGCTCGAGGTTGTGCCTCGGCCTTGACTCCCCCCCCCCCCCCCCCCCACCCAAAGCTTCACGTAGCTCCGCCGTTGCGTGAGTATGATGGCAATAGGTGGAAAGAAAATGGGTCTCAACTCTCAACCTCCAATCATGACTGGGCACCGGCACCCGACTGTGATTATTACAAATCTCACTCCTCTGACACCAATGTTTCTTGAGAAAGGTGTGATAGCTCACGGGTGCCCTAAACCCTCTATGAATAGTAAATTCAAAAAAAGTAGCAAAATAAAAATCAAAAAAATCTGAAAATTTGCCACATCAAATATGACCAAACTTGGTAGGTTCCTGCAAGTTTTTTACAAGAAAATATCATGTAGAGAAAGGTGTACATATGAGTTCCAGATTTCAGTGCTAAAAGTGCTCAAAATTTCAAGCACTGAAATCTTTTTCTTGTGTAGCGCTCCTCGAATGTTTTTTTTTTATTGAAAACTTGCAAGCACCTACAGAGTTTGATTTTATTGGATGCTGCAAAGTTTCAGATATATTTTTAATTTTTTTTCTATTTGTTTTGAATTTATTGTTCATAGAGGGTGTAGAGGCACCCGGGAGCCGAAAAATCATTCTCATTGTTTTTTTCTTCGAAAAGTGGCGGGCATTGCTGACTTTTGAAAAAAATATGCGTAAATAAATCCCCATCATTTTAACTAAATAAAAAGTTAGTTAGAGAAGTATGATTCATCATACCCCAATAGTCTTCTACAACTATTTTTAACTAAAGGCATGGAAGAAAATCGAGGTACAAAAAATAAAGCTAGAAGTGACACCTTAAGGTAAAGTACCTTAATGCAACTTTTGGTTGGTTTTATTAGGCATCACTATTGCTCTTATTTGTTTTATTGTCTTCCGTTTAGCATATTTTGCTTGGTTAATCAATAAAACCAGGCCGTTTGCTAGAAGCCACCACACAATCCATCAATAAAATGCAACAACTACAACACAACTGGGAGCGCAAGGAACATTTTTTGTTTTACCAAAGTATCATGCACTACGGAGCCACACATTCTTAGAGAGTTGGATAAGTCCTAATTGTGGGCACAATGATTATTGTTTTGCACAGAGAAAAATGACCCAATTCAAGCAGTAACCTTTTCAGTTAATACTTGAGAGGAGATTCACACATGGAGCTTGAGCAGTGGCCAGGGGCGGCGGGGCATCTCGGTTAGTGGTATCATATGATCATGAGATAGAGAAACTTCATAGAATATATATATAGTATATAACTCATTTTGGAGTATCTTAAATGTAGTATATAAACATACTAAAAGTAATAAAGTAAGTATATACTAACACATGGTAGTATATGAGAAATGGGTGTAGCTACACCCGGTAGTAGGATGTATTTTCCTATATATATATATATATATATATATATATATATATATATATATATATATATATATATATATATATATATATATATATATATATATATATATATATATATATATATATACACACACACACACACACATACAAAGTATAAGTAGGTGCATATTATGTGAAACTTAATAAGAAAAAGTAGGCACATATTATGTGAAACTTGATAGCATTTGTTCAGGGTCATTTCGGTTGACCATTGTCCCTCTTACTGCTTGGTCAACTTTCATCAAGGTCATTTTGGTGGGCTACTACACCTTCATCTGTCTTGCTATGGAGCTGCTCTTCTGCTTGGGTTGTTGCTAGTAGGGATGAAAACGGAGCGGAAACGAACAGAATTGGAAACAAACACAGAGCGAATACAACACGGAAGCGGCAACGAAGGTAGGTGTTCACCCGAACATAAAAAAACCCTTGAACCAAAGGGAAAAAGACAAGCAAACCCACAATCAATTGTTAACATGACTATAAAATATTATGATGGTTATATCATAAGGTATGCATTTATGCTTTTTTTAGTTGTGGCAAACAAACACATTTGTGGTAATTAGAAAGACAAGCTCCATATATGAGCAAAACCCAGTGTATTAGGTCACCCTCTTACAACTAAAACACATTGCAACATCATGGAATAATTTGTGAAGGCAAGTTTCATACCCGGCCTCCATTGTGGTTGCAATCAGGGCTAGCTTCCTTGCATGTAATAGAAGTTGGTCCACACATGGGCCACTCTGCTCATTGTTTAATTGTTTGATATTTGATGGTTGGGCTACAAAGCCATATGCCCATGATAGAAACAGAAAATTCCGTATTCACGAAAACAACAAGTTCCATTTCCATGTCTGTTCCACCGGAAAACATCATTCCACTTTTTTTCTGTTTCCACATTAAAAAAGATTCTGTTTTGCATATTTCCAATTTCATTTCATATTTCCTCCGTTTTCATTTTTTGCCAGAAAAGCGAAAAGTTTCCACCCCACTAGTAGTAGTAGTTAGTTTCATGTCGTTGTTTTTGAGTTGTTTCCTTCCTTTTTTCTATCTATTTATTTATAAGCAGCCCTTCCGCATTGTTGAAAAAAATAAGTAAAATATATGATCTTTTTTGAGCCGGAGGAAAAACACATGATAAGTTACTACTTGATATACCAAGTTAAGGTAACATGATGTAAAACAAGTCTTTAATTTGCATAGTGCAAAGTGTTGGGGAACGTAGTAATTTCAAAAAAAAATCTTACGCACACGCAAGATCATGGTGATGCATAGCAACGAGAGGGGAGAGTGTCGTCTACGTATCCTCGTAGACCGTAAGCGGAGCGTTATGACAACACGGTTGATGTAGTCGTACGTCTTCACGATTGACCGATCCTAGTACCGAACGTACGACACCTACGCGATCTGCACATGTTCAGCTCGGTGACGTCCCACGAACTCACGATCCAGTAGAGCTTCGAGGGAGAGTTCCATCAGCACGACTGTGTGATGACGGTGTTGATGAAGCTACCGACGCAGGGCTTCGCCTAAGCACCGCTATGATATGACCGAGGTGGATTATGGTGGAGGGGGGCACCGCACATGGCTAAAGATCAATGATCAACTTGTGTGTCTTGGGGTGCCTCCCCCCCATATATAAAGGAGCTAGGGGGAGGCGGCCGGCCAGGAGGAGGGTGCGCCAAGGGAGGAGTCCTACTCCCACTGGGAGTAGGACTCCTCCTTTCCTAGTAGGAGTAGGAGAAGGGGGAAGCAGGAGAGAGGGGGGAAGGAAAGGGGGGCGCCGCCGCCCCCCTCCTTGTCCAATTCGGACTAGAGGGGGAGGGGCGCGCGGCCCTGCCTTGGCCGCCCCTCCTCTTCTCCACTAAGGCCCATAAGGCCCATTATACTCCCCGGGGGGTTCCGGTAACCCCCCGATACTCCGGTATATGCCCAATCTTGCCCGGAACACTTCCGAAGTCCAAACATAGTCATCCAATATATCGATCTTTATGTCTCGGCCATTTCGAGACTCCTCGTCATGTCCGTGATCATATCCAGGAGTCCGAACTACCTTCGGTACATCAAAACACATAAACTCATAATACCGATCGTCACCGAACATTAAGCATGCGGACCCTACGGGTTCGAGAACTATGTAGACATGGCCGAGACACGTCTCCGGTCAATAACCAATAGCGGAACCTGGATGCTCATATTGGCTCCTACATATTCTACGAAGATCTTTATCGGTCAAACCGCATAACAACATATGTTGTTCCCATTGTCATCGGTATGTTACTTGCCCGAGATTCGATCGTCGGTATCTCAATACCTAGCTCAATCTCGTTACCGGCAAGTCTCTTTACTCGTTCCGTAATACATCATCCCGCAACTTACTCATTAGTCACATTGCTTGCAAGGCTTATAGTGATGTGCATTACCGAGAGGGCCCAGAGATACCTCTCCGACAATCGGAGTGACAAATCCTAATCTCGATCTATGCCAACTCAACAAGTACCATTGGAGACACCTGTAGAGCACCTTTATAATCACCCAGTTACGTTGTGATGTTTGGTAGCACACAAAGTGTTCCTCCGGTAATCGGGAGTTGCATAATCTCATAGTCATAGGAACATGTATAAGTCATGAAGAAAGCAATAGCAGTAAACTAAACGATCAAGTGCTAAGCTAATGGAATGGGTCAAGTCAATCACATCATTCTCCTAATGATGTGATCCCGTTTATCAAACGACAACTCATGGCTATGGTTAGGAAACCTTAACCATCTTTGATCAACGAGCTAGTCAAGTAGAGGCATACTAGTCACACTATATTGTCTATGTATTCACACATGTATCATGTTTCCGGTTAATACAATTCTAGCATGAATAGTAAACATTTATCATGAAATAAGGAAATAAATAATAACTTTATTATTGCCTCTAGGGCATATTTCCTTCACAATGATCATTCTTTCCAAATTTGACATGTAGGTCTTTCGAATGTCCTCTACATGATTTTCTTTCCACCTAGCTACAAATACCCCATGCTCATGTGAATATAAGATTCAAGTATAACTTGATTTCCATTTCTCAAATGAGATATTGCAAATTCATCCAACAGCAGTAAACAGGTCCCCAAAACTGCTTCAACAATAATCATTGCGAGATATTCAGATAAGAGCGGACCGAAAACTTGATAAATATTTTTTTGTGGGGCAACAAAGAGGGCGTGAGAAAAGTAAGCTGAGTTTCCTGGAGTGTTATGACAAATTGACAAGGCCAGAAACTTGTGGTGGACTAGGTTTCCGTGACTTTGAGCTATTCAATCTATCACTACTTTCCAAACAAGCATGGAGAATTTTAATGCAACCAACTTCACCAAGTGCAAGGATACTGGAATCAAAGTACTTCCCATCATGTGAGTTTCTATAGCCGAGTTGAGAAATTCATTGTCTCAAATTTGGAGGGCTGCGATAGAGGGGCATGCTACGCTAAAACAGGGAATCATACACCGTACTGGGGATGGCCACACAACCAACATTTGGGACCAGAAATGGCTTCTGAGGCCTTCGAACATGTGTCCTATCCTTTCACGGGTGGTTGATCCTCCACAGACGGTTAGCGAGCTAATCCAAGTTGATGGTGATTGGGATAGACCAAGAGTTGCTGAGGTCTTTCTACCAACGGACGCCGAGGCCATCTTCTCAATTCTTGTCTGCACTAGACAGATAGATGACTTTTGGGCTTGGGTTCATGAGAAAAATGGTCTTTTTTCAGTCCACTCAGCCTACCGTATGCTCGCTAATACCAAACTTAGACGGGAAGCCTGGCTGGATGGAAGACCGGATTCCTCAAACTCGGACTTGGAACAGAAATCCTGGACAAAAATGTGGAACGTAGATGTGACATTGAAAGTCAAAAGGTTTTCTCTAGAGACTCGAGCAACAATCTTTGCCTATGGCTGACTTATTGCATCACAAAAATATGTCAACTGAAACGAGTTGCGGTCTATGTGAAGCTGTGGACTCTTGGTAACATTCGTTATCGCATTGTAACATGGCTAGGTGCGTGTGGGCGCTACTTGATCCGGATCTGGTTGAAGTCATTGAAAACACTAGATGCAAAGAGGTGAATTTTTCTCTATTAGATGCCATTCCACATGATGATTTTGTTCTTGTCCTGGTGACCCTTTGCGTGATCTGGCACTCCAGGAGGAAGGCACTGCATGAGCAGATTTTCCAATCTCCATTTGCAACGCACAATTTTGTGAAAAGTTACGTCGGAGAACTAGCCGAGTGCAAGCCAAAGAAACTGCAAGTGAGTGCACCAGTATCTCCAAGACCGAGCTTGAGATGGATCCTGCCCGCATCTAGGGTTGCCAAGATATGAGTAGATGGGGTTGTTTCAAAGGAGTCCAACGAGGGCACATTCAGTGTTGTCTGTCGGGATGCAAATGGAAAGTTGTTGGGAACGTCTACTGTTCGGGTAGCAGGGATAACTGATGCGGCATGTCTTGAAGCACTGGCTTGCCGGGAGTCATGAGCACTAGCTCTGGACCTTCTATTATGACATGTGTTGATCGCCATAGAGAAATAGGGTGGGCTCTTATTCAAGCATTGTAAAGGAGATTAAGGCCATGGCTACCCAGTTTGGGTTTCGTTCCTTCATTTTCGAAGGAAGATCTACCAATGTTGATGCTTGTAGTCTCGCTAAACACGCTTTCGGGCTAGAATTAGGGTGTCATCTTTGGCTCCTTAACCCACCAGACCTTCATTGTATCCATATGGACATTATTTTTGATTAATAAATCGTGTTTAGATAAGAGCGGGCCGTGGCATCCAAGATGCCTCCTCACATTTGCTCCGAAGTTTGAATTTTCTTCATCGCAAAAAAATAAAAAGAGGTTTGAATTTTCGGTAGTACTGTACTACATGATGAGGACATGACAACAACCTAGTACTGTAGTAGACTACAGTACAACGTAAATACAGAACAATCTCGTCTAAAATAAAAATAAAATACTAGATACAGAACATTCTTCTTGGGGTAGCAGGCGGGCTGGGCCTACCTCCACGTCCTTGTCGCGCAGGTTGCCTCGTCGTCGCGCCAACGCATCCAAATAACCGGAGCCATGGAACCTATAGCACAGCTTTGATTTTCAAATCATTTTCATTTGGCACCATTCAATTCAACCGAAGCGAAGTCACCCCGTGCCCGCTCTCACCTCTCACCTCTCACCTCTCACAGGACAGAGAAAGCTGCTGGTCATCACGCTTCCCCGCCGATGCCACCGCTGCCGAGTGGTTGTTGCTGACTTGATTGGTTAGTTGACCCGCCCGCAGCCGCCGCCGCTACCGCCAAGGGGCTCGACTCCTCCTCCGCCGACGTCGCTCTTGAAGAAGGTTAGTCAATCGTCGCCGCCGTCGCCCCATGGCGTCCTCGGGTGACCCCCTGGCGGTCGCGGTGGCCGTGCGCGGGGACGGCCGCGCCAGCCGCCGGGCCGCCAGGTGGGCCGCCGCCGCCCCCGGCCGCGTCGCGCTCGTCCACGTCATCCCGCCCCTCGCCTTCGTCCCCACCCCGAGTAAGCTGATCTCGCCGCCTCTCTCCCCCCCTCGATTCGGTTTCGCGCGGCGGCGATCATCAGCGGCGAGCTGAGGTCCTTCTTGTTGTGGCCGTGCGGTGCAGCGGGGGAGCAGGTGCCGGTGGAGAGGATGGCGGCGGGGGTGGTGGAGATATTCTCGCAGGACCGGAGGGCGCGCGCGCAGGACGTCTTCCTCCCCTTCCGCCGCCTCTTCGGCCGCAAAACCGTCAGTCCTCGACCATCTTCCCTTCTTCGGGGCACCACCTGCTAGCCGCCTAGATCAGTGGTTCTGATCGATCTGCTCGTGTCTGAATTCGAGCGTGCGTGTGTGCGTGCAGGTGGAGACGGTGGTTCTGGAGGGGCACAGCGTGGCGGAGGCGCTGGCCAGGTACGCGGCGGAGTCCGGTGTCCACAACCTGGTGCTCGGATCCGCAACCTTGAGCTGCTTCCGGAGGTATATATTTTCGACTTCAGAAAAGGCCGGAGTTTCGCTTTTGAGAACCCAACGAATCTGGATAGTTGTTGTTACTTGCCCCGCTTTTCCCCAAAAGAGGAACCAGGAATGTAAGATAGTGTAGGGAGCAGAAAGGGCCGAGTCCCTTTTGTGGATGGTGACTTGCCTCACTCTCTCATGTTACGCATTTGGCATCACAAAGGTAGATAGATGCATCCACTGATCCACGTACATACAAAATTAGTTTCTGTTTAGAGACTGAACTGTGTTCGGAAGAAAATACTGTAGGATAGTTTGCAAAGTGTGTGTTGGTAAGATTTGTAGCAGCAACGACAGTCCTCTTCATGTGTTGATTGTCAGCATATGCATCTGGTTTTGTTTTAAATTGAATTTTTTGCCCTATTTAGTCCCAATGGTCTCGTCTCTTAGGAAGAGTTGGTGGGGGGAGATTCTAGCTAACTGAAAGGGCCATCCTTAATTATTCTCTTTTACAAGGTTGAAAGTAGCTCAAAAATGATAACTCATACTTAAAGTTAGTACAAAGTTGAGTCATCTATTTTGGAACGGAGGGAGTACATTCTTACTCTCTACCTCTGCTCTCATGAAATATTTATAAAAGGGCTTATAGTTCTCTAGACTCTCCCATTTAAAGGTCATACCTGCCATGCTGTGTGCGGTGTTTCCTGAGTCTAGAATTTCTGCATGCACTTCCATAACTACATTAGTATATTATTATTTCAGGGCTGAATCAAAAGTTAGTACATATTTCTTAGTTCCATAAATTATCATTTTATCAACTTCAGATGCATTACCAACACTTATGAGCATCTCTGTTTATGTATGGAGTTTTTTTTAGCACGTTCAGTTTTAAGCCAGTTGTGCCAAATCTCCAAGATGTTATAAATGCTAGCACTGTTATCTTTTCAGGATATTATGGCTCCAAGATTTGCCCCATGCTGTCTTAAAAGCCATGCCATGTTCTTGCAATGTATTTATCGTGTCCCGGCACAGATTAACTATAAAACTTGCGAATCAGACTCAAACAGACAGTATGTTTTGCTCTATTTCTCTTTCTTCGTTACGTCTCAATCTGTTCATTTTTACCAATGGAATGGCATTCTGTTCTTAAACACATGTGTTTTTACAGACTCAAATACTTGCTCAAAGATCCAGTCAGTTAGTCATAGAGCATTTGCCCTACAACTGAGGAGCCAGTTGCAAGACAAGCAATCATTGCACGACCTTCCTGATGTCAACACACCAAAATCTTCTGGAGTTTCTAGTTCTGACTCGTGCTCTCAAGCCCGCAGTTCTCTTAGCAATTCTACGAGTGCTGCTCAAAGTTCAGAAAGTCATAAAAGACGTCTGTTTGGAAGCTTATGTCGAAAGACACCAGGGCGAACAGGGGACACAGACTTTGACGCCACTGGCCAGTCGAAGGAATTTCCTTATGTCTCCTTAAGTTCTACTGAAGAGGTCAGAGCTGTTTCCGTTTACTATGATTGATGTTGGCTTCCAGATTTTCTGACATTGATACCGGTAATTGTGAGTTGGCATGTATTTTTGAGAATGCCTGATTTTTGTTGCTGTCATGATTTACAGTCTCAACGTATAGATGAAGTAGCAAAACCGAGGAAGGAGTTGCAGGATAAACCGATGATGTATGTCAAAGCTTGTGAAAATCACGTTCAAGCTAAGAAAAAGGTTAGTGATATATGATAAACCTGCAAATATCTCATTCCAAGCCAAGGTTAAATTCTTGTGATGGTTGTTGTATATCTTAGTTACTGTTACTAACTAGTGCCTTAAAATGTTATTTGGCTAATTAATAAATAAAGTTGGCTGCCATGTGCTTCATCGAGTGACATTTTATTCACATTTGCCCCATCTCCTACTTAGAAGGTTGACACTAATCCCCTAAGTTAGTTGCTCCTACTGTGCATACACTACGCTTTGCATTTGGTCATTTTCCATTCCGAGGGAAGGTTTTACTCAGTCCTTATCCATTACATTATGATGTTTCAGATCCAGGTGCTTTCTAATGGGTGTAGTGAAGATTTGCAGAAAGTGCAAGATGCACTACAGTTGGAGGATTTTTTCAAACAGAAAGCTGCACCGGAGAATAACAAACATTTCAGAGCTATTGAAGAAGCTGAGATGGTGAAAGAGGCATTCACTCGTGAGGCTTATTCCAAGCACAATGCTGAAACTGTAACCAACATGGCGAGTACCGAGAAGGCAAAGGTTCTGGATGCTCTTCTGTCGACAGGCAAAAGTTGCAGGCGCTACTCGAGACATGAAATAGAGCTCGCCACTGAGAACTTCTCTGATGCAAAAAAGATCGGTGAGGGAGGCTATGGGATTGTATACAGGTGCATCCTTGATCACACTGAAGTAGCTGTCAAGGTTATCCAACAAGATTCCCGTGGCAAGATTGATGAGTTCTTTAAAGAGGTACTCTGATTCATATTTCTTTTATGTGTCTCCTTGTAAATCTCACAACATTTCTACTGTGTTGTTAATACCCATAAACAGGGGGTGAACGTAATTTGATTTAACATATTTTTATCATCGATGGGGTATTTATTAAATGCTATGATTTTTTCCACATGATGCAGATTGATATTCTCAGCCGACTTCACCATCCCCACCTGGTTTTGTTGCTTGGGTTTTGTCCTGAAATTGGATGTCTTGTATATGAATACATGGAGAATGGAAGTCTGGAAGATCAACTTATTGACAACGAAGGGCGCCAACCACTCCATTGGTTTCTGCGCTTCCAAATTATTTTTGAGGTAGCTCGTGGGCTTGCATTCTTGCATGGAACGAAGCCAGAGCCCATTGTGCATCGTGATCTGAAGCCTGGGAATATCTTGCTGGACAAGAACTATGTAAGCAAAATAGGTGACGTAGGTTTTGCGAAGCTCATATCAGATCTAGCGCCAGATGGTTTCACGGAATACAGAGACGACACCGTCATTGCCGGCACAATGTATTACATGGACCCTGAGTACCAGTTAACTGGGACAGTTCGTCCAAAATCAGATCTTTTCGCTCTGGGGGTTATAATTCTCCAGCTGCTAACTGGCAAGCGTCCACAGGGGCTAATACTTAGTGTAGAAGAGGCCATCCGAAAGGGCACATTTCCTGATATTCTCGACGTATCTCTGAATGATTGGCCAATCGCTGAGGCGGAGATGCTGGCAAAACTGGGGCTGCATTGTACGGCGCTAAGATGCAGGGACCGGCCTGATCTTGAGCAAGAGGTGCTTCCAGAGCTCGAAAATGTTCTAAGCAGTGTTACCAGTTCCCGGAAGTTTGAAAGTCCAAAAGCAGTTGTGCCAAGCCACTTCATCTGCCCTATATCGCAGGTAAAATTATCTACGTAAAATTGCGCCAGTTCAACTGTCACTCTAGCTTAAGAGACAATTTCGATGCAGGAGGTAATGGACGATCCTTGTGTTGCTGCTGATGGTCATACCTACGAGCGCAAGGCGATCGAAGCTTGGATCGAGAAACACAAGATCTCTCCGATTACAAAGTGCATGCTTCCAAATATGTCCATAATTCCCAGCCATTCCTTGCACGAAGCGATCCAGCAATGGAAGCGGTCATCTAGATGACTGTTTGTTTCCTGTCAAATCTAGATGATTTTTGGTTCCACTTTGTAAAGTAGGAGATAGTTGTATATCATAGTAGCAGGAAGATTTGGTCCTCTAGGTGATCCATCTTGTCTTCCATTCAGAGCAGGTACAGCCTAAATGGCTTCCTGAAATAACTACTGAATCCAACGCACCCAAGTGCTACTGTGCTAGTGTGTGTCTGTATGGTTTGGACATTGCTGCTGACTACCTGAACTCTTGGCCTTGAATACTCTCCAAGATCACATAATCGTTTTGCATACAAATTTGTTGTTTCTCGAGCTTGGAAACTGCAAATCTTTTACAAACCATTTAGATAAGAAAATATTTTGCATTGCCAGCGTCAATGCTGAAGTACCGGAACACTGAGGTACAACTTTATTCAAGGAGGATAACCGCTCAACACACAAAAAAATAGTTATATAACTAGGCACAGCCTGTGTGATGGATGATTCTCAACATACAATTCTACTTTGCTCCAGAAATGTCCAGCGGTACTTCTACTTCTTTCGGAACAGGTGATGTGCAACCATCCATTCATCACCATTGTTATATCCAAAAAGTTCAGCTACTGAGATGAAGAATGTCCTCCAATAAGCTATCCATTTGGTAGCTGATTCCCTCCCATAAGTCTTCTCAAAGATTGGCCTTATGGCAGCGATGTTCTTGTCCATGCGTTTCAGCCACTCCTCGCTACAGGCAGACATCGCATACAAAATTAGCATGCTGTGTCATTGTATTATATAAACTCTAGAGACCAATGTCCTTTAAAGAAAAACTCTAGACACCAATGAAGTTTGTTGCATCGGTAGCGAAATGCAAACCAGGAAATTCTCCAACAATTAATTCACAGTTCATCAAATAGCATTTTTACTTGATATCAAGGTTTGCAATGTTATTTTGCATTTCCTACCTAATCAATTAAGCCCATCTGGAATCATGTCGAAGCACACTGAGTAAAAGGGATATGATATTTTGAAACTTGGGAAAGGCATACCTAGTTCTAGCATAATGTGTGCCACTGACAAGCCAATGATTGACCACAGATACATCTTCCTGCAAAATTACAGTAAGTGAATATCAGTATTCATGTTTGATCAATGGCAAACCAACTAACATTCATATGTGGCTAGGGCAGGGACAAGTAACCTACTGAACAGGAAAAATCCGTTGGGTACTAACCTGAAAGTAGAGAAGGAGGTTTGCTGATGGCATTGTTCCTCCAGTGAAGAAATACCTTGTGATCCAATCATCATCATTCTTGTCCTGTTGAAAATTTGATGTCTCAGTTCACATGAGAATTACACTACAGATATAGTTATAGTAATACAGTTCTCAACAATAACTTAATGAGTCTACTTCAGTACCAGAGGCAAACTTATTTCACTCGCGAGTGTTAGTAATGAATAATTTTTTACCACAAGGAACTTATATCACTATCAGCAGGAACGAGATTGTTAAGTGAACTTCACATATATGTCAACGAATGCAAATAGAGCTACAAATATAAGAGGTAGCATCATGCTCCGTGTGATGCGAAAGCTATTTCAGATGTAACCAAGACCAAATGACTTGTGAAATGCAGGATTCTTAAAGTACCTCAAAGTGATACGCAAATGTCTTGTGGCAGAAGTAGTGAACAAACAATAAGGAATCCTCTTTCATCCATCTGGATATCTTCTTAAGAAGTGCCTTGTAGTTTTTCATGTGCTGCATGACAGGCCCATTATAAACACTCCTTTACCATGAGAAACTATAGAAGGGGTCGAAACCACGGAAAAATTCCAAGTTAAGTTATACCTCAAACATTTCTATGGATATGATCCTGTCAAAAGAACGCTCCATCTCAAACTTGCTGATGTCTGCTACAATTATCTCAACATTGGATAGCTCATTTTCCCTGTGACAGAAATGAAGTCTTTAGTGCAGGACCATCGAAATCATGGGGCCAAATGGTGGTAATAATTCTGTCAGCATGTCTAGCAAATCAAAGATTGAATGGTTGATGCATGTGAAAGATCATTTCCATTAGTATTTGAAACAACTAGAAAATTATGGAACTAGTAAGTGACATATGAACGTGATCAAAATGAAATCAAATTGAGCTGTTATTAATATGCTCTGATGCATAATTTAACACGAGGAATATAAAATGGTAACTACATGGCAAAAGAATGCACTCATCAGGTCCTCTCAGCAATAAAACCGTTGCACGTACCTACACTGCTCTTCTATAAAAGCCTTTTGAGTTGTTGAGTTGCATATCCCTGTGATATTGCAGTTCCTATATTTCTTTGCTATGTATACAGAGAGGGATCCCCATCCACATCCAACATCAAGAATGCTTTGGCCATCTTGCAGCTGCGCCCTCTCACAGTACAACTCCAACATTGCAACCTCGGCATCTTCTAGGGTGCTTGAATCATCAGGGAAGTAACATGAGCTGGAAAATTACAGAGCGTGTATGTGAGTCAACAAACGAAGCACAAGATGCATGTTAAACCAAGTACTAGCTTTTACTCGTGTATAACATTATAATAGATTCAAATATCTCGCCCAGCATCTTTTCTACCACTCAAAAACTAGGCATGTGACCATTCCTGATACTAGTGTGCATCATGAAGCACAAACCTGTATTTGAGGTTTTTCCCGAGCACTAGCTTGAAGAATGTGGTCGGCAGCTCGTAGTGCTGGGTTTTAGCTGTGTCCGTTTCGATGGCAATGGGCATGCCTTCAAGTGCTGCATCACAAACCAAACGTAGTGCACGGTAAGTCAGACAGAACAGTTTTGACGAAATTTTGAATACGGATTCTCAGGGAAATTACGGAAAGTAGCGGATATGAACAGATAACTGAAATCTGTACGCACGCGAACTTGCCAAATCTACTGGCATCTGCTACCGGGCAGTGCGTTTCCCTCGCCAAAAAAAAAAAAAAAAACTACTGGGTGTTCGCCCAGACATTCGGATAGTGTTTGCGGAGATTAGAATCGCAGCGCAGCGACCGGCGAGGGTGGAAGAAACTGCATTTGGGCGGGGCGGTGCGTACAGTGGGCGAAGAGGATGAGGTCCTGCAGCTGGAGCGGCGCGGAGGGGAGGTAGCCGAGGCGGAGGCGCTGCGCGAGCAGGAGGCGCGTGAGCCGCCGGGTGACCGCGTCCGGCAGCAGGTTGCGCTCCAGCGCCGCCAGCGCGGACCGCGCCGCCGCCTCGTACGCCCGCGCCGCCACGGCCGCCGCCGCCATCTTGCTCGCTCCCGGCGCCCGGCTGCTGCTGCTGATAGGAATTCTGGCTGGGCTGCCGTTTGCTTCCGTGATTGACGTGCTTGGGTTGGTGGCAGCCTAATCGGCTGGGGGTGGGGGTGGTCAGTGGCGCGGCTCGAGTGAACGTAAAACGGACACGTCGCCTCGATAACGAAGCAAAGGGGCACGTCACCGTGGATTTGTCTCAGATAAAAAATGTTGGCGCCGCCTCGAAAAAAACGTGACAGTGGATGGATGCGGCATCTTCGAGGTTCAGACCATGGCGACGTCGTTGGCGAAACAAGAACACCACGGTGGCACGGTGATGTCCAAACGAGATGCAAACTCAAATCCGAGAGGGGTGTTCTGGTTTTTCCGAGAGAAGAGTTGTTCTTGTTAGAAGGGAGAGAGGGATTTGGTGGAATAGTTGTTGATTCTTGGCGCCGTGGACACATATATGTAAGACATGGTGAACTTGGAGTCAAAACATGTTCTAACATATCCTATCTATCTCATATTTCCTAACTAAACATAATACTCAACATCCCTCGATACTGTGGCGGCAATGATGAGACGGTGAGACGGAGAAGAATCCGAGGAAGCCGACGGACACCCCCCCCACAACAGAAACGGTCGACGCATCGCGGAGTCGTGGCTGGAGTGGAAACCGACGAGGTTGCTCAAGCAAGGCGGTAGCCCTTTGTGCCGTTTATCGAGGTAGCCGAGAGCGTAGGTGGTGTAGCCGTAGTCGAGGTAGCCGTGCGAAGAACGCCGTGGTCGGTGTCGAGTCGGGGATCGTCGGTGTCGAGGTAGTCGCCGTGGAGCCGCGGAAGAAGAGCAGGCGATAATGAACCCGACGGCGGCGGCTAGAGAAGGAGCGCGGCGGCGGTGCTCGAGGTAGGCGATAATGAACCCGACGGCGTGACGAGGACCGGCGCGGACTGTGACGTTCCCGCGCCAAGGGAGGCGGCGCGGCGCATATCACGTGTAAGTCAACGCGCGTAGACGGCGGTGGACCGCGAACGCAGCGTTATGGTTCGGCGGCGACGAACGGCATGCGGCGGTCCGGCGACGGCGGGAAGACCTCAGTATGGCGAGGATCGCGTTTCCACGCCGCACGCTTCGCGACGGGCGACGCAGGCGGCAGCAGCGAGGGTCGGTGCGACCTCGGGGACGGCTCGAGCGGGACGACCTCGGTGCGGCGATTGATCGCGGGCCGCGGCACTACGACCCGAAGGGGCGACGCAGCGGCAGCGCGCGAGGTGGTGGAACCACGGAAATGGCCTCAGGGCGGCGGCGGGGATCACGTGCCGCGGCAGTCCGGCCCGAAGGGGTGACGCAGCGACGGTGCAGAGACGGTGCAGCCAGAAGGAGAACCACGGGGCAGCGGCGCTGCGGCCCGACGGGGCGACATAGCGGCAGCCTGTTGCTCGTTCGGCGGAGAGCCATGTAAACTTGACGGTGATCTTCAGTAAATCCAGCGGAGACGTGCATCGGATGATTAGACCGGACGAGGTGCATCTGGCGGACGAACAGACAGGAGCGCAACCGGGCAAGGACACGAAATTTGCATGAAGGCTGAGCTGAAGCGTGACAAGAGGAAAAACCTCCACCTGCACTTATGCATCACGTACGAGCTGCCAACGTAGCCATGCACAGTCACATAGCGCGCCTGGGACGCGGCCACACAAGCACTATGGACCGATCTGTACCTGGCGCTCAAGCAATCCCATGTCCGCATGTGGCGCAATAGTGGCCGCGGACCGCACGACGTGCACGCGAGTCAGCACAGGACCGCCCGGGCGGCCGCCGCGCGCTCGCGCACGGCATCATCCAGCCGGAGACGATGAAGATGTTGATCAAGTAGACTCGCGCTGTCGACGACAGACAGTGATGGGCGACGCAAACCGATCTATGGTTCGGAAAACCAAAAAAACTCCAATCAATTGATCGGCGAGAGAGAAAACCCGAAGCAAGGATCGGGAAAAAGACTCTCTAGGGCAGCCGATCAACACGATCGGCGGATGAACCCTAGGTACGGGTCGCGCGGCCCCCGGCGGCGGTCATGGAGACCGACCGCCCCGGGGGCAGCGCGCGGATGCGGAAGCGGCGGCGGCTAGGGTTTAGGATCGATTAAGCTGATACCATGTTAGAAGGGAGAGAGGGATTTGGTGAAATAGTTGTTGTATTACTTAAGCCTCGTGGGCATATATATAGGAGTACATGGTCAACTTGAGTACAAGACAAGCCGGAACATATCCTAGTCTATCTCATATTTCCTAACTAAACATAATACTCAATAGTTTTTGCTGAGCATATTGATTATTGGGAAAGATGAGATGGCGTAGGATATTATTCTACCTTGCATTGTACTCCTATATATATATGTCTATGAGGCTCAAGCAATACAATGAAGGGCGCTACTACAAATCATTCGGATGCTTTGTGTCAAAAATAAGCCACCTCCACAGCCGTCCAATTAGAAGCTCTGCAGCCGTATGATCAACCACTCCCATGGACAACACCACTCAGCATAGCAGCTCAATGGCAACACCTCGCAGCACAGACTGGCGCCAGAGCTCCAACGACCCCCGCGGCGCCTCACTGCAGCTCCGGCGATGCCCGGCGGCGCTTCATTGCAATCTCACCGGAGCTCCAACGACCCCCGCGCGCCTCACTGCAGCTCCGGTTGTGCCCGGCGGTGCTTTACTGCAGCTTCGATAGCGCCCGCCTGCACTTCATTGCAACCTCGCCGGAGCTCCAACGACCCTGCATTGCAGCTCCGGCAATGCCCGGGGGTGCTTCATTGCAATCTCGCCGGAGCTCCATGACCCTCACGACACTTTACTGCAGCTCCGGCGGTGCTTCATTGCAACACCAACGGCGTCCGGCGAGCACCATTGTAGCCCCACGCGGTGCTCCGACGCAACGCCGCGACATCCGGCTAGCTCCATTGCAACCCCGACGGAGCTCCATTGCAACTCTGGTCGAGTCCATTGCAGCCTGGTGGAGCTCCAACATAGCACCGACGCTCCGGCGAAGTATTTCCGGCCGAGCTCCACTGCAGCACCGTCGACTCCGGCGAAGCTCAATTGCACCTTGGGCGGAGCTTCAACACAGCACAGGCGCGTCCACGAAACTCCATTGCAACTCCGACCAAGTTTCACTGCAGCGCCGGCTATGCTCCCGACGGCTCGGCGTTGCTCCGACAGCTTCAAAGGCAATATCACCGGAGTTGCAGAGCCTCCGTCCGCCACTCACCACGGTCACCATCGCAGCATCGTGTGATGCTCCATTGCAGCTCACGATGGAATCCATGGCAGGCGGTGAGCAACGTAGAAACTACTCGTGATTCATGGTGTCCGCAGCACCGGCTGCCACCGTCACGGACGGCCATGGCAACTGAAAGAACATGTGTGTGACGCCCCGAGACCGATGTGCCAGTTGTCCTCCAGTTATTCGCTGTTGTTGCTTTGTCATTCGCTTGCGTGTTGCATCTTGCCATGTCATCATCCGCATTGCATCATCATGTTTTCAAAACTTGCATCCGTCCCGGTCTCTTAGTTCTCTCCGTTGTCCGTTCTGAGACCAACCACACTGGCACGCGCCCGCGGCACCTCCGAAATATTACTTTATAAGTGGCATAAAAATGTTCTCGGAATGGGTTGCAACTTGTCGTGCGGTCTTATTATAGTGTAGACAGACCGCATGCCAAGTTTCATCGCATTCGGAGTCCATTTGATAGCCCAACCGTTAAACCTACAACCGCAATATAGTCGGTTTAATCGCTTGGACGTTTTCGGTCTCCGGAAGCAGCTTGTCGGCTGCACTTCCCTTCTCTCCCCTCAGCCCAAGTCTCTCTCTCACAGCCCACCTAGGCCACTCTACCTCTCCTCGCATCCGGAACCGCCCGATCATGATCGGAGGGTCCCGAAACCCCTCCTAACCCCCAAACCCTAGCAATTTTGCTATATATACACCTCTCCTTCCTAATTTGGGCAACCCTAGCCCCTAGCCTCCCCTAACCTCCCGCAGCCGCCACCTCCCCCTGTCTCCTCGCTTTCATTGCCTGCTTAGCTCGCGGCCGCCACTTGGCTTGCTGCCACGGCCAAGGCCGGACCAATCCGCGCGCCACGCCGCCTCGCGCGCCCTTGACCACTCTCCGCCGCCATGTGGCATCGCCACCTCACCGCGCCTCCCGCCGCCGCTGCCCGCCAGAACCCAGATCGGGCCCTCGAAGCCCATCTGCCCGAGGCGCCCAGCCTCCCGCCGTTCGCTCGCTGGCTCTCCCCGAAGCGCCCGATCCGCGCCCGAGTCCTCCGTCGTTTCTCCTCGTCGCCGCCGTCTGTCGGCCTCGCGGGCCGCCGCCACGGGATCGTCTTCTTGGACCTAGGTCACCGCCCTCCGTCGCCTCTCTTCGCTCTCGCTCTCTCCTCACGCTCTCGCGCAGGAACCGCCCGCCGCCTGTGGAACTTCGCCGCCTTGAGCTTCGCCGTCCGACTCATTGTCGCCGAACGGACTCCGGTCGATCCGTCCGGATCCGGCCGGGACCGCCGCCCCATGGCCTCCCTGCGTGCCCTCGCCGGAGTTTCTCCCGGCGCCGCCATGGCCTTGGCCGCCGGGATCAAGGAGGCCGCCGCGCCTCGACCCCTCCTCCGTGGGCCTCCCCTCGGGCCCCGCAAGCCTAGGCTGCTGCTGGCAGCACGGCGATCCACCACCTCCGGCCCGGCTTCTCCACCGACCGCCCATGTGGCACAGTGAGCACCCCTCCAGATTCCCCTCAGACACTGTTGGGCCAGCCAGCCAGATTCGCCCGTTCATGTTTTTTTTTCTGTTCTGCGATTTTCCTTTTATCCAAATGATTTAACTATTTTACGTAAAAACCCTAATGTTCATTCATATAATAACTCATTAACCGTGCATCGGATGTAAATAATTTATATATGTAAAATGCTTAGTTTTCCATCTAGTTTAATAATATGCCACTTTCATCCATGTTTAAAATGTTTAACTTGCTGTTTATTTAAATTTGCATAAATGCCATGCTAAAATGATTTATTTCATAACTAAATAACCGTTGCTCCGTTTTAAATAAACTTTATATGTAAATGGGGTGGAAAAATGCCTAGTTTAACATGGTGCACTTTGTTTTATTGTTTAACAACGTTAAAATATGGTTTAGGGCAGAACAGTAGCTAATTCAAAATATGGACATGAGGATTTTCCGGAATTGTTGTTCGTTGTTTCCGGCCTCATTTAAACTTGCCTAGGTAGGTAGTTTTGTTATGCTTCACCCCTTGCCATGTTGATCCACATTTAATATTGTTGGGTACATAAACGAGAGAGAACTAAATAATTGTTGTGGTGTTTTGTCAATATGCAACTCGTTGCATATTGAGCTCCACTTAACTTGTAGTATTGTTTGTTGCACTTTGCCATGCCATGCCTCATTAAACCGGTCATGCATCATACTTGTTTGTGCATCATGACATGTTCATGCTTGTGAGTTTACCATATTGTTTGCTTCTTTCCGGGTTGCTTCTCTCGTTAGCCGGTTTCGTTCGGAGTTGTGAGGATTCGCTCGCCACGTCCGTTTGTCTTCTTCATGGACTCGTTCTTCTTCCTAGCGGGATTTCGGGCAAGATGACCGCTACCTCGGATCTCACTACTATCATTGCTATGCTAGTTGCCTCGTTCTTTCGCTATGCTACGCTACCTATTACTGCTTGTCCAGCCATCCCATATTGCCATGAACCTCTAACCTTTGACACCGCTCCTATGAAAACCGTTGTTTGGCTATGTTCCCGCTTTGCTCAGCCCTCTTATAGCGTTGCTAGTTGCGGTGAAGTTGAAGATTTCTCCATGGTGGATGGGGTTTATGTTGGGATATCACAATATCTCTTATATTATTAATGCATCTATATACTTGGTAAAGGGTGGAAGGCTCGGCCTTATGCCCAGTGTTTTGTTCCACTCTTGCCGCCCTAGTTTCCGTCATACCGGTGTTATGTTCCCGGATTTTGCATTCCTTACGCGGTCGGGTGATTTATGGGACCCCTTGACAGTTCGCTTTGAATAAAACTTGTCCAAAGAAGGCCCAACATTGCCTTTTACCATTTGCCTCACCTATTACCTTTTTTTCCCTTGGGAGTCGCGATCCCAAGGGTCATCTTTATTTTAGCCCCCGGCCAATGCTTGTCTAAGTGTTGGTCCAAACTAGAGCCACTTGCGGCGCCACCTCGGGAAACTTGAGGGCTGGTTCTAGTTGTACGTAGTGCTCATCCGGTCGTGGCTCGAGACGAGATACTGCGGCTACTATCGGGATGTCGGCACGCCGGAGGTCTTCTTGGTCTTGTTTTACCATTGTCGAAATGTCTTGATGTACCGGATACCGAGTCCGATCGGAGTGTCTCGGGTGAAGGTCTATTCCTTCGATGATCGCGAGAGCTTGTCATGGGCTAAGTTGGGACACCCCTGCAGGGTATAAACTTTCGAGAGCCGTGCCCACGGTTATGTGGCAGATGGGAATTTGTTAATGTCCGGTTGTAGATAACTTGACACTTGATCCGAATTAAAACGCATCAACCGAGTGTGTAGCCATGATGGTCTCTTCACGGCGGAGTCCGGGAAGTGAACACGGTTTCTGTGTTATGTTTGACGTAAGTAGGTGTTCAGGATCACCTCTTGATCATTGCTAGCTTCACGACCGTTCCGCTTGTTCTCTTCTCGCTCTTATTTGCGTTGGTTAGCCACCATATTATGCTTAGTCGCTGCTGCAACCTCACCACTTTACCCCTTCCTTACCCTTTAAGCTTTGCTAGTCTTGATACCCATGGTAATGGGATTGCTGAGTCCTCGTGGCTCACCAGATACTTCCAAAAACCAGTTTGCAGGTGCCTATGTTATGAAAGCGGTGACGAACCAAGCTCAAGGAGGAGCTCGTTGAAGATCTTGCCCTTTGTGTTGTTTCGTTCTAGTTGATCAAGAGTGGAGCCCGGTTGGGGTCGTTCGGGACCTTTTGTCGCATTTGGGGTTCTTCTTTTATTTTGGTTCCGTAGTCGGACCTTGATTGTATCTGGATGATGTAATGCTTTATTCATGTATTTGTGTGAAGTGGCGATTGTAAGCCAACTATGTATCTCTTTCCCTTATGTACTACTTGGGTTGTGTGAAGATTACCTCACTTGCGACATTGCTTTCAATGCGGTTATGCCTCTAAGTCGTGCTTCGACACGTGGGAGATATAGCCGCATCGAGGGCGTGACAAGTTGGTAATCAGAGCCTTCCCCGACCTTAGGAGCCCCATTGCTTGATCGTTTTTAGTGGCCGAGTTGTGTCTAGAAAAATGTTTTGAGTCATTTAGGATTATATATATCGGAGAGTAGGATTCTTTTTACTCCCCAGTCCCTTCGACCTTCTGGTGAGGTATCCTGACGTAGAGTTTTGACTCTTCTCTTCTCAAATTTCACTAAAAATTTTTTTTTAGGATCACGCGGGTATCTTGGGATCGTTCCGATATTCTTATGACGAGAACATTGTTCTTGGTGCCTCTGTCATTTAGGGGTTGTGGCGGTGTCCCGGGAGTTGAGCTCCGAGGTGTTGTCGCCATAATTTTATCGTTGCGATTCTCGAATACCGAGTTTAGTGCGCCGACATCGAAAATCTCTTTTATGCAGTTGTTGGTGAGATAACCCGCTAACCCAAAGATCGAGGTGAGTACGGAGTATTGCCATGACTCGTATAACGGATGCTTTTGAAGGTTGAGGTAGACGATTTCGAAGGTTTCTTGGTTATGTGTTGACGGATGGATACTGGTGGATGTAGGGATTGTTAGTTTGGGTGAGATATATTGCTCCCTGTATCCCCAACACCGCATTGCATAACCGTAAAGTTTCGGGAGTTTCATAGGTGGGAATTCAAGTAGCTCTTAGGATATCTTTCGACGGATGTATGATATGAAATTGGGGTTCGACGCCTAGTGGTCCGCCTATTCACGGTTGGTTTTACTGATGGTCTCGTTGTGTCTTAAAGAGTCCTTGGCTATGCCGACTGGGACGCTTCAGATGTCATGTGCATCGCCTTGTACATGATGGTGCTGCACGATTGAGCCCGTAGGCCCCACCATGAAAACTTTGACGAAATCTCTATCATATGTTTGTTCGGCTTATTCTCGCAAGCCAAATCCTTTGTTTTGTTTTATTCGTGGTATTCGAGTTGCTTCGAAGTCAAATGTTGAATCCATACCTTTCCTAAACGGTGTTCTCATATTGCTATGTGAATACTAATCCTTTTGATCATTGATTTTGTCATATCAACTCCTTTCCAACCGGTGTGCTTCTCTTCAAGTGGATCCCATCATTTTTTTCCCATCCGCAAGATCAAATCTAAGTTTTCTCAACGGTGTTTGTTTCATCCATCCCAAGTTGCCTTTGTTTTCCCGCCCTCCCACCCTTTTTCTTCAAGGACTAAGAATTCTTACCAAGTATCCTTTTATTTTTGGGAAGTTTCTCCATTCTTTTCCATCAATGTTCTTACCCGGTGGTTCTCAAGAAGATGTTCTACTAGTTCATCATCCCTCATTCCTTTTTCTTCTCCGGTGGATTCAAGTCAAGTTTTGTTGATCATACCTTTTTCCTCATTTCAATGTCTTCTCTTACCGGTGCACCTCATTATCATTCTACTTCTTGCTATTCATTTATTCCGGAGTGCTCAAGATATCTCGAAGACTTGTGTTTCCATTCTCAATCCCTTCAAGATAATTCGAGGTTGTTATCTCATTCAAGCCATTTAATTCAACCGGTGCAATCTTGCTTTAAAATCGTTCATCGATGTTTTCTTTTGAGTGGGCCCTAACCCACAGGTCTTTTCCCAGGATCTTACCTGACTCTTCTAATTCTTCCGGAGTTATCCTAAATTCTTCTCCAAGTTTGACGTAAGAATGAGTTATCATCAGTCAAATGCTTTTCTCCAAGATCTTTGGAATTCTTTTCATAGTTGGCTCAACCTCTTCGCTTTTGATTCTTCCGGTGTGCCTCAATAATTCTCGGTGGTGTTTCTCGTCATCATTCTCAACATTTGAAGACCGAAGAAGGATTTCTCTTTAATCTTGCTCTATTCTCTTCAAGGTTCATGGTTCTAGCTTCATGCTATCCTCATAATTGTTTTGATCGTGACAATTCTTTTCTTACCATCCGGAGCATTTCATGAGTTGTTTCCATTTCTTTCCTCCGAAGGCCATCATGTCATAATTCTTCATTCTCAGATTTGAGCTTTCATTCTCCAAATCTTACCGGTGCATCGTTCAAATATCCTCTAATCAGTTCATGTCTCTTCGTTCTCATGTATCTAAATCCCCTCAAATATCTTCATTCGTTTTCCAATTCTTCTCGGTGAATTGTGCCTTTGCTACTTTCATTTTCAATTCTTACGGTGGTTCTTTCAAGATCTCTCTTCCTTGTTCATCATATCAATTCATTTGTTGTTCCAATCCTACCGGTGGTTCGTTGAAGACCTTCCCAAGTTGAGCAATATCTCTCTTCAATACTTTTTCAACGAGAATAAGTAGTATGCCAAATCCATTGCTTGTCATCAATTAAATTTGATGAAGGATAAGCATACAATAAATCTTATTCTTATTTCCTCGAGGTGATTCAATTCTTTTCTTTCCCGGAGTTCCAAGCTCTAATTATCACGGAGATCCATCTAAATCATCGCAAGGCTTCACCTTGTGTTTTCAACTTCTCTTTCTTTTTATCATCCTTTTATTACCGGAGTTCTTCATGGAGGCACTACATGACGGTTCGTCAAGGATTCCTTTCATTCTTCAATTGTTCTTCATGATTTCTCTCGAAGTTATGATCCGCCAAGCTATACTCTAAAATAAACATGGTGCTCAACACATGTTTTTCCTGAGGAGTTCAAGTATTCTTCATCTTGCATTCCAAAGTGCAATTCCTTCTATCTTACCTTTTGAGATGGTGTTATGTCACTCTTGACAATTTCCTTCATGTTTCTTGATTCACATGTCGTCAAGAATGAGATATTTTAAATCCATCAATCTCTTCTTTGGAGTATCTTGGTATAGATTTCACCTAAAGCCTTCCCTAAGGAATATTGCTATTTCTGGTGCTTACCAATGATCCAAGTTATATCTCTATCATCTTGGTGAAGCAGTTTTCATCTCTTCATTAATCTCAAGCAAGCAATTGATTTTGATAGTGGCAGAATTTCACCTCAAGTGTTGAGATGTTTACATAAGCCCACAACAAGTTTGTGCTTCTCGTTGTTGATTTTCCAACAACTCCGTTCAATTCTTCTTTGCAAGGATGCTTTCCAAGCTCATTTGTGGCAGAAGTTGGCTTTTTCTTCTTCATTCTGTTATTCCAATGGTCTATCTTCTATTGTTTCTTCCGGAGGCATTATGATGTTGCTCTTTTCACTCATCATCCCGATTGTGAGGATCATGTTCTTTTCCTGCTTATCCATTTAACCGGAGTGTTGTGTTCTCATTCAAGTTCTTTCATCTTGTCAAGTTTTGCCCCCCTTCACAACCGGAGTGCGGTTTGTAATGTTTCTTACCCCTTGTGCCATTCTTTCAATTCCGGAGGCAGTGTGTTGTTGATTTCATCAAGTATCATCTCATCTTCAAGTTCATGTTCAACTCCTTCCATTTACAGCCAGAGTGCTGCCCGAATTCTTCCTCTCTCATCTTATTTTAACCGGAGTGGTTTCGAATTCTATCTTGTCCATTAAACTCTTGATCCATGTCTTTGCAACCTTCAAGTTCTCGTAATACTCCTTGTTCCTCTTTTCTACCGGATTGTTTGCAATCTCGTTCATCTCTGTTGTACTCTTTCTTTCAATTTGCTCAACCTCTCAAGGTTCGTGGTTTCACAAGTTCGTCAAAGAAGCAACTTAGTTTTACCTCTTCTCTTCCTCTTCCGTTTTCCCTCCGGTGCCATCCTAGATCTCGGGACGAGATCCTCTCATAGTGGTGGAGTGTTGTGACGCCCCGAGACCGATGTGCCAGTTGTCCTCCAGTTATTCGCGGTTGTTGCTTTGTCATTCACTTGTGTGTTGCATCTTGCCATGTCATCATCCGCATTGCATCATCATGTTTTCAAAACTTGCATCCATCCCGGTCTCTTAGTTCTCTCCGTTGTCCGTTCTGAGACCAACCACACCTGCACGCTACCGCTGCACCTCCAAATATTACTTTATAAGTGGCATAAAATGTTCTCGGAATGGGTTGCAACTTGTCGTGCGGTCTTATTATAGTGTAGACAGACCACCGCCAAGTTTCATCGCATTCGAGTCCATTTGATAGCCCAACCGTTAAACCTACAACCGCAATATAGTCGGTTTAATCGCTTGACGCTTTCGGTCTCCGGAAGCAGCTTGTCGGGCTGCACTTCCCTTCTCTCCCTCAGCCCAAGTCTCTCTCTCACAGCCCACCTAGGCCACTCTACCTCTCCTCGCATCCGGAACCGCCCGATCGTGATCGGAGGGTCCCAAACCCTCCTAACCCCAAACCCTAGAAATTTTGCTATATATACACCTCTCCTTCCTAATTTGGGCAACCCTAGCCCCTAGCCTCCCTAACCTCCCGCAGCCGCCACCTCCCCTGTCTCCTCGCTTTCGCGCTTAGCTCGCGCCACATGGCCTTGCCCAGCGCCGGACCAATCGCGCGCCCACGCCACCTCGCGCCCGCCAGCCACTCTCCCGCCGCCATGTGGTATCGCCACTCACCCCGCGCCTCCCCGCGCTTGCCCGCCAGAACCCAGATCGGGCCACAGGAAGCCCATCTGCCCGAGGCGCCAGCCTCCGCGCTGCGCTCGCCGCTCGCTCTCCTCGAAGGCGTCGATCCGCGCCACCGAGTCCTCCGTCGTTTCTCCTCGTCGCCGCCGTCCGTCGGCCCGCGGGAGCGCGCGCCGCCAGGATCGTCTCGCCGGACCAGTCACCGCCTCCCGTCGCCTCTCTTCCTCTCCGGCTCTCTCCCTCATGCTCTCTGCCCCGCAGGGAACCGCCGCCGCCGCCCAAGGAACTCGCCGTCTTGAGCTTCGCCGTCCGACCTCGCTATCGCCGGGAACGGACTCCCCGGGGTCAGATCCGTCCGGATCCGGCCGGGGACCGCCATCCCATGGCCTCCCCGCGCGTGCCCTCGCCGGAGTTTCTCCCCGCCGGCGCCGCCATGGCCTTGGCCGCTCGGGATCGAGGAGGCCGCCCGCGCCTCGACCCCTCCTCCCGTGGGCCTCCCCTCGCGGGCCCCGCAAGCCTAGGCCCACAGCCAGCAGCCAGTGCCGGTCCACCACCTCGGCCCGGCTTCTCCACCGACCGCCCATGTGGCTCAGTGAGCAGCCCTCCGATTCCCCTCACATAATTGTTGGGCCAGCCAGCAGATTCGCCCGTTCATGGTTTTTTCCTGTTCTGCGATTTTCCTTTTATCCAGTGATTTAACTGTTTTACAGAAAAACCCCTAATGTTCATGCATATAATAACTCATTAACCGTGCATCGGATGTAAATAATTTATATATGTAAAATGCTTAGTTTTCCATCTAGTTTAATAACATGCCACATTCATCCATGTTTAAAATGTTTAACTTGCTGTTTATTTAAATTTGCATAAATGCCATGCTAAAATGATTTATTTCATAACTAAATAACCGTTGCTCCGTTTTAAATAAACTTTATATGTAAATGGGGTGGAAAAATGCCTAGTTTAACATGGTGCACTTTGTTTTATTGTTTAACAACGTTAAAATATGGTTTAGGGCAGAATAGTAGCTAATTCAAAATATGGACATGAGGATTTTCCGGAATTGTTGTTCGTTGTTTCCGGCCTCATTTAAACTTGCCTAGGTAGGTAGTTTTGTTATGCTTCACCCCTTGCCATGTTGATCCACATTTAATATTGTTGGGTACATAAACGAGAGAGAACTAAATAATTGTTGTGGTGTTTTGTCAATATGCAACTCGTTGCATATTGAGCTCCACTTAACTTGTAGTATTGTTTGTTGCACTTTGCCATGCCATGCCTCATTAAACCGGTCATGCATCATACTTGTTTGTGCATCATGACATGTTCATGCTTGTGAGTTTACCATATTGTTTGCTTCTTTCCGGGTTGCTTCTCTCGTTAGCTTCGGTTTCGTTCCGGAGTTGTGAGGATTCGCTCGCCACGTCCGCTTGTCTTCTTCATGGACTCGTTCTTCTTCCTAGCGGGATTTCGGGCAAGATGACCGCTACCTCGGATCTCACTACTATCATTGCTATGCTAGTTGCCTCGTTCTTTCGCTATCTTTGCGCTACCTATTACTGTTTGTCCAGCCTCCCATATTGCCATGAACCTCTAACCTTTGACACTGTTCCTATGCAAACCGTTGTTTGGCTATGTTCCCGCTTTGCTCAGCCCTCTTATAGCGTTGCTAGTTGCGGTGAAGTTGAAGATTTCTCCATGGTGGACAGGGTTTATGTTGGGATATCACAATATCTCTTATATTATTAATGCATCTATATACTTGGTAAAGGGTGGAAGGCTCGGCCTTATGCCCGGTGTTTTGTTCCACTCTTGCCGCCTAGTTTCCGTCATACCGGTGTTATGTTCTGGATTTTTGCGTTCCTTACGCGGTCGGGTGATTTATGGGACCCCTTGACAGTTCGCTTTGAATAAAACTTGTCCAAAGAAGGCCCAACATTGCCTTTTACCATTTACCTCACCTATTACCTTTTTTTCCCTTGGGAGTCGCGATCCCAAGGGTCATCTTTATTTTAGCCCCCGGCCAATGCTTGTCTAAGTGTTGGTCCAAACTAGAGCCACTTGCAGCGCCACCTCGGGAAACTTGAGGGCTGGTTCTAGTTGTATGCGTAGTGCTCATCGGTCGTGGCTCGAGACGAGATACGCGGCTACTATCGGGATGTCGCACGCCGGAGGTCTTGCTGGTCTTGTTTTACCATTGTCGAAATGTCTTGATGTACCGGGATACCGAGTCGATCGGAGTGTCTCGGGTGAAGGTCTATTCTTCGATGATCGCGAGAGCTTGTCATGGGCTGTTGGGACACCCTGCAGGTATAAACTTTCGAGAGCCGTGCCCACGGTTATGTGGCAGATGGGAATTTGTTAATGTCGGTTGTAGATAACTTGACACTTGATCCGAATTAAAACGCATCAACCGAGTGTGTAGCCGTGATGGTCTCTTCTCGGCGGAGTCCGGGAAGTGAACACAATTTCTGTGTTATGTTTGACGTAAGTAGGTGTTCAGGATCACCTCTTGATCATTGCTAGCTTCACGACCGTTCCGCTTGTTCTCTTCTCGCTCTTATTTGCGTTGGTTAGCCACCATATTATGCTTAGTCGCTGCTGCAACCTCACCACTTTACCCCTTCCTTACCCTTTAAGCTTTGCTAGTCTTGATACCCATGGTAATGGGATTGCTGAGTCCTCGTGGCTCACCAGATACTTCCAAAACCAGTTTGCGGTGCCTATGTTATCCGGCGGTGACGCAACCAAGCTCAAGGAGGAGCTCGTTGAAGATCTTGCCCTTTGTGTTGTTTCGTTCTAGTTGATCAGTAGTGGAGCCCAGTTGGGGTCGTTCGGGGACCTTTTGTCGCATTTGGGGTTCTTCTTTTATTTTGGTTCCGTAGTCGGACCTTGATTGTATCTGGATGATGTAATGCTTTATTCATGTATTTGTGTGAAGTGGCGATTGTAAGCCAACTATGTATCTCTTTCCCTTATGTACTACTTGGGTTGTGTGAAGATTACCTCACTTGCGACATTGCTTTCAATGCGGTTATGCCTCTAAGTCGTGCTTCGACACGTGGGAGATATAGTCGCATCAAGGGCGTTACAATGTGGTGCCCCCATGTTTGGTTTTGGTAATTGATGACAATCTCTATGGACTAATGGATGTCTTGAGTTATATTTGAAGGATTTGTCCATAGGCTTTTCTTGAAGTCCATGTGTTGGTTTCAAGGAGTTTATGAGGTTGCCAAGGTGCTATTAAGGAATTATCCAAAGATTGGTCATGTGAGTGGTGAGCTTATTGCAAGCATGTCTTGAAGAAGAAGATTGTGTGATCATTCATGTTTACCTTCAAGACATCATCCAAATGAAGAGAGTTGGAAAGATTCAAGGTTGGTCAAGACTAAGTCAAAGAGTGAACCAAGTTGATCAACACACAAAGCATAGAAGATGTACCGAGAGGGATCAAGCGATCCCATGGTATGGTAAGCATTGTCAATTATGCTTTGTGTACTAACCCATGATCTTCGTGAGAGTTCTTTGTGGGGTTAGGTTGTGGTGTGCAAGTTCAAGTGAAGCATCACGAAGAGATCAAATGCTTGAAGCTTGTCGTCCATTGTGGTGACAATGGACTTGTGAAGATGTGCGGAAGAGAGGCTAACCCATAGTGGAGGATGGGGGAGCAATCAACTAGTCTTCATCGAGCCAACACAATCAAGAAAGGCGGTCCAATTTGAGGGAGTCAAGATCGTCATCATCTAGCTCAAGTGGACCATGTGCAAGGCAAAGGTTTGCCCTTGATAGGTTTTCTATTTTACCGGTCTCATGGTAGTTGTGGGAGACCGGGTTATAGGTGTTGGAAATATGCCCTAGAGGCAATAATAAAAGGATTATTATTATATTTCCTAGTTCGTGATAATTGTGTTTATTCATGCTATAACTGTATTATCCGGAAATCGTAATACACGTGTGAATACATAGACCATAATATGTCCCTGTGAGCCTCTAGTTGACTAGCTCGTTGATCAACAGATAGTCATGGTTTCCTGGCTATGGACATTGGATATCGTTGATAACGGGATCACATCATTAGGAGAATGATGTGATGGACAAGACCCAATCCAATCCTAAGCATAGCACAAGATCGTGTAGTTCGTTTGCTAGAGCTTTTTCCAATGTCAAGTATCTTTTCCTTAGACCATGAGATCGTGTAACTCCCGGATACCGTAGGAGTGCTTTGGGTGTACCAAACGTCACAACGTAACTGGGTGACTATAAGGGTGCACTATAGGTATCTCTGAAAGTGTCTGTTGGGTTGACACGGATCGAGACTGCGATTTGTCACTCCGTATGACGGAGAGGTATCTCTGGGCCCACTCGGTAATGCATCATCATAATGAGCTCAAAGTGACCAAGTGTTTGGTCACGGGATCATGCATTACGATACGAGTAAAGTGACTTGCCGGTAACGAGACTGAACGAGGTATTGGGATACCGACGATCGAGTCTCGGGCAAGTAACGTACCGATTGACAAAGGGAATTGTATACGGGGTTGTTCGAATCCTCGACATCGTGGTTCATCCGATGAGATCATCGAGGAGCATGTGGGAGCCAACATGGGTATCCAGATCCCGCTGTTGGTTATTGCCCGAGAGCCGTCTCGGTCATGTCTACGTGTCTCCCAAACCCGTAGGGTATACACACTTAAGGTTCGGTGACGCTAGGGTTGTATGAATATGAGTATGCAGCATACCGAATGTTGTTCGGAGTCCCGGATGAGATCCCGGACGTCACGAGGAGTTCCAGAATGGTCCGGAGGTAAAGAATTATATATAGGAAGTGATGTTTCGCCATCGGGAAAGTTTCGGTCACCCAGATTGTACGGGACCACCGGAAGGGTCCCGAGGGTCCACCGGTGGGGCCACCCACCCCGGAGGGCCCCAAGGGCTGAAGTTGGGAGGGGAACCAGCCCATAGTGGGCTGGTGCGCCCCCTTGGCCCATCCCCTGCGCCTAGGGTTGAAACCCTAGGGTGGGGGGCGCCCCACTTGCCTTGGGGGGCACTCCACCCCCCTTGGCCGCCGCCCCCTTGGGAGATTGGATCTCCCAGGGCCGGCTCCCCCCTGGGGGCCTATATAAAGGAGGGCAAGGGGGAGGGCAGCCGCACCCTATGCATTGGCGCCTCCCTCCCCCTGCTACACCTCGTCCTCCTCTCGTAGCAGCTTGGCGAAGCCCTGCCGGAGTTCTGTTGCATCCACCACCACGCCGTCGTTCTGCTAGATCATCATCAACCTCTCCTTCCCCCTTGATGGATCAAGAAGGAGGAGACGTCATCCGCTCCGTACGTGTGTTGAACGCGGAGGTGTTGTCCGTTCGGCACTTGGTCATCGGTGATTCGAATCACGGGGAGTACGACTCCATCATCACCTTCCCTTGAACGCTTCCGCACACGATCTACAAGTGGTATGTAGATGCAATCTCTCTCTCTTGACTCGTTGCTTAGATGAACTCATAGATGGATCTTGGTGAAACCGTAGGAAAATTTTAATTTTCTGCAACGTTCCTCAACAGTGGTATCAGAGCTAGGTCTATGCGTTGTTCTCTATTGCACGAGTAGAACACAATTTTGTTGTGGGCGTAGATCTTGTCAACTTGCTTGCCGCTACTAGTCTTATCTTGCTTCAGTGGTATTGTGGGATGAAGCGGCCCGGGCCAACCTTACACGTATGCTTACGTGAGACCGGTTCCACCGACTGACATGCACTAGTTGCATAAGGTGGCTGGCGGGTGTCTGTCTCTCCCACTTTAGTTGGAGCGGATTCGATGAAAAGGGTCCTTATGAAGGGTAAATAGAAGTTGACAAAATCACGTTGTGGTTATTCGTAGGTAAGAAAACGTTCTTGCTAGAACCCAATTGCAACCACGTAAAAGATGCAACAACAATTAGAGGACGTCTAACTTGTTTTTGCAGCAATTGTCATGTGATGTGATATGGCCAGAAGTTGTGATGATGATGAATGATATATTGTGATGTATGAGATCATGTTCTTGTAATAGGAATCACGACTTGCATGTCGATGAGTATGACAACCGGCAGGAGCCATAGGAGTTGTCTTTATTTTTGTATGACCTGCGTGTCATTGAAGAACGCCATGTAAATTACTTTACTTTATTACTAAACGCGTTAGCCATAGAAGTAGAAGTAGTCGTTGGCGTGACAAATTCATGAAGACACGATGATGGAGATCATGATGATGGAGATCATGGTGTCATGCCGGTGACAAGATGATCATGGAGCCCCGAAGATAGAGATCAATGGAGCTATATGATATTGGCCATATCATGTCACTACTAAATAATTGCATGTGATGTTTATTATGTTTATGCATCTTGTTTACTTAGAACGACGGTAGTAAATAAGATGATCCTTACAACAATTTCAAGAAGTGTTCTCCCTAACTGTGCACCATTGCTAAAGTTAAATGCTTCAAGCACCACGTGATGATCGGGTGTGATAGATCCTTACGCTCACATACAACGGTGTAAGACAGTTTTACACATGCAAAACACTTAGGGTTAACTTGACGAGCCTAGCATGTACAGACATGGCCTCGGAACACAGAGACCGAAAGGTCGAACACGAGTCGTATAGAAGATACGATCAACATGAAGATGTTCACCGACGATGACTAGTCCGTCTCACGTGATGATCGGACACGGCCTAGTCGACTCGGATCGGGTAACACTTAGATGACTAGAGGGATGTCTAATCCGAGTGGGAGTTCATTAAAATAATTTGATTAGATGAACTTAATTATCATGAACTTAGTCTAAAACCTTTGCAAATATGTCTTGTAGATCAAATGGCCAACGCTCATGTCAACATGAACTTCAACGCGTTCCTAGAGAAAACCAAGCTGAAAGATGATGGCAGCAACTACACGGACTGGGTCCGGAACCTGAGGATCATCCTCATAGCTGGCAGGAAACAATATGTCCTAGAAGGACCGCTAGGTGATGCATGCACCTGTCCCAGAGAACCAAGACGTTATGAACGCTTGGCAGTCTTGCACTGATGATTACTCCCTCGTTCAGTGCAGCATGCTTTATAGCTTAGAACTGGGGCTCCAAAAGCGTTTTGAGCAACACGAAGCATATGAGATGTTCGAGGAGCTGAAACTAGTTTTCCAAGCTCATGCCCGGGTCGAGAGATATGAAGTCTCCAACAAGTTCTATAGTTGTAAGATGGAGGAAAACAGTTCACAAGTGAGCACATACTCAAAATGTCAGGTTGCACAACCGCTTTGTCCCGGTGGACATTAACCTCTGGATGAGGCGGTCATTGACAGAATCCTTGATCGCCCCACCAAGCTACAAGAGCTTTGTGATGAACTACAACATGCGGGGATGGTGAAGACCATTCTGAAGTATTTTCAATCTGTCAAGTCGCAGAGGTTGAGATCAAGAAAGAACATCAAGTGTTGATGGTCAATAAGATCACTAAGTTCAAGAAGGGCAAGGGCAAGAAGAACTTCAAGAAGGACGACAAGGATGTTGCCGCACCCGTAAGCCGATCACCGTGAAGAAGCCAAAGAATGAACCCAAGCACGAGATCGAAAGTGCTTTTATTGCTAGGGAAGGGTCATCGAAGCGGAACTGCCCCAAATACTTAGGCGATAAGAAGGCCGGCAACACTAAAGGTATATTTGATATACATGTAATTGATGTGTACCTTACCAATACTCATAGTAACTCACCGGTATTTGATACGGTGCCGTTGCTCATATTTGTAACTCACAGCAGAGCTGCGGAATAAGCGGAGGCTGGCGAAGGACGAGGTGACGATCTGCGCGTCGAGAATGGTTCCAAGGTCGATGTGATCGCCGTCGCACGCTGCCTCTACATTTACCTACGGATTAGTTTTAAACCTTAATAATTGTTATTTAGTGCCAAGTTTGAGCATGAACATTGTATCCGGATCTCGCTTGATACGAGATGGCTACTCATTTAAATCCGAGAATAATGGTTGTTCTATTTATATGAGAGATATGTTTTATGGTCATGCCCCGATGGTCAATGGTTTATTCTTAATGAATCTCAAGCGTAACATTACACATATTCATAGTGTTAGTACCAAAAGATGTAAAGTTGATAACGATAGTCCCACATACTTGTGGCACTGCCGCCTTGGTCACATTGGTGCCAAGCGCATGAAGAAGCTCCATGCTGATGGAGTTTTAGAGTCTCTCGATTATGAATCGTTTGACACATGCGAACCATGCCTAATGGGAAAAATGACCAAGACTCCGTTCTCCGAAACAATGGAGCGAGCAACCAACTT
Source organism: Aegilops speltoides (assembly GCA_021437245.1). Lineage (NCBI taxonomy): Eukaryota > Viridiplantae > Streptophyta > Magnoliopsida > Poales > Poaceae > Aegilops > Aegilops speltoides. The sequence continues at coordinate 424,219,690 of CM038147.1, forward strand.
GTTGGAAATCATACATACCGATGTGTGCGGTCCAATGAGCGTTGAAGCTTGCGGAGGATATCGTTATGTTCTCACTCTCACTGATGACTTGAGTAGATATGGGTATGTCTACTTGATGAAACACAAGTTTGAGACCTTTGAAAAGTTTAAGGAATTCCAGAATGAGGTAGAGAATCAACGTGACCGGAAGATAAAGTTCCTATGATCAGATCGTGGAGGACAATATTTAAGTCACGAATTTGGTACACACTTAAGGAAATGTGGAATCGTTTCACAACTCACGCCGCCTGGAACACCTCAACGTAACGGTGTGTCCGAACGTCGTAATCGCACTCTATTGGATATGGTGCGGTCTATGATGTCTCTTACCGATTTACCGCTATCATTTTGGGGATACGCTCTAGAGACAGCTACATTCACTTTAAATAGGGCACCGTCTAAATCCGTTGAGACGACACCGTATGAATTATGGTTTGGGAAGAAACCTAAGCTGTCGTTTCTAAAAGTTTGGGGATGCGATGCTTATGTCAAGAAACTTCAACCTGAAAAGCTCGAACCCAAGTCGAAAAAATGCGTCTTCATAGGATACCCTAAGGAAACCATTGGGTATACCTTCTACTTAAGATCCGAGGGCAAGATCTTTGTTGCCAAGAATGGATCCTTTCTGGAAAAAGAGTTTCTCTCGAAAGAATTAAGTGGGAGGAAAGTAGAGCTTGATGAAGTACTGCCTCTTGAAACAGGAAGTAGTGTAACTCAGGAAGATGTTCCTGTGGTGCCTGCACCGACAAGAGAGGAGGTTAATGATGATAATCATGATACTTCAGATCAAGCTCCTACTGAACTTCGAAGGTCCACTAGGACATGTTCCGCACCAGAGTGGTAGGGCAACCCTGTCTTAGAAGTCATGTTGTTAGACAACAGTGAACCTTCGAACTATGAAGAAGCGATGGCGGGCCCAGATTCCAACAAATGGCTTGAAGCCATGAAATCCGAGATAGAATCCATGTATGAAAACAAAGTATGGACTTTGACAGACTTGCCCGATGATCGGCGAGCGATGGAAAACAAATGGATCTTTAAGAAGAAGATGGACGCGGATGGTAATGTTACCATCTATAAAGCTCGACTTGTCGCTAAGGGTTATCGACAAGTTCAAGGGGTTGACTACGATGAGACATTCTCTCCCGTAGCGAAGCTGAAGTCCGTCCGAATAATGTTAGCAATTGCCGCATACTATGATTATGAGATATGGCAAATGGACGTCAAAATGGCATTCCTTAACGGACATCTTAAGGAAGAGCTGTATATGATGCAGTCGGAAGGTTTTGTCGACCCTAAGAACGCTAACAAAGTATGCAAGCTCCAGCGATCCATTTATGGGCTGGTGCAAGCATCTCAGAGTTGGAACATTTGCTTTGATGAGATGATCAAAGCATTTGGGTTTATGCAGACTTATGGAGAAGCCTGCGTTTACAAGAAAGTGAGTGGGAGCTCTGTAGCATTTCTCATATTATATGTAGATGACATACTCTTTATGGGAAATGATACAGAACTTTTGGACAACATTAAGGCCTACTTGAATAAGTGTTTTCCAATGAAGGACCTTGGAGAAGCTGCTTATATATTAGGCATCAAGACCTATAGAGATAGATCGAGACGCCTCATAGGTCTTTCACAAAGCACATACCTTAATAAGATTTTGAAGAAGTTCTAAATGGATCAGTCCAAGAAGGGGTTCTTGCCTGTATTGCAAGGTGTGAGATTGAGCTCGGCTCAATGCCCGACCACGGCAAAAGATAAAGAAGAGATGAGTGTCATCCCCTATGCTTCAGCCATAGGATCTACTATGTATGCCATGCTGTGTACCAGACCTGATGTAAACCTTGCCGTAAGTTTGGTAGGAAGGTACCAAAGTAATCCCGACAAGGAACACTGGACAATGGTCAATAATATCTTGAAGTACCGAAAAGGACAAAGGACATGTTTCGTTTATGGAGGTGACGAAGAGCTCGTCAGAAGGGCTACGCCGATGCTAGCTTCGACACGATCCGATGACTCTAAGTCACAAACCGGATACGTGTATATGTTGAATGATGGAGCAGTACGCTGGTGTAGCTGCAAGCAGAGCGTCGTGGCGGGATCTACATGTGAAGCGGAGTACATGGCAGCCTCGGAGGCAGCGCATGAAGCAATTTCGGTGAAGGAGTTCATCACCGACCTAGGAGTCATACCCAATGCGTCGGGGCCGATCAAACTCTTCTGTGACAACACTGGAGCTATTTCACTTGCCAAGGAGCCCAGGTTTCACAAGAAGACCAGGCACATCAAGCGCCGCTTCAACTCCATTCATGAAAATGTTCAAGATGGAGACATAGATATTTGCAAAGTACATACGGATCTAAATGTCGCAGATTCGTTGACTAAACCTCTCTCGCGGGAAAAACATGATCAACACCAGAACTCTATGGGTGCGATTCATCACAATGTAACTAGATTATTGACTCTAGTGCAAGTGGGAGACTGTTGGAAATATGCCCTAGAGGCAATAATAAAAGGATTATTATTATATTTTCTAGTTCGTGATAATTGTCTTTATTCATGCTGTAACTGTATTATCCGGAAATCGTAATACATGTGTGAATACATAGACCATAATATGTCCCTAGTGAGCCTCTAGTTGACTAGCTCGTTGATCAACAGATAGTCATGGTTTCCTGGCTATGGACATTGGATATCGTTGATAGCGGGATCACATCATTAGGAGAATGATGTGATGGACAAGACCCAATCCTAAGCATAGCACAAGATCGTGTAGTTCGTTTGCTAGAGCTTTTTCCAATGTCAAGTATCTTTTCCTTAGACCATGAGATCGTGTAACTCCCGGATACCGTAGGAGTGCTTTGGGTGTACCAAACGTCACAACGTAACTGGGTGACTATAAAGGTGCACTACAGGTATCTCTCAAAGTGTCTGTTGGGTTGACACGGATCGAGACTGGGATTTGTCACTCCGTATGACGGAGAGGTATCTCTGGGCCCACTCGGTAATGCATCATCATAATGAGCTCAAAGTGACCAAGTGTTTGGTCACGGGATCATGCATTACGATACAAGTAAAGTGACTTGCCGGTAACGAGACTGAACGAGGTATTGGGATACCAACGATCGAGTCTCGGGCAAGTAACGTACCGATTGACAAAGGGAATTGTATACGGGGTTGTTCGAATCCTCGACATCGTGGTTCATCCAATGAGATCATCGAGGAGCATGTGGGAGCCAACATGGGTATCCAGATCCCGCTGTTGGTTATTGCCCGAGAGCCGTCTCGGTCATGTCTACGTGTCTCCCGAACCCGTAGGGTCTACACACTTAAGGTTCGGTGACGCTAGGGTTGTATGAATATGAGTATGCAGCATACCGAATGTTGTTCGGAGTCCCGGATGAGATCCCGGACGTCACGAGGAGTTCCGAAATGGTCCGGAGGTAAAGAATTATATATAGGAAGTGATGTTTTGGCCATCGGGAAAGTTTCGGGGTCACCCGGTATTGTACCGGGACCACCGGAAGGGTCCCGGGGGTCCATCGGGTGGGGCCACCCACCCCGGAGGGCCCCAAGGGCTGAAGTGGGGAGGGGAACCAGCCCATAGTGGGCTGGTGCGCCCCCTTGGCCCACCCCCTGCGCCTAGGGTTGAAACCCTAGGGTGGGGAGGGCCCACTTGCCTTGGGGGGCACTCCACCCCCTTGGCCGCCGCCCCCTTGGGAGATTGGATCTCCCGGGGCGGCGCCCCCTGGGGCCTATATAAAGGAGGGCAAGGGGAGGCAGCCGCACTGCATTGGCGCCCCCTCCCTTCTACACCTCGTCCTCCTCCCGCAGCAGCTTGGTGAAGCCCTGCCAGAGTTCTGCTGCATCCACCACCACGCCGCCGTGCTGCTGGATCATCATCAACCTCTCCTTCCCCCTTGCTGGATCAAGAAGGAGGATACGTCATCCGCTCCGTACGTGTGTTGAACGCAGAGGTGCTGTCCGTTCGGCACTTGGTCATCGGTGATTCGAATCACGGCGAGTACGACTCCATCATCACCCTTCCCTTGAACGCTTCCGCACGCGATCTACAAGTGGTATGTAGATGCAATCTCTCTCCCTTGACTCGTTGCTTAGATGAACTCATAGATGGATCTTGGTGAAATCGTAGGAAAATTTTAATTTTCTGCAACGTTCCCCAACAATAGGATCGATTGCCGTACTATCAAGGGGGGCTCTCGATGAGTTGCTTGATCGTATCATTCATAGAGAGCTCAAACCATTGCATCCTTGCATCATCTTTTTGGTTCTTGTTTGGTTCTTCTCCTTGTGAGATTTGGAGCTTATTGTCATTTTTATGACAAGCTCGAGTTCATCAAAAACGGAGTTCTCATGCATCTTCTATGATGTTTTTGATGTTGGAGGGTATGCCGGTTCGTCTCGGTTGGAGGTTTCACTCCTTTGTTTGCTAAGCATACCTCCCCTGCCTCGATGAGATGCTAGTCGTCTTGCTCTATCCAACAACCTTGAGTTTGCTCAATTCGGAGCTCATATGAAGAAGTTATGGCAGTTCTGGTTTTCCTTGGAGTATTCTTTGTTTTCGTGGTTGTGGCATAAGGTTGGCGCCAGCGGTAGTACCGCTGGGCCGGAGCGGTAGTACCGCTTATCGCTACAAGCGGTAGTACCGTTCTCCCACAGCGCTAGTACCGCCCATGGCCATAAGCGGTAGTACGGCTCTGGTTCCGCGCTGGTACCGCCTCAATTCGAGACCGATGTTTTTCGTGTCGGGTTTTGCGGTACTAGGAGCGGTAGTAGTGGCGGTAGTACCGCTCTTACTCCCGCGGTAGTACCGCTCTGGGGCCAGGGCCCTGTCTTCCTCGTCAGCGCGGTAGTACCGCTGGGTGGGAGCGCTAGTACCGCTCTCAGCGGTAGTACCGCCCTGCCCTAGCGGTAGTACCGCTCTGTGCGGGGATGTACAGTGGGGTAATGGTTGGATTTTCCCCCTCCTATAAAAGGGGGTCTTCTTCCCCAATGAACCTCATCCTTTGAGCTCGTGTTCTTCCCCCATTGTTGACCTTCTTCGAGCTTGCTAACTCTCAATCCCACCATGGATTCTTGCTAGTTTTTGAGGGAAAAGAGAGAGGAGATCTAGATCCACATTTCCACCAATCACTTTCTCCTCTATGTGAGGGGAACCCCTTGGATCTAGATCTTGGAGTTCTTGGTGGTCTCCTTCTTGTTCTTCCCCTCATTTTCTTCCCTTGCATTAGTTGCTTCAGTGGGATTTGGGAGAGAAGGACTTGGGCACTCCGTGTGCCCTTGCCATTGCATTTGGTGCATCGGTTTGAGTTCTCCACGGTGATACGTGGAAGTTACAAGTTGAGAAGCTTATTACTCTTGGGTGCTTGGTGCCCTTGAGCTTGTTCCTCTTGGGTGCTTGGGCACCCTAGATGGTTGGTGGTGTTCGGAGCTCAATCATTGTGGTGTAAAGCTCCGGGCAAGCGTCAGGGTCTCCAATTAGGTTGTGGAGATCACCCCGAGCAATTTGATGGGTACCGGTGACCGCCCCAAGGGTTGCCAAAGTGTACGGGTTCGGTGACCGCTCCCAAGGGTCGCCATTTGCACGGGTTTGGTGACCGCCCTCAAGGGTCCCTTAGTGGAATCACGGCATCTTGCATTGTGCGGGGGCGTGAGGAGATTACGGTGGCCCTAGTGGCTTCTTGGGGAGCATTGTGCCTCCACACCGCTCCAAACGGAGATTAGCATCCGCGAGGGTGTGAACTTCGGGATACATCATCGTCTTCGCGTGCCTCGGTTATCTCTTACCCGAGCCCTTTACTTATGCACTTTACTTTGTGATATCCATATTGTTCTTTGTCATATATCTTGCTATCTCATAGTTATTTATCTTGCTTAGCATAAGTTGTTGGTGCACATAGGTGAGCCTAGTTGTTGTAGGTTTTGTGCTTGACAAATTAACCGCTAGGTTTATTCCGCATTTGTTCAAGCCCCTACCGTAATTATTTTAAAACGCCTATTCACCCCCCTCCTCTAGGCGACATCGACGATCTTTCAGCAATGCTCCTCTCTCTCACGACGGCATTTGGTGGCGGGGCTTGCAATGTCCCTCAAACGGGACCGGGGACGAGGGGGCGGTGGGAGGGGGCGAGGGAGGGGAAGGAGGGGGGAAGTCTCCGACAGCGGCGATGGCCGGCTCTACTTCGTCCTCGACGATCTGTATCAGAGAGACAAGAGGGAGAAAGATGCTCGAGACTCGAGAGGGAGACACTGATTGAGGTTATACGTGGAGAAGGGGTGGAGAGGATAAGGCTGGGTTGATGTGGAGGGCAGGCCCACGAGGGCACGTGTCGATCAGAGGAGCAGGTTTACGAGAGAGAGAGATCATCCAGTTGATTCTGATCATTTTCCTAGAATGAACTATTCCATAAATCCTTCTAACATGGTATCAGCCTTATCTCGATCCTAAACCCTAGCAACCGCCAATTATGCACCCGTGCGCCGCCCTCGGAGCGGTCAGCCTCCATGACCGCCGCTGGGGGCCGCGCTGCATGTACCTAAGGTTTGTCTGCCGGTCATGTTGACCGGCTGCCCTAGAGATCGAGTCTTTTTCCTGATCTCTCGATCCGGGTTTTCGATATGTCGCCGGTCTTTTGATTGGCGTTTCCTTTTTGATTTTCCGATCTATACTTGATCGGTTTGTGGTGGCCCCGCCGCCGTCGACCCTTGTCCACCTCTAATCCGACACCAGCGCGACCAGCAAGCTCTTCATCGACCAGGCGGCCTCGCACGACAGGTCGCCTCTCACGGCTGTCGTCCGCACGCCGGCCTGCTCGTCGATCTACATCGGCCGTCATCACCTTCTCCGACCGGGACACCTGCATCGCCCCTACCTGGTGGCCTCGCGCCATGCGGCGGCCCATCATAGTCGTTGCGCGCCGGCCCTCCTGCAAATCCACATCACCCGCCTCCGCCGTGTCTGCACGGCGCTGCCCTGCGGTCTGCCTCACCGGCCTTGTTCCCGGTTGCGTCGGGCCGACTGCATCAGGCTCGTCGGCTGCCTCAGCTCGGGCGCCACTGCTATGTTGGTCGCTCGGGCCTCGCTGCCCGGGCGCCAGCGCTGCCAAGTGTCGGTGCTGACACGCTCGTCTGCACAATGTCTCACGCTGTTTGTCACTGTCGGCTTCATCTTGGACTCTGCCGCCACCCCGCCTCCACCGAGCGGCGTCCCGACCTACGCGATTGGCTTGATCACCCGCTCACCGCCGCGATCTGCCTCATCTACGCTGCACGATCGACCTGGCCCGAAGGTTGCGTGCGCCTCCGTATGTCCCGTGAAGATCGTCCCTGAGTTCAGCGCGCCCCTCCACCGATCGAACAACGGGTTGCCGCTGCGTCGCCCCGTCGAGCCGCAGCGCCGTCGCCTCGTGGTTCTCCTAGCGGCTGCAATGACTCGCGCATTACCGCTGCGTCACCCCTTCGGGCCGTAGTGTCGTGATACGCGGTCCCCGCCGCCCCGAGGCCGTCCCCGCGGTTGTAACGACCCGCGCTCCGTCGCCCCTTCGGGCTATAGCGCCGCAGCCCGCGGTCCCCGTTGCCGCCTGAGGTCTTCCCACCGTCTCCCCGACCCGTCAGCTGCCACCGCGTTGCCCCTTCAGGCCGTAGAGCCGCGGGCCACGGTCCACTCCGCCGTCACCACGCGTCGACCTCCGTGGTATGCGTCGCGCCGTCTTCCTCGGCGCGGGAACACAACCGTCTGCGTCGGTCTTCATAACGTTGTCGGGTTCTTCATCTACTTCGAGCATTGCCGCCGCACTTCTAACCTAGCCGCCGCAGTTTCTCTTCTTCGGCCGCTGCTGCGACTACCCCTCTAGCCCCTGCCGCTGCCCGTCCAACCCCTTCGTCTTTGCCCAGCACCAGCCCGTTGCCAGGGTCGCCATCATCTACCTAGACCACTTCATCTACTCCAACAACCGCGGGCAACATCGGCCCCGCACCGATTAGTGCCGCAACCTCCATCGAGTCCTTCTTTGCTGGCCTCTCCAACATGGCATACAACTCGTGTAGGTCCCAGTCTATGCATGCTCGGTGCTGGCAACACCGATGTGTGCCTTCGTCCATGATGTGCCCCCGGGCCTGGCAAGCCTGGTGTGGCGCTTTGTCAACTTCGTCTTAGTCCGCCTACGCATACCCGGTGTTGGAAACATCGATGTGTGCCTTCGTCTACGACGTGTCCCCGGGTTTGGCAAACTCGGCGCGACGCCTCATCAACATCGTCTTCTTCCCGGCGCACCACTACTTCGATACCATTGCGCCCATGCTAACTCGGCGCCCCCTTATGCCTGCGACTCCACGGCGACATCCTTGACACTGGCTACTCCCACTTGACATCGACCACGACATTCTTCGCACGGCTACCTCGACCACGGCTACACCACCCATGCTCTCGGCTACATCGACAAACGGCACAAAGGGCTACCGCCTTGCTTGAGCAACCTCGTCGGTTTCCACTCCAGCCATGACTTCCGCGATGCGCCGACCTTTACGACTGGGGGGTATCCATCGTCTTATGTAGCGACCCGACCTCAGACGGTCAAGTCTCTGTGCTTAAGCGTCATCCCTGGATCGGTATGCTGACACACACAGTACTCGAGGATGTATAACAGAGGTAAATCACATGTATAAAATAACGTAAATACTATTACCTCAATCCATAAAGCGAAAGAAACAACGCGGTTGTGGATTCCCATCAACACCAACGGCAACGTTGAGTGTAGAAATCGTAACCCTAACGTATCACTTACTCTTCGTAAGATTCCTGCAACATGAGCCATTGCAGCCATGTAGGTCAGTACATTGAATGTAGTGGCAATTTCACACTGTAGAGCAATGCTGAAAAATGGCTATCACTACATGCATATTTGGCTGGTGGAAGCTCTAAGTTTAATTTTGCATAAAGCCAATTTTTCCCTACAACAAAGGGATATATTTTGTTTAACTATCATGGTGGTTGTTAAACATTGAGAAGGTTCCTCCAACTCAATCGCAATTAAACAGTATTAATAACCCAACAAATTAATTTAGAGTGATGAGATCAACACGATAATCCAAGAATCAGATAAGTGTGCATAATCGGGGACACGGCTAACCATGATTAGTTTGTACACTCTACAGAGGGTTGCGCACTTTTCCCCACAAGACTCGATCTCCTCCGTTGGATTTCTCGCACTACATGGTGTTTGAGAAATGGATGACCGAGACACAGTCTTTCAGAAACATTAACTCTTTACTCTGGGTGGACAGTTACACCTACTTGCCTACGTCTGCTAGTGCACCTCTTCAAGAGCTCACGCAACTTACTCAACTATGCCAGAGCCCATAATGGCTTGGCTGCACACGGAAGTTTCTAGCATGAATAATCTTATGATCCCTTTGAGCCTGGGTGGCATTCCATAGGGTAATCACACGGGTACTCCAGGATTCCCTTGGGCAAGCACTGGGTTCTCCTGGTGCCCGGGCAAACCACTGGGTGCTCCAGGGTGCCTCAACCAATCCACCTAGATGTGTGTTAAAGTAGCCACCTTAAGTTAAACCTTAAATTAACAATAACTCTCACATCTTTCATGAATTTTCTCAAAACCAATCCACGTCTACGAGCATAGCATAGCAGTATAAGCATAACGTAGTAACACCCAAGGGTTTGAATATAAGACAATAGGTTCCTACCTTATCAACTACTTCACAAATACCCAAATGTTATCAAGTCCTACTCATGCAATGTTTGAGGGTTGAAACTAATGCATAAAAGCTGGGTATAAAAATATGATCAAAGTGTGAACTTGCCTTGTACTGTTGATGAAGATGATTCACACTCATTACTCCTGATAGTTCTACTCGTCACACTTCGTCTAATCTATCGTAAGCAATCAATAGTAACCACACATAAGAAATCATGCAAAAGATTTGAAGAAAAGATCTCAGAAAACTTCAAAAACAAGCAATTAACTCTAGCAACAGAAAACAATTTCTAACAGTACCAAAATTGAGTGAAGTTGGCCTTATCAGAAAGTTTAGGTCAAGAGCTTCTATTTGCAAAAATAATCAATTAAATCAGGGTTATAAAACTCGAGTTATGAACAAAAAAAGTTTTAATTCAAATCTGTTTGAAATCAAATTTTAAACTTTCAAAAACATGTTTAAGTTGGTTATCTAGATAGAGGGGATCATAACGAAGAAGTGGGCGTTGGTTTCGTTGGATTTGGATAAACGAGTAAGAAGTAGTGATCAATTGAAAACTAGGGGCTAAACTGTAAATATAAAACTTTGGATAGGTCCCTAGCAGAAATTAAAAAGAAAAGAAAAATTCTACCGAACGAAGGTTCGCTACCGAAGCTAACAAACAAAATCGTTTGCTGCAAAGACTAAAACAACGAATGTTCACTACTTAAAGAAAAATGGTTTGAAACAAAAAAACGAATAGATCTAATCCTAACCGTAGATCTCAGATCGGACTGGCGAGGGGGAGAGGCGGCGGTTACCCCAGCGTGGAGGTCATCGACGACGAGGAAGACGGCGGCGGCGACTCGGCTTGAATGGAGCGACGGCTCCGGGCGTCGGCGGTGACGATAGAGTAGCTGGGGAGGGGCGGCGCGACGAGGCGAAGGTGATGGTGGTGTCGGCGCTCGGTGGGGGGGGGGCAGAATGGAGCCCGGCGGCGGCTGCAGATCTTGTCGGAGCTCACAACTCCGGTGAGGTTTTGGCGCAGGCGGCGGCGACGGCTCGGGGAGAAGAGGAACGGGGCCCGGGGCCCTAGCTATTTGAAGAGGAGGGAGGCGCGTTGGCATGGGGAGGGGGCACAGGAGGCCGGGGCAGACACGGCCGTCGAGGTCGGCGGCGGCGTCGTGGCGGCTCGGGACTCTGTCCCGAGCTCGGGGGCAAGCGGGTGGGCGTGTCAGGCTAGCTAGGCCACGGCCTGGCTGGCTAGCTGGGCCGGCCCGGTCCGGTCGAAAGAGAATTAAAAAAACATTTTGCAGACAACAAAAATAAATAAACGCAAGTAAAATAAAAATATAACATAGGCATATTATATATCAAAATTTTCAGAAAAATATTTTCTACCACATGAACATTAGTCCAGCTTCAAATAAAATCCAGAAAATTTTACATAAAGCAAACATTGCTACTGGTGCAATAAAACCCAAGAAAATCATTTTAAAAATACCAAAATGATTCCAAATTAATTTCTCTCCAATTTTCTATTGTAGGGGATCATTTTTACGCTATTTTTTATATATTTTATTTTTGGAGAAAAATAATTTGAAAAAACCCAAATAACTCCATATTGAAAATAATTTCAAAGAGACTCTCAATTTGATTCTTTTAACCTTTCAACTCATATTTCATATGTTTTCAAAGATGTCATTTTATCTTCACTCATGAAAATCATTGAGTTGCTTAAAGTTTCTGAATTTGAAATAGTTCCAAATGAAATTCAAATATTAAAAAAACTTTTCATTTATTTAAATGGAAGAAGTCATTTCATCTTCTCTCTAGGGTTTTGTATTTGAAAAGAATTTGAATTTATGGATAGCATAAAAGCAAGATGAAAGTTTGGGAAAGTCCTTTTATTCCCTCTCATTTAACTTTCAGAAGTTTCAAATTTCACTCAATTTCACACAGCACACCACACAAGCAATCAAAACTATCTATTTAATATAACATTCCAAAATTCAGAATTTTGGGATGTTACATCTTACCTTCGGATTCTTCTTCAGTCTCACCGTCTGCATCGCTATCGTTGTGACTGCGGGGGATGTTGAGTATATTGATTATTAGGAAAGATGAGATGGACTAGCATTTGTTCTGGCTTGTCTTGTACTCCAAGTTGATCATTGTACTCCTATATATATGCCCACGAGGCTCAAGCAATACAATGAACTATTCCACCAATCCTTCTAACAGTTTTGTCCGAAAATATGCCTGGGACTAGAGGGGAAATCTGGCTTGCTGTGCAATTTTATCCTTTGTAGTTTTGGGACGCGGTTCTGCACCAAGGTTTTTTCTTATAGTAGTGCCTTTTTTTCTAACCAAAGCGAGATTACAGGAATCCACATGCATGGAAACAAAGAAACACACATGAACAAGATAGCTATCCCGGAAACCTTGCATGACAGAGCCCAGGGGAGATGAAAATACAAACAAGACCCAAAGGCTCCTTGCACATGACAGAATTGTCGACCATCTCCAACCTCCATCACGATCGAGATGCTCGCCGGAGAGAGAAGAGATAGGCCTCCATCATTGCCATAGCTAGGGAGGCATCATCGCCATTAGGGCTTTATGAACCGAAGACCAGGCCCGCCGCACACGGCAGAGCACATAATGCTATGGCATGTCGGCCGGGGGTCGTCCCCGTGCCATCCCGACCTCGGATCTGGAACATCCTGTTGACAACATCGAGGAACACCACCAGAACCTCCATTCACGGACCTCTTCACTTGTTCCAGTCAGATAATATTGTTCCGCAGACGGACGGTACCACCAAGGGTAGTAAACACCAGCCACCTCCAAAACCAGGCCGCCATGCTCCTCAATGACGTCAAAGGGGACGCCACATTGACGGGGACGGAGCATGAGGACAGAAACATCCGAAGAAGACGTCGCCGCCACCATCTCGCCAACGTCAACAAGGAAACCTAATCTCGCCGATCTGAAGGACCGGCGAGCAGACATTGCATACAACTCCTAAGTACATCACAGTTGCCTTTTGATGCTCAGGCTACATGGAGTCCATTTCTTTTATAAACATCCAAAAATAAAGTTTCAATGATTAAAAAATTATGGGGGAAAAATCCACACGGTCATAAAGATGTATACTCCATTTGTGCAAATTTCACGACGAGATACATTGGCGGGTGATCTAAAGAAAAAGAAGACAAATTCATTTAACCCAATAAATTGTATATGCATTGTTCACTATAGAAAACCAACAACTTTCACTTTTTGGTGTATAGCTCACAAATCAATGTATTTTCTCATGAAATTTACACATATGTAGTATACATCCATATGTCAATGTTGATTTTTTTCAGAATTTCTTTAAACTTTGAAATATGTTTTTTAATGTTTCAAATAAAGGGCTCCATGTAGACCGAGCACCAAAATGTTTACTCCTTGCTACGTGGGGGCAGAAGCCAACGACTGGCCAACTCTCAGGATTAATATATGAAACTGCCGCGCAGGAGGAAAAAATTTCAAATAGTAGGCAATAAATAATAGAAATGACCTTGTTTAACATTACAAAGGACAACATGACTGTATTCATGGAAATATAATGTCGTTGGTGCATTGCTCCGCCGCAAGGCGGGATTCTTTCAGGACACTATCATAATATAACTCGGGCTTGCGGTTCTCCTTCCCCTCTGGTGGTCCCTCGATCATCAGGTTTTTAGCGTCCATCTTCGCCCACTGCACCTTTGCGCGGGCAAAGACCATTCACGCACCCTCCGTATAGACCAACCGCTTGATGACATCAAGTCGAGGGCAGGCACTCACAAGCCACTTCACGAGCCCGAAGTAGCTGCTTGGAATCGGCTCGGCAGGCCATAGCCGGATAATTAAATCCTGCATGGCTAGTTCGGCCGCCTTATCCAGTTCGATCAGCTGCTTCAGCTGATCGGCAAAAGGCACTAGATAATTTGGCGCCAGATACTGCGACCAGAAGAGCTTCTCCGCAGTGTCCCTTTCTACGGCTCGGTAGAAATGGGAGGCATCAGATATGCTGCATGGCAGCTCCACAAATACCCCTGGAAAAAATCCGAACTCAAATTAGAAACGTGATTTCGTCCTCAAATACTTGCTTTACACAGAAAAGGCCTTACCCGCCGCGATCTTCCTCGCCTCCTGGATTTCCTGCAGGGCGCCTTGGGTTTCCCCTCGGGCATCACGTGCGGCTTGATGAGCCTTGGTGAGTTCGGATTCTTTCTCTGTTAAGCCCTGCTCCAAGGTCTCGCACTTCTTCACGGCCTCTTGAAGCTCTTGCTTAGCTTCAATAACCCTGGCCTCGTGCTTGTCACGAAGAGCCTGCTCTGCGGCTGCCTTTTTCTCAGCCTCGGCCACAACCTTCTTCAGAGCCTCGACCTCGGTCATTGCCCCTAGAGTACACCATGAACATATTTTTATCATACTAAATATTCGTTCGCGCCGAATGCGCGCAAGGTATTTTGCATACCTTGTTTATCCTCCAACTACTTTTTCAATTGGCCAAGTTCCTCTTCGGCTCGCTCCAGACTCGCTTGGTCACCGAGACTTCCATGATGACAAAGTGTAGGCGCTACAGACGCCTGCTTATAAAGAAAAAGAGGGAGAGATGCCATAAAGTGAGTCTCCTGCGAACATATATTTGATCCTCTGTCCGGTTCTTTCTTCCACCGAACAGTGTATCAGGGGCTACTACCTATACTATGACACTCTTTGAAACCTCACAAAACATACCTCAAAGCCCGTTATGAGGCTGATGCAGGCTTCATTCAGTCCATTCTCAGCGGACTGAATCTTCTCAATCACCGCACCCATAAGGGCACGGTTTTCTTCAATGATGGAGGCGCTCTTCAGCGCCGCCGATAAAGTATCCGGCACCTCTGGTTGGACAGAGGTTGCCGGTGGAACAGGCGCACCCCCTCCAACCGAGGGAGGCTGCCTGCCTGATTCCGGAGCCGTATCAGTCTCCGGAATTATATCTGGCTGGGGGACGAATTCGAGATAACCCCCGCCGTCGATGTCCATGGGAGCCTTTTCTCCCGTGTGTCCGGCCCCTGAAGTTTGACCTTATGGCGCCGCCTTGACGATCTCCCCCCCTCTTGGCCTGGATCCCACTGTGACGATACCTCAGTGTCATTCACACGTTTCGGGGAAGGGGCCTTCAGGGGTGTCCCGCTGTCCATAGCATCCGAGCCCAGCAAATCCTCCGATGAGGATTTTTCGGTGCGGGACCTCGCTAGACTGCAAAAAAGTATGGCTCGATGATTAAAATGTCATAGTGAGTCGGGATACGCAAACATGTTTGGATTTTATACTCACGAGTTCTCCAGGACCTGGGCCCTGGGATACCACTCCGGGATGCTATCGGTAGCGGCAGTGGACTCCTTCGGAAGGGGAGTTTTTCCCTTCTTAGGCGACTCGGCCTCCAAGGATGTGGAGGTTGTCCTTTTCTTTCTTCCCGTCACTGGGGATTGGTCTTCCTCCTCTTCCTCGACCTCTCCAGAGGAAGAGCGGGCATTGGAGTCCGGATGTTGTGTCCGAAGTGCCATGGTGACGAAGGCCGCCCCTGGTCTTTTTGGCCTCCTTCTCGGCCTTCTTCTTCGGCGCCTTGTAAGGCGCCGGGACCAGAATCTTAATCATAAGTGGGCCGACCGGTTCTTCTGGTAGTGGGGCCGGACAGTAGATCTGCCCCGCCTTCTTCGTCCAGCCCTAGGAGAGTTGTGGAAAACACATTAAGCATTTCCCTTGGGTTATGCGAATAAAACATATGACTTACCGAACTTGCAGGGTGGGACAGTTGGTACCCGCGGTCCTCGGCGGAGTCCGGCCACGATTTGCCGTACTTAAAAAGCACCTTCCAGATGTCCTTGTGCGAGGAGCCAAAGAGCTCTAGCAGGGTCTGGTGCTTGGCCGGGTCGAATTCCCATAAATTGCAAGCCCTGTATTGGCAAGGAAGAATCCGGCGAACTAACATCACCTGGACTACATTGACAAGTTTGATATTCTTATCTTCCATATCCTTGACGCGCGTCTGAAGCACCGACAGCTCATCGGGCGAAGACCAGTTCAGGCCCTTCTTGGGCCAGGACGTAAGCCTCAGGGGAGCTCAGGATCAGAATTCGGGAGCTACGGCCCATTTTGGGTCACGAGGCTTAGTGACATAGAACCACTGCTGTTGCCACCCCTTGACGGAATCGTTGAAAGTACCTGATGGCCATGTGACATTGGGTATCTTGCTCACCATGGCACCTCCGCACTTGGCGTGCTCGCCGCTCACTACCTTGGGCTTCGCATTAAAAATCTTCAGCCATAAGCTGAAGTGTGGCGAGATGTGGAGAAAGGCCTCGCACACGACGATGAATGTCTTGATGTTGAGGAAGGAATTTGGTGATAGATCATGAAAATCGATCCCGTAGTAATACATGATGCCGCGAACGAATGGATGGAGGGGAAACCCTAGCCCGCGGACAAAGTGAGGGAGGAATACCACCCTCTCGTGGGGTTCCGGGGTCAGGACGATGATGATTTTCTTGGCCAGATACCTGGCCTCTCGAAGCTTTTTGATATCCTTCTCTCGGACGGTAGAGGCCATCCACTTGCCTCCTGCTCCGGATCCGGACATTTTCGGAGGGCCTTTGTGGGCGGAGAAGGCGAACATTTGGGTGCTGGAGCTCGAGCGAGAGGGAATGAATGAGCAGAGGAAGAAGAAGGCTTGGGTGAAAAAGGGGAGTCCTTATCTCCTTATAAAGGCAGCAGGGATCCTGCGCCTCCCCACTTGCCCGGTAAACTCGCTTATTCCCGAAGTGCCGCGTTGATGGCGCGGTTGGGTTACCCACACCCGTATTGATGAGAATCCCGAGATAGGGGGACACGATCTCTGCTTCGACAAGACGTGCCAATAAAACCGCCTCGCAATATGTGCAGTAGCAGGTTGAGAAAAAACAGTTCACATAATGACCGACCCATGGCGTGATGTCACGCTATGGAAAGTTGTCAGCAGATTAGATTTGTGGAAAATTGTGCTCTCTACCGTGGTATGTGGAAATTGTTTTACAAAGCCGGGCACGATTCATGTGCTCAAAATCTACATCGGAGTATTCGGAGAAGGAACCCGCCTTGCAATGCCGAAGACAATCTGCGCGCCGGACTCATCGTCATTGAAGCCTAGTTCAGGGGCTACTGAGGGAGTCCTGGATTAGGGGTTCCTCGGACAGCTGGACTATGTACTTGTGCCAGACTGTTGGACTATGAAGATACAAGATTGAAGACTTCATCCCGTGTCCGGGTGGGACTCTCCTTTCCGTGGAAGGCAAGCTTGGCATTTCGGATATGTAGATTTCCTTCTCTGTAACCGACTCTGTATAAACCTAGCCTCCTCCGGTGTCTATATAAAACAGAGGGTTTAGTCCGTAGGACAACAACAATCATAAAACATAGGCTAGCTTCTAGGGTTTAGCCTCTATGATCTCATGGTAGATCAACTCTTGTAATACTCATATCATCAAGATCAATGAAGCAGGAAGTAGGGTATTACCTCCATCGAGAGGGCCCGAACCTGGTTAAACGTTGTGTCCCCTGCCTCCTGTTACCATTAGCCTTAGACGCATAGTTCGGGACCCCCTACCCGAGATCCACTGGTTTTGACACCGACAGCGCCGAAGTATGGCGCATAGCCAGAACAGGATACCTGTCCGGCACTCTGAAGAAGGCATCCGAAGAGTGGCCCTCGGAATGGTTCTACATTGAAGACGTTGTTCTCCCGGACCCAATCCGGCAAGGTCTTCCCGAATTTTCCACTGCTCCTTTAAAGCAGCGTGCCAGTTGGCGTCCGCAAAGCTTTGAGGAAGAAGACATTGCGGAAATTAAGAGGCTAATGAGTAAGATCAGAATACTTGCCCACTCTAGACTGTCTATAGTCGAGGTAATGACGATTTCTATAACGTGATGCATTCAGCCACTCCAGTCCAGAAGGCTTCCCATGTGGCATTACAACGGGGAGGACGACACATCACGCTGCGGGCGCAAGGGTCCGGACGGTTTTGCCGCTTTGGCCGCCATGTTGGCTGATCTTTACAAAGGGGAGAAGGAAGACTTCACTCGCCTTAAATGCCGAGAAGGTTTCTCCATGTATAACCCCATTGACTGGGTGAGTTTCTGATCATAGGACTCACTCAATCTTTTTCCTTAACTATGCTTAGTTGAACTTAATCCGGCTACCTTTAACAGGAATGGAGAAAGGTCATCGCGGGGATCTATAGCCCCGCTCCGCAGCCGGAGAACCATATTCGAGACCTAGATCCTGGATTTGAAGAGGATCCGGATATATTTATAGAATTTAAGGAGGGAGTCTTTTATCAGGCGAGCTACGACGACACGGAAGTGGCTATTATAGCCGATTACCCCGGCCTTCTCCCCTCCTCCCATGTAAGTATCCAGAGACATCCCCTCAAAAAGAGTTTTCCCCTTGCGACTCACCCACCGCACTACATCGTGCTCCCAAGGGGCGACGCTCGTCTCATCGTACTGCGGCAAAGGCGTCCTCTAAGAAGACACCACTTGCACAGGGCGAGCCTTTGAAAAGAAAGGCAAACGATGATACCACTGGGCCCTCTCCTTCATCAAAGAGGTATAATTTCTTAACACGCACTCAGTGGATAGATCGGATAGTGATGTTTCCTGTTGTGCCATATCACAGGAGGAGTGTACGCCGGACTGTATCCGGAGACCTGGCCGGCCATGCACAGGCTAATCCGGCCCCAGACCCCACAACAAGGACTGTAGGGACGCGGAGGCAATGCCGGATTGTCATCTCCCAGAGGATTTGGATAATGTATCCGTCACCAACTCCGAAGTGGAGAGTGCGATGAATCATCGGTGGCGGAGAGCGGCTATGCGTGACCCAAGTTTCACCAAAGAGGCATTCAACGCTTTCAGCTCAGCAGATGCTTACATCTGAGCTGCTCGGGATGGACTTGCTGGAGCAACTCACCAGCTTTCAAAGGATATGTGGGTAAGAACTTTTTGTGCAGATTCAATAATCAGATGCCAGTAGCGCCCGAGTCTTGAAGCAGTTGGCCCAACTGATTTAAGGGTCATTACTTCATCAGGTACTCATAGAGAAAAATAACACATTATCTAAGGAGCTAGACGAATGCCAAACTAAGCTAACTGTTGCCACCGCCGAACTGGAAAATTTAAAGAAATCCAAGAAGGCACCTGATGGTAAGCACAAAAGTAGCCTGGAAATAAGATTCCGTGCCTACAATGATGTTGCTTAAATATGCATCGTTCTGTTGGTGGGGTCGACAGATCAGCTGGAGGAGAGGCTAAGGGTTGCTCAAGCGGACAAACAACATGCCGAAGGGCAAGAAGCCGCTGGTCAACGTGTATTAATATGGACCATAAATGAGAAGAACAAACTACATGATGCAAACATCAAGCAAGACAAAGAACCGAAGGACGTAAGAGCCCAACTATCGGATGCCTTGAAGGAGAATAGAAAGCTGAAAGGTGGCATATTCAATATGCTCTTTAACCTGACTTTCGCACCATCCCCTGATGGAAAGTTTTACGAGTTTGTTTGTGTAGGTGTACTGACTGGACGTCCCGAGGGAGAAGTGTGTGGATTTCAAGGCAACCTGCTACAAGAGCTGTCCAAAGTGCACGAGCGAGCTCGGAAAGCAATGAGGAACGTGGCTAAGGCTTTATGGCCATCGGATTCTCCTCCAGGAAGTATGGAGGAGCTCGTGAATTTATTCAAGGGAGCTCGCCACCGTTTTGGACTATGGAAGATATCAGCATGCCGATAAGGCGCACGAGAGTCCTGGGCCATGGTGAAAACACAGTACACCAGACTTGATCCGAATCATATGGCCCGGGTCGGACCTCGGGGACCAGATGGACAAAAAATTCCTATGAGCTTAGTGTACGACCAAGTAAAGATAACGCTAAGTTTTCTTAACAGGATTGTAAACTAGACACCTTGTTAGATGGTCTAGAGGAGGAAGAAGTTTCTGAATCCAAGTAGCAATGTACTTTTATCAGTAAACTTATCTCCAGCCGAATTGTAAAATGATTGTCATGGCAGACTTTCTGCTTCAACCTCCGAAACCCAAGGTTTGGAGTGCTTTTGGATACTATACCATCAGTAAACACCATGGTATGTTTGAAAAACAGGCAGTCCGGTCATAGTTGCTCGAACAGACAAGTTGTATTTGGGGAGCTATGTTACATTACATTTGATCGTAAGAAACATCTTCCAGAGAGAATAGTTCCGTTAAGGGTTCTTCTCCTTGGGCCAGCATGCATTTTTTGTGCATGCCGAAGCTGTGATGCTAAAAATCACAGTACACGTTATATTTTGGGGGCTTATATTGTGGCGAGGGCAATTCGTCTTTTTTCCGCCGACCAATTATTCCCTTAAGAATGCTAGCTTTCGGCTTCACCCGTCTGAGGTACACATCCGGATAACTCGGCTGTAACAATCGCAGAGGTGCACCCTTTATGCCCTAGCCAAACAAGCGGGAACGTAGGGCATAAGCACAGGAGCCAGGCAACCCAGCTTGGCAAAAACTTAAGTCATAAAGGTGCATATAATGGCAAAGAAAAGGCATATATGAGTAGACAACACATATATACAGTGAGCTTGATGCTCAAAAAATAATAATGATAATAAGCTTCTGTGAAAAGAAGCCCCAGGTATTGTGGGGTATGTACATTTAATGATGTATGCCCCTCAAGTGTGTGGTTTATCCGAACACGAGCTAACAGTCGTATAAAAATGAGAAAAAAGAAAAAAGTGAGAGGGACAAAAGAAAGAACGAAGAAAAACGTATAAGCGTAGACTTAGGCGTAGAATCTTCGGAGCCGGGCAACGTTCCATGGGTTTGGTTCCAAGCGATTATCCGAAGCGTTGCGCAGGCGATAGGCTCCTCCAGTGAGAACTTCATCTATAATGAAGGGACCCTCCCATTTGGGCTTGAGCTTGTCCTTTTTCTTTTCTGGTAGGCGTAGAACGAGTTCACCGACTGTGACGCCCCCGATTCAATCGTACACTAATCATGCACGCAAACGTGTACGATCAAGATCAGGGACTCACGGGAAGATATCACAACACAACTCTAAAAACATAAATAAGTCATACAAGCATCATAATACAAGCCAAGGGCCTCGAGGGCTCGAATACAAGTGCTCGATCATAGACGAGTCAGCGGAAGCAACAATATCTGAGTACAGACATAAGTTAAACAAGTTTGCCTTAAGAAGCCTAGAACAAACTGGGATACAGATCGAAAGAGGCGCAGGCCTCCTACATGGGATCCTCCTAAACTACTCCTGGTCGTCGTCAGCAGCCTGCACGAAGTAGTAGGCACCTCCAGTGTAGTAGTCGTCATCGACGGTGGCGTCGCTCTGGGCTCCAAGATCTGGTTGCGACAACCGTAAAGAAAGGAAAGGGGAAAAGGGGAGAAAGAAACCGTGAGTACTCATCCAAAGTACTCGCAAGCAAGGAGCTACACTACATATGCATGGGTATATGTGTAAGGAGGCCATATCAAGGGGTGAGCTGCAGAATGCCGAATAAGAGGGGATAGCTAATCATATCAAAGACTACGCTTCGCAGCCTCCGTCTTGCAAACATGTAGAAGAGAGTAGATTGAAGTCCTCCAAGTAGCATCTCCAAGTAGCATCTCCAAGTAGCATCTCCAAAGAGCATCTCCAAGAGCATCGCGATAGCATAATCCTACCCGCGATCCTCTCCTCGTCAGCCTGTTAGAGAGCGATCACCTGGTTGTATCCGCACTTGGAAGGGTGTGTTTTATTAAGTATCCGGTTCTAGTTGTCATAAGGTCAAGGTACAACTCCGGGTCGTCCTTTACCGAGGGACACGGCTATTCAATAGATAAACTTCCTGCATGGGTGCACCACATAACCCAACACGCTTGATCCCATTTGGCGGACACACTTTCTGGGTCATGCCCGCCTCGGAAGATCAAGCAGTCGCAGCCCCACCTAGGCCTAACAGAGAGGTCAAGACGCCGGTCTAAACCTAAGCGCTTAGGGTGCGGGCCCATCACCCGAAAGCACACTGACGTTTGCGTGGCGCGGAAGCGTAACTAGCCCCTAATACAAGAGCGGGCTTACGTTCCAATCCGGTAGCGCCGCTCGATTCTTGACGTCTAGAAGGCTTTACCGATACCACGACGTCGGGATACCCATAACTACTCCCGCGTAGATGGTTAGTGCGTATAGACCAAATGGCGGACTCGGATCAAATACCAAGAACTTCGTTAAGCGTGTTATTATGAAGCAATCATGACGCCGATCAGGGCCAGGCCCACCTCTCGCCTAGGTGGTCTCAATCTGCCCTATCGCTCCGCCACAAAGATCCACACAGAGGGCCGTCGGGACAAAGGTCCTTTCAGCCCCCAATCCGTGAATCACTCGCGGGTACTCTTCGAGTGGACCCGACTTTAGTCACCATCTGTATAGTATGTATGTATGTATAGTATATACCCGTGATCACCTCCCAAGTGATCACGGCCCGATAGTATAGCAAGGCAGACTGACAAGAATGTAGGGCCAATGATGATAAACTAGCATCCTATACTAAGCATTTAGGATTGCAGGTAAGGTATCAATGACTATAGCAACAATGACAGGCTATGCAACAGAATAGGAGTAACCAAACAGTAACATGCTACACTACTCTAATGCAAGTAGTATAGAGAAGAATAGGCGATATCTGGTGATCAAGGGGGGGGCTTGCTGGTTGCTTTCGACAAGGAGGGGTCATCGGTGACGTAGTCGACCACAGGGGCATCAGCATCGTCACGGGGTCTACCGGAAAGGAGTAACGGAGGGGGAACACAATAAATATCAAAGTATCACAAAGCGTAACATGGCAATACGCAGTGCTAGGTGTGCCCTAACGTGGCAGTAGGTGGTACCGCGAAGGGGAAACATCCGGAAAGTATCCCGGTGTTTCGTGTTTTCGCCGAGGAGCGGAGGGGAAAGTTGAGAGTTTGATATGTTAGGGGTGCGTGGCGGATTTAGCGGGCTGCGTATCCGGATTCGTCTCGTCGTTCTGAGCAACTTTCATGTAGAAAGTATTTTCATCTGAGCTACGGTTTATTTTATATGATTTTCTAAAGATTTTAATAATTTCTGGAATTTAATTAATTATTTAATTTAATTCGAAAATGTATTTATGACATCAGCATGATGTCATGCTGACGTCAGCAGTCAACAGGGTTGACTGGTCAACCTGACCAATGGGTCCCGCATGTCATTGCCTAAATAACCAACTAACTGTTTAGTTAGATTAATTACCAGGTTAGTTTGGTTTAATAGTTAGTTAACAGAATTAATTAAGTTAATTAATTCTTTAATTAATTAATTAATATTTTAATTAATTTACTTATTATTATTATTACTATTATTCCCTTTTTTATAAATCGTTCTGGGCCGTGGGGCCATTTGGTCAGTGGCCCAGGGGGCCTATCGGGCGCGGGTTAACGGGGGGTGGAGTGGAGCAAAGCCACGGGGCTCGCGGGCGTGAGCGCCGGCGGCCAGGGGCCGCGCAAGCGGCGACCCGAGCAGGGCTGGGGCAGCAGCACCACAGCAGGCAGCGGGGCGGCCAAGCAGCGCCATGGCGCGGTCGCGGCCAGGCCATCGTGGGGGAGGGTTCGGCACGACGAGGAGCGAATGGCTGTGGGCAGGGGAGCGCGAGACGTGGCGGTCTTGGCGCGGAGCGCGGACGGGCAGGGACGGCCACGCATGTGTGGTTGCAGACAGGCTCGCGAGAGCGTGTCGACAGGTTGCTGAGAGAGTTGCGGGGGTCGCCAAGGGCTGTGAGCATGCGCCGAAGGCTGGAAATCTGGCCAGGCAAGCAGATGGAGATGAGAGGGGGGCGTGGCCCTCACCAGCGTTGGCGAGCAGGGGGGGCGGCATGGCTCGATGGAGCCGTTGAGGGGGATACGAGGAAGGGGCGACGAATGAGGCGGAGGAGCTCCGGGCGGCGTTGACGAGCAGCGGCGGTGGGGTGGTCCGTCGATGTGGAGGCCTTGGCGACGGCGGACGGTACTGAGCGCGACAATCTGTGAGGGGATGAGGTGGTCTTTGGAGGAGGCGGCGGTGGCGTGGGCGTGGCGTCGGGGTTCGAGTAGCGATTGCGGCCTCCTCCTCTCGATCCCGATCCAAATCGGGCGAGAGGGGAGCGAGTGGGGCGTGGGTGCGAGTTAGGGTTTGCGGGGTGGGGGATAAGGAGAGGAGTGGTGGCGGTTGGGCGGTGGGTTGGCCCAAGGCGGTGGCCTCATGGGCGAAGCCCGATGGGGGGTTGCTTTCTCTTTTTTGTTAGTTTGTTTTCTGTTTTCTATTTTCTTTCTTTTATTTATTTTCTATTCTGTTTTGTTTCATGTTAAATCATTTAGGCAATTTCTAAAATGGAGTTTGCTACACTATTGCTACACTATAATTACCTATGCCATTTTTGGCACAGCCCGAACATTTTTGTTATATCTTTTGAAAACTTTTATTGTTGACATTAATTTGAATTTGAATTTTGAAGCGGTTTCGAGTTAACCCAAGATTAACTATAGAGACAGAGGTGACGTGGCACCATTAACGTGAGATTACTGTAGCATGATTATCCGGGCGTTACAAATCTCCTCCACTACAAGAAATCTCGTCCCGAGATTTAAGCGGTGGAGTAAGGGGGGAAGGGGTTTGGTTACGAAAATTCTAATGTGTCCTTGGTCTTAGTTACTCTTCTCGAAGAGGTCGATCCATTACATTGATGTCATCATTTCTCTGCTTCAGGTCATCATGATGAAGTCGGCATACTTTCTTCAGGATCTCCATCGTCCTACGAACGCGATCAAGGGGAAAAACTCCGGAAGAACGCATCTCCAGTAAGATGGCATCTGATGGTGAACTCAATGGGAAATATACAAGGTACCCCCATGAGTTGTATTTCAGTGAATTCGTTGAGTGCAATATGCGATGGTACCAAAGTTTCAAACGGGTAGGCAATCATTCAATGACTAGACAGAAGCTGGAATGGGGGTTTGACCAACGAGAATAACATGGTGTTTGATTCCAGGATGAATAATGGTATAGCATTTAGCTCGTGAATCACACACGAAGCCAGGTGCAAAGGATACATTAGAATCTGGGTTGCAAAGAAGAGTCAGGTTTCGATCCAGTGGACCTGTGGGTTATGGGCCCACCTGTGGTTTAAAGTAGGAAAGGTGGTGACATCTTGCACAGCCGTGACAGGGAGGCATGTAAGTGGATAGCTTGTCAGCTATGTCGGCAACAATGCCGGTACCAAGGACGAGGAACAAAGAGAAACCATTTTCCTGCTCGTTGAACGAGGCGGACCAATAGGCAAAGTTCTCGTCCATCGGTGGTTACCGGAATGCTATCAACAAAAGAAACAGGGTCTTACTGACACGGTTGTACACCAAGGTGTTTTACATAAGCATAAGAATACTACTACTTATATAATATAGATCACAAGAAGGGTTAAGCAAACCAATGGAAAGGAAGGTGATTACCAGGTTTAATCAGAACAATGGGGAGGAAAATGTGTATACACACATATTTCAGGGGTATATCCTTCCCAAGGACAAACAGAGCATGATATCCATGACAGGATAGAAAGTAGAAAACCATTTATGTAAGGGGAGAGGAATTTCATGACATTAGCCATACAGCGGTGTTTGGATAATTGAGCAGGAAACATTTAGCATTGGGCTTCAAATGTTCTTGTTGAAAATCGGAGTACCACAGACATGCTTCGAGATAGTATTGACATGGTCTCCAAGCAAAGGTCAGACTTTGGATACAGGAAGGATCCATCAGGAACAACTTGTAGAATAAATCTTACAATTTCCTCATGGAAGAATGGATAACCTTGCTAATAAGGAAACTATAATAGCAGGTCATCCGGCCAGGTGTGCTGGGCATGCCATCACCTTACCGGGTCATAAAAGACCAGTGTTATAACTCTTGAAAAATGTTCCAACCATCAGATCTGACCGAGATTCAGATCTGATCGGTGTTAGGATACCTCAAACTCACAATGCTTGAGGAGAAAAGGTGCGATACAAATTGACGAGATGACATCGAAGATTCTCGGGAGATGAACCATGGAAGCCAGTTCCGAAACAAGAGTTCATCGGTAAACCAACGAGAGGATGAGGAGGTGGCTGATGGAATCAGCGACAATTCATCGAGATTAACAAAAAAAGATGGATTTCCACAATTATGTGAACAAGGAGATAACATTTGTCAGATCAAATGGTATAATGATGTATGCTCGAGGAAAACATACACAATTAAACATTGGTTGAAAGGTGCACCCGAAATATGGGCTGGGTTGCACAACCAACGTCGGAATGGTGATTCAATAATCAAATGTTTAAGAATGAACGGCCAACCATTAACTTCAAAGCAATAGGGTTGCTAGAAGGGCAGAATCCAAATAGCACCGTTCATCTGTTGGTATCCTGGTTAGAACCAACACGGGGACCAATGAAGAATGGTGATGGTGAGAAGTATCATCATACCGAGAATTTCTAAGAGGTGGAGCAATCCCCATAACATTCTCGACAGAAAAGACAGTAATACTTCAAGGCAGAACACAACACTAGCTGGAGAGCAACTTGTATTCATAATGTGGACAAGTTCACGATGAAAGGAAGTCAAGGGTCTTGTCGATGATAATAAAAATCATCGAGGGCAAGGAGGGTATTTCTCATCAAGAACACAGTTGACATCTCGGAAGAAGTCAAAGTGTTGAAGGTGATCTGACACATTTACCGGGTGGTTTCGAGACGATGCAATCAAACAACAACGTCAACAATCAAGGGAATGACGAAGTGGCAAGTTATAGGATCAATATATAAGATGCAAGCTCGGAACCAAAGTTGCCTTTCAAGACAAGCAACATGATGTTGAAAGCTCGACGTAAGTCATGCTCACACACTGAAGATTTTGTGCACCAGAGAAGGACGAGGTAGCACAGTCAAAGATAGCAAGACCAGGATGCAGCCGATAGTCTAGTAATGACCAGATTGGGTTCAGAATTTCCCAGTAAAAATACTAGGGGTATTTGATTTGTAGTGCGGAATAATTTCACTAGTCGGTGTCCTCGGTTGACAACAACCCATAACCCGTAGAGTGATTACGACAAGGAAAGACATTACCTCAACAAAGTTAGCAAGACGTGGTGCAATGGCAAGACATCTTCAAGATACCAGGGGGTAATACTCGAAGGTAGAACATGATAGAAGTAGAACCGGGCTATTGACCTATGACAGTAGATACTTGAACCTTGCCAAAAATAGACGAGGCACTGGAATGAATTCCCATCAGATATATTAGATCAAGACAGCATGGACGGAACCATAACTGTAAGGAATCAATTTCAAGAATACTGAAAGAATCATCCAGCTAGATTCATTTTGCAAGAAGCTTCCGAGACAGTCTACATCATTTTCATGGGCATGAACACAAAGTTCAAGGTCGACTCCCACTTCTTTAATGCATATCAATTCATTCACTCCTCTAAATAAAAATGATTTCAGTGTCAAAACCTACCTGGTGATTTACCAGAGGAGTATGACCCGTGAAAGCTTTCGGGTTCACACAGATTAAGGAAGGCATAGGTTCAACCCATCGGGGCATCGTGGAAACATATACCACAAGCTTCAATAGTAAATATCACCAGCTCGAAAGCAGAGCATGGTTGGCCAAATCAAGGAATAGTATTTACCAATGTCATCATGTATCAGGGAAAGATCTTCCAAAGTGATTGAATATGAAGGACGTTGTCGGATAAAATACAACAAAGGATTTGATGGTCCTTAAGGGATCTGATGTAAGCATCGGTACTCAACCAGAGGAAGAAACAATGCAAAGGCATTGAATTATAGAAACAAACAACTAATTCAAACTGGCAAAGGAATTGTCATTTCCAAATCAAGGGATCAGAAGCAAGTGCTCTGATTAAGGGTGGATAAGTTGAGTAGGCTTAGTGATACAATCGATGATAATTTGGTTGGTCGAGATCCAGCTCATGTTTAAATGACGTCTGAGCCGGAAGGATGAATTCTGCGTTGGATTGGTGATTGCGAGCATTCGCAAACATATTGGATCAAAGACTCAAAATGACGATGACAAAGGATGCTCGTGAATATTGCTAGACATATGGAAAGTATCCATAATGCGAGCAGACAAGTATTTACAAAACAACAGTTGGCAATGGATTATCGGAAGACCGGATAGTATTTCAAAGTAGGTGACATACATGAAACAACTGGGGACGAGTGGATACTCGGCAAGTGCGATAAATTTTTAATAGGGGTATTCATGTGGTAAAGAACTGCAAGGCAGTAAGCTTAAAGGATTTTCGAAACAACGGAGCGCAATTTAGGGCATCTTGTAATAACAAGAGCAACTGAGAATGAAAGTATGAACGACAATTGTAGGTAGTTATCCATAAGGGTATATCAGTGGTAGGGGATTGTAAGTCGGTAGGCACAAGGGTCTCGGGAAAACCTCGGAGAGTATCTTCGGAATCTTCTGGTGCAGCAAGCGATCATCTGGAGTGAAGGGCTCTCCGGGAGAAAGCATTTTCGAGAACCTAAAGTTAGATTTAGTAAAATTCATTTAACCCGAATAGAAGAGAGATCAGAGTCCTAGAGTATAGACAAGGAGTAAAAGATCCTAATACCACCCAATGGCGACGTGGATCCATAGGCCGCACAGCCATGTTAGTAAAGTTTTGCAATGACTAGACTCAACTTCGGCCAAGGAGTTTGGAAGGGATTCTACAGCAATCGGCTCGATACCAACTTCAGGCGCTTCGATTCAATCGTACACTAATCATGCACGCAAAGCGTGTACGATCAAGATCGTGGACTCACGGAAGATATCACAACACAACTCTAAAAACATAAATAAGTCATACAAGCATCATAATACAAGCCAAGGGCCTCGAGGGCTCGAATACAAGTGCTCGATCATAGACGAGTCGCGGAAGCAACAATATCTCGAGTACGAGACATAAGTTAAACAAGTTTGCCTTAAGAACGCTAGCACAAGCTGGGATACAGATCGAAGAGGCGCAGCCTCCTGCTCAGGATCCTCCTAAACTACTCCCGGTCGTAGCAGAGCTGCGTAGTAGTAGGCACCTCCAGTAGTAGTAGTCGTCGACGGTGGCGTCGGCTCTGGCTCCAAGATCTGGTTGCGACAACCGTAAAGAAAGGAAAGGGGAAAAGGGGGAGAAAAAAACCGTGAGTACTCATCCAAAGTACTCGCAAGCAAGGAGCTACACTACATATGCATGGGTATATGTGTAAGGAGGCCATATCAGTGGACAGAACTGCAGAATGCCAGAATAAGAGGGGGATAGCTAATCATATCGAAGACTACGCTTCTGGCAGCCTCCGTCTTGCAGCATGTAGAAGAGAGTAGATTGAAGTACTCCAAGTAGCATCTCCAAGTAGCATCTCCAAGTAGCATCTCCAGTAGCATCTCCAGTAGCATCGCATAGCATAATCCTACCCGGCGATCCTCTCCTCGTCGCCTGTTAGAGAGCGATCACTGGTTGTATCCGCACTTGGAAGGGTGTGTTTTATTAAGTATCCGGTTCTAGTTGTCATAAGGTCAAGGTACAACTCCGGTCGTCCTTTTACCGAGGGACACGGCTATTGAATAGATAAACTTCCTGCAGGTGCACCACATAACCCAACACGCTTGATCCCATTTGGCGGACACACTTTCTGGGTCATGCCCGCCTCGGAAGATCAACACGTCGCAAAACCACCTAGGCCTAACAGAGAGGTCAAGACGGTCTAAACCTAAGCGTGCGAAGTGCAGGCCCATCGCCTGAGCACACACAAGACGTTGCGTGGGTGGCGGAAGTGAACTAGCCCCTAATACAAGAGCAGCTTACGTTCCAATCCGCGCCCGCTTCGATTCTTGACATCTAGAAGGCTTGGTGATACCACGACGTCGGGATACCCATAACTACTCCGCGTAGATGGTTAGTGCGTATAGACCAAATGGCCGACTCGGATCAAATACCAAGAACTTCGTTAAGCGTGTTATTATGAAGCAATCATGACGCCGATCAGGCAGGCCCACCTCTCGCCTAGGTGGTCTCAACCTGCCTGTCGCTCCGCCACAAAGATCCACACAGAGGGCCGTCGGGACAAAGGTCCTTTCAGCCCCCAATCTGTGAATCACTCATGGTACTCTTGAGCAGACCGACTTTAGTCACCATCTCGTATAGTATGTATGTATGTATAGTATATACCGTGATCACCTCCCAAGTGATCACGGCCCGATAGTATAGCAAGGCGATGACAAGAATGTAGGGCCAATGATGATAAACTAGCATCCTATACTAAGCATTTAGGATTGCGGTAAGGTATCAATATTTGTAGCAACAATGACAAAGCTATGCAATGTAATAGGAGTAACCGAACAAAGTAACATGCTACACTACTCTAATGCAAGCAAGTATAGAGAAGAATAGGCGATATCCGGTGATCAAGGGGGGGCTTGCTGGTTGCTTTCGAGACAAGGAGGGTCGTCGGTGGACGTAAGTCGACCACGTGGGCATCAAAGATCGCCACGGGTCTACCGGAAAGGAGTAACGGAGGGGGAACACAATAAATAATCAAAGCATCACAAAGCGTAACATGGCAATACGCGGTGCTAGGTGTGCCCTAACGCGGTAGTAGGTGGTACCGGCGAAAGGGGGAAACATCCGGGAAAGTATCCCCGGTGTTTCGTGTTTTCGGGCCGAGGAGCCGGAGGGGGAAAGTTGAGAGTTTGATATGTTAGGGGTGCGTGGCGGACGAACGGGCCGCGTATCCGGGTTCGTCTCGTCATTCTGAGGAACTTTCATGTAGAAAGTATTTTCATCTGAGCTACGGTTTATTTTATATGATTTTCTAAAGATTTTAATAATTTCTGGAATTTAATTAATTATTTAATTTAATTCGAAAATGTATTTATGACATCAGCATGATGTCATGCTGACGTCAGCAGTCAACAGGGTTGACTGGTCAACCTGACCAATGGGTCCCGCATGTCATTGCCTAAATAACCAACTAACTGTTTAGTTAGATTAATTACCAGGTTAGTTTGGTTTAATAGTTAGTTAACAAAATTAATTAAGTTAATTAATTCTTTAATTAATTAATTAATATTTTAATCAATTTACTTATTATTATTATTATTATTCCCTTTTTTTTATAAACCGTTCTGGGGCGTGGGGCCATTTGGTCAATGCCTGTGGGGCCTATCAGCGCGAGTTAGCAGGGGTGGAGTGGAGCAAAGCCACGGGGCTCATGGCGTGGCCGGCGTGACGGGGGCAGCAAGCGGCGACCGAAAGCAGGCTGGGGTAGCAGCACCACAAAGCAGGCAGCGGGCGGCCAAGCAGCGCCATGGCGTGATTCTTGCCGAGCCATCGGGGAGGGTTCGCACGACGAGGAGCGAATGGTCGTGGGGGGGGAGCGCGAGACGCGGCCGGTCTTGTGTGAGCGCGGACGGGCAGGACGGCCACGCTGGTGGTTGCGGACAGGGCTCGCGAGGCGTGTCGACGGGTTGCGAGAGTTGCAGGGGTCGCCAAGGCCTGAGCATGCGCTGAGCGCTGGTGAAGTCTGGCGGCAAGGCAGATGCAGGAGAGAGAGAGGGCGTGGCCCTCACCAGCGTTGGCGAGCAGGGGGGCGGCGTGGCTCGATGGAGCCATTGAGGGGGAGACGAGGAAGGGGCTACGAACGAGGCGGAGGCGCTCCGGGCGGCGTTGACGAGCAGCGGCGGTGGGGTGGTCCGTCGATGTGGAGGCCTTGAGCGACGGCGACGAGGCAGCGAGCGACGAATCTGGTGGGACGAGGTGGTCTTTGGAGGAGGCGAGCGGTGACGTGGCGCTGTGTCGGGTTCAGTAGCGATTGCGGCCTCCTCCTCTCGATCCCGATCCAAATCGGGCGAGAGGGGAGCGAGCGGGCGAGGGGCGTGGGTGCGAGTTAGGGTTTGCGGGGTGGGGGATAAGGAGAGGAGTGGTGGCGGTTGGGCGGTGGGTTGTGAAGAGGGTTGTGGCTCTTGGGCGAAGCCGATGGGGGGTTGCTTTCTCTTTTTTTTGTTAGTTTGTTTTCTGTTTTTCTATTTTATTTATTTTATTTATTTTCTATTCTGTTTTGTTTCATGTTAAATCATTTAGGCAATTTCTAAAATGGAGTTTGCTACACTATTGCTACACTATAATTACCTATGCCATTTTTGGCACAGCCCGAACATTTTTGTTATATCTTTTGAAAACTTTTATTGTTGACATTAATTTGAATTTGAATTTTGAAGCGGTTTCGAGTTAACCCGAGATTAACTATAGAGACAGAGGTGACGTGGCACCATTAACGTGAGATTACTGTAGCATGATTATCCGGGCGTTACACCGACATTATAAGTATTTACCCGTACTTCCCTGCTTTGATATCACCAAGCTTGCTGTTGGTAGAATGCAGAACGGGCCTTCGTGACATCGCGCTCCTCCTCTAAGCCGTCCAGACCATCCTGCCGATCAAGCTCGACATCTCTCTCTCTCTCTCTCTCTCTCTCTGTCTCTCTTCGTACATGCGCACTCGAGGTGAGTCATGAATAATGTCGCATGGCAAAACTGCATCCGCACCGTACACCCTGAAGAAAGGTGTATATCTAGTCGTGCGATTGGGTGTGGTCCGCAGCCTCCAGAGTATGGAATCGAGTTCCTCGCCCCAATGCTTGTCTGATTCTTGCAGAGATCGCACTAGTTTGGGTTTGATGCCGCTCATTATCAGGCCGTTAGTCCATTCGACCTGACTGTTTGTCTGAGGGTGATATACGGAGGCGTAATCAAGCTTGATGCCCAAATTAGCACACCAAGTTTTCACTTCATCAGCCGTAAAGTTAGAGCCGTTGTCAGTAATAATACTGTGTGGGACACCATAACGGTGTACAACACCGGATAAAAGTCTATAACCGGTCCGGCTTTGGCCGTTTTGACTGGTTTGGCTTCTATCCACTTAGTGAATTTGTTGACCATAACTAGTAGATATTTATTCTTGTGGATTCCCCCTTTAAGGGGTCCGACCATGTCTAGCCCCCAAACCGCAAAAGGCCAAGTAATGGGGATTGTTCCTAGGGAAGTGGGCGGCATGTGGCTTTGATTGGCGAAAAGCTGGCATCCAACGCAGCGCTGTACGAGGTCCCGTGCGTCCGCTCGAGCTGTGGGCCAAAAGAAACCCGTACGGAAGGCCTTACTTACAAGGGTCCGAGCTGCGACGTGATGGCCACCAAGACCAGCGTGTATTTCAACCAAGAGCTGCCGTCCCTCTTCTTCGGAGATACATCTTTGAAGGACTCCGGTAGTACTTTTCTTGTATAATTCCCCTTTGTGAACTTTGTAGGCCTTCGAACGTCGAACAATACGATGGGCCTCAGTCTGATCATCAGGGAGCTCATTCTTACTAAGGTAGGCGAGGAAAGGTTTAGTCCATGGGGCAATTATAGCCATGATTTCGTGGGCCGATGGTGTTATTTTGGTGCCCGAACCCCCAATGATATCGGAACTGTGTTCAGAATCTAGGGGTATGATCGACTCCGGACCAGTGTTGCCATTCTCGTCCTGCCATACCACGGATGGCTTGAAAAGCCTCTCCACAAAGGTGTTAGGTGGGATGGGGTCGCGTTTAGCGCCCATGCAAGAAAGGATGTTCGCAGCCTGATTACTCTCTCGAGCCACGTGATGAAACTCGAGCCCTTCAAACCGAGCTGATATTTTGAGTACGGCGTTGCGGTAAGTCGCCATCTTCGGATCTTTTGCGTCGAATTCTCCGTTTATTTGGGATGTTGCAAGGTTTGAATCTCCGCGCACCTCGAGGCGTTGTATGCCCATGGAGAAAGCCATCCGGAAACCATGCAATAGGGCCTCGTATTCGGCTGCATTCTTGGAGTCCGTATACATTATTTGGAGCACATAACTGACTGTGTCTCCTATGGGGGATGTCAGGACGACACCAGACCCAAGTCCGGCTAGCATTTTAGAGCCGTTGAAGTGCATCACCCATTTGGAATATGTGTCGTACTCTTTAGGGAGTTCGACCTCTGTCCATTCGGCGGCGAAGTCAGCCAACACCTGAGATTTAATAGCTCGCGTGGCTTGTAAGTTATTTCAAATGGTAAGAGCTCAATGGCCCATTTGGCAATCCGGCCGGTGGCGTCCCGATTGTTTATAATATCATTAAGTGGTACTTCAGAAGCCACCGTGATCGAGCACTCTTGAAAGTAGTGTCGCAGCTTGTGGGATGCCATAAAGACCGCATATGCTATCTTTTGATAATGCAGGTATCGAGATTTGCATGGTGTAAGGACCGTCGATACGTAATATACTGGTTTTTGAAGTGGGAATTTATGTCCCTCTTCATCTTGTTCGACGACGAGCACCGCACTCACCACCTGGTGAGTTGCAGATATGTAGAGCAACATCGGTTCACCGACGTTTGGTGCGGCCAGGATTGGATTGCTTGCTAACAAAGTTTTTATTTCTTCCAGTCTGGCTGTGGCAGCATCCGTCCACATGAAGTGGTCGGTGCGTCCGAGCAGGCGATACAATGGCAATGCCTTTTCTCCTAATCTGGAGATAAAACGGCTCAAAGCTGCCACGCACCCAGCTAGTTTTTGGACCTGCTTGAGGTCTGTTGGTGTTGCCAACTGTAACAGGGCTCAGATTTTGCCTGGGTTTGCTTTGATTCCTCTATTGGAGACAATGAACCCAAGCAGTTTTCCGGCTGGAACACCGAAAACGCATTTTTCCGGATTGAGCCATATGTCATATGCTCGGAGGTTGTCGAATGTAAGGCGTAAGTCATCCACCAATGATTCGACATGCTTGGTTTTGATGACTACGTCATCCACATAGGCCTCCAAAGTCTTGCCGATTTGCTTTTCCAGGCATGTTTGAATCATGCGTTGGTAGGTTGTGTCGGTGTTCTTGAGCCCAAAAGGCATAGTGTTGAAGCAGAAGGGCCCATACGGGGTGATGAATGCCGATGCGGCCTGGTCGGATTCCTTCATCTTAATTTGATGGTATCCGAAGTATGCGTCAAGGAAACACTGTGAATCGTGTCCGGTGGTTGCGTCAATAATCTGGTCAATGCGAGGTAGTGGGAAGGGATCCTTAGGGCAGGCCTTATTAAGGTATTTGAAATCGGCAAACAGGCGCCAGGATTTGTCCTTCTTCGGTACCATGACCAAGTTTGCTAGCCAGTCCGGATGTTTGATCTCTCTGATAAACCCGGCTTCGAGTAGCTTGGCTAGCTCCTCCCCCACAGACTGTTGTTTGGGTTCAGAAAATTGCCGCAGCGTTTGCTTGACTGGTTTGTATCCCTTCAGTATATTGAGACTATGTTCGTCCAGTCTGCATGGGATACCTGGCATATCCGAAGGGTGCTAATGTCTACTACACAACCTTCATCTTGTAGACGTTGTTGGGCCTGCAAGTGCACAGGTTTGTAGGACAGTAGCAAATTTCCCTCAAGTGGATGACCTAAGTTTTATCAACCGTGGGAGGCGTAGGATGAAGATGGTCTCTCTCAAACAACCCGGCAACCAAATAACAAAGAGTCTCTGTGTCCCCAACACAACCAATACAATGGCAAATTGTATAGGTGCACTAATTCGGCAAAGAGATGGTGATACAAGTGCAATATGGATGGTAGTTATAGGTATTTGTAATCTGAAAAATATAAAAACAGCAAGGTAACTAATGATAAAAGTGAGCGTAAACGGTATTGCAATGGTAGGAAACAAGTCATAGGGTTCATACTTTCACTAGTGCAAGTTCTCTCAACAATAATAACATAGATAGATCATATAAAAATACCTCAACATGCAACAAAGAGTCACTCCAAAGCCACTAATAGCGGAGAACAAACGTGGAGATTATGGTAGGGTACGAAACCACCTCAAAGTTATCCTTTTTGATCGATCTATTCAAGAGTTCGTAGTAAAATAACATAGAGCTATTCTTTCCGCTCGATCCATCATAGAGTTCATACTAGAATAACACCTTAACACACAAATCAACCAAAACCCTAATGTCACCTAGATACTCCATTGTCACCTCAAGTATCCGTGGGCATGATTATACGATATGCATCACACAATCTCAGATTCATCCAATCAACACAAAAGTACTTCAAAGAGTGCCCCAAAGTTTCTACCGGAGAGTCAAGAAAACGTGTGCCAACCCCTATGCATAGGTTCATGGGTGGAACCTGCAAGTTGGTCACCAAAACATACATCAAGTGGCACTTGATATCCCATTGT
The DNA here is from genome assembly GCA_021437245.1 of Aegilops speltoides. Lineage (NCBI taxonomy): Eukaryota > Viridiplantae > Streptophyta > Magnoliopsida > Poales > Poaceae > Aegilops > Aegilops speltoides. The sequence continues at coordinate 424,255,867 of CM038147.1, forward strand.
CACCACAGATAAACACGGCAAGACATACATCAAGTGTTCTCAAATAAAGAATCAATCTGATAAGATAACTTCAAGAGGGAAACTCAATTCATCACAAGAGAGTAGAGGGGGAGAAACATCATAAGATCCAACTATAATAGCAAAGCTCGCGATACATCAAGACCGTGCCATAGAGAGAACATGAGAGAGAGAGAGATCAAACACATAGCTACTGGTACATACCCTCAGCCCCGAGGGTGAACTACTGCCTCCTCATCATGGATAGCGCCGGGATGATGAAGATGGCCACCGGTGATGGGTTCCCCCTCCTGCAGGGTGCCGGAACGGGCTCCCAAGAGGTTTTTGGTGGCTACAAAGGCTTGCGGCGTGAAACTCCCGATCTATCTTGTTCGTGGATGTTTTTAGGGTACGTGGGACTATATAGGCGAAAGAAGTCGGTCGGGAGGTGCTCGAGGGGCCCACGAGACAGGGGGGCGCGCCCAGTAGGGGGGGGCGCCCTCCTATCTCCTAGTCTCATCGAGGATCTTCTGACGTGGACTCCAAGTCTCCAGGATCATATTCTTCCAAAAAATCACGCTGTCGAAGGTTTCATTCCGTTTGGACTCCGTTTGATATTTCTTTTCTTCGAAATACTGAAACAGGCAATAAAACAACAATATGGGCTGGGCCTCCGGTTAATAGGTTAGTCCCAAAAATGATATAAATGTGTAAAATAAAGCCGATAAACATCCAAAAGGGGTAATATAATAGCATGGAACAATCAAAAATTATAGATACGTTGGAGACATATCAAGCATCCCCAAGCTTAATTCCTGCTCGTCCTCGAGTAGGTAAATGATAAAAACAGAATTTTTGATGTGGAATGCTACCTAGCATAATTCTCAATGTAATTTTCTTTATTGTGGCATGAATGTTCAGATCCAAATGATACAAAATAAAAGTTCATATTAACATGAAAATGGTGATACTTCAAGCATACTAATCAAAGTAATCATGTCTTCTCAAAATAACATGGCCAAAGAAACTTATCCCTACAAAATCATATAGTCTGGTTGTTGCTCTATCTTCATCACACAAAGTATTTAATCATGCACAACCCTGATGACAAGCCAAGCAATTGTTTCATACTTTAATAATCTCAAACTTTTTCAACTTTCACGCAATACATGAGCATGAGCCATGGACATAGCACTATATGTGGAATAGAATGGTGGTTGTGGAGAAGACAAAAAGGAGAAGATAGTCTCACATCAACTAGGCGTATCAACGGGCTATGGAGATACCCAATAATAGATATCAATGTGAGGGAGTAGGGATTGCCATGCAACAGATGCACTAGAGCTATAAATATATGAAAAGCTCAACAAAAGAAACTAAGTGGGTGTGCATCCAACTTGCTTGCTCACGAAGACCTAGGGCATTTTGAGGAAGCCCATCATTGGAATATACAAGCCAAGTTCTATAATGAAAAATTCCCACTAGTATATGAAAGTTCCAACATAGGAGACTCTCTATCATGAACATCATGGTGCTACTTTTAAGCACAAGTGTGGAAAAAGAGATAGTAGCATTGTCCCTTCTCTCTTTTTCTCTCATTTTATTGTTTTTTTCTTTTTTTTTCTTTTTTTTTCTTTGGCCCTTCTCTCTTTTTTTCTTTTTTTGGCCTTTCTCTTTTTTTTCTCTTTTTTTCTTTTTAAAGTCTGAAGTCTCATCCCGACTTGTGGGGGAATCATAGTCTCCATCATCCTGTCCTCACTAGGACAATGCTCTAATAATGAAGATCATCACACTTTTATGGATTTACAACTCAAGAATTACAACAAGATATGACTCTATATGAATGCCTCCGGCGGTGTACAGGGATATGCAATGAATCAAGAGCGACATGTATGAAAATTATGAAGGTGGCCTTGCCACAAATACAATGTCAACTACATGATCATGCAAAGAGCAATATGACAAAAGTAATGCGTGTCATATGAATGGAACGGTGGAAAGTTGCATGGCAATATATCTCGGAATGGCTATGGAAATGCCATAATAGGTAGGTATGGTGGCTATTTTGAGGAAGGTATATGGTGGGTGTATGGTACCGGCGAAAGTTGCGCGGCACAAGAGAGGCTAGCAATGGTGGAAGGGTGAGGGTGCGTATAATCCATGGACTCAACATTAGTCAAAAGAACTCATGTACTTATTGCAAAAATCTAGAAGTCATCAAAAGCAAAAGCACTACGCGCATGCTCCTAGGGGGATAGATTGGTAGGAAAAGACCATCGCTCGTCCCCGACCGCCACTCATAAGGAAGACAATCAATAAATAAAATTGTGCTCCAACTTCATCACAAAGCGGTTCACCATACGTGCATGCTACGGGAATCACAAACCTCAATACAAGCATTTTTCATAATCACCTCAACTAGCATGACTTTAATATCACTACCTCCATATCTCAAAACAATTATCAAGTATCAAATTGATCATGGCATCCAATTCACTTTCTATGATAGTTTTTATTATACCCAACTTGGATGCTCATCATTCTAGGACCAACTTTTTGACCATAGAAAATACCATGCTGTTCTAAAAGACTCTGAAAATAATATAAGTGAAGCATGAGAGACTAGCAATTTCTACAAAATATAACCACCGCTGTTCTCTAAAAAGATATAAGTGAAGTACTAGAGTAAATGACAAACTACTTCGAAAGATATAAGTCAAGATCAATGAGTAGCTAAATAATTATGTAACTATATGAAGACTCTCTCTCTCATTTAAGAATTTCAGATCTTGGTATTGTATTCAAACAGCAAGCAAACAAAATAAAATTACATTGCAAGGATAGCACAACTCATGTGAAGAAGCAAAAACTTAGGCTCAACCGATACTAACCGATAGTTGTTGAAGAAGAAAGGTGGGATGCCTACCGGGGCATCCCCAAGCTTAGGTGCTTGAGACTTCTTGAAATATTATCTTGGGGTGCCTTGGGCATCCCCAAGCTTGAACTTTTGTGTCTCCTTAATTCCTCTCATATCATGGTTTCTCTTTTTATCAAAAGCTTCATCAACACCAAACTCAACGAGAACTCGTGATATAGGTTAGTATAAACCAATGCAAAAGCTTATCATTTGTACTGTAAAAAATCACTAAAATTATTATTCAACATTGCATAATAAATGACTCTGCATATTTAATACTCCTATCCTCAAATAGAATCATTAAACAAGCAAACATATGCAAACAACGCAAACATAACAGCAATCTGCCAAAATAGTACAGTCTGTAAAGAATGCAAGATTCATCATACTTCCCTAACTCCAAAAATTATTAAATAAAATTACCACTGTGGTAAATTTATCATAGATCATTATGCAAAAGGTTTCATCATTATATCATGCCCTTACTTTTCTAGGGAATTTTGCAACAGCAGTAAACTTTCTGTTTTCAAACAGCAACATGCATACTAGCAAAATAAGCATGGCAAAGGCTATCCTTGACTTTTTTATTGAAACTAAAGATGCAAAAAATTATTCTAACTAAAAGCAAACAAATACTAACAAAATAAAATGACGCTCCAAGCAAAACACATATCATGTGGCGAATAAAAATATAGCTCCAAGTAAAGTTACCGATGAACGAAGATGAAAGAGGGGATGCCATCCGGGGCATCCCCAAGCTTAGGATTTTGGTTATTCTTGAATATTATCTTGGGATGCCTTAAGCATCCCCAATCTTAGGCTCTTGCCACTCCTTATTCCATAGTCCATCGAATCTTTACCCAAAACTTGAAAAATTCACAACACAAAACTCAACAGAAAACTCGTAAGCTCCGTTAGTATAAGAAAATAAAACCACCACTTAGGTACTGTAATGAACTCATTATAAATTCATATTGGTGTAGTATCTACTGTACTCCAACTTATCTATGGTTCATATCACTTAATACTAGCCATAGATGCATCCAAATAAGCAAACAACACATAGAAAACAGAATCTGTCAAAAACAGAACAGTCTGTAGTAATCTGTATCAAACGTATACTTCCGGAACTCCAAAAAGCCTACTAAATTAGGAAGTCCTAAGAAATTTGTGTAAAAATCCAGAGCAAAAAGAATCAGATCATAAGAACGTTCTGTAATTAACAAAACTAATTTACTCGGTGCAAAAGTTTCTGATTTTCAGCAAGATCAACACAACTATCACCGTAAGCTATCCTAAAGGTCTTACTTGGCACTTTATTGAAACAAAAGCTGTAAAACATGATTAATACAGTATCATAATCATGTGGACACACAAAGATAGTAAGGGTAAATATTGGGTTGTCTCCCAACAAGCGCTTTTCTTTAATGCCTTTCTAGCTAGGCATGATGATGACAATGATGCTCACATAAAAGATAAGAATTGAAACATAACGGGAGCTTCATGAAGCATATGACTAGCACATTTAAGTCTAACCCACTTCCTATGCATAGGGATTTTGTGAGCAAACAACTTATGGGAACAATAATCAACAAGCATAGTAAGGTAAAACAAGCATAGCTTCAAGATTTTCAACACATAGAGAGGAAACTTGGTATTATTGCAATTCCTACAAGCATATGTTCCTCCCTCATAATAATTTTCGGTAGAATCATGAATGAATTCAACAATATAACCAGCACCTAAAGCATTCCTTTCATGATCTACAAGCATATAATTTTTACTACTCTCCACATAAGCAAAATTCTTCTCATTCGAAATAGTGGGAGTATCATAAAAGAGTTGAACACTAAAAATTGTTTCCACATTAAAAGAGTAATGTTTAGAAAAAGGATAATCATAATCATGACAAGATTTGTAAATATAATCATCACTAATTTTTATAGCATAAGTTTCATCATAATAATCATCATAACTAGCAACTTCGTTCTCATCATAATCGATTGAAACCCCTCCCAAGATAGTGGAATCACTAAATAAAGTTGACACTCTTCCAAATCCACTTTCGTATTCATCACAATAAAATTCAACATCCTCCAAAATAGTGGGATCACTACTTCCTAAAGTTGACACTCTTCCAAACCCACTTTCATCAATAGAATCATCATAGGTAAGAGGCATGCTATCATCATAACAACTTTGCATATCAAAACTTGGGATGCTAAAAATATCATCTTCATTAAACATAGCATCCCCAAGCTTGGGACAAACATTAATTTCAGTAAATATATTCTCAAATATTTCATACTCATCAAACATAGCTTCCCCAAGCTTGGGCCTTTTCATATCATAAGCATAATCACTCTCATCATTAATAGTATGGATAGCACCAATAGTATAGCAATTATCATCATCACAATAAGTGGTAGGAGCAACATCATTTGGGATAGATACCTTTCTACCTTTGTTGCTCCTTCTTTTCCTTTTCCTTTTCACATTGTGTGTGGGTTCAACCTTCTTCTTTGAGCTCCTTATAGATGAGATTGGTTGAATAGAAAGCTCCTCCTCGATACCTGATTCATCATAAAAAATAATAGGAGGATATTGGGAAGTCTCTTCCCTTTCATTAGTATTCTCTTCATCTTCTATTTGCTTCTTTTCTTTAGGTAATTGGCAATATAAGGATTTTCAATGCAATTCACCGCACAATACAAATAAATCTTCTCTAGATCAATATCAAGGAATTTCTTATTGGCAAATTCTAGAAGGTCCTTCATTAAATGTTTCAATTCTTCATAACCCAAAAGCAAACTAAGTTCATTATAATGTGCAAGGGAGATCAAATCATCAAAAAATTTGGACACGATTCGATCATGAAACAATTTGCATCGAAGATGTAAATGACCACGTTCATTGCAAAGTTCACAAGTACGACAAAGGAAATTTAAATTTTCAGCACTCACATTTAGCCTTTCTTGCAACCATTTAGTTTCTAAATGCTTATGCCTCTTGCAATATATATCTTCTCTATTTGGTGTGTTCATGCAAACATGCACTCCACAAAAGTTGACATGCTTATAAGAGATATTTTCATCATGACTAGAGCAATCATCATTAGTACTATGGATATTCAAGGAGTTCATACTAATAACATTGCAATCATGCTCATCATTCAAAGGTTTAGTACCGAGCATTCGATGTAATTCTTCTTCTAGCACTTGAGCACAATTTTCCTTTTCATCATTCTCACGAAAGATATTAAAAAGACAAAGCGTAAGAGACAAACTTAACTCCATTTTTTGTAGTTTTCTTTTATAAACTAAACTAGCAATAAAACAAGAAACAAAAAGATTCGATTGCAAGATCTAAAGATATACCTTCAAGCACTCATCTCCCTGGCAACGGCGCCAGAAAAGAGCTTGATGTCTAGTACACAACCTTCTTCTTGTAGACATTGTTGGGCCTCCAAGTGCACAGGTTTGTAGGACAGTAGCAAATTTCCCTCAAGTGGATGACCTAAGGTTTATCAATCCGTGGGAGGCGTAGGATGAAGATGGTCTCTCTCAAACAACCCCGCAACCAAATAACAAAGAGTCTCTTGTGTCCCCAACACACCCAATACAATGGCAAATTGTATAGGTGCACTAGTTCGACGAAGAGATGGTGATACAAGTGCAATATGGATGGTAGATATCGGTATTTGTAATCTGAAAATATAAAAATAGCAAGGTAACTAATGATAAAAGTGAGCGTAAACGGTATTGCAATGGTAGGAATCAAGGCATAGGGTTCATACTTTCACTAGTGCAAGTTCTCTCAACAATAATAACATAGATAGATCATATAACAATCCCTCAACATGCAACAAAGAGTCACTCCAAAGCTACTAATAGCGGAGAACAAACGTAGAGATTATGGTAGGGTACGAAACCACCTCAAAGTTATCCTTTTTGATCGATCTATTCAAGAGTTCGTAGTAAAATAACATAGAGCTATTCTTTCCGCTCGATCCATCATGTAAGTGCATCTAGTGCCCCTTAGTGATTTTGGTGTATTGAAGACTTGTAGGTTAAGGGACTGATGCGTTTGTGAGTGTACACAGGTCTATAAGTCTATGAGGAGTTTGATATTTACAGAGAAAGTCGACCCTAAAATGAAGTTCTTCGATGAAGACTTTGATATTCTGAAGACTTTCTGAAGACTTTGAAAGTGAAGAAATTGGTGTGACCTTGAAGACTTGGTATTCATTTAAGGAACATGAAGCGTGAAGACTTTTGTTTTCGTAGTTTCATTTTCTCTTTCTTGAGTCATAGGAAACATCGTATTGTTAAAGGGGTCGAGGAAATACTAAGGAAAAATTTCCATGTGATGCTCAACTCAAAATCCTACACCTACCAATCCCTTGAGTGAAGCCATTGGAAATCTCATATAGTTTAGTCAATTTCTTGATGTGAGACGCAGTTCTTCCGGGTCATCGAGGACTTTGCTCGATCGAGGAGTTAGGAATTCGCCAGTCTTGAATTGCTACTACGATGAGGAACATGATAGCCCTGAGGAATTTGAGAGTGAAATTTCCGACCGTTGCTGTGCCGCGCACCAGCTGTCCCAAAATATCCTATCCACCTAACGGTCATATCATTGAAGGGCATTTATGTCTTATCATGTCGGGCTGCTCCCTAGGCTATAAATAGCCGCCCCCTACAACCACTAGTTGGTTGGCTGCTCTGAGAGAACTTGACACTTGTCATTTGAGAGCAACCCATCCTCCGAGGACTTTGAGCGAAATTCATCAAGTGAGGAAAAACCAAAACCAAACCCCCACAAACCCAAAGTGATTGAGCATCACTGAAGAAATTGATCCTGCGTGGATCCGATGCTTGTTACCTTTGAAGACTGTGCTTCTTCCAGACGGTTAGGCGTCAAGGTCTAGAGCATCCAAGAGGAATTGTGGATCGCCGAGTGACCAAGTCTGTGAAGGTTTGGAAGTCACCTGAAGACTTACCACGAGTGATTGGACGAGGTCTGCGTGGCCTTAGTTCAAGGACAATACGGTGAGGATTGGGTGTCTGAGCTGCGTGCTCATGATCGGGTGTCCAGGATGTGTCCTCGAGTTTAAATACTCACCGCTCCAACCAGACGTATAACCGAGACAACAGTTGGAACTGGTTTACCAAATCATTGTCTTCACCAACCTAATCGGTTCTATTTCCTCAACCCTTTCATTTCCTCATTCCTGTGTTGAATGTTGTTCATATCTGTGCTTGAAGACTTTGACTGAAGACTTTCTCAAATTCCTCAGTTCAATTTCTTCAGTCTGTTTGTCTTGATCTTGTGTTATCTTGTGATTACGCTTTCTGTACTCTGTGTTAGTCTTCATTTCATCATGATGACCATGCTTGTATTCTGTTATGCTTACTTCTGAGTACTTATTCTGCTGCTTGTAGTTCTTCGCGAAGGAATTTCCTCACCGGCAAATTCCTTAGTGAAGAATTCATAAAAATCGCCTATTCACCCCCCTCTAGTTGATATAACGCACTTTCAATTGGTATCAGAGCAAGGTACTCCCTTGTTCTGTGTGATTTTGGTTTAACCGCCTGGAGTTTTAGTTATGTCGACCGCAGGTATGATCAAGGTCTTAGCTGGGTGTCCTACCTTTGATGGGACGGACTACCCCTACTGGAGGAACAAGATGCGAATGCATCATGAGGCAATTGACAACGATCTCTGGTATGTTGTGGAAAATGGTGTCCCCTCTGTCACTCCCTCACTGAACTCTACCGATGTGAAGAGATTCAAGCAACTCGATTCTCAAGCGAAGAATATCATATGTGGCCATCTGAGTAAAGGACAGTATGGAAGAGTGAGTGCTTTGGAAACTTCTAAGCTTATCTGGGATAGGGTGTCCAAAGTGAATGAAGGAGTCTCAACTCAGCGTGACTCTCGAGTTGATGTTCTTCGGAATCTCTTCAACCGCTTCAAAAGACTCGACAATGAAAATGTCCAACAAACCTTTGATCGCCTCACTGACATCTCAAATGAGCTTCAAGCCCTCGGTGCCACTGACATCATTGATCACGAGGTGGTGAAGAAACTGTTAAGATCGCTTGATTCCTCATTTATACTCTGGGACTGATGATACAAGAACGGGCTGACTGTTGGGGAACATAGTAATTTCAAAAAATTTCCTACGCACATGCAAGATCATGGTGATGCATAGCAACAAGAGGGGAGAGTGCTGTCTCACGCACCCGAGAGACCAAGCGAAGCGATCACAACGTAGAGGAAGTAGTCGACGTTCTCCTCGTGATCCGACCGATCCGGCGCCGTTACTCCGGCGCCCGAGTTCTTGACACACGTACAGCTCGATGACGCCCTCGTACTCCGATCCAGCCGAGTGTCGAGGGAGAGTTCCACAAGACGACGGCGTGGTGACGATCTTGATGTTCTACCGCGCAGAGCTTTGCCTAAGCTTGCGACGATATGACCGAGGTGGAATATGGTGGAAGGGGCACCGACACGGCTAAGGATCGATCCGTAGATCAACTTGTGTGTCCATGGGGTGCCCCTGCCCGTGATATAAAGGAGGGAGGGAGGAGGAGGCCGCCCTCTCTATGGCGCGCCATGGGGAGTCCTACTCCCACCGGGAGTAGGATTCCCCTTTCCTAGTCCAACTAGTAGTCCTTCCATGTATTAGGAGTAGGAGAGAAGGAAAGGGAAAGAGAAGGAGAAGGAAGGAAGGGTCGCGCCTCCCTAGTCCAATTCGGACTAGACCAAGGGGAGGCGGCGCCACCCTTTTGGCCCTTTTTCTCCTTTCCCGTATGGCCCATTAAGGCCCAATACGAATTCCCGTAACTCTCCGGTACTCGAAAAATACCGAATCACTCGGAACCTTTCCGAACTCCGAATATAGTCGTCAATATATCGATCTTTACGTCTCGACCATTTCGAGACTCCTCGTCATGTCCCCGATCTCATCTGGGACTCGAACTCCTTGGTACATCAAAACTCATAAACTCATAATATAACATCATCGAAACCTTAAGCGTGCGGACCCTACGGGTTCGAGAACTATGTAGACATGACCTAGAACTATTCTTGGTCAATAACCAATAGCGGGACCTGGATGCCCATATTGGCTCCTACATATTCTACGAAGATCTTTATCGGTCAAACCGCATAACAACATACGTTGTTCCTTTGTCATCGGTATGTTACTTGCCCGAGATTCGATCGTCGGTATCCAATACCTAGTTCAATCTCGTTACCGCAAGTCTCTTTACTCGTTCCGTAATACATCATCTCGCAACTAACTCATTAGTTGTAATGCTTGCAAGGCTTAAGTGATGTGCATTACCGAGAGGGCCCAGAGATACCTCTCCGACAATCGGAGTGACAAATCCTAATCTCGAATACGCCAACCCAACATCTGCCTTTGGAGACACCTGTAGTACTCCTTTATAATCACCCGATTCGTTGTGACGTTTGGTAGTACCCAAAGTGTTCCTCCGCAAACGGAGTTGCATAATCTCATAGTCATAGGAACATGTATAAGTCATGAAGAAAGCAATAGCAACATACTAAACGATAGGGTGCTAAGCTAACGGAATGGGTCATGTCAATCAGATCATTCAACTAATGATGTGATCCCGTTAATCAAATAACAACTCTTTGTTCATGGTTAGGAAACATAACCATCTTTGATTAACAAGCTAGTCAAGTAGAGGCATACTAGTGACACTCTGTTTGTCTATATATTCACACATGTATTATGTTTCCGGTTAATACAATTCTAGCATGAATAATAAACATTTATCATGATATGAGGAAATATATAATAACTTTATTATTGCCTCTAGGGCATATTTCCTTCATCTCCCACTTGCACTAGAGTCAATAATCTAGATCACATCACCATGTGATTAACATCGATAGTTCACATCATCATGTGATTAACACCCATAGTTCATATCGCCATGTAACCAACACCCAAAGGGTTTACTAGATTCAGTAATCTAGTTCACATCGCTATGTGATTAACACCCAAAGAGTACTAAGGTGTGATCATGTTTTGCTTGTGAGAGAGTCTTAGTCAACGGGTCTTTCACATTCAGATCCGTTATGTATTTTGCAATTTTTCTATGTCTACAATGCTCGCACGAAGCTACTCTAGCTAATTGCTCCCACTTTCAATATGTATCTAGATCGAGACTTAGAGTCATCGGATCGGTGTCAAAACTTGCATCGACGTAACCCTTTACGACTAACCTTTTGTCACTTCCATAATCGAGAAACATATCCTTATTCCACTAAGGATAATTTTGACCGCTGTCCGATGATCTACTCCTAGATCACTATTGTACTCCTTGCCAAACTCGGTCAGGGGTATACAATAGATCTGGTATACAGCATGGCATACTTTATAGAACCTATGGCCAAGGCATAGGGAATGACTTTCATTCTCTTTCTATCTTCCGCCGTGGTCGGGTTTTGAGTCTTACTCAATTTCACACCTTGTAACACAGGCAAGAACTCTTTCTTTGACTGCTCCACTTTGAACTACTTCAAAATCTTGTCAAGGTATGTACTCATTGAAAAAACTTATCAAGCATCTTGATCTATCTCTATAGATCTTGATGCTCAATATGTAAGCAGCTTCACCGAGGTCTTTCTTTGAAAACATCTTTCAAACACTCCTTTATGCTTTGCGAATAATTCTACATTATTTCCGATCTACAATATGTCATTCACATATACTTATCGAAATGTGTAGTGCTCCCACTCACTTTCTAGTAAATACAGGCTTCACCATAAGTCTGATAAAACTATATGCTTTGATCAACTTATCAAAGCGTATATTCCAACTCCGAGATGCTTGCACCAGTCCATAGATGGATCATTGGAGCTTGCACACTTTGTTAGCTCCTTTGGATCGAAAAACCTTCGGTTGCATCACATACAACTCTTCTTTAATAACTCCATTAAGGAATGCAGTTTTGTTTATCCATTTGCCGATTTCATAAAATGCGGCAATTGCTAACATGATTCGGACAGACTTTTAAGCATCGACACGAGTGAGAAAATCTCGTTGTATTCAACATCTTGAACTTTGTCAAAACCTTTTTCAACAAGTCTAGCTTTGTAGATAGTAACACTACTATCGGCGTCCGTCTTCCTCTTGAAGATCCATTTATTTTCTATGGCTTGCCGATCATCGGGCAACTCCACCAAAGTCCACACTTTGTTCTCATATATGGATCTCATCTCGATTTCATGGCCTCAAGCCATTTTCATGTATCTGGGCTCATCATCGCTTCCTCATAGTTCGTAGGTTCATCATGGTCTAGTTACATGACTTCCGAACAGGATTACCGTACCACACAGTGCGGATCTCACTCTGGTTTACCTACGAGATTCGGTAGTAACTTGATCTGAAGTTACATGATCATCATCATTAGCTTCCTCACTAATTGGTGTAGTAGTCACACGAACAAATTTCTGTGATGAACTACTTTCCAATAAGGGAGAAGGTACAATTACCTCATCAAGTTCTACTTTCCTCCCACTCACTTCTTTCGAGAGAAACTCCTTCTCTAGAAAGGATCCATTTTCAGCAACGAAAATCTTGCTTTAGGATCTGTGATAGAAGGTGTACCCAACAGTTTCCTTTGGGTATTCTATGAAGACGCACTTCTCCGATTTGGGTTTGAGCTTATCAGGATGAAACTTTTTCACATAAGCATTGCAACCCCAAACTTTAAGAAACGACAACTTTGGTTTCTTGCTAAACCACAGTTCGTATAGTGTCGTCTCAATGGATTTAGATGGTGCCTTATTTAACGTGAATGCAGCTGTCTCTAATGCATGATCCCAAAACGATATTGGTAAATCGGTAAGAAACATCATAGATTGTACTATATCCAATAAAGTACGGTTATGACGTTCGGACACACCATTATGATGTGGTGTTCCAGGTGGCATGAATTTGTGAAACTATTCCACATTGTTTTAATTGAAGACCAAACTCGTAACTCAAATATTTGTCTCCGTGATCAGATCGTAGAAACCTTATTTTCTCGTCACGATGATTTTTCCACTTCACTCTGAAATTCTTTGAACCTTTCAACTATTTCAGACTTATGTTTCATCAAGTAGATATGCCCATATCTGCTCAAATCATCTGTGAAGGTCAGAAAATAACGATACCTGCCGCGAGCCTTAACACTCATTGGATCGCATACATCAGTATGTATTATTTCCAATAAGTTAGTTGCTCTCTCCACTGTTCCGGAGAACGGAGTCTTAGTCATCTTGCCCATGAGACATGATTCGCAAGCATCAAGTGATTCATAATCAAGTGATTCCAAAATCCCATCAGCATGGAGTTTCTTCATGCGCTTTACACCATTATGACCTAAACGGCAGTGCCACAAATAAGTTGCACTATCATTATTAACTTTGCATCTTTTGGTTTCAATATTATGAATATGTGTATTACTACGATCGAGATCCAATGAACCATTTTCATTGGGTGTGTAACCATATAAGGTTTTATTCATGTAAACAGAACAACAGTGTATTCTTTTACTTAAATGAATAACCGTATTGCAATAAACACGATCAAATCATATTCATGCTCAACGCAAACACCAAATAGTATTTATTTAGGTTCAACACTAATTCCGAAAGTATAGGGAGTGTGCGATGATGATCATATCAATCTTGAAACTACTTTCAACACACATCGTCACTTCACCCTTAACTAGTTTCATTTATTCGCAACTCCGTTTCGAGTTACTACTCTTAGCAACTGAACCAGTACCAAATACCGAGGGGTTGCTATAAACACTAGTAAAGCACACATCAAACACCTGTATATCAAATATACCCTTTTTCACTTTGCCATCCTTCTTATCCACCAAATATTTAGGGCAGTTCCGCTTCCAGTGACCATTTCCTTTGCAGTGTAAGCACTCAGTTTCAGGCTTTGGTTCAGCTTTGGGTTTCTTCGTGGGAGTGACAACTTGCTTGTCAATCTACTTGAAGTTCCCCTTTCTTTCCTTTGCCCTTTTCTTGAAACTAGTGATCTTGTCAACCATCAACACTTGATGTTCTTTCTTGATTTCTACCTTCGTCGATTTCAACATCACGAAGAGCTCGGGAATCATTTTCATCATCTTTGCATACTATAGTTCATCATGAAGTTCTACTAACTTGGTGATGGTGACTAGAGAATTCGTCAATCACTATCTTATCCGGAAGATTAACTCCCACTTGATTCAAGCAATTGTAGTACCTGACAATCTGAGCACATGCTCACTAGTTGAGCAATTCTCCTCCATCTTTTAGCTATAGAACTTGTTGGAGACTTCATATCTCTCAACTCGGTATTTGCTTGAAATATTAACTTCAATTCTGGAACATCTCATATGGTCCATGATGTTCAAAACATCTTTGAAGTCCCGATTCTAAGCCATAAAGCATGGTGCACAAAACTATCAAGTAGTCATCATATTGAGCTAGCCAAACGCTCATAACGCATCAGATCCGCCTCCTGCAATAGTCCGTCACCTAGCGGTGCATCAAGGACATAATACTTCGTGCAAAGAATGAGGATAAACCTCGATCACGGATCAAATCCGCATCATTGCTACTAACATTTTTCAACACAATTTTTCTAGGAACATATCAAAATAAACATATGAAAGCAACAACGCAAGCTATTGATTTACAACATAATTTGCAAAATACTACCGGGACTAAGTTCATGATAAATTTAAGTTCAATTAATCATATTACTTAAGAACTCCCACTTAGACAGACATCTCTCTAGTCATCTAAGTGATCACGTGATCCAAATCAACTAAACCATAACCGATCATCACGTGAGATGGAGTAGTTTTCAATGGTGAACATCTTATGTTGATCATATCTACTATATGATTCACGCCAACCTTTCGGTCTCCGTGTTCCGAGGCCATATCTGCATATGCTAGGCTCGTCAAGTATAACTCGAGTATTCTGCGTGTGCAAAACTGGCTTGCACCCATTGTAGATGGACGAGAGCTTATCACACCCGATCATCACGTGGTGTCCGGGCACGACGAACTTTGGCAACGGTGCATACTCAGGAGAACACTTCTTGATAATTTAGTGAGAGATCATCTTATAATGCTACCGTCAATCAAAGCAAGATAAGATGCATAAAAGATAAACATCACATGCAAATCAATATAAGTGATATGATATGGTCATCATCGTCTTGTGCTTCGTGATCTCCATCTCTGCAACACCATCATGATCACCATCGTCACCGGCGCGACACCTTGATCTCCATCGTAGCATCGTTGTCGTTTACGCTATCTATTGCTTCTACGACTATCGCTACCGCATAGTGATAAAGTAAAGCAATTACAGGGCGTTTGTATTTCATACAATAAAGCGACAACCATATGGCTCCAGCCAGTTGCCGATAACTTCGGTTACAAAACATGATCATCTCATACAATAAAATATAGCATCACGTCTTGACCATATCACATCACAACATGCCCTGCAAAAACAAGTTAGACGTCCTCTACTTTGTTGTTGCAAATTTTACGTGGCTGCTACGGGCTTTAGCAAGAACCGTTCTTACCTACGCATCAAAACCACAATGATAGTTTGTCAAATAGACTCCGTTTTAACCTTCACAAGGACCGGGCGTAGTCATACTCGGTTCAACTAAAGTGAGAGAGACAGACACCCGCCAGTCACCTTTAAGCAACGAGTGCTCGTAGCGGTGAAACCAGTCTCGCGTAAGCGTATGCCTAATGTCGGTCCGGGCCGCTTCATCTCACAATACCGCTGAACCAAAGTATGACATGCTGGTAGGTAGTATGACTTGTATCGCCCACAACTCACTTGTGTTCTACTCGTGCAAAACATCAAACCATAAAAACCTAGGCTCGGATGCCACTGTTGGGGAACGAGTAATTTCAAAAATTTCCTACGCACACGCAAGATCATGGTGATGCATAGCAACAAGAGGGGAGAGTGTTGTCGTACGCACTGTGAGACCCAAGCGAAGCGATCACAACGTAGAGGAAGTAGTCGACGTTCTCCTCGCGATCCGACCGATCCGCGCCGTTATCCGGCGCCCGAGTTCTTGACACACGTACAGCTCGATGACGTCCCTCGACTCGATCCAGCCGAGTGTCGAGGGAGAGTTCCGTCAAGACGACGGCGTGCAGGACGATCTTGATGTTCTACCGCGCAGAGCTTTGCCTAAGCTTCGCGATGATATGACCGAGGTGGAATATGGTGGAAGGGGCACCGACACGGCTAAGGATCGATCCGTAGATCAACTTGTGTGTCCATGGGTGCCCCTGCCCTCAGATATAAAGGAGGGAGGGAGGAGGAGGCCGGCCTCTCTATGGCGTGCCATGGGGAGTCCTACTCCCACGGGAGTAGGATTCCCCTTCCTAGTCCAACTAGTAGTCCTTCCATGTATTAGGAGTAGGAGAGAAGGAAGGGAAAGAGAAGGAGAAGGAAGGAAGGTGCGCCCCCTCCCTAGTCCAATTCGGACTAAACCAAGGGAGGGCGGCGGCCACCCTTTGGCCCTTTTTCTCCTTTCCCGTATGGCCCATTAAGGCCCAATACGAATTCCCGTAACTCTCCGGTACTCCGAAAAATACCCGAATCACTCGGAACCTTCCGAACTCCGAATATAGTCGTCCAATATATCGATCTTTACGTCTCGACCATTTCGAGACTCCTCGTCATGTCCCCGATCTCATCCGGGACTCGAACTCCTTCGGTACATCAAAACTCATAAACTCATAATATAAGCATCATCGAAACCTTAAGCGTGCGGACCCTACGGGTTCGAGAACTATGTAGACATGACCTAGAACTATTCTTGGTCAATAACCAATAGCGGGACCTGGATGCCCATATTGGCTCCTACATATTCTACGAAGATCTTTATCGGTCAAACCGCATAACAACATACGTTGTTCCTTTGTCATCGGTATGTTACTTGCCCGAGATTCGATCGTCGGTATCCAATACCTAGTTCAATCTCGTTACCGCAAGTCTCTTTACTCGTTCCGTAATACATCATCTCGCAACTAACTCATTAGTTGTAATGCTTGCAAGGCTTAAGTGATGTGCATTCTTGAGAGGGCCCAGAGATACCTCTCGACAATCGGAGTGACAAATCCTAATCTCGAAATACGCCAACCCAACATCCGCCTTTGGAGACACTGTAGTACTCCTTTATAATCACCCGATTCGTTGTGACGTTTGGTAGTACCCAAAGTGTTCCTCCGCAAACGGAGTTGCATAATCTCATAGTCATAGGAACATGTATAAGTCATGAAGAAAGCAATAGCAACATACTAAACGATCGGGTGCTAAGCTAACGGAATGGGTCATGTCAATCAGATCATTCAACTAATGATGTGATCCCGTTAATCAAATAACAACTCTTTGTTCATGGTTAGGAAACATAACCATCTTTGATTAACAAGCTAGTCAAGTAGAGGCATACTAGTGACACTCTGTTTGTCTATATATTCACACATGTATTATGTTTCCGGTTAATACAATTCTAGCATGAATAATAAACATTTATCATGATATGAGGAAATATATAATAACTTTATTATTGCCTCTAGGGCATATTTCCTTCACTGACTACAAGTCTCTTGATCCTGCCGATATACTCGAAAGGCTAAATACTCACGAGTTCCAGCTTGCTGAAAAGAGAGATCTCTATGGTTCGAGCTATGGCAAACCACATGCCCTGAAGGCCAAGGCTGTGTCTGACTCTGAATGTGAGGATTCTGGTAGTAGCCTTGGTGATCCTGAAGAATTGAGCCAGGAGCTTGCACTGCTCGTGAAGAAATTCCAGAAGTTCTCAAGACGTGGTCGCTTTGGAAAATCCTCAAGAGGCAGTGATTCCTCATCCAGTGACTATAAGAGAAGGCTATGCCACAAATGCAAGAAACCTGGTCACTATATTCAAGATTGTCCTCAGTGGGAAAAGGAAATGAAGAAGAAGAAATACAAGGATTACAGTTCTGGTGATGCGAAGAAGAAGAAGAAATCGTCAAAATCTTTGTCATCAAAATCCTCGAAGTCTTCATCTCACAAGAAGAGCAGCTCCAAGAAGGCTCGGGCATTCATTGGCAAGGAAATGGACTACGAAGCTGAATCTGAGGAAAATGAGGAAGAGGAGGCGTCTCAAGAATCTGAATCTGGTGTGGCGAGTCGGCCTTTACTATCGCCTTCGTCAACAAGTCCATCTTCAACATCAAGAAACCGACCCCACCGACAAACCCGATGAAGATAATGATGGCTACGCCCCACCTATTGCTTCATGGCGAAAGGTGCAACGGTACTCAAATACAACTCCTCTGAATCTAGTGAAAATGAATCTGATGAGGATCTCAAGCCCAGCTACTCTAAACTTACTAAGATTGCTGTAAAACAACAACGGGCTTTTGAAAAGGTTCAACACATGCTAGACAAAAGTGATGATATGTTGGGTGAAGAAATGGATCGCACTAAAGCCCTGACTGAAAATCTTCAGAGACTTCAGTCTAGGTTTAATAACCTTCAAAGTCATCATAACACTCTCTTATCTGATCATGAGAAACTTTCTTATGAATTTCTTCAAGAAAAGAAAGATCACGAGAAGCTTTCTTCTGAATCTCTTAAAGAAAGGAAGATCTTGAAAAGCTAAGAGTGTGTTATGAAGATCTTCAGAAGGAGCGCAATTCATTACTAGCTCAACAAATCAGCGCTTCTCAGGAAGAATTTGTTCCTCCATGCTTAAAGTGCATTGAACGTGAATCTGCTAATTCTTCACCTGAATGTTCAAATGCTTCAACTATTACAAACTTCATCTGCCTCTGCTATCACTAATTCCTCATCTGAGGACATTGCTAGTATCACTGACAATGCAGGGGATTAAGGAATTGTACATGACAGGCATGTACAAAAGCCTCAAAGGGCATCAGACTCTCTGTGATGTGCTTAAAAAGCAGATCCTCAACAGTAACCCTAGGAAAGAGGGTATTGCCTTTGAGAGGAAACTCAATGCTGATGGAACATATTGGAAACCTGAGCAGTACCCCAAAACCTCATGGGTTGCTGCAAGGGGACCTCCAGTTGATCCATCTAACTTATCTGGCTTTACATGTGAATCTCCTCATTCTTCCGATGAGTCATTTGACTCAACTATAAACTGTTCAAAAATCGAATGGTGAAGTATTTGCTAGATATGTTGGCACTAATCTGCAGAACGGTTGAAAAAATCTGGGTTCCCAAAAGTTATGTTGAAAGTCTTGGTGAATGTCCTCATGACACCACCGTGAAGAACAGAACCCCAGATCAAATTCTTCATATGGACCAAACTCTTCATATGGATCCAAGTCCTCATACGGACCAAATTCCTCACATGGATCAAATTCCTCAAAAGGATCAAAGTCCTCATATGATTATCATTGTGCTAACAACTCTGTCTCGCAGGGTAGAGCTAAGGGCTATGAATATGTGCATTATTCTTCAAACCATTATGTTCATAAGTCCTCAAGAATTTCTCTCGCTTATTCATATGCTTACCCTAACCCTCTTACGTGAAACGAAATGGTTTGGCATCTTTGCCACCTTTCTCATATGGTGCTCGAGAGTCATGAATTCTTTGCCACCCTCCGGATGTGGGTGGTGAAGAAAAGAACTAATCTCTTCTGCGTAGGTCAGGTCTCCGCACGTGATTTAACGTCTCAAGAATTTCTTGGGGACTGAAAAAATGCTCGAAAGGACGCTTGGCGAATCATGATGAAATGAACTTTCATTTCACACATCCTCATCTTGCTATATCTTTTATCGCTTGATGAAATTCATCGATGAACTTGATATCATATTCTTCACCGATGAAGCATATGAGATTGTAAGCTACACTAATTCATCTGCAGGATGATCAACCCAAAACTACTGAATGGGTCCTCGATAGTGGATGTACAAATCACATGACTGGTGACAAGAATCTATTGATAGATGCTCCCTTGTCACCGTCACATCTGAAGCATATTATCTTTGCTGACAAAGGCAAAAGTCAGGTATTGGGTCTTGGTAAGGTTGCAATCTCTAAGGATCAACACATGGACAAAGTCATGCTTGTTGAGTCCTTAGGATACAACCTCATGGTAGTCTCAATGCTTTGTGATCTTGATATGGTTGTTGTCTTTGGCAAGTATCGCTGTGTTGTGATTATGGAAGCTGACAATTACAAAGTCTTCGAAGGCTTTAGGAGAGGAGATTTGTATATTGTTGATTTCTCTACAGGACCACAACCAGCCGTGTGCCTACTTGCAAAAGCTTCAGAAGGCTGGCTATGGCATCGATGACTTGGTCATGCAGGCATGAGGAATTTGCACATGCTTGCGAAGAAGAAGCATGTCATTGGCATTGAGAATGTCAAATTCCTCAAGGATCACTTGTGCGGAGCCTGTGAAGCTGAAAAAATGACCAAGGCCAAGCATCCAGCGAAGACTATCATGACCACTACCCGTCCATTCGAATTGCTTCACATGGACCTCTTCGGACCTAATCATTACTCAGCAGTCACTAATGATGCATCTCTATATGGTTTTGTCATTGTTGATGATTATTCTCGATATACATGGGTACACATTGTTACTTACAAACATGAAGTGCAGGAAGTTTTCAAACGATTTTCCTCGAGGGCTTCAACCAACTTTGGTGTGAAGATCAAGCACATCAGAAGTGACAATGGAACTGAGTTCAAGAATTCCGGTCTTGATGCCTATCTTGATGAACTTGGTATTACTCATGAGTTATCTGCTCCCTATACTCCTCAGCAAAATGGCATCGTGGAGCGCAAGAACAGAACTCTTGTTGAGATGGCTCGCACTATGCTTGATGAATACAAAACACCTCAGCGTTTTTGGATTGATGCAATTGATACTGCGTGCCACATCATCAACAGAGTATATCTTCACAAATTCTTCAAGAAGACGGCCTATTAACTCCTCACTGACAAGAAACCCAATGTGAGTTATTTCAAAGTCTTTGGTGCTAAATGTTGGATTAGAGATCCTCACCACAACTCTAAATTTGCACCGAAAGCACATGAAGGTTTTATGCTTGGTTACGGAAAGGACACGCACACCTACAGAGTCTTCAACATTGCTCTTCACAAGATTGTTGACACTGTAGATGTGCAGTTCAATGAAACTAATGGCTCGCAAAGAGAGCACCTACCTTCTGTGTTAGATGAACCAGCACCTGAGGATTCCATAAAGTTCAAGGCAACTGAGGATGTCATTCCTACTGAAGAATCTGCTGAAGAATTCATTCCTGTTCATGAAGAACGTCGAGCTGATGCACCTGAAGAAAATGATGAGGAAAATGGTGCTGAAGAAAATGCTGATCAAATTCCTCAGCGACAACTAGCTCATCCTCGCGTTGCAAAAGAAGTGCAAGTGGAGAAGATCATCGATGACATTAGTGCACCAGTGATGAATTTGCCTATATGATGAGTGAAGAATATCAAATGTCTATGATGGGAGAGTTGAAATTCTTCTTAGGTCTTCAAATTCGTCAGCAGCGCAATGGCATATTCATATCTTAGGAGAAATACCTCAAAGATGTACTGAGGAAATTCGACATGCAAGATTGCAAAGGCGTCAAAATTCCCATGCCCACAAATGGCCATCTATGCAATCGATGAAAATGGTATTGACTTGATCACAAGGTATACCGCCCATGATTGGTTCTTTATTGTACTTATGTGCATCTAGGCCGGATATAATGCTTAGTGTTTGCATGTGTGCCCGATTTCAAGCTGCACCGAAGGAATCACACCATAAGGCTGTGAAGCATATTCTTCGATATCTAGCTCACACACCAACACTAGGATTATGGTACCCCAAGGGCTCTGCTTTTGATCTCATTGGATATTCGACTCGACTATGCTTTGGTGATCGTGTGGACCGCAAGTCAACGTCTGGCACTTGTCATTTCCTCGGACGATCTTTGGTCTGTTGGTCCTCGAAGAAACAGAACTGCGTATCACTGTCTACTGCTGAAGCTGAATACATTGCTGCTGGCTCTTGCTGTGCTCAACTGCTTTGGATGAAGCAAACCCTCAAGGACTATGGCGTCAACATGAAGAATGTGCCTCTCCTCTGCGACAATGAGAGTGCCATCAAGATTGCTCACAACCCAGTTCAGCACTCGAAGACAAAGCACATTCAGATTCGTCATCATTTTCTTCGTGATCATGTGTTGAAGGGCGACATCTCCATCGAGCACGTGAAGACTGAAGAACAACTAGCTGATATCTTCACTAAGCCCTTGGATGAGAAGAGATTTAGCAAGTTGCGGTGTGAGCTAAATATCTTAGAATCTTCGAATGTTCTTTGAAAAGGACACACATCCTAACACTTATGCAAAATTGATGACTTAGATGTGCAACACATGAAGAAACGTTTTCTTCAATCAATGAAGAATAACACTCTAAGTGTGAAGAAATTAATGAAGAATTTGATTCTCAGAACCCTACGACAATTGTACGCGGTGTCTGAAATCATCATTCTTATACGGTGGGTCACGCCACCACAAAAAGTTGAAAATCTTCAATTTGAGTTTTTCCTCCGTTTTGAAATTCTTCAGTTTTTCAATTCTTCAACTTTGCAAAATCTTCACTGTTTCCGTCGTTTTTCTTCATTGGCTATATATATATGGGTTTATGTCCTCTACAGCGTTCACTTATGGCTATTTCTTCATGTTGCTTTTTCTGCTAAGTGAATGTGATCGGACCCTTCCCCCTCTATGCTATACTCAATCCAATCTATTCACAAATTCTTCATGTGCGTTCTATTTGAAACTCATTCAAAATCTTCACTGTGTCCTTGTCAGCTGAAGAAATAGCGAACGAAACTTTAAAACAAATCTTATCCAAATTTTCGGTTTTACCGCTCAAACCGTTCCGCATCCCATGATGCATTATTATATTCACCCACGATCTTACACGATCTCATCTACACATTACATGGGTGACACATGTCGCGTGAAGGAGAAAGGGCAGGGGCCTGTTCGTCCTAAATCTTCGGGCGAACAGTTTTTCACCATGGCTATAAATACCCCTCTCCCCTTCCTCACTTCATTTACTCCGCTCGACCGCTGTCTCTCGCTCGAGCTCCTCAAACCCTAGCGCCGCCGCTACTCCATCGTCGCCGGTGAGGAAGAGCTTCGCTGCCTCGACCTCGTCGCCATCGTACTCGCGCCGGTTGCGGAAATCTTCACTCCGCTGCCGCCGTAGCTGTTTCCCTCTGCCAAGTTAGGGCGTGGGAGATCTAACCTGACGAACTTCGCATCCGTTCTTCTCAGTTCGTCGTGTTCTTCACTTCGGGTAATTAAAAGTTACTTTTTTTACTCACTTTGATTCTCAAACCTTCCTGAAAATCTTCAAAGGTGTTTATTCTTCAAATCTTCACACGTATGAACACCTCACGGATCATATGATCTTGAACTATTTCTCTAAGCAATCATTTTCTTCAAGATTCCCTAATTGTGTGGATCTTCGATCTATACAACTCTGGAACCTAAGACAAAACGCTTGGTGAAATTCCTCAAGGTTCATCTGATCAAATTCCTCAAAACTTGTCTTTTTGAAAAATATTCTGAGAACGCATATGACCTCTCCAAATTCCTCGCACCTACACTCTGTTCACAGGTACTCATGTCCATTCTTTGAATCACTAGGTTCTCATCAACTTAACTCATTTGCAGCGTTCCTCGAAGAAAAATCGCATACTTCTTCAGAGTGTTCAATTGTTCAAATTCCTCATCTGAAGAGTATGGCTGAAGGAAAGAGACCGCAGAAAGAAGGAAAGAAGCCTGAGGTCATGAATGCTTTCGAGATCCCTGATGACATATATAAGGACTATTGCACACCTGATGAATCCAAGTTTGGCAAAGAGAACAAAAATCAGCATAAAGTGCGCATTCAGAGAATTGAACGGAGATGGGCAAGAGAATGGAGGGAGTACAGATATGTTACTCCAAAGTACATGAAGAAATTCGCACTCAATCCTCCATGCCTTAGAGCTCCATTGGCACCTGGCCAAGTTGCTGATCCCACTAGCATCAAAAGTGGTGAGGACTTTCCTGAAGAATGGGCTAACCGCCAAGCCAAATTGGCAAGGCAAGCCAGGGAGGCAGTGAAGAAATTCAATGAGGATTCTGCTGCTGCTGCTGCTACTGAGGCCTCGGTCAGACCGAGAAAATCTATGCCAAAGAAGCCTGCTCGTAAGCCAAGTGCTTCACCGACAGCGCCCTCTCGGCCAAGTTCCTCAGGAATGCCCTCACGGCAAATTCCTCACACTGCCACTGCTCCACCAAAGTCCTTAGCAGCTCCCTCAAAGTCCTCAGCTCCTGTGCATCTGGCTACATGTCAAAGGACTATGGGTTTCTCGATTGCCTCTGGAGTCTCAGCAAGTTCCTCAGCTGCACCTATTTCCTCATCAGGCCCCAAACTGCTGAAGACTAAAGCAACAGCTGGACGCGGTCCTCGGCCAAGTCTAAGGAAGAAGCAGGTTGCACTCCATGTGCCCTCTGATGATGAAGCTTTTGATGATGAACTTGCAGAGATCATTAGAGATAGACAAGTGAAGGCCGCTAGAGCCAAAGGTACATCTGTGCCACTGCTTTTGGATCCGAGGAAAATCCTCGACTACATTGATCTCTGGCACAAGGATCCATACACCCCAATGCCTGATCTTCCTCTGACTCCTGGTCAAAGTCACATGATGACCCATTTCATCACTCAAGAGAAATGGAAGTTTGAGAAGGCAAGAGAGATAAAGAAAGCTCAATACAGAAAGGAGAAGCTCCTGAAGAAAAATGTTGTCAGAATGACACCTGAGGAACTTCTCAAGGCTCAGTCTGAAATTCAAGCCCTCAGCAAAGACTTCGATGCATACTATGCTGATTGGCAAGGAGCCAAAGTGAGATTCATCGATCTGACGAAGAAATTCATGAATGTTGCAGCCCCATCGCAACAAGAAAAACTTCAGGCTGCAGACTCTGCTCAGCCTACTGAAGAACATGCCAACACCGCTGATGACTTTCAGCCTGCTGATGAAAATGCTAGTTCCAGGGCTGATGACTCCATTCCAGCCGCTGAAGAAATTGCCAGGGCATCCACTAGTGGTGCGCATGAAGAAACTGGTGAGATCAGGCAATCTGCATCGATTACCAAGAAAATCAACCAGATTCATCAGCTCCTCCCGCGCCTACACCAACTCCAATTCTTCCATCTGCCTATGAAGTGAAGAAGACCAAGGCTGCAGAGCAAGCTCCAGTGAAGAAAAGGAAGGCATCAGCTGCGTCAAATTCTTTGGCTGCGAAGAAAATGAAGCCAATGACCAGCTCTTTTGAAAATCCTATTGATGTTGTTCCAATTTCCTCCATGTCATCAAAGGAAATTGTTCCTTATGGAGAAGACTATACGATCCCAAGTGGATCTGATGAAGAAAATCATTCTGCTGCTACGTCAGAGCAGCTTGATGAAGAAATTGAAGTGGACGCAATCCCTTCAATGCCAGTCATTTCCTCACCTATGCCTCAGTTCACAGCTGAAGAGGCTGGTGTTGAGGAAATTGAAGATGAAGATGTGGACATTGGATGCACCACACCAGTGCTGAATGATGATTTTTGGGAAAGTCAGCATCCCAATACTCCTCCATTCACACCTATCCAACAGATTCCTCAGTCCCCGGCAACAACAGTTCAGATGGGCTGTGAAGAAACTCATCCCACTCCCTCTATTCATGAAGATATTCCAGCCGCTAGTGCTGAAGAACCTGCTGCTGCTGATCCTCAAGTTGCATAAGAAGAGGAACCAGAAATTCCTCAGCCTGAAGAACCTGAGCTCGCGATTCCTGAGGTGGTACTGCAAATCACTAACACTCCTTTGCCAAAGCCAAAGAATACGTTCTCAAACAAACAGAAATTCAAGGCTGAAGACTTCTTTTTCGAGCATGTATTCTTCACTGACTACAACCCCTATGACTCTGCTCGCATAAGGAAGAGGCGTTTCTTGACTGCAAGTCAAGCCAACTTCTATTCCTCAGTGCTGTTTGTCAAAGACAAAATCTTCGATCATGAACACATTCCTCACGTGGATATGGAATCTCTGCCATGCTTCGAGCCAGTCCTCAGTGTTATTCACGATGCAGGATTACTCAATTTCAGCACTGACATCTGTGATTGGAATGAATAACTCATTCTTCAATTCTACGCTACACTGCATATCACCGAAGTCGCTGAAGATGTCAATTCATGGGTGCTAGATTGGATGACTGAAAACACTCATTATAAGGCACCGGCAACTGAATTGCTTCGTGTCCTTCCTCTTGATCCTCCCCATGACAGTGCACGTTGCATCTACAATGACCCTGAACTGACAAATCACTATATGCAAGTGCTCATGAAGCCTTTGAAGCCAGGGCAGGCCCCACGAACCAAATTCCTCGTCAAGGAGTTAC
The DNA here is from genome assembly GCA_021437245.1 of Aegilops speltoides. NCBI lineage: Eukaryota > Viridiplantae > Streptophyta > Magnoliopsida > Poales > Poaceae > Aegilops > Aegilops speltoides. Next base: position 424,282,342 of record CM038147.1, read on the forward strand.
TCTATGTGCCTCAGACTATCTATCGCATTCTGACGAAGACAATGAGTCCTATCAAAGGCCACAACTCAAATGATGAAGAAGTCATTGGCATCATGAAGAATATGCTTTTCGACATCATTCATGGCGTTCCCGTCAACTTTCATGATTTCTTCATGAGGACTCTGGCCAATGTTGCTATGTCACTTTCGAGCTGAAGCCCTATGCGCCTTGGATTATGAGATTCATAAGGGCAAGATCTTCATTGAATTACAAAGTCGACACTCAACCATGGTAGCTACTTGCCTCCCATTGAAGTCCTCAAACGGACAGTTTCATCACCGATGATAAAGGCAAGGCAGCTTTGTGATCGATGAAGGCATTCTTCCATTGGATGGTCAATTTAAATGCTACATCTTACTCTACCAATGACGACTCGCCACACATGACAAGGCCGCAAATACCTCAGCTAAGCAAAATCCTCAAGCCACAAAGACCTGTGGTGATGATCGACCGTGAGTTACTCCTCGTCTTCATCGGAAGGTTGATCGCAATCACAAATGGATAAAGCATCAGTTTGGTGCAATTCTTCACAACATGACCTCAACACATAATGCAGTGATGAAATTCCACTACTACCTTCATGAAACCCTCAACCGCACCTGGGCTGTCCTCACTCATGTCTATAGCGCTGAAGAACTGAAGACTATGGGTCTCAAGGAAGAATTTGACTGGTCTGCACCTCCTCCAAAGAAATTCAAGAGGGTCAAAGTTCCTGAACTGGTGGCCAGCTCTTATTCTTCATCACGCGACACTGATGAGTATGAAGATTTGGACGACACTGCGGCAGGCCCTGCTACATCAAACAACCCCGACAACGCTGGCGCTCCTCCATCAACTTGAAATTCTTCAGGGGCGTTAGTCCTCAGTTTCAATCCTTTTCGTCATTTGATGATAGAGGGGGAGAAATCTGAGTTAGTCTTCAAGCGGGTCTATATTAAGGGCGTTTTTTTAAGTTACAACTCTCGTTCTTCCGAAACTTTTATTGGATCGAGTTGTAATCTTAAACCCGATGGTGCTCTGATACTTTTGGATGGTGCTCTGATTTTTGATGCACTATGATCTGATACTTTTGATGTGCTATTCTGCATGCTTATTCCTCACTAATATTATTGCACGCATGCTGAATTGCATCAGGCACCATATTTCATCATGCATTTCAAATTCTTCATATTATATATCAAATGCGTGTATGAATTACAAGATATAGGGGGAGATCTCCATGATTCAACTCTTCAAATGTGCATTCCCTCAAAAGCAAATTCCTCACTATGCACATCTTCAGGGGGAGTTCTTCTATATCTTGCAATCAAATTCCTCAATATTAGTATTTACACTTCATATGTTTATCCCCGTTGAAAACATAACCTATGTTGTCATCAATCACCAAAAAGGGGGAGATTGTAAGTGCATCTAGTGCCCCTTAGTGATTTTGGTGTATTGAAGACTTATAGGTTAAGGGACTGATGCGTTTGTGAGTGTACACAGGTCTATAAGTCTATGAGGAGTTTGATATTTATAGAGAAAGTCGACCCCTAAAAATGAAGTTCTTCGACTGAAGACTTTGATATTCAAGACTTTCTCAAGACTTTGAAAGTGAAGAAATTGGTGTGACCTTGAAGACTTGGTATTCATTTAAGGAACATGAAGCGTGAAGACTTTTGTTTTCGTAGTTTCATTTTCTCTTTCTTGAGTCATAGGAAACACCGCATCGTTAAAGGGGTCGAGGAAATACTAAGGAAAAATCTCCATGTGATGCTCAACTCAAAATCCTACACCTACCAATCCCTTCGAGTGAAGCCATTGAAATCTCATACGATTCAGTCAATTTCTTCAAAGGATGAGACGCAGTTCTTCCGTCCTTGAGGACTTTGCTCGCCGAGGAGTTAGGAATTCGCCAGTCGAATTGCCTACACAAAGGAGGAACATGATAGCCCCGAGGAATTTGAAAGTCAAATTTCCGACCGTTGTCAAGCTTAGCGCCACCTGTCCCAAAATATCCTATCCACCTAACGGTCATATCATTGAAGGAATTTATGTCTTATCATGTCGGGCTGCTCCCTAGGCTATAAATAGCCGCCCCTACAACCACTAGTTGGTTGGCTGCCCGAGAGAACTTGACACTTGTCATTTGAGAGCAACTCATCCTCCGAGGACTTTGAGCGAAATTCATCAAGTGAGGAAAAACCAAAACCAAACCCCCACAAACCCAAAGTGATTGAGCATCACTGAAGAAATTGATCCTGCGTGGATCCAACGCTTGTTACCTTTGAAGACTGTGCTTTTTCCAGACGGTTAGGCGTCAAGGTCTAGAGCATCCAAGAGGAATTGTGGATCGCCGAGTGACCAAGTCTGTGAAGGTTTGGAAGTCACCTGAAGACTTACCACGAGTGATTGGACGAGGTCTGCGTGTCCTTAGTTCAAGGAGAATACGGTGAGGACTGGGTGTCCTGAGCTGCGTGCTCGATGATCGGGTGTCCGGACTGCGTGTCCTCGAGTTTAAATACTCGGCCGCTCCAACCAGACGCATAACCGAGACAACAGTTGGAACTGGTTTACCAAATCATTGTCTTCACCAACCTAATCGGTTCTATTTCCTCAACCCTTTCATTTCCTCATTATCGTGTTGAATGTTGTTCATATCGTGCTTGAAGACTTTGATCAAGACTTTCTCAAATTCCTCGTTCAATTTCTTCACCGCTTTGTCTTCATCTTGTGTTATCCTGTGATTACGCTTTTCGTACTCTCTGCTAGTCTTCATTTCATCATGATGACCATGCTTGTATTCTGTTATGCTTACTTCGAGTACTTATTCGCTGCTTGTAGTTCTTCGCTAAGGAATTTCCTCACCGCAAATTCCTCGATGAAGAATTCATAAAATCGCCTATTCACCCCCTCTAGTCGATATAACGACTTTCAATTGGTATCGAGCAAGGTACTCCTTGTTACGTGTGATTTTGGTTTAACCACTTTGGAGTTTTAGTTATGTCGACCGCAGGTATGATCAAGGTCTCAGCTGGGTGTCCTACCTTTGATGGGACGGACTACCCCTACTGGAAGAACAAGGTCCCAGCAGGGCTTGATACCCGTTGTTGAAAGGTGCCACATGGAAGAGTAACTCTTCAGACCTATAGTTCTCCGGCGTGCCGAATACCACGTCGAGTTTGATTTTCCCCGAGCATCTTGCTTCCCGACTGGGGATAATGCCTTAAAAGGTTGTGTGACTTTGCTCAATGCGACTCCTCTTTGTTTGTATTTTATTGAGCGTGTCTTTGTAAATGAGGTTCGGTCCGCTGCCACCGTCCATTAGCACTTTATAGTGAGCTGAAAGCCGTCCATGATTGGGTTTAGGACCAAAGCGGCTGGTGCCCGGACTGAGAGGGATCTTGGTTCATCATCGGTATTGAAAGTGATTGCCGTGTCGTTCCAAGGATTTATTGCTGCCACTTGGCAGACTTCGGCGAGGTCGCGGAGCTCCCTTTTGCGCCGATTATTTGATGAAAAGGTCTCGAAGACCGTGAATACTTTGATATCGTTGTCCTCTAAAGAGCAGTTCTCTGGGGTAGTGTTGGTGAGGATACCATCGCCGCTCTTGGCCACTTGCCAGAGTATCCAACATGCTCGGAGGCTATGCGTTGGTTCGGTATTCGGCTTCATGTGAATTTGACAGGGCCCGTCGAGCCATTCCTCGAGGACAGTTCTATGTCCCGTAAAGGGCTTGGTTTTCTTGTCCATGGGATGATGATTAGGTGCCCCGCGAGGGTGCATCCTTTTTGCCCGTCCGGGAGATGGCCTAAAGGCATGCAGTTCCCAGCGGGCTTTCTAGGTTTTTTAGGCGCTTTCCATTGCGCAGTACTACTATACTTTGTGTGCCAAATCTGTAAAGTGCAGTATGCGACGACGGTTGAGGGCGTTAAGGATTCCCTCATCTGTATAGTTGTGACAAAATATTGAGATCGCATCATCGTTTCAACAATCTTTGATCCTATTTTTAACAAGGAGGAACCTGGCCCAAAAGTGATGGACTGTTTCCTGAGGCTGTTGTCGCACGTACATTAGGTCGCATATATCCGGAGGACTGGAATTGATTGGGGAATATTGCTTGTGGTGGGTGGGCGGGTTTAAATCTGAACCCTGACCCAGTGTGGAGTGGGCGGTTAACTCTATTATTGTCCTAGCTCCTGTGCATATGGCTCATGGATTAGTGGGAACCAACATGGAAAGATTGAATGTTAAAACAGTTTCAGCAAATGTAAAACAACAACATTATGATAGCATGTTTGCAAGCTTGAAACAGAGATCATATGAAGTCCAAAATTATCAAACAAGGCATGTGGACAAAGTACTCATAGCATACTTCAATTCATGTAATTGGAGCATCTCCAAAAGAGGCATAGATTAATTAATATCAAGCTCACAACATGACATCATGAAGTTAATAGAAAACTGGAACATCATTTAGGCAAGTTCATAGCAATGAAAACATATGGTAGCATCATGGTCTAGTAAGGATTGGCATCACCTGGAGTTTTACACTGCAAATAGAATATTGTGTTTTATCACTTTCATGAAGTGATAGGTGTGCATTTTCTTTCTTCTCGAGAAAGAAACAAAAGCTTAGTCGTCCAGGGTTTTCCCGCCTGCCGCCGGCGCCATCGTAGAACTGCATTGTCTTCTGTGGCCTTAGGGCTATGGAGGCGTGGTGAATCTCGACCCTTGCAGACGCGAGAACTCATGCTTCAATTTTAGGTGTTTTTTAGTTTGTTTGGTGTTTTTTCTCCTGCTCAAGAAGGCGAGGTGGCGTCGGCTCCCAACAGATGGAATAAGGTTCTCCCCGTGTAGCCCCCGTACCGGCAATGCGTCTCACGTCGTCGGGGGCGTGTGGAGGTTTGTCTATGATGGATCTCACGAGACTCGGCAGGTGTTTGTCTTTGGTGAATCTGCGTGGATCCGGTCTTTACTCGTCTGCGTTCATGTGTTTATAGGTTGGATCCTTCTGATCTATGTTCTCTTTATCGGCGGCGGTGGTGTTATTCTAGTGTGAAAGTTCTATGGGACCTTAGCACAACGACTTCTAGACTATCTACTATAATAAGGTTTGTCTCACTCCGCTGAGGGAGGGACGATGACGGTGACACGTCTTCGGCTCGTTCCAGTGCTTGTCGTTATCGCTAGGTGGTCTACACACATGGCTGTATTTTTTGTTATTTTTATGTTTTTTGCACTATCATGATTTCTAATGAATAGATCAAACTGTACCCGCAAAAAAAAGTCCGTGAAATAAATTGGGGCGGGGAGCCATTTAATCACATTCTAACAAGAGCTGGTTTTCACACGGCATGACAAGATCGATGTACAACCGTAGAACACAGCTCTGTCTCCTCGATTCATGTTAAAACCCCATAGTCGTCTGGAATTGGTCGGCTGGAATATGGACAATCGAATATATATGGAAAACGCCGGAAAAACAAGGCGTCTAGCAACCCCGCGCGCACAGGGACAGCGCTGCCACTCGCGAACAAGCACGAAGCAAATCCAAGAAAAAGAAAACATGCACTGTGCATGACGAATTATCTACGCGGTCTGCGCTTCCAAGAAGGCGTTGAACTCGGCCCTGGCCATCGCCAGCCGCGGCGTGATGCACGGCGACGTCGGGCACGACGCCGGAGGCGCCGCGGCCGTCGAGAACCTCACGTGCCGCTGCGACGCGGACGACGTCCTGGGGGCCGAGTCCTGCCGCTGCGACGCCGACGCCGACTTCTTCAGTATCCCCCTCGGCTCGCCGTCGAACACGCACGCCGTCTTGGTGGGCGTAGCCGGCTCCTGCCGGCGCGACTCGGATGCCGACTTCTTCAGGACCCCCCTCGCCTCGCCCTCGAACACGAACGCCATCTTGACCGGCAAGTCCGTGTCGTCCGCGCAGCTGATCTTGGGCACCTCCATCGCGAAGTCCATGTCGACGTGCGCCGGCACGACCCTCACCGGATGCGGCGGCGGCGGCGGGCTCCACGACCCGCACTCGAACCTCTCCAGCTCCGCCATCCGCGACACGCTGCTCCGCCGCCTCGCCCCCGAATGCTGCCTCTGTATGCTCGACACGACGGCCGCCGCGGACGGTGATCCCGGCTTCTTCTTGGCGAAGCCGGGGATGAACATGCACAGCACGCCGCACGTGAAGCTTTGCTCGGCCTCGTCGGCGGCCTCGACGTTGGGGACCTCGTCGTCGTGCGGCGCCATGGACCTCCCCTCGGCGCGGGACGCGCTCCTCGAGAGCGTGGTGGGAGCCGCGGACGGCGAGGCGGCATAGCTGGCGAGCGCGGCGGAGTGCTGCCGCGCGAGGGAGCGCAGGGCGATGACCGTGGCGAGGCTGGGGGCGGCGGGCTCGTCCCGCTTGGCCGTGGCGCTGTGGACGGGGGAGGAGGTCGCGGAGCACGGCAGGCTGGCGCCGACGAACGTGGGCCGGCGTAGCGGCGGCAGGAGCGGGGACGACTGCGCGACCACCTCCGTGAGCACGGACGGCGCGGAGAGGGGCGAGTCCGGGTCGGCCACCATGCCCAGGTGCCGCAACGAGACCGGGTCCACGGGGATCTGCCGCTCGTCCTCCATCGTCGGCGACACCGGGCTCTTGCCGCCGTCCTCGGCTGCGGCCTCTCCCGGTCGTGTTGCCGCCGTATTGCTCACGGCCGGACCGGACACGGGCTCGTCGGCGGACTGCATGGTGGGCGTTGTTGTGCGCTCCTAGGATGGGCTAACTAGTCCGGCTGCGGTGCCTGCACGAACTGAACTGGTGAGCTGGCGCAATACATACGCGCGGGACGCTTAAAAGAAAGGGAAATGAATCAACTAGTATTTGACTTTGGGTGGTGCGTGCTTGGTATCGTCGTAGTGGAGAGCATGAAGTGGCTTAGGGGCGGCATGCTCTGGTGCATGGACGCTACTACTCCTAATTCGTGGCGGCTTAGTGGTTCACCATGTCCATGTGTTTTTTTCTTCTTTCCGAGAAAACTTCCGTTTTATTCATATTTAATCACTTCAGCTAGATTTCAGTCAGCTGAATTTAGTTTTGTGGTCAGTCGATTTTCTGGCCCTTGGATTGTGCTTTAAAATTTGTGTAGCTTTTTTTTTTCTGTCATGTTTTGCTGGTCGTATCGGGCAGTTTGTATTCGATTGGTCCTTATTTTGGGTTAGTCGATTTCCTTAGGCTGGATTTTGATGTGTGCATGCTTTCTTTCATGTTTTTGTTTTTATTTCTGCATGTGTATGCTTTTATTTTTTATTTTTTTAGTTGAGTTTTTTTTTCTTTACGTGTATTTTCAACATGAGTGTGTGGCAAGAAGCCTGGATAGACAATGGCCGATATACGATTATCGCTCTTAGCATAAACATGGCCGATACATAATTATCATCCTGAGAAATGGAGTGTTGACATCGTCCTCAGAGCAAATACGGTGCGAATTGTTTTTCGGCATCCGAGCTTTGCCAAAAAAAAGGGGCATGTGTTGATACTAGATTTTGGCATAGTACGAGACGCAATTAAGATGGCCTCAAATGAAAAAGGGTTTCAACATGAAAAGCTTCGTATCATCAAATTGCGCAACTTTGATGTTTAGGTAATCACCATCCGACCTCATCTTATAGGAGCCAAAACTGTGTTCAAAGTTCTAAAATTTTATGTTTAGATCACTTTTTGGCTGATTACGCCCCAGGAAGACCTCATATGAAAAATATTCTACATGAATTGTATTCGTCTTGTTGAATCAGTTGATTTTGATATAAAAATCATCTCAATCCGAGTTTGTATGCAAAAGTTAGAGGCAACACTCGGCGGACCAGTCCTGAGTGAGAAAATGACGCGAGGGACAAGACACCCACCTAGGTGGTGTCTGATGGGTCGTCTGAGTTATTAGGCCTTTGCCGGGTGAATGAAGCTTGTCGGCGAAAAACTTGCCTATCGAGTGGAAAGCTTGCCGGCGTGAAAAGCTTGCCGGCGTGGAAAGCTTTCTGATAAAAAACTTGTCGAACAAGTGGAAACTCTCAAGGCCTATCTGACCAGAAGTTGAAGAGTGGCTCAAAGAATTATCTAGATGACCTTGGATGAAAAAATGTTCTACACGGAAGTTGTGCGTGTGGGTGATATGGTTAACTTTTCTTTTAGAGTCATCATCATCTGAGATAATATATGGCCAGCAAGGTTGCTACAAGACTCGGACAGCCAAGAAAACTGCATGATCAAGTCTGACCGGAAGTTAAAGATAGCCCCGTATGGTATTGAAGATGGCCTCTATTTGGAAAACATTTTTCAACATGATAGTTGTTCATCTCGTAGAAAATGTTAAATTTGTTGTTGGGCTCATCTTCATCCGAGGTAGTTTATGGCCCGTCAGACTCAAAAACCGAACTGCTGTCTCAAACTTATCTAAATCTGGGTTCGGGTAATTTTGGAAAGATTTGACAGGATTTGAAGTCCTTTCTTGTATGGGGAGTCCAGCCGCCTCTTATATATGTTGGGGGTGACGGCTGACTGAAATGTCACACAATCGACATATCAATATACTACTTTTTCATCTATGTTTTATCTCTCCATCATTTCTCCCTCTCGTTATTCGCTGTTCTTTGTGTTTGAGAGCTATGAATCCCGAGGCTCTAGAGGTGAGCGAATTTACCTAGAGCAGCTCATAGCCGATGCACTCCCTGACGGGGTCCCTCCCGGGCGTGCGGAGTTTCGGGTCTTCGAAAGCACCCGCCGACTGTCTTGTGTATCGCACTGTCGGCCGGGTCTCCTTCGACATGAGCTGCGGTGCATCACCACCGACGTTGAAACTACACGTGACGTGTTCGTGTGTCAATACAGTTTTTCTCTATCTTTAACTGGTACTGCTTTTTCATGGTTTGCTTGTAACATCCCAATTTTCAATTTGGATGTTATTCATAGATCATTCATATGCATCCATGATTTATGCATTTTTTGTTTCATTTGCTTTAGTTGCATTTTGATCCAAGAGACCTTAAGCAACCAAGGACCAATTTGAGAGAGTTGGAGGTTTCACAAAAGTCCTTTTTTGATTTATCAAAATTTGGTAAATTGGATCAAATTCTTTTCAAAATTCTTTTCCAATTATTTCAAAATAAAGAGAGAAGAAAAAAGGACTTCTTAAAAAACAACAAAGACATATTGGAAATTGAATTTGAATTTTTGGATATTTTATTTTATTTTATTTGCAAGCTTATTTTTTTTGGAGTAATTAGTACTATAATGTTTGTTTTTAGTTTAGGCATTTAGGCCCAGAAAAATGTTCGCTAGGTCATTAATAAGGCCATATTATTATGATAATTTTAGATATTTATTTATTTAAGTTTAGCATGTTTTTGTCTGTTTGGAAAAATGTTTTTTTAACTTCTCCGGCGAACTTGGCTGGCCCAGCAATCCGCCAGGCTGAGGTCCAGCTAGCACAACCGCCCCACGACCGACTCCGGGCGGAGTCTGGCCGCCGCCCACCGCCGGGCGTCGTGTCCGGCTCGGACACGAGTCGCTGCCGCCTTGCCCCTCGCGCAAGACGCGCCTTCCCCGACCCCTTTAAATATCGGAGCCCCGGCCCCCTCCTCCTCAAGTCGCCCGATTGCCAAGAACCATCGCCGCCGCCGAGCTCGCAACGCCGCCGCCGCTTTCGCCGCCCGTGCAGCAGCCGCCGCCGCCAAGCCGACCGCCGCTTCGCCGAGCCCGACGCCGTTCGCTTCGCCGTCGTCGAATCCACCGCCGCGGGTAGCTCCCGCCGCCCTCGACCGTCCGATCTGGATCTAACGATCCATATCTCGTTTGTTTTTTCGTTTTCGTTTTTTATTATTTAGCGGACGTTCGTCCGTTAGTGTTCGGTAGCGAACGTTTTCATTCTGTTAGGTTCTGTAGCGAACGTCCGCTCGTTAGATTTTTCTTTTTCTTTTAGTTTTTCTGCCAGGGACCTAGTCGTAGTTTTTATTTACAGATTAGCCCATACGTTTCAAACTAGCACAACTTTTTGCTTGTTTGTCCAAATTCGATGAAACCAACGCCAAAATCTTTAGAGCGATCTCATCTATCCATTAAACCAACTTGAGATGTTTTTGAAAATTTAAAATTTGAATTTGTTCAGATTTGAATTCGAACTTCTTTCGTTCGGATCTTGAGTTTCATAGCTCCATTTTAGTTGATTCTTTTTGCAAATCTTAGCTAATCACATGTACCTTATGTTAAGATCTAATCCACATAATTATAATACTGTTAAAATTTGTTTTCTATTTAGATTAGTATTTTTTGCTTGTTTTTTAGTTTTCTGGATTTTTTCTTCGATTTCCCCTTGCATCTTTTGCTTGAGTGCTTATGTATGCTATTGTTTGTTTACGATAGATTTTTCAGAGTGTGAAGATTGTTACTACGAATCTCTAGGGTTTTCCGATCGTCAGCAAGGCAAGTTACACTTTGATCATACTTTTCAATACCCAGTTTTTACTATGCATTAGTTACACCCTCAAAGATGGCATGAGGAGGATTGGGAACATGTGGGTTGGTTATGTAGTTCATGAGGTAGGAATCTATTACCTTTGATCACCCCGGAAATATACGTTATGCTCATATATTGCTTAGCCATGCTCGTAGACGGGGATTGGTATGTGAGATTCATGAAAGTTACAAGAGATAATAATTTTGGACAACATTAAGGTGGCAACTTTAATACACATCTGGGTGGATTGTTTGGGGCACCTGAAGAAACCAGTGCTTGCCCATGGGAATCCCGGAGTACGCGTTTGATTACCCTAGGTCCGCCACCCTGGCTCAAAGGGATCATATGATATTTCATGCCTAGAAATTTCCGTGTGTAGCCACAAGCCATTATGGGCTCTGGCATAGTTGAGTAAGTTGTGTGACCTCTTTCAGTGGTAGACTAGCATATGTAGGGGAAAGTAGGTGTACCAGTCTACCTAGAGGAAAGAGTTAATGCTTCAGAAAGACTATGTCTTGATCTTCCGATCATGGAGGTGGTCGAGTCTTGTGGAGAAAAGTGCGCAAACCTCTGCAGAGTGTACAAACTAATCATGGTTAGCCGTGTCCCTGGTTATGGAAAATTTGATTTTCTGGAAGTGAATATTTTGTTGATCTCATCACTCTTTAATTAATGTATTGGGTTTAATTGTTTACACTTGGTAATTCTGGGATTGAGTTGGAGGAACCTTCTCAATGATGTCATAAACATGGTAGTAAATAAAATTTATTTCTTTGTTGTAGGGGAAAATTAGCTTTATGCAAAAATAAACTTAGAGCCCCACCAGCCAAATATGCATGTAGATATAGTTTTTCTTCATTCATTTGCTCTATAGTGTGACTCTGCCAGCATATTCCATGTGCTGACCTACACAGCTACAACGTCTCATGTTGCAGAGTTTTCTGACGAAGAATAAGGTGCGCTAGGTCGTTGTCATGCACTCAGTTATGCTGTGGAGTTGATGGACTCCTTTATCTTCGAAGCTTCCACAGTTATTTAGATGGCTTTCAGCCATATTTTTTTTTAATAAATACTCTTTAAGAGGACCTCGATGTAATAAGTGTGTGATTGAACTCTGTTATAATTCCTCGAGTACTGTGTGTGTCAGCATACCAATCCAGGGATGACATTTAAGCACAGAGACTTTGATCCATTGGGATCGGGTCGCTACATTGCTTCATTACCACATGGTTCTTCATGTATGGGCGTGGCTAGAGCAGAAATTTCATGATCACTTTTATAGCGGCGACAATGAACTTACATTATCACATCCTACATCGATTAAGAATAAGAATGATGAATCTGTCTCTGATTAAGTTGGAGGATCAATGTTTGTGTTCTGAGAAGGACATTTGCACCAACTACCGAGCCCATCGAGTTTACCTTGGATGCACCAACTTGGAGCTTAGGAAAGAGCATGGCAGCCCACATCACCTTTGGATGCATTTGTGAGGTGTACCCCAAGGATCTTGAAGACACCGTCTACCAGATATGTGGACACAGGGATGAGCAATGGGAGATGATTCGCACCAGGAAGGATGGATCAATTGCAGCGTACATACATGAGATGGATCAACACATTCAATGATATGAGAACCAGATGTGTGCCATCATGAAGAAGACCAAGAAGGTGATGACCAGGAATATCGAGCTAGAAGAGGAACTCAAGCAACCCGCGATGGATATGAAGAGGAAATTGTTGTGCTACTGTGGGCTCGACGGGGTGGTCGCGGTCTTTGGCATTATCCGGGGTTTCATTTTCTTCGGTGCTGGTTGTCAGTGTCAAAACCGGCAGATCTCGGGTAGGGGGTCCCGAACTTTGCATCTAAGGATCGAAGGTAACAAGGAGGCAGGGGACACGATGTTTACCCAGGTTCGCGCCCTCTTAATGGAGGTAATACCCTACTTCCTGCTTGATTGACTTTGATGAGTATAGGGTTTACAAGAGTTGATCTACCTTGAGATCGTAATGGCTAAACCCTGGATTTCTAGACTGTACAATTATGATTGTCTCTACGGACTAAACCCTCCGATTTATATAGACACCGAAGGGATCTAGGGTTGTACAAAGTCGGTTTACAGAGAAAGGAAGGTACATGATCCGAACGCCAAACTTGCCATCCACGCAAGGGAGAGTCCCATCCGTACATGGGGAAAGGTCTTTAATCTCATATCTTCACGGCCCATTAGTCCAGGCCATGTCACATAGCTCGGACGCCCGAGGACCCCTTAGTCTAGGACTCCCTCAGTAGCCCCTGAACCAGGCTTCAATGACGATGCATCCGGCGCGCAGATTGTCTTCGGCATTGCAAGGCAGGTTCCCCTTCCGAATACTCCAAAGCAGCTTTCCGCATAGAAGAGTTGTATCCGGCCCTGCTTAACACGTACAGCCCTTAGTTGTAAAAAGCAACAATACTTAAAATAAGTCACGTCCATGGGCCACTTTTTCGACGAGACATTATGTTCTGGCCTTATTATTATTCTGAACCGTTTTACAGCCTTGTTTCACATTCCGAGGCACGACTAATGACACGTGTTTTCAAAGTAGAGACCGTGTCCCCTTATCACGGGATTCTCATCAATAGGGGTTTTGGGTAATCCAACCGTGCCGTTCATATATCCCCTTGGGAATAGGCAAGATTTAAGGCTTATGAGGGGGCGCTTGATATTCGCTGCCTCTATAAGAGGACAAAGGCCCCTCTGTTCACCTCACGCCTTCTTCTTCCTCTGCCTTTCAATCCCCCAGCTCTAGCGCCCAAGTTCTAAACTTTCCCTCCGCCCCAACTTCTCAGCAATGGCCGGATCTGGCTTTCAGGGCAGGTGGATGGCCTCCTCCATAACGGAGAAGAACATCCAGGATCTGCGGAGGCGAGGTACCTGACGACGGAGATCCAACATAGGCTTCCAACCCAAGGGCAGGTCATCCCCACCCCTGAGCCCCTCGAAAGGGTAATTTTTATCCCTCACTTCCTCCAAGGACTCGGGTTCGCCCTTCACCCCTTCGTCTGAGGTCTCATGTACTACTATGGGCTGGATTTCCATGATCTGGCCCCGAATTCCTTCCTTCACATCTTGGCGTTTATCGTCGTGTGTGAGGCATTCCTCCACGTCCCTCCACACTTCGGCTTATGGCTCAAGGTTTTTAATGTGAATCCGAAGGTGGTTGAAGGCCAACACGCCAAGTGCGGCGGCGCCATGGTGAGCAAGCTCAACCATGTTACCTGGCCCAAAGGGAGATTCGTGGATATTGTCAAGGTGTGGCAGCAGGAGTGGTTCTACATCACCGAACCCCACGGCACCAAGTGGGATGCTGCTCCTGCCTTTAGATTTGGACCTCCGCTGATGCTTGCATCCTGGACCAACAAGGGCCTAGATTGGGGGTCCCTTGATAAAGTGTTGACGCTGCAGAAGCGTATCAAGATCATGATAAAAAAGGACATCACCCTTGCCGATGTGATTCAGGTGATGCTCATCCATTGAGCTCTCCCTTGCCAACGCCGGCCTCTCAAAATGTGGGAGTTCAATCCGGAGGGGCCACGGACCCTGCAGCGCTTCTTCGGAACGACACACAAAGGGATCTGGAAACTGCTCTTTAAGAAGAAGAAGACATGTCCAAGGACGTCTGACGACACCGGCCTTGACTACAACTATCCGGCATCCCTAGTAAGTATCATATTTTTTCGAACGTTACCTAGCTTTTCAACTTAGGGAGGGATCCTGAAAATTCCATCTCCTGAATAGGACAGGATAAAGAAGGCAGAGTGGATTAAGTGTCCAGCACCGCTCCCCGAAAACCCAGATGAGCCTCTGTTGATGAAGATGCTGGTCCTGGCGCCTTATTAGGCGCCGACAAAGAAGGACAAGAAGAAGAGACCAATGAGGCTGAAAGTGGCCTCCAGCACAAAGAAACTTCGGGCGCCGTGTCCGGAGGAACCGAAGCTCCTTCCTCTTACAAGGAAGACGAAGACGTGGACGAGGAGGAGGAGGAGGAGGAAGCAGAGAATCCTCCTCCCAAAGGGAAAAGAGGGTGGCCTCCGTAGATCCGAAGAAGGGGGCGTCCAAGAGGGGAAGGGTATCCCTCTCTAATGACTCAGATTCGGGCACCGAGGTCATTCCCAAGCACCGCCCTTGAAACAATCCCCTTGCCGAATCGTGAGCTCCGTAAAATGTCTTATATACATCTAATCCTTTTATAGATTATAAGAATAAAATCAAATCTCATATTCCAGTCCGGCCCGTGACATTCCTCAAGAATCGTCATCATCGGGGGATCTTTCGCCGGAGAAGATGGAGAGTTAGACGCCTCCACGAGCTTCCTCCCCTCCTAGCACGGACGATCCCGAGGTGTTGTCCCAAAGGATTTCTCCGAGCTCCGGAGAAGTGCGGGAGGGGACCAATGCGGCATCGGAGGCTACCGAAAACATGGGGGGTGCAACCCCCATGGAGACCGGCCACGGGGGTCCTAGATCATCCGACCCTCAGCCGGATACTGTTTCGGAGACCAAAACGGTTCCAGAATCGGATCGGCAGCCCCCTCTGCAGGAGGGGGAGATGACGACCTTTACAAGTGCAGTGGCGCCGAACATGCTGATGGATGCACTGCAAAGTGCATCCGTCTTGGAGGAGCACCGTACCTTAATGGGTACGGTGGTTGAAAAGGTTCAGTCCGCTAAGAGCGGACTGAATGAAGCCTTCACGAGCCTACTAACAGGCTTCGAGGTATGAAATGTAATGCCTTTTAGCCATTTTTCATAAAAAAATCCGCCTATATATAGATAGTAGCCCCTGAGACTCTGTTTGGCCAATGAAGGAGGGCGAACAGAGGGTCTATAGATATCCACAGAAATAACATACTTATCCTTTTTGATAAAAATCAGGCTTCACTTTTAGCGGCAAGTGAGGGAGTCCTGGATTAGGGGGTACCCGGACAGCCGGACTGTGTACAAAGTCCGGACTATTGAAGTGTGAAGATACAAGACTCAAGACTCCGGCCCGTGTCCGGATGGGACTTTCCTTGGCGTGGAAGGCAAGCTTGGCGATCAGGATATTATATTTCCTTCCTTGTAACCGACTCCATGTAAACCCTAGCCCTCTCCGGTGTCTATATAAACCGGAGAGGTTGGTCCTTAGAAGGCCGATCACAATTACAATCATACCATCATAGGCTAGCTCTTAGGGTTTAGCCTCTACGATCTCGTGGTAGATCTACTCTTGTACTACCCATATCATCAATATTAATCAAGCATGAAGTAGGGTTTTACCTCCATCGAGAGGGCCTGAACCTGGGTAAACATCTGTGGCCGTTACTTCTTGTTACCATCAGCCTTGACGCACAGATCGGGACCCCCTACCCGAGACCCGCCGGTTTTGACACCGACATTGGTGCTTTCATTGAGAGTTCCTCTGTGACGTTGCCACAAGGTTTGATGGCTCCTTCAATCATCATCAGCAACGCTGTCCTGGGTAAGGCTTCCCTCCCCGGACAGATCTTCGTGTTCGGCGGCTCCACGCCACGGACCGATCCGCTCGGTCATCTGGAGCAGATCGTGTTAGGATCGCCGAATAGTTATGATGAGCACGACCTGGACCTGCCGTCAAACGATGCTTGGGATATTACCCCGGCAGAAGCCTTGGATCTAAACCCGGGGTAGGTTGCGTTGCCTAAAGACGGAGGGCTGGTCCCTGTCCCGCGGGCCATACCCTCGTTGGCGATAGAGCCGAACACAGGTCTCACCCTCGAGGGAACCTGTGACCCTGGACCCCCGGATTCATATCCGGACGTAGGTTCTAGTCCGCGCATCCCCGAGCCCGCTGATCTGGGTTGGGCTCCTGTGATGGAGTTCACCGCGGCGGACATCTTTCAGCATTCGCCCTTTGGCGACATACTAAACTCATTTAAAACCCTCTCTTTGACAGAGAATTTCGGGCCGAATTATGTCCGGCCCGAGTGGGAAGCAGGCGACGAATTCATTCGTTGCCCACCCACCACCCACTTGATAGCCATGGTTGATGATTTAACCGATGTGCTGGACTTCAACTACGAAGACATCGACGGTATGGATGACGATGCAGGAGAAGACTCAGAATCTATGGGGTACCGGATTCCCGCCTCGTCACACGATATATACATGGCGGACACGCCTAAGAAAGGCGATGGTGACAATCCGGAAGATAAAACCCCTGGGCAAAAACCAAAGCGACGGTGCAGACGCCGTTCCAAATCCGGCAACAACAACAATATTAGCAAGAGCGCTAGAAGAATGGATACTCCGGTCAACCCTGAAGGCAATAATGACCAAACAGAACCAGCGATGGAGCAAGACGAACCAGGTCACGCCGAACATAGCACGGAGCATACGCCCAAAGAAAATGATCCAGAGGGACGAGTTCATCAAACTGGCCCAGGACAAGAAGATAGTCCGGACGACGACGCATTCATTGTTCCGGAAGAACGTGTGGAACGAGAGAACCTCCACAGAAAGCTTATGGCCATAGCAAGAAGTCTGAAGAAGCAGAAGCAACGACTTAAAGCCGCACAGGAAACGCTCAATCGCAGATGGAACAAAGTGCTAGACACTAAAGAAATATATGGCAACGGTCGCCATACAAAGAGCTACCCAAAACGCAAGCTACTGCCAGAATTCGACGACGAGGCCATTCCACCAAAGAATAACACGACTAGGAGACCAGGAGCACCACTTCATAACCGCAATAAATCAGCTACCGAAGACGCCCACGATCTACGTGAGCACCTGGAAAAGAAAGCTGGCGCAGCTAGGTCCATCTACGGATCTAAAGGATACACCCCGGCGAGGGACTATGGTTGTCAAAACAATTATGGCAACCAAACACCAGTTTTGAATAAACACCGAACACAACAACAGTCGACGGCATGCCACAGCGTGTCCAGATACAAAGGGGTTGCTCACCCCGTGCTTTTTCTCGATGAAGCATCGACCATGAATTCCCACAGGCTTTAAACACAGTAAACATAGAGGCATACGACGGAATGAGCAGACCTGTGGGTGCGGATCGAGGACTTTATCCTCCACATACACATGGCTCGTGGGGATGACCTCCACGCCATCAAATACCTTCCCCTCAAACTGAAAGGACCAGCTCGGCACTGGTTGAAAAGCCTCCCTAAAAATTCAATCGGGAGCTGGGAGGAACTAGAGGACGCTTTCAGGGCCAATTTTCAAGGGACTTATGTCCAGCCTTCGGATGCTGACGATTTAAGTCACATAATCCAACAACCCGGAGAGTCCGCGTGCAAGCTTTGGAACAGATTCCTCACTAAGAAGAATCAAATCGTTGACTGTCCGGATGCCGAAGCCTTAGCGGCATTCAAACTCAACATCTGTGACAAGTGGCTCGCCAGACACCTCGGCCAGGAAAAGCCAAGGACAATGGCAGCCCTAATAAGCCTTATGACCCGCTTTTGCGTGGGAGAAGATAGTTGGCTAGCCCGTAAAGGCACCAGCGACCCCGGCACATCCAAAATAAGGGATGGCAATGGGAAGCCATGGCGTAATAAAAACAAACGCCAAAACAAGGAAGAGAGCCCGGACAACACAACGGTTAATGCCGGATTCAGGGGCCCTCGACCTAACCAGCAAAATAAGCAATCTAAAGGCAGTAAAGAAGGACCGTCCGGGCTGAACAGAGTTCTGGACAGATTATGCCAAATCCATGGCACCTCCAACAAACCTGCGAACCACACGCACAGAGAGTGCTGGGTCTTCAAGCAGGCCGGCAAACTAAACGCCGAACACAAGGAAAGGGAAACACCAAGTGAAGACGAGGACGAACCTCGCCAGCCAAACACTGGGGGGCAGAAAAAATTCCCGCCAGAGGTTAAAACAGTGAACATGATCCACACGACTCGCACATCCTTGGGAGGGCACGAACGCGCCCATAAAGACGCGCGCGATATTGATCCCATTGTACCCACACCTAACTACCGGATGTCTTGTTCGATCACTTTCGATCGCCTGGACGGCCGAACTAGTATTCAGCGCGAAGGATCAAACGCCTTGGTGCTTGACCCAATAATCGACGGATACCATCTTACTCATGTCCTCATGGACGGCGGCAACAGTCTCAATTTAATATATGATGACACTGTCCGCAGAATGGGGATAGACTCATCCAGAATCAGCAAGATTAAACACCACCTTTGAAGGGGTGATACCAGGCGTTGAAGCCTACAGCAGGGGCTCCTTCATACTGGAGGTAACATTCGGCTCTCCAGGCAACTCCAGAAGTGAAGAACTAGTCTTCATCATTGCACCCTTCCAAAGCAGCTATCAAGCATTGCTTGGAAGAACGGCCTTCGCCCGCTTCAACGCATTGCCGCACTATGGCTACCTTACACTCAAGATGCCCGGTCCACGCGGCGTCATCACCGTTAGTGGAACAACAGAGCGCTTTTCGCGCGCAGAGGAATACGCGACGGCCCTAGCGGCCGGACTATAAGCGGCCTCTAACAAAAATATACCGGGTCGTTAAGACCACGGACACGATTAGACGAGTCCGGCAGCCCATACTAGGGCACTGTATATCTAATCCTATAGTGGACACCAGGGGCTAATAATAAAGCCCCACACTCGGCTCAACCTTATTGGCAGGCCAGCACCTTACATTTTCTACTATCCATCGCATACTTACGTTGCACTCTTCTATGAGATTCCCTTTTCTTCAGACAACGTTCGCGCGATACCCTTCCAGGATGCGGCACAACGGAGACAAAGGCGCAGATGTGCAGCAGGGCCCCGTTCAACAGGTTTCTTTTTAGATTAAGCCCCTGTGTAAACCTTTTCTATTGCCTCTTGTTGTTTCATCATCCCATGGGTTCCATACCCACAGAGGATACTGCCAATTTTGGCATTTCGCCATGACAGATTAACGCACGTACCTGGAAATACAGGGTTTATAATGAATGGGCATTCTTGAGCCCATCATATGTTATAAAGTCCGAATACCTTCGGGAGTGTTCGGCGTCACGAGTTCGGCCTTATATGCATCAGCTCCGAATCATGTCTTTGGTCAAATGTTGGGTTTGACTGGCTCCTGGGTTTGCCGCCTTACGTTCTGTTATAATCGGCTAAGGTGGCCAAAGGAGAACTACCGCGATTGTGCCCTGGTTATTCCGGATGAGCACCTCAGTAGAGAAAGCCGAAAACCGACCGTCATGATACAGCGAGAGACTGGTCAACCACTCGACGACTCACCGAAATCTCTAGGATTCATCCGCATTAACGAAGGGCTATTTCCCGGCCAGGTACATACGCGCCCGTATTCGGATGCACGCGAAGGTACCAGGGGCTACATAGTAGCCCCAACGTTAGAATCCCGCGGCTAAGCGAAAGTGTTACAGCTATATAGTCTGGTTGCCTAGTTCGACGTGCGTTCACCTCCTTGCCGGACCAAGACGTTGGATAAAGAGTTATTAAGCACATTTTTTGAACACCCCCGCATCGTATGCGTGGGGGCTGAAGCCAACGACTGCTATCTTTCGGATTACCCACATATATATAAACGGCCGCACAAGGGACACAATCATATTTTCAGACAAAAATATAAATATAGCCTTCTAATCAAAATGTTTTACAATGATGTGAATCATCACTCGAAGAGGAGATTCTTCGGGCGTTGCGCCTCTATCAGGCGGCCACCCTCCGTGACCTGCGCCAAGTAGTGCCCGGCCGGATATTGGCCCCCCACCGGATCCTGAGATGCTACCATAGCGGCATCCATATCCATCCAATACGCTTTAACGCGGGCAAGGGCCATCCGTGCACCCTCTATGCATGCTGACCTCCTCATGGCATCGATCCGAGGCACGGACCCAAGGAACTGTTGCACCAAACCAAAGTAATTGTACGGCTTAGGCCCCTGCGGCCAAAGATGGTCTATTACAGACCGCATTGCAAGACCGGACAGCCTGTGAAGCTCCGCTACAGCTGCCATCCTATCACTTAACGGCAGCGGGCGAGTGGGAGCATTGAACTGCGACCAGAAAAGCTTCTCCACCTCCTTCTCACCCTGATCTTTGAAGAACTCCACAGCATCAGCCGTACTCTTCGCCAGGTCCGCATAGGCGTCCGCCGAACTCCAGCGTCCATCCAGGGAAGCGTACTTTGGATCGAAGAACTTCGTCCGCAGCAAATAGGAGCCTCCAGCCACGATCTTGCCGGCCTGTTGAAGATCCTCCCGTGCACTTTTGAGCTTGGTCCGTATTTACTTGGTGGATTTAAGTGCCTTGCCCAGGTCAGCCGATTTATCCTCATGCTCCTTTTTCAGGAGCTCATACCGGTCAGAGGCATTTTTTAACTCGATAGCCATTTCGGCTACCTTTTCCTCGTTTCGGCGATGAGCAGCCTGTTCGGCTCTCAATTCCTCGGCCGCCTTTAGGGCAGCCGCATGGCTCACCCGAGCCTGCTCCTTGGCTAGAGCAAGTTCCGCCCTCAAGGCCTCGACGGTAGCAGCATCATCTGCAGTCCGAACATATTACATTACTATGTGCCACCTTAAATACTTCCCTATGTAGGAATGACATGACACATACCTTGTGATTTATCCCGCCGCTCATTCATCAGAGTGATATCGGCATCAACTGAACCAATTTGCCTCGTCAGTTCGGCCACTTCAATGGACGGGCCGGCGGCCGGACCCATAGGTACCTGCACATATTTACAAACATAAGTCTTTGGTTTATGATCCCCCGTTTGCCGCCTAAAGCGGGCAACCAGAGTCTCAGGGGCTACTGACTATATGGAGCACACCTAGCGCGTGCCTCACAATTAAAGAAACAATGGATTCTCCATTACATACCTCAAAGCCTCTGAGCTGGCTTGTGATTGCTTCATTCAAACCGCTCGTAGCGGATGAAATCTTCTTAAGCACCCCGCTCATTATTGAGCGGCGCTCCTCCGAGAGCACAGCTCTCTCCAGCAAGCTCGTTAGTACGTCCGGCCGGACATTGAACTGCGTCGAACTCTTCCCATCGACCCCCGTTTTAGCCAAGTGCTCCGGGTGCAGGGCGGCTGGCGAATTGACTGCCGGATTTGGCAGATCCAGACTCCTCCGTGACGACACCTTGGTATCGCTCGCTTCATGAGTAGGAGAAGGGGGTGGGGTCTCGCTCTCCAACATCTCCGGAGGAAGGTCCCCCAAAGACGAACCCTGTTGAGAGGAGCTGCTGGCCGGACTGCAAAAGTTCGAATCCTGGTTATTGACCGAGGAGAAACGTAGTACCTTGGGATCGTAGATTGACTTACAGCTCGGTGGAGAGCTGGCCCGTTGGAGGGCATGGTGCGGTGAGGGTGCCTGTTGGGGCAAGGCCCCCTGGGGATGTTCTTTTCCCCAATTTGGGCATCTCTGCCTCCAAATCTTCGGAGGCGGCCCTCTTCTTCCCGCACGGGGAGGAGGCCTCAACCTCTCCTTCCCGACTATCCTCCTTGGGGGAAGTAACTACTCCCCCGGTTCGGATGCATAGCGTGTGGGGTTCGGATTTTTCATCCTTCCCCTCGCCTTTCCCCGAGGGCATCCTGCTGAGTACTCGGTCAAGCATCTTGGCCATGGTGGGAGCGGGCGAGCCTACGGGAAGTGGCGCCGGACATCTGATTCTCTCCGCCTTGCTGAGCCATTCCTGGACACGGATGATTTTCAGAATAAACAACCATGATAAATACAAAACAAGGTGTCCGGTATCAAGGCTACTTACTCGAGTGTCTAGGCGATTGCAGCTTAGGCCCGCATCCTCGGTGGAGTCCGGACACATTACTTTTCGTCCGAAGAATAATTTGCACATCTCTTCGAGCTTTAGGCCGAAGAAGTGCTTGACGGTCCGCGGACCCTCCGGATTGAACTCCCACATCCGGAGAGGCCGGCGTTGGCACGGCAACATCCGCCGGATCAACATCACTTGCATTGTGCTGACAAGATTAATGTCCCTTCCAAGAAGCTCCCGGATGCGACTCTATAGTACTGGTATTTCACCAGTGGGTCCCCAATTCCGCCCTACGTCTGTCCAAGACGCCAACTATGATGGAGGGCCCGAGCGAAACTCGGGGGCAGACATCCACTTTGTGCCTCTGGGAACCATGACATAAAACCACCTCCGTTGCCATACATCGGATACTTCTAGGAAAGAACCCTCCGTCCATGGGGCGTCAGCGTTTCTGCTTATTATGTCACCTCCGCACTCCACATGTCACCCCCCAATCATCTTCGGCTTCACATTAAAGGTCTTGAGCCATAAGCCAAAGTGTGGGGTGATGTGGAGAAAAAGCCTCGCACACGATAATGAACGACTAGATATGGAGGATAGCGTCCGGATCCAGATCATGAAAATCCAGCCCATAATAGAACATGAGCCCCCTCACGAAGTGATCGAGGGTGAAACCCAAACCACAGAGGAAGTGTGGGACAAAAACAACACACTCATTGGGCTCCGGCGTGGGGATGACCTGCCTTGCACCAGGAAGCCTGTGCTGGATATCTGCGGTTAGGTATTCGACCTCCCTAAGCTTTGCAATGTCCTTCTCCTCAATCGAGGAAGCGATCCACCGGCCTTGAGGGTCAGATTGGACATATCGGAGGATTCCGGAGGGATGGAGCTTAGGTTTTGGGTGTTAGAACTCGAGGTGCGAGAAGGCGCGATGAAGGTGAAAAAAGAGGCGTAGGTCTCGACCCCTTTATAAAGAGGGTGAATATCAAGAGTCCCCGGTGTGACCGTTTGAGGCTTATCTGAAAACACACGGGGTAATACCAACAGCCATCGTGGGGTCACGCCCACTCATATTGATGGAAAATCCCATAATAAAAGGGACACGATCTCTGCCTCGACGGGACGTGCCAATAAAACCGCCTCGTAACACGAGTCGTTGTGGGGTAGGAAACATCGGTTCGCGTTGGACCGAGCCATGATGCAAGGGCACGACACACGAAGATTGCGAGCAAATCAGATCTGTACCATACGAAGATCATCTTACAGATCCGGACACGGTCTACGTGTTCGATAATCACTTTGGAGTATGCGGAGAAGGAAACCGCCCTGCAATGCCGAAGACAATACTGCGCGCCGGACTCATCGTCATTGAAGCCTAGTTCAGGGGCTACTGAGGGAGTCCTGGATTAGGGGGTATCCGGACAGCCGGACTGTGTACAACGTCTGGACTATTGAAGCGTGAAGATACATGACTCAAGACTTCGGCCCATGTCCGGATGGGACTTTCCTTGGCGTGGAAGGCAAGCTTGGCGATCCGGATATTATATTTCCTTCCTTGTAACCGACTCCATGTAAACCCTAGCCCTCTCCGGTGTCTATATAAACCGGAGAGGTTGGTCCTTAGAAGGCCGATCACAATTACAATCATACCTTCATAGGCTAGCTCTTAGGGTTTGGCCTCTATGATCTCGTGGTAGATCTACTCTTGTACTACCCATATCATCAATATTAATCAAGCAGGAAGTAGGGTTTTACCTACATCGAGAGGGCCCGAACCTGGGTAAACATCTGTGTCCCTTACTTCTTGTTACCATCAGCCTTGACGCACATATCGGGACCCCTACCCGAGATCCGCCGGTTTTGACACCGACAGCGACCGCTCAGGCCGCCGAAGTTTCCAAAATGAAGCGGAAATTGCAGCTAGTCGACAAGGACAATATCCAGATTAACAAGTGGCTTGACGAGGCGCAAGGTATTTTTCAAGTGCTCCATATTCAATTGAATTTGTTTGCAAATGCTAAGTTGAATCTTACGCGCTGCTATATGCATAATTGCAGATGACGCTGCTGAGCTCGAGACCCTCAGGAGTGACCTTGCCGCGTAAAGGAGCAGGCAAGGGTGAGCGATGGGCCGCTGAAAAAGCGGCTACTGATTTGA
Organism: Aegilops speltoides; assembly: GCA_021437245.1. Lineage (NCBI taxonomy): Eukaryota > Viridiplantae > Streptophyta > Magnoliopsida > Poales > Poaceae > Aegilops > Aegilops speltoides. The sequence continues at coordinate 424,306,783 of CM038147.1, forward strand.
AGCCCGAACAGGCCACATGGCGCCAGCTCGAGGAGCGGGTATCCAAGATTGAGCAAGAGCTCAAGGACGCAACTCGCAAGTGTGAGCTCCTCGAGGAGGAGAATAAAGCTAAGGCGGCTGAACTCGCCAAGGCCCTGCAGGACGCCCAAGAGGCGAGGTCCAAATCCCGAGCGGCTCGTGTGGAGCTCCGTCAGGCCGGACAGATAGTGGCTGGTAAGCCCTTTCTTTTACAGTCTAAGTTTGGTAATCAAAAGTATGCCTTACTTAATCGACTATGGAGTTCTTCAGACGCATTTGTGGATCTACCGAAGAGCACATCTGACGCAGCGCAATTCTATCGGGCCCAGGAGGGGCATGCGACGGAGAAGTTGTTCTGGTTGCAATTTGCAACACACGAGCATTCGATGCTGCTGAACGAACAGATGGCGTAGTGGGCCGAGTTGCATAGGATGTCCGGATCGGCCATGAAGGAGGTCATACTCCGGCTGTGGCCAGCCAAACCCGTTCCGAGTAGCTATTTTGGCCTAGTGCGGCGACTCAATGATGTTGTGCGCTGAATTGATGCCATCAAATGGTTGGTGTGCATAGAAGGTGCACAGAGGGCCTTCGCGCGCGTCAAGGTGCACTGGGCTAAGATGAAAGCCGCCGTTGTCACAGTTGAGGCTCCCCCCGAAGGCATGGACCACCGCACGCTGGAGCGTTACTTAGATGACATCCTAGAGGGTGCTCACTTGATAGAGGGTCAATGTTTGAAGGACATTATATTTGAATGAATGTATCCGAATGACACGCTCATGTGTATTATAGATACTGAGGCTTTGTAATATATTTGTGCCATTATCTGAAGTTGTGTTCCTCCTGTGCAGCCATTTTTGTATGCTGGAGAGTTTTCCAGTCGTCGGCTTCGACCCCCACATAGATGCTACGGGGGTGTTCGGAATGGAACATGAACACTCTTGACCCAACATCTTGGTCCATGACAGAGGTGTCAGTGCAGCGAACCAGGCAATCAGACTATATGATGTAGGGTGGAACCCTAATTCGTCGATCTTTCACGTTTGGAGTGGGATCCCTCGAAGAACACGATGAACACGGGGAAGAACGGGGAGAAATCACAAGGGGAAACACTCAAGAACAAGTCCAAATCACACATCCACTAGACAATCAAACACACGAGATCACAAGGTACATGAACGACAAAGGGAAAGATACAAGGTAAGGTTTATCTCCAAGGGGAGGTCTTGATGATATCCTAGATGGATCTTCCCTAAAGAGGGGTCTTGAATCCACAGGGGGGATCTTCTCCTAGATGGAGGTCTTGCATCCGCTGGGGGATCTTCTCCTAGATGAAGGTCTTGGCCTCCAATGGAGTAGTGGTCTCTCTCTCTCAAGAGTAGAGATAGGTCAAAGCTCACCTAAGAATGAGCTATCACTTTGCTAACCCTAGAAAGGAGGTGGAGGAGGTCTATTTATAGCTAAAGGGGCGAAGGGGTAAGTGAGGGGCGAACGGGTACACGGGCTTCGGCCCAAGTCACGCACGCAGGCGGGGTCCGGATGATCCGGATGGTGGCCCGTATGATCCGGGTGTCGGGGGTCCGGATGATCCGGGCGACCGTCCGGATGATCCGGCTTCGTCGAGCAGGTTCTGCAGTCTTCGAGCGCGTTAGCCGGATCGTCCGGGAGGTCGTCCGGATCATCCTGGCTCGGTCCGGATCGTTCGGCTGGTGGTCCGGATGATCCGGGCAACTCCAGTCCTGCTCCGTTCTTCTTCTTCCTTTCTTCCGTCTTCTCTTCCACGCTTCCCTCGCGGATGGTGTAGTCGTTCCTTGGCGCTTGCACTCCTCCTCGTCGTCCGTAATGTTCCGACAATACCTATGCATGCACACGGGAGAAGTGTCAAGTAGTATGCCATCCTTGAAGGGGTCAAGTGAGCACGTGTAAAGGAGATGATTCACCTTAGTGTGTGTGAAGTAGATGTCGTACGTGTCACTTGCCAAATGGGATCTTGACATGGTGATGTCCGTAGGATGCTCTGCATCATCCCCTCCCCCTTCGGAAAGATCCGACCTCGGATCGAAATCCAAATCACCATGGGAAAGAGATGATATCGTCTTGTAGAAGTGTACGATCACCAAGCATTCGTCATCTTGTAGTTCTACATGGGCACCCTCCAATGTCGCACCGTCTTGTAATTCCTTCAAAAGTGGCAAAGATAACAAGCACTTGAAAAAACAAATGTGCTTGTCGTAAGAGCAAAACCAAGTATTCAAGAGGTGATTCACCCAACAAGTGTTGTCATCAAGCATAGCATATGGTTTGACAAAGAAGTGTGGCATGGCATTTGAGCATATAAATTGAGCACAATCAAGTATATCATGGGAACAAGCATGTAAATGTGAGGTAGAGATGCAAATATGTGTGGCAAGAGCATAAGCATCCACCTCAAGTTCATAGCAAACATGGGCAAAGCGCTCAATGAAAGGTCTATGGTAGGCATAGGAATCATTCACAACACCAAATAAGATAAGATGTCTAAACACATGGGTCAAATGCAAGACAATCGAAACATAATGTGCATAGGGTGTAGTGAATATAGGGTGGCACTCAACACAATAGAAAGAGCAATTGTTCATCATGTGTGAGGCAATCATGTCAAGCATGTGACAAGCAAAGGGACATGACATATGCGAAGAAATGATATTGGTGCAACCAACCATATGATAGTAGCAAGTAGTCCAAGAATTGGATGCAACACACAAGGCATATATATCATGATGCATGGGAATGTGATAATGGCAAGTCAAAGCAAGATCTATCATGTGAGAGGCATGAGCATATATGTCATCAACCCAAGAAAGCAAGTAGTGGAACAAGGGTGATGCAACATAGCAAGCAATCAAAGCAATCAAGTCAAGCAAGCTAGTAGTGCGAAGATGCAACATACTAGAGGGAATCATGGCAATCATGTCATTGGTGCAAATAGTGGGCATGAACAATTGACATGTCATAGCACAAGAATGAAAGCAAGATATGATGACATTATCATGGGGCACATGATAAACATGGCAATAGCAACAAGGATCTCTACCAAGCATGCAAATACACATAGAAGTAGCATAATGATGAAACATGGGTAGATGCAAGCAAGGGTCACAATTGCATGGCAAAGGCATAGAAGTAAGCATAGCATGCAAAGTGAACACGGTAAAATGAGCATAATGTGAGAAGTTGTCAATGGCCCATAGCCGTGTGAGAGCCAAGTAGAGGAGTTGCGCGTAGTCCTTGCGCGAAGGGGACGTTGTTAAGGATAGTCCATTGGATCCCAAAGCATCGTTGCTCTCAAGAGCTCATTTTGTCAACTCGTGGGATTGCGAGGTTGACAAGTATTCCTGGGTACCTACACAAAGGAGACACAAACGAAAGAAATTGTGTGTGTGGTAAATGTACACATCATCCATCATGATGTGTATGTGCACGTGTGAGTTAGTACAAGATAAGCAATGCTCAAAGAAATTTGAGGCATGGTATATGAACATGTCATCCATCATGAAAGAATAGTTGTTATGTATGACACGATGGGGACACAAATTGAGCAAACAAGTATATGGCACATCAAAAGCATGTTTGTTCATGGGGAGCATATGGTGCACACAAGTATTGGGATAATGCAATGAATGGGATGGATCAAATTCTCCTAACATGTATGAGGAAACTATGGGGGTCTCCTCATGAGCAATATCGGAAACATCATATGGAGAAAATGGACAACATCCAAAACAATGCATATCCGAAGCTAGGTGGTCATGGCATGGCATATGAGATAAATGATGCAAAGGGAGCATATCAATATCTTCACAAGAAAAACAAATGCCAATAACCATGGGCTTGTCATCTATGCCATATGTGCAAATTGGGTTTATTTTAATGGCATATGCATAGTCACTATGAAGAGATTGCAAATATGATATATGATTGATCTCATGCATAGCATATGACAAGTCAAGCGGATTATCAAACATGATGTGACCTAAAGAATTGTCACAAGATATCCTATGAAGCATAGCATCACAACTAGGCAACTCAACATGCTCATCCTCGTATTCATCATAAATAGGTAAGTCAAGGCATGAAGAAGTGTCACTAGCATGAAGCATGGTAATAGGTGGATCAACATCATGCAAGCAATCAATGTCAAGAATGTCCACTAGTGGGACTAGAGCATCACCTTCACCTATGTTACCTTTGTCATTCCACTCAAGTGGTGTAGGTGAGGTGGGAAAGACCAAATGGTGGTCATCATCATCATCTTGATGGAACCATGTGGGCGGTGCATCATAATCCACCATGGCCATCGTCTTGTCCAAAGGGAGGACGAAGTCGTCGAGGATCGGCGCATCATCATAAATGGGACCTAGCACCAAACGAGAAGACACAATAGAGGTAGAGGTCAAGTTGTTAGAAATGCAAATGGCCTCACGAGACCTATCAACTATCTCACTCTCTCTATGTGGTGGTTCACTCACTCCCTCAAAATAGGTGCACTCAAACTCACGTATGGTGGAGTCACTCATCTCACTCAAGTGGTGGGGGTTGTGGCTCTCCTCACATAGGAATTTTGGCAACTCATCATATATGGGGCTAGTGGTGAAGTCACTCTCACTCTCAATATGGTGGCACAGGTCACTCAAGTCATCATACGTCGCCGTGGTCGAAGGGGAGATCCCATGCTCAACCATCTCGTCGTGGTCGCCGTGGATGAAGGCCGAAGATGGCACATCATCACTCTCGTCGTGGATGATGGCCGAAGATGGCTCAACATCACTCTCGTCGTGGATGAAGGCCGAAGATGGCACATCATCACGCTCGTCGTGGATGAAGGCCAAAGATGGCACAACATCACTCTCGCCTCCTAAGATGGAAGCATCATCCTTGCTCGCCACCTTGTCACTCGCCTCCAAAGCTTGGTCCTTGAAGGTCTCCGTAGTCAAACTCGTCGCCGCACCGTCTTGAAAAAGAGTCGAAGTAGACTCGGCATCATCAATGCCACAAAGAGGGATGGCGGTGAAGTCGCACTTGGGAGCATCGTCTTGGAGCTTGTCGGGCTTGGACATCTTGGTGGTACTAGCCTCATGCTTGTCGTAGAGGTTGGTCGCCGGGAAGTTTGCTTGGGGTGGAGAAGCCTTGGCCTTCATGAGTTCTTGTTCTGCCTTGAGAGCACCAATGTAGTAGTCGTCGATGGACTTGTAGTTCTCGAGGAAGATGGTCTTGGAGATGTCGTTGTGCAATCCCATCATGAAGTGGAACTTCATCGAAATGGGGTCATCCACACCGGCTCGTCGCAACAATCATCATCTCCTTGAAGTACTTGTCGATGGACTTGGATCCTTGGGTGGTGTTCTCCAATTGGCGCCGGTTGTTCCGTAGGTTGGAGGCACAAACTCTCGCCGTAAAGCTCTCTTCGTCTTGGGCCAACTCATCTCGTAGCTCTCCGAAGGTGTGTGAAGCCACCATGACGAGGCGTAGTCGTGGAAGTTTCTTGTGGCGCACTTCACTTGATCTTCGGGACGAACTTGATGTAGCTTGAGGTAGTTGTCCATCAAACGCTCCCACTCGAGGTACTCCTCGGGTTCTTGAGTCCCATAGAAAGGAATCTTGTGGTCGTTGTCGAGGTCGTAGTAGCTCGTGGAAGTCGCGGACTTGAGCTTGGGTAGCTTCTCTTGAGTGTAGTATTGAGGTGCTTGTTGGCGAAGATGCCGTATGTCCGTAGGCGAAGATGCCTTGAAGTCGCTTGGCGAAGATGCCAAGGGAGATGGTGAAGTCATTGAGCGGTTGTTGGTGTTGAGCTCTTGACCTTCACGTTCTTGTTGGTGATGGTGTCGATGCCGATGTGATCTTGCCGGAGATGGTAGCTCGGAAGCATGTGCTCTTGAGCGTCTTCTCGAAGATGAGGAAGATCGCTTGTAGGACTTGATGAGGGCTTTGATCTCCTCCATTTTAGCTTGCATCTTGGCGTCGGAGTTTTTGTTCATGGCATCGAACTCGTCGTTGTTGTTGTAGACCGAAGATGAAATGCCTTGCCTATCCATCACAAGACTCGAGTAGAGGTGAGTAGGAAATGAGATAAACAATACCAAGTTACCTTTTCCCAAAGTTGAGGATGTATCCGTGTCACTCAATGTGAGATGAAAGAATAGTGGAATTGGTACCGGACTTGTTCACTCACACCTACAAGTAAAGGCTTATGGTAGAGCTCGGTGAGGATAGTGGCACAAAAATTTGATGCAAAATGTTAGCAAGAGTCAATAATGTTGAAAGAGATTCACAAATTCGCAAGTGAAACAAATGGACCAATAGCAATGAAAGGTACACGGAAACACACACACGGATAGATAAATGGGGTCGTGCAACCAAGGAATGAGCACAAAATGTGGAATCCACGGAAAACGCTCGTGTTGCACAACTCAAGAGAGACGCTAGCATGATTGCTCAATAGGCGGATACGACACTTGTGCACAACCTATAAGATGCAAAATGGATAATCTTTCTATCCCAAGTATGCTATGTATGTATGGTTCCCGGTGTTTCTCTCAAGCATGATATCATATGATGTAGATTTTGGTATGGCTCTTATGTTCAATGGGGTATGATGCTATGGCACTTGCTCACGAGCTCTTTGCTCTCTTTTTGCTTGAAAGCTTTTTATCTTTTTTTTTCTAAGGCCACTTTTGCACAATGCACAAACCAAGATAGCAATTGTGTATATGCGGGAACAAACTTGAGGCACAATGGATGATATGATACCAAGATGATATGGTATGTATGCAATGGATGGTGGATCACTAATGTGCACAAGTAACGTTGCCGGCAATACTCAAATGGCTAGTCTCGATAGGCAAGTAACGCAAAATGGGCTTGGGGTTAACAATGCAATTGCAAGGGAATATACAAAGGTGTCGTCGAGGTTACCATCCTTTGCGATGATGAGTAGCGGTGTTCTTGGTGTAGATACCAAGATGATGAAGACTCGTCCCTAGGCAATGCGGAAGTGGAATGATGGATATACACGTGTCGGAGTTGAAGTTGTCGTCCCTAAGTAGCCGAAACACCTTAGGAGACACAAGCCACAACTCGAACAAGCTCAAACAATAATTGGGTTAAGTTGGGTTGTCAGAAGTGTATGGTAGGAAGGTTATGTGGAAGTGGTGGTGGTGGTTTATTAAGAAGCAATTGTCCCTAAGTAGCCTAAACACCTTAGGAGACTCAAATCACAACTCAAACAACCACTAATGCAATGGGGAACAAAATGGGTTAGGTTGCGGAAGTCGGTGGTGGTAATGCGGATGATATGGTGGAGGGCCTAGGCAAACTTGCCAAATTTCAGAAAATATGATGGAGTCAAATGATGTTGGTGGTATTTTTGTGGGATGGGGGATGTCAATAGCTTCAAAACGAGCTAAAGAACGTCAAAATCGGAGTTCAGATGAATTAGTTATGGACAAAACAAAAATCAGCCGAAGTCAGTTTCAGGGTTAACCGGACATCCGGGAGGAGGTCCAGATGATCCGGGCTAGGTCCGGATGATTCGGGGTGTACAGCCGGATGATCCGGGTTCGTCAGCTCCGGTTCTGTTTTCTGGGTGCGTGGGGTATCCGGACGTCCGGGGGGGGCGTCCAGCTGATCCGGGCTTGGTCCGGATGATCCGGGAGAAGGTCCGGATGATCCGGGCAAGTCAAACTGCTCGGGATTTGCGCGTGGAGTCCGATTTTGGGCGGAATTTGGGGATTTTCGGGGCAAAATTGAGGAGATTTTGTGGATGGAAGGTGGGGAAACTTGGGGGAAAGCTAGATCCACTTGAAACCAAGCAAATCCATGGATCAAAATCAACAAAACATCATCAAAACTAACAAATCACAGAAAAATTTGGGGGCTATTTTTGGTGGGGATTTTCGGATTTAGGACGAAAACAACAAAATCAAGCTAGAAAAAGAGGGGTAGGGGCTCCAAAAACGTGATCAACGTGGCTCATGATACCATATGATGTAGGGTGGAACCCTAATTCGTCGATCTTTCACGTTTGGAGTGGGATCCCTTGAAGAACACGATGAACACGGGGAAGAACGGGGAGAGATCACAAGGGGAAACACTCAAGAACAAGTCCGAATCACACATCCACTAGACAATCAAACACACGAGATCACAAGGTACATGAACAACAAAGGGAAAGATACAAGGTAAGGTTCATCTCCAAGGGGAGGTCTTGATGATATCCTAGATGGATCTTCCTAAAGAGGGTCTTGAATCATGAGGGGGATCTTCTCCTAGATGGAGGTCTTGCATCCGCCGGGGATCTTCTCCTATATGGAGGTCTTGGCCTCCAATGGAGTAGTGGTCTCTCTCTCAAGAGTAGAGATAGGTAGGAGCAAAGCTCACCTAAGAATGAGCTATCACTTTGCTAACCCTAGAAAGGAGGTGGAGGAGGTCTATTTATAGCCAAGGGCGAAGGGGTAAGTGAGGCGAAGGGGTACACGGCCGCCCAAGTCACGACGCAGCGGGTCCGGATGGTGGCCCGGATGATCCGGTGTCGGGGTCCGGATGATCCGGGCGACCGTCCGGATGATCCGGCTTTGTCGAGCAGGTTCTGTAGTCTTCGGGCGCGTTAGCCGGATCGTCCGGGAGGTCGTCCAGATCATCCGGGCTCGGTCCGGATCGTCCATTGGGGTCCGGATGATCCGGGCAACTCCAGTCCTGCTCCGTTCTTCTTCTTCCTTTCTTCCGTCTTCTCTTCCACGCTTCCCTCGCGGATGGTGTAGTTGTTCCTTGGCGCTTGCACTCCTCCTCGTCGTCCGTAATGTTCCGACAATACCTATGCATGCACACGGGAGAAGTGTCAAGTAGTATGCCATCCTCGAAGGGGTCAAGTGAGCACATGTAAAGGAGATGATTCACCTTAGTGTGTGTGAATTAGATGTCGTACGTGTCACTTGCCAAATGGGCTCTTGACATGGTGATGTCCGTAGGATGCTGCGCATCACTATACGGCTTTACCACTCTCACTTAGCCATAGGAGTTTGACGATGGGGCTATAAAATAGCCCCTGGTACATATGCGACTATCCGAACATGGATGCGTTACGTATATTGACTGGAAAATTAGTCCTTCGTTTAATACGGAAAAAATCGTTAAAGATTTAGTAAGTCACCAAACGGCTAACCAGCTCTCGCCGCATCATGACAGTCGGTTTTTGGCTTTCTCTACTGAGGTGCTTGATCGGATGAACCAGAAACACAATCGCAGTAGTTCTCCCTTTACTACCTTAGCCGAACAAATAGAACGTAAGGTAGCAAACACAGGAGTCGGGCAACCCAACTATTGACCAAAGACATGATTGGGAGCCGATGCGTATAATGCCAAGCTCGGGACGCCGAAGTGTGCTACAAAGCTGTTCGGGCTTTTGTTTAGCGGCACATATGTGGCCGTATAGAGCCCCTGGCTATGGGTGTCGAGGTATGTGAGACACCTGGAGAGACGGAGTACAGTTTTATAAATAAAGTTGATACCAAAAAATTGTCCCTACTAGGATATAATTGATACGTCAAGACGTAATCTTATAGAGGGTACCATAAGCACCAAAAACATTTTACATGTCGGGGGTCTGATAATAAGGGGAAAAGCTCAGCACAGGTCCTTTAAATAAGGTTTGGTCCGAAGAATCCTTTGGATGTCCTGCCGCACGTCTGCGCCGCTTTCGCCTTGTAGAGAGGGGTTCCTTAAAGGGAACGGTCTTCTGTTCCCCGTACGAAACCGGGCTCTAAGTGAGTCCTTGTAAGTCCGTAGGATATATGGGCTCGAATGCACCTGTGGTAGAAAAGTAAGCGAAGAAGAGTGGAAGGTCATACAGGGTCGAGCCGTACTGTAGACCTGCCCGTGTTGTGCCTCCGTTGATGCCCAAGGTATTTTGAGTGCGTAATGATGCATGCGCGATACAAAGTCCACGGGTGTGTGCGGCGATCGACGGAGGTGAAACTGCTAGTCTAGCTCCGGAAGTACCGAGCCGCTAGTTTGCGGGACTTATCAGACTCTTTTAACAAAGTCCGGCTGCTTGTTGGCCGATGAGGTGTGCGGCTTGAGTGGGCCGCTCTGTACTTCGGCTGCGAGAGCCGCGGTGTGCTCCTCGGTGCATAGGGAGCGTTTCGTGTTTCCATTGACTGTTATGATGCCGCGTGGACCGGGCATCTTGAGCTTTAAGAAAGCATAGTGCGGCACCGCGTTGAATCGAGCAAAAGCGGTCCATCCGAGCAGTGCGTGATATCCACTTCGAAAGGGTACGATATCGAAGATCAAGTCTTCATTGCGGAAGTTGTCGGGCGAGCCGAAGACAACTTCCAATATTATTGAGCCCAAGCAACGGGCCTCTACGCCAGGTATTACTCTGTTAAAGGTAGTTTTAGTGGGCTGGATTCTTGACGGATCAATACCCATTTTGCGGACGGTGTCCTGATAGAGCAGGTTAAGGCTGCCGCCACCGTCCATGAGGACTCGCGTGAGATGGAATCCGTCGATGATTGGGTCGAGGACCAAGGTTGCCGATCCTCCATGATGGATACTGGTCGGGTGGTCCTTTCGATCGAAGGTGATCAGACAAGCCGACCATGGGTTGAATTTTGGGGCGACCGGCTCTACGGCGTAGATGTCCCTTAATGCGCGCTTGCGCTCCCGTTTGGGGATGTGGGTGACATAGATCATATTCACTGTTTTGACCTCGGGGGGAAATTGTTTCTGCCCGCCTGTGTTTGGCGGGCGAGGCTCTTCATCGTCGTTCTTGTTGGGCGGCCTTTTCCCCTTGTGTTCGGCGTTGAGCTTGCCGGCCTGCTTAAAGACCCAACAATTTCTGTTGGTGTGATTGGTAGGTTTATCGGGGGTGCCATGAATCTGGCAAGGCCGATCAAGTATTTTGTCCAAACTGGATGGACCTTCTTTATTTCCTTTGAATGGCTTCTTTCGCTGACCGGATTTGGAGCCACTGAATCCGGCATTGACCGCTGTGTCTTCCCTATTGTTTCGACGCTTGTGCTTATCGCGTCGTAGCTTGCCATTGCCATCCCTTGCTTCGGAGGTGCCTGGGTCGCTGGTGCTATTGCTTCGACGAGCTAGCCAGCTATCTTCTCCCGTGCAAAAGCGGGTCATAAGTGTGGTGAGGGCTTCCATGGATTTCGGCTTCTCTTGGCCGAGGTGTCGAGCGAGCCACTCATCTCGGACGCTGTGTTTGAAGACCGCGAGGGCTTCGGCGTCCGGACAATCCACAATCTGGTTCTTCTTAATTAAGAACCTGGTCCAGAGCTTTCGGGTTGATTCGCCGGGTTGCTGGATTATGTGACTAAGGTCATCGGCATCCATGCGCCGAACATAGGTACCTTGGAAGTTGCCTCTGAAGGCGTCCTCCAGGTCTTCCCAGCTTCCAATAGAGTTTTCTGGGAGGCTGGTCAGCCAATGCCGTGCTGGTTGATACGTCTCCAACGTATCTACTTTTCCAAACACTTTTGCCCTTGTTTTGGACTCTAACTTGCATGATTTGAATGAAACTAACCCGGACTGACACTGTTTTCAGAAGAACTGCCATGGTGTTGTTTATTATGCAGAAAACAAAAGTTCTCGAAATGACCTGAAAATCCATGGAGACAACTTTTGGAAAATATAAAAAATACCCGCGAAAGAATCATGGCCAGGGGGCCCACACCCTGTCGACGAGGGTGGGGGATGCGCCCCTTCCCCCTGGGCGCGCCCCCCTGTCTCGTGGGCCCCATGCTGCTCCACCGACCTCAACTCCAACTCCATATATTCTGTTTCACGGAGAAAAAAATTAGAGAGAAAGTTTCATCGCGTTTTACGATACGGAGCCGCCGCCAAGCCCTAATCTCTTTCGGGAGGGCTGATCTGGAGTCCGTTCGGGGCTCCGGAGAGGGGGATTCGTCGCCGTCGTCATCATCAACCATCCTCCATCACCAATTTCATGATGCTCACTGCCGTACGTGAGTAATTCCATCGTAGGCTTGCTGGACGGTGATGGGTTGGATGAGATTTACCATGTAATCAAGTTAGTTTTGTTAGGGCTTGATCCCTAGTATCCACTATGTTTTGAGATTGATGTTGCTATGACTTTGCTATGCTTAATGCTTGTCACTAGGGCCCGAGTGCCATAATTTCAGATCTGAACCTATTATGTTTTCATGAATATATGTGAGTTCTTGATCCTATCTTGCAAGTCTATAGTCACCTATTATGTGTTATGATCCGACAACCCCGAAGTGACAATAATCGGGATACTTCTCGGTGATGACCGTAGTTTGAGGAGTTCATGTATTCACTATGTGTTAATGCTTTGGTCCGGTACTCTATTAAAAGGAGGCCTTAATATCCCTTAGTTTCCACTAGGACCCCGCTGCCATGGGAGGGTAGGACAAAAGATGTCATGCAAGTTCTTTTCCATAAGCACATATGACTATATCCGGAATACATGCCTATATTACATTGATGAATTGGAGCTAGTTCTGTGTCACCCTATGTTATAACTATTGCATGAGGAAGCGCATCCGACATAATTATCCATCACTGATCCAATGCCTACGAGCTTTTCACATACTGTGCTTTGCTTAGTTACTTTTCCGTTGCTACTGTTACAACTACTACAAAACTGCTATCTTTACTTTTGCCACTGTTACCATTGCTATCTTACTACTTTGCTACTAAATACCTTTCTGCAGATACTAAGTTATCCAGGTTTGGTTGAATTGACTACTCAACTGCTAATACTTGAGAATATTCTTTGGCTCCCCTTGTGTCGAATCAATAAATTCGGGTTGAATACTCTACCCTCGAAAACTATTGCGATCCCCTACACTTGTGGGTTATCAAGACTAATTTCTGGCGCCTTTGCCGGGGATCATATCTCTATTCTTTGAGTCACTTGGGATTTATATCTGCTAGTCAGTATGAAGAACTTGAAAGATGCAAGAACTAAGATTTTCCCCTCAACTACGAGGGGAGGTAAGGAACTGCCATCTAGCTCTGCACTAGATTCTCCTTTTGTTATGAGTAAGCTTGCGACACCTAAACCTGCTACTGCTATGAATTCTGATATGTCGCATGTTATTGATGATGCTACTTCTGCTATGCATGATACTTATGATGAAACTACTTCTATGCTTGATACTACTGTGCTATTAGGTGAATATCTTGATGAACAACTTGCTAGGGTTAGAGAGAACGAAATTATAGAAGATGAAATTATTGGTGATAGTAATGATGAAGGTTCTCCCCCTAAGTATGAATTGCATGTTGTTCCTGAGGGTTATGTTATGGATGAAGTAACTGCTAGAGATCTTTTTGCTTGCAATGATAGATCTAATCTTAAGAAATTACTAGCTAAACTTAAACAGAAAACTCTGAATGCTAGAATGAAATATGACCCTGCTTTTGCTACTTCACCTATCTTTGTTACTGATAAGGATTATGAATTCTCTGTTGATCCTGAGATAATTACTTTGGTTGAATCTGATCCTTTTTATGGCTATGAATCTGAAACTGTTGTGGCACATCTTACCAAGTTAAATGATATAGCCACCCTATTCACTAATGATGAGAAGTCTCACTACTATTATATCCTTAAGATATTTCTGTTCTCATTAAAGGGTGATGCTAAAACTTGGTTTAATTCTCTTGATCCTGGTTGTGTGCGTAGTCCCTAGGATATGATTTATTACTTCTCTCTAAATATTTCCCTACTCACAAGAAACAAGCTGCCTTGCGGGAAATATATAATTTTGTGCAGATCGAAGAAGAGAGTCTCCCACAAGCTTGGGGGAGGCTTCTCCGATTACTTAATGCTTTGCCTGATCATCCTCTTAAGAAAAATGAAATACTTGATATCTTTTATAATGGACTAACCGATGCTTCCAAAGACTACTTGGATAGTTGTGTTGGTTGTGTTTTCAGGGAAAGAACGGTCGACCAAGCTGAATTGTTATTGAATAATATGTTGACTAATAAAAATAATTGGACTCTTCCTGAGCCAATTTGTGAGCCAATTGAGCCAACTCCTAAGCCTATTCCCAAACCAACTCCGAAGAAGAGGGGTGTTTTATTTCTCAGTCTTGAAGATATGCAAGAGGAAAAGAAATCTATGAAAGAAAAAGGTATTAAAACTGAGGATGTTAAGAATTTACCTCCTATTGAAGAAATACATGGTCTTAATATACTGCCTGTTGAAGAAACACATTGTCTTGATAACCTGACACAGGTAGTAAAGGTAAATTCTCTCTATAGATATGATAAAGTTGAAATCCCGTCTACTAAATTTCATAGCCAATGCTTAGATGAATTTGATGACTTTATGGCTAGGCAAGAAAGTTTTAATGCTTATGTTGGTAGAGAATTAAAGAGTAATGCTTTCATGATAGGACGCTTGAGTGATTATATGGCTAGAGTTAAAGGTGAACTTAAACTCATTAGCAAATATGCTTCTATGGTTACCACTCAAGCTGAACAAATACTTAAAGCTCAAAGTGATTTGCTCGATGAATTAAATAATAAACATGACTTTGCTGTTAGATTGGCTACTAGAACTGGTAGAATGACTCAGGAACCTTTGTATCCTGAAGGCCACCCTAAGAGAATCGAGCAGGATTCTCAAAGACATAATTTAGAGGCACCTAGTTCTTCTAAAAAGAAGAAAAAGAAAAAAGATAGGACTTTGCATGCTTCTAGTGAACCTGTTGTAGACACACCTAAGAATCCCAATGATATTTCTATTTCTGATGCTGAAACTCAATCAGGTGATGAACATGAACCTAATGATAATGTTAATGATAATGTTCATGTTGATGCTCAATCTAGCAATAATAATGATGTAGAGATTGAACCTGCTGTTGATCTTGATAACCCACAATCAAAGAATCAATGTTATGATAAGAGAGATTTTGTTGCTAGGAAGCACGGTAAAGAAAGAGAATCATGGGTTCAAAAACCCATGCCCTTTCCTCCTAAACCATCCAAGACAAAGGATGATGAGGATTTTGAGCGCTTTGTTGAAATGATTAGACCTATCTTCTTACGTATGTGCTTAACTAATATGCTTAAAGTAAACCCTTATGCTAAATACATGAAGGATATCGTTACAAACAAAAGAAAGATACCGGAAGCTGAAATTTCCACCATGCTTGCCAATTACACTTTTAAAGGTGGAATACCAAAGAAACTTGGAGATCCAGGAGTACCAACTATACCATGCTCCATTAAAAGAAACTATGTTAAAATTGCTTTATGTGATCTTGGAGCCGGTGTTAGTGCTATGCCTCTCTCTTGATATTGTAGACTTGAATTGAATAAGTTGACACCTACTGAAATATCTTTGGAAATGGCTGATAAATCAACTGTTATACCTCGGTATTTGTGAGGATGTGCCTGTTGTGGTTGCAAATGTCACTATCTTAACAAACTTTGTTATTCTTGATATTCCTGAGGACGATAGTATGTCGATTATCCTTGGTAGACCCTTTTTGAATACTGCAGGGGCTATTATTGATTGCAACAAAGGCAATGTCACTTTTCATGTTAATGGTAATGAGCATACAATACACTTTCCGTGGAAACAACCTCAAGTTCATAGCATCAATTCTATTGGAAAAGTTCCAACTATCATTATTGGAGGTTTTGAATTTACTCTTCCTATTGTAAAGAAAAAATATGATATTCTTATTATTGGGGATGTGCATATCCCCGTTGAGGTAACCTAGTGTTATTCGAAATTTCTCCGGTTCCATGTTACTCGGAATGAGTTTGTTAACAAGACTTGATCAACCTTGTTAGTGGATTCCTTCTGATGATCATGAGATGGATGAAATTAGAAGGCACAACCTTATGTACTCTCTTTTTACTTTATGTTATTTAGAATAAATAGAGCAAAGATAGTATTATCTGTCTATTTTCTGAATTATCCATGCAATAAAAAATATCCCGAAAATAGAAGTGTTCCAAATGCCCTGCAAATTTAGTATGATTTTTTATGGAATATTTGAGGATTTTAGGCACTGAGAACACAGCAGGGGGGCAAGCACCTGCCCATGAGGGTGGAGGGCGCGCCCCCTGTCTCGTGGGCCCATGGTGGCCCCCCTCCACTTATTCCTGCACCCACACACTCCATCTTCCTCCCAAAAAAATCCCCATCCAGCTCAAGCACGAGTACTAGCTCATTTTGCTGCGATTTTTTCGATCTCCTTGCTCAAAGCTCCATTCACAAAACTGCTTTGGGAGATTGTTGCTTGGTATGTGACTCCTCCATTGGTCCAATTAGTTTTTGTTCTAGTACTTTATTCATTGCAAATTTTTGCTGCATAGGTGACCTTGTTCTTGAGCTTGCATGTCAAATTTATGAGGTCCCAAGTAATTCTAATGGATGATATAGGCTCTAGGCACTTGTGGGAGTAGTTGCTAACAATCCTATTTAGTTTGATTCACTTTTATTTTGAAGTTACTAAAAATTTCAGAAATTTTTTCAGAGGAAGCAATATGTCTAGGAGAATGTACCAAGGTGGTTCCTCAACAAAGAGAGGAGAGCAGAGGCAGCTCGCCAACATGCCACAGCTCAGGAGGCATTGGCTGTTGCATCTCAGTACGACCCCAGTTATAACTTCGAATATCAGCCAGGCTATCCTTGGCATTAGACCAACTTAGGCCAAAAGCCTAAGCTTGGGGGAGTACGTATTTCTCACCGACTTTACATTCATGTTCTCACACTATTCTAGTTGTCGGTGCTCATACTCTTTCATTGTATTATCCATGCTAGTTTAATTTATTTTTCTAGCTTTCTTCTTGTGTGTTTGATAAACCTTAAGAAAACCAAAAAAAATAGTTAGTTTAATTTCCATGCTTGTAGTAGTAATTAAAATGAAAACCCAAAAAGATTTCTCGTTCTTCTTTTGCTTGTTGGGAGCTTTCCTGTGTAAATAGTTTTATTTCTTTTCTTTCCTTTGGGGGTCGAGAGGAGAAGACCACAATGAAAATGTTTAGTGGCTCTCATATGCATGATTGTTGATTTAACTTAGAGCCCATATTACCTTGTCTTCTCTCTTGAATTGAATGCTTGCAGATTCCAGCTTAGTCCAATGCACGTGCACTATTATTATTATACACACCGTTCGGTCATGCAAGTGAAAGGCAATAATGACGATATATGATGGACTGATTAAGATGAGAGAAGCTGGTATGAACTCGACCTCTTTTGTTTTTGTAAATATGATGAGTTCATCATTCCTGATTCAGCCTATTATGAATAAACATGTTTGCAATGACAATTAGTGATCATAGTTACTTATGCCATGCTTAATTAGCTAGGAGCTTATAATGGTTTACCTTGCACGCCAACATGCTATTAAAATGGTTATGATGTGGTATGATGGGATGGTATCCTCCTTTGAGTGATTCGAGTGACTTGACTTGGCACATGTTCACGCATGTAGTTGAAACAAATCAACATAGCCTTTACGATATTTATGTTCATGGTGGATTATATCCTACTCATGCTTGCACTCGGTGTTGATTAATTTTAATGCATGTTCATGACTGTTGTCGCTCTCTCAGTTGGTGTCTTCCCAGTCTTTTTCTAGCCTTCACCTGTACTAAGCGGGAATACTACTTGTGCATCAAAACTCCATAAACCCCAAAGTTATTCCATATGAGTCCACCATACCTTCCTATATGCGGTATTTACCTGCCGTTCCAAGTAAATTTGTATGTGCCAAACTCCAAACCTTCAAATGAAATTCTGTTTTGTATGCTCGAGCAGCTCATGTTTGAACTAGGGTTGTCTGTACCTTCCATGCTAGGTGGGTTATTCTCAAGAGGAGTGGACTCTGCTCCTCATTCACGAGAAAATGGCTGGTAACCGGGATGCCCAGTCCCATGATCAAAAAGATCAAAGCAAATCAAAATAATTAAAACAAAACTCCCCCAGGACTGTTGTTGGTATGGACGGTACCCTATTGTTTCGGATGGCCGTGGAGTGTGCTTGTTGGTGGTGGGGGAGTATAAACTTTACCATTCTGTTTGGGAACCGCCTATAATGTATGTTGCATGGAAGATATCGAGATCTCATAGTTGTTGCGTTGACAGTGAAAGTGTATCGCTCAAAATGTTATTCATCTCTATTTTAAAATCGAGCTCTGGCACCTCTACAAATCCCTGCTTCCCTCTGCGAAGGGCCTATCTATTTACTTTTATGTTGAGTCATCACCTTCTTATTAAAAAGCACCATTTGAGAGCGACTTGTCATTTGCATTCATTACTATTAGTTTATATTGGGTATGACTTGACTGGATCTCTTTTACCATTAATTACAATGTTTAGTCAGTCCTTGATCTTTAAAGGTGCTCTGCATTTATGTTTTGCAGTCTCAGAAAAGGCTAGCGAGATACCATCTTGTTATATCATATTATGATTGTTTTGAGAAAGTGTTGTCATCCGAGATTTATTATTATTGCTCGCTAGTTGATTATGCCATTGATATGAGTAAACATGAGACCTAAGTATTATTGTGAATATGGTTAGTTCATAATCTTTGCTGAAAACTTGAATGTTGGCTTTACATATTTGCAACAACAAGAGCAAACAGAGTTTGTAAAAGTTTTTCTTTATCACTTCCACTTTATCAACTGAATTACTTGAGGACAAGCAAAGGTTTAAGCTTGGGGGAGTTGATACGTCTCCAATGTATCTACTTTTCCAAACACTTTTGCCCTTATTTTGGACTCTAACTTGCATGATTTGAATGAAACTAACCCGGACTGATGTTGTTTTCAGCAGAACTGCCATGGTGTTGTTTATTGTGCAGAAAACAAAAGTTCTCGGAATGACCAGAAAATCCACGGAGACAACGTTTGGAAAATATAAAAAATACTAGCGAAAGAATAAAGGCCAGGGGGCTCACACCATGTCCACGAGGGTGGGGGGGCGCCCCCTCCCCCTGGGCACGCCCCCTGTCTCGTGGGCCCCCTGCTGCTCCACCAACCTCAACTCCAACTCCATATGTTCCATTTCACGGAGAAAAATCAGAGAGAAAGTTTCATCGCGTTTTACGATACAGAGCCGCCGCCAAGCCCTAATCTCTCTCGGGAGGGCTGATCTGGAGTTTGTTCGGGGCTCCGGAGACGGGGAATCGTCGCCGTCGTCATCATCAACCATCCTCCATCACCAATTTCATGATGCTCACCGCCGTGCATGAGTAATTCTATCGTAGGCTTGCTGGATGGTGATGGGTTGGATGAGATTTACCATGTAATCAAGTTAGTTTTGTTAGGGTTTGATCCCTAGTATCCACTATGTTCTGAGATTGATGTTGCTATGACTTTGCTATGCTTAATGCTTGTCACTAGGGCCCGAATGCCATGATTTCAGATCTGAACCTATTATGTTTTCATGAATATATGTGAGTTCTTGATCCTATCTTGCAAGTCTATAGTCACCTATTATGTGTTATGATCCGACAACCCCGAAGTGACAATAATCGGGATACTTCTCGGTGATGACTGTAGCTTGAGGAGTTCATGTATTCACTATGTGGTCCGATACTCTATTAAAAGGAGGCCTTAATATCCCTTAGTTTCCATTAGGACCCCGCTGCCACGAGAGGGTAGGACAAAAGATGTCATGCAAGTTCTTTTCCATAAGCACGTATGACTATATTCGGAATACATGCCTACATTACATTGATGAATTGGAGCTAGTTCTGTGTCACCCTATGTTACAACTATTGCATGAGGAATCGCATCCGACATGATTACCCATCACTGATCCAATGCGTATGAGCTTTTCACATATTGTGCTTTGCTTATTTACTTTTCCGTTGCTACTGTTACAACTACTACAAAACTGCTATCTTTACTTTTCCCACTGTTACCATTACTATCATACTACTTTGCTACTAAATACTTTGCTGCAGATACTAAGTTATCCAGGTGTGGTTGAATTGACAACTCAACTGCTAATACTTGAGAATATTCTTTGGCTCCCCTTGTGTCGAATCAATAAATTTGGGTTGAATACTCTACCCTCGAAAACTGTTGCGATCCCCTACACTTGTAGGTTATCACTGGTCCCTTAAGTTTTAGGGGGAGGTACTTGATGGCATGTCGGTCATCACCGCGGGCCATGTGCCATCGTATGATTCAATGTTCACGGGTTTAAACCCTTCTAGGACCGGTGCTCCATTACCTCAACGGTGAAGCATAGGGGGTGTGCGGCTCCTCTGTATTGGGCGACGTTATGACGCAGTTCAGATGGAGTCCGTATGTGGTTTTCGGCCTGGGTTAGGTTGTGTTCTTGCGCTGGTGCATGTCGCCTTGATCCATAAATTGATTTGGTATGACCGGCTCTATTGTCCAGGTCCTGTCGCAGGTCGTGCGTGTACCCTACAGCCGCCGTTTCTCTGCCTCTAGGGCGAGGTGGCGCAGGTTGGTGTTCGGCTTGGGTTGCCGCTCTGTCCCTGCCACAAGGTGGTCGGTCAGGCATGTCAGCCGTGTTACGCGATGTCGGTATAGGCTCTAGGACCTCGTTGTCAAATTGGGAGAGCAACCTGCGCTTAGGGTAACTCTTAGTTGGGCGTTCGAGGCCGTATTCCTCGACCGCTAGGACATTTGTCCATCTGTCATTGAGTAAATCCTGATCGGCTTGAAGTTGATGCCGCTTCTTTTTCAGGCTTCTTGCTATGGCTATTAGCCGGCATTTAAAGTGCTGTTGTTTCAGGGGGTCCTCTGGTATGATGATGTCTTCGTCGCCTAGGCTCTCGTCATCTTCGGAGGTTGGTAGGTAGTTACTATCCTCCGAGCCCTTGTTCCTGATAGGATCATCGGGGTTGACTTGCCCCTCTTCCCAATCATCATGTTCGGATGTTGGCTCGGCCGGGGCATCTTGTTCTTTGGTGTTCTCTGGGGTGTCATTGTCTCCGGTGCCGGTATTGATGTTTTTTTCGCAATGTGATTTTGATCTACAAATGTTGACGCTTCGGAGGTGCTTCAGTAGGCTCATCCTCTAGATTCTTCCCATTGTCGGTGTCATTCTCTTTGGGTGTGTCCACCATATATACGTCATACGAGGAAGTCGTAAGGGCATATTTATCCCTCAGGTGTTTTGGTGATTGATGACAATGCATTTGCGGACTAATCGTGTGCCTTGAGTTTCTCAGACACTTCATCACTAGGCACGAGAGGATTCGGTGCCCCTCGAGACTATTGAAGACGGTGTTGTTCTACGTTTCTTTTTGGCGGATTTGAGTCGTAGGAGAGCCGTACTATTAAGAGGGGGTCCGCCTCGAAAAGTTTCAGGAGGAATCATCACGTACACGTTTTCTTCATTGTCTCCTCCTTTCCCTTGCATTTTGGAGCATTCCTCGTCTATCCTCTATGTGAATGTCTGGACTACTGTTGCTGAGCTTGCGGTAGTACAGCTCCCTGGAGCGGTAGTACCGCAGCCACTCGCGGTAGTACCATGCCCATCTGTGAGTAGTACCTTGGAGCCTGGTAGTACCGCTCCCTCGGAGTCGTAGTACCGTGGCTGCTAGGCCAAGTACCGCTGCATCGCGGTAGTAGGCGCGGATGTATTTTTTTACATCCGCGCCCACACGGTAGTACCGCACGTCTAGGGCGGTAGTACCGCTGGTGCCCACGGTAGTACCGCTCCCTCCGAGCTGTTGTACCGTGGTTCCCTGGCCTAGTGTCGTGGCTTCACGGTAGTAGGGGCGGATGTAATTTTTTACATCTACACATACACGGTAGTACCGCGCCCTATGGATGGTAGTACCGTGACGGATGTTTGCATCGTCTCTTCGACAGCGGAAGTAGGCACGGATGTATTTTTATTCATCCGTGCCGATTCCATACTTAGTCTTACCTGCCTCGCGGTAGTACCGCGGGTGGGTGCGGTAGTACCGCGCTCGTGGTAATTCTGCCTATGATATAGTCTCTGCAGCTGCCGCGGTAGTACCATGGTCTCCCACGGTAGTACCGCGTGGCCTTGCGGTAGTACCGCGTCCCTGGAGCGGTAGTACCGCATGTCGCAGGCTGGTCTAAGTGGATAACGGTTGGATTTCTTCCATGACTATAAAAGGGGCGTCTCCTACCTCTAGTTGATAACCTCTTCCACCTCTATGCTCCATTGTTGCTCCAAGCTCCATTTTTGCCCGATCTCTCTCCCTAGCCAATCAAACTTGTTGATTTGCTCGGGATTGGGTTACAAGGCCCCGATCTACACTTCCACCAAGAGAGATTTGATTCCCCCAACTTATCCCTGGCGGACCTTGTTACTCTTGGGTGTTTGAGCACCCTAGACGGTTGAGGTCACCTCGAAGCCATACTCCATTGTGGTGAAGCTTCGTGGTGTTGTTGGGAGCCTCCAATTGTTGTGGAGATTGCCCCACCCTTGCTTGTAAAGGTTCGGTCGCCGCCTTCAAGGGCACCAATAGTGGAATCACGGCATCTCGCATTGTGTGAGGGCGTGAGGAGAATACGGTGGCCCTAGTGGCTTCTTGGGGAGCATTGTGCCTCCACACCGCTCCAACGGAGACGTACTTCCCCTCAAAAGGAAGGAACTTCGGTAACACATCCTTGTCTCCACCTGCTCCACTCTTGGTTATCTCGCACCTTTACTTTTGCAAGCTTACTTGTGTTGTTCCCCTTCTTGCTCGTGTACTTGTTGTTGTCGCATCATATAGGTTGTTCACCTAGTTGCACATCTAGACAACCTACTTTGATGCAAAGTTTAATTTGGTAAAGAAAAGCTAAAAATGTTAGTTGCCTATTCACCCCCCCTCTAGTCAACCATATCGATCCTTTCAATTGGTATCAGAGCCTCGTCTCTTTATTAAGGACTTTGCCATCCGAAGAGTATGGTTGACACCACAGACAGTGCGGAGGAGCACTCCGGTGTGAATCCTATTTCATCTACGGCCGATGGGAGAACCTCGGTCTCTCGTGAGGAATTCAATGTGGCTCTAGACACATTGAAAGACTCCATGACGACCAAGGTTGAAAGCATGCTTACTAAATTTCTTGAAGGACTCAAACTGTCCACCTCGCTGATGAAAGTGGGTGATCCCACTAACAAGGTGATGGATGCTACCACCGACAAGGGGGAAGCTAACAGTGAAAAGAGTCCTTCCACTAGTGGTAGAAATGGCACCGGCATCTTTTCCCATGTGGAACCTCCAATTTACGGAGGACCAATTCCCTCTACTGATTTAAATCATGCCGGTCCTCCTCCTAAGATTGTGAAAAATGAGGATTTTGATTCTTGGGTGTATCGCTTCAAGCGTCATTTAAATCATGTGAATACTAACCTTTGGAGAATCATTGAAGAAGGTTTATATCCACATGACCGAAGCAACTTCACCCCGAGAGAAGTGGTGGATAATCAATTCAATGAGAATGCTCTCTTCATCATCCAAGATGCAATCCTTCCCAAAGATCTCCCTCATCTTCAACCTCATGGCTTGGCTAAAGACGCATGGCAATGCGTTGTGTCTCTCTATCGAGGAAGTGCGGGCATTCAACGCTCCAACTATGAAGTGGTACAAGATGAAGCCGATGAGTTTGCAATGAAAAAAGATGAAGAACCTCGTGAGCTCTTTCGAAGAGTGACCAAACTCGCGGTCTCACTCCGAGATCATGGGAGCAAGGACACAGATGACAATTGGATCAAGCGCAAGTTCCTCAAGGCCATGATGCCCTACAACAAGGCCATGTCCTCCGTCATTCGTGAAAGACCGGACTTCCACTCCATGACCTCAAGTGAAGTGTTGGATGAGTTCGTCGCAATGAGCATCTTGGACAAGACCGCCGACAATGCGGTGCTCCATTCTCAAAGGGAAAAGAAGCCCAACCTTGCTTTGAAGGCCAAGGTTAGTGTGGAAGAAGAGGAAGAAGAGGAAGATGAGGAGAGCAACCCCGAAGACACCAAATATGATTATCACGAGCACATGGCTCTTGCTTCAAGACAATTTTGGAGCAAGAAGAATACAAGACCCAACTTCAACAAGAACAACTCAAGTGGCTTCAAGGGCAAGCAACGAGTTAGAACTTGCTTCAACTGTGGCAATGTGAGTCACTTTGTTGCAGATTGTCCTTACGAGAAGCGGGAAGACAATGGTGGCAAGTTCATCCGAAAAGACAAAGCCAAGTCCTTCCCCAACAAGAACAACTTCACCAAGAAGACTCCTACTCATGGGTTGGTAGTTCAAGAAGAATACAATGAGGATGACGATGATGATGAAAATGGAGAAGCAATGGCCATGGCATCCGTTGCCATTGCTGCCACTCCCCGGGTGTCTCTCTTTGATTCACCCAACCGGAACATCACCGCCAAGTGCCTCATGGCTAAAGCTTCCAACAAGGTAACCCCCAACATCAAAACCACCATCATTACTAATCCTTCCTTGGACGATTGCATTGATGAACATGATGAGTATAATGAGGAAGTGAATGAATTTGAGTCTTTTATGAGTAAGCTCAAGGGCAAATCCAAGAAGCACTTTGTTGCTCTCTTGGAACAAGTTGGTGAGGCCAGTGACATGATCGAGGCTCACGAAGAAACCATCTCTAAGATGGAAGGTCATAGTCGTGACTATGCCGATGAGATATCGGATCTCTCTAATGCTCTTGAGGAAGAGCGTGGGCATCGTTTGACTCTTGAGGAGTCACACAACGATGACCATGCTAAGTTAAAGAAAGATCTTGATCATGCTCTTGTCGTGTCTCGTGTGCTAACTTCCGAGAAGGCTAAACTTGGGGTTGATCGCGCTAGACTCAAGGAGGAGTTTGAGATACTTGACAAGGCCCACAAGGTCTTGAAGGGTGCTCATGCTATCCTCAAGGAGTCTCATGCTCAACTCCAAGTTAAGCTAACCAAGGAAAAGGCCACCTTCCCTCATATGGTATTAGTTGATAATGCATATGCTACTAACCCGTGTTGTGAGCATGTGCATCTTGTGGAGGAGAATGCCAAGTTGAAGGATCAACTTGAGAAAGGCCTTGTGACTTGCATTCAAGGTGAGAAGAACCTCAACGACCTTTTGAGCAATCGAAAGGAAGTTGCGGCCAAGAAGGGAATTGGGTTTGCCCCCAAGTCCAAGAATAAGAAGAAGAACGACAAGACCTATCGTCCTCCTCCTCTCAAGCAAACTTTTGTGAAAGAAGGATAGGGTGCTCCTAAGGAGAAGAAGGAAAAAGTGAAGGGTGGTGATATCAAAAAGGGCAAAACCATCTCCTCCAACAAAGCCGGCGACTTTAACCCGTCATATGTGTTGTGCCGTGCTAGTGATGGACATGTTTATGCTAAATTTGTTGGTTCTCCTTATGAGTACATTGAATGGTCTATTAGGGTTCCCAAGACCCTTGTTACTAACATCAAAGGACCCATTACTAAATGGGTACCTAAAACCAAGCATTGATCTCTTGTAGGTGTTTGCTTCCGGTGGGGGATCATGGTTGCTCGATAGTGGAGCAACAAATCATATGACCGGAAGCAAGGACTTGGTGGTGGACGTGCAAAAGATTCCATCTATGCCCACCAATGTCGAGTGGGTTGATGCCTCACATTCTAAGGTATTGGGTCTGGGCAAGGTTGTCATTTCTCATGATCTAACGATCGAGAAAGTCATGCTTGTTGAGTCCCTTGCATACAATTTACTTTTCGTTCGTCAACTTGCACTCATGGGCTTTGCCACCATATTTGACATTGATACCGTGGCCCTCTTGTGGAGCAAGACTCTTAAAGTAGCCTTTGTTGGGCATGTTGAGAACGGTCTCTATGTGATAAACTTTTCGGAGCGACCCACTAAGACCGCGACATGCCTAATGGCTAAAGTTGACGTGGGATGGCTTTGGCATCGCCGTTTAGCCCACGTCAATATGAGATTTTTGCAAAGTCTTCTCAAGGGGGACCATGTCCGTGGACTAATAAATGTTAGTTTTGCCAAAGACCATGCTTGCAGTGCTTGTATTGAAGGAAAGCTTCATGAGAAGGCTCACCCTCCCACGACCATCATCTACTCGAAGAGACCCTTGGAGCTCCTTCACATGGATCTCTTTGGGCCCCCATCATTTGATAGTCTTGGAGGTAGAAAGTATTGCTTGGTGATTGTGGACGACTATTTAAGATACACTTGGGTATACTTCTTCAAGAGGAAGAGTGAGACTCAACAAACCGTCATCGACTTTGCAAATGAAGCTCAATGTCAACATAATGCAAAGATCCTGACAATAAGAAGTGACAACGGCACCGAGTTCAAGAACTACACCTTGGATGAGTTTCTTAGTGATGAGGGGATCAAGCATCAATATGCTGCACCATACACCCCTCAACAAAATGGTGTTGCGGAGAGGAAGAACCGGACGTTGATGGATGCGACAAGGACCATGATGGCGGAGTTCAAGTCTCCATACAACTTTTGGGCCGAAGCCATCAACACCGCATGTCATGCATCCAATCGGCTCTATCTCCGCAAAGGCTTGAACAAGACTCCTTATGAGATACTCACCGCAACAAGCCCAATCTCAAGTACTTAGGGTGTTGGTGTAAGTGTTTCATTCTCAAGAAAGGTGTTCGTTTGTCTAAATTTGAGGCTAGAGCTTATGAGGGCATATTTGTGGGTTATGCTACAAACTCTCATGCTTACCGTGTTCTCAACAAGTCCACCGGACTCATTGAGGAGACGTGTAACGTGGAGTTTGACGAAAATAATGGCTCCCAAGTGGAGCAAAGTGGTACTTGTGATGTAGGTGATGAAATTCCTCCCCAAGCCATAAGAAGAATGGGTATTGGTCATATTCTACCCATTGAGGAACCCCTTGTGGCCGAAGGAGAAGGACAATGCTCCACTCAAGTGGAGCCATCACCTCCTCAAGACCCACACGCTTCCGAAGAACAAAGTGAAGGCCCTCAACCTCATGAACAAGACCAAGGGCAAGATCAATCTCAAGATGATGGTGAACACCCAAGTGATGCCCAAGGTCAAGTTCTCCCCCTCGAGCAAGTTCAAGATCATGAGCAAGCTCAAGATCAAGAACAAGCTCATGACGACGCTCAAGATGATCAAGTTAACCCTCCTCCTTCCACATCTGAGGAGGAATTGGAGCGTCGTGCCGCGAAGATTGCTTCCAAGCTCACCACCAAAGGCCATCTCATGGAGAATGTGGTTGGAAGCCTAAGAAAGGGGGTAAGCACTCGTAGACAATTAGCAAACTATTGTGAACATCACGCGTTTGTCTCTTGTGTTGAACCCCAAAAGGTCTATGAGGCGCTCGAAGACTCGGATTGGCTCAATGCTATGCATGAAGAACTCAACAACTTCGAGTACAACAAAGTGTGGAGATTGGTTCCAAGGCCATCGGGAAACCACAACGTCATTGGAACCAAGTGGATTTTCAAGAACAAGCAAGATGCTCATGGGAACATCATTCGCAACAAGGCAAGATTGGTAGCACAAGGCTACTCCCAAGTCGAGGGTATCGACTACGGTGAAACCTTTGCTCCCGTTGCTTGCCTTGAATACATTCGTTTGTTGATTGCTTATGCTTCCCATCACAACTTTAAGTTGCAACAAATGGATGTGAAAAGTGCTTTTCTTAATGGTCCTATTAAAGAGTTGATCTATGTCAAGCAACCCCCCGGGTTCGAGGATCCCTACTTCCTGGATCATGTGTATCAACTCGATAAGGCACTCTATGGCCTTAAACAAGCCCCACGTGTGTGGTATGACCACCTTACCGAGTTGTTACAAGATCGTGGATTTGAGGTGGGGAAAATCGACCCCACTCTTTTTACTAAGAAGGTCAAAGGGAGTTGTTTGTATGCCAACTATATGTTGATGATACTATCTTTGGTTCCCCTAACAAAGCATTCAATGAGGAATTTTCCGCTCTCATGACCTCCAAGTTCAAGATGTCTTCAATGGGAGAGTTGAAGTTCTTCCTTAGTTTTGATATCAAGCAAAGAAGAGAAGGAACCTTCATCAACCAAGCCAAATATACTCAAGACATGCTAAAAAGATTCAAGCTAAGTGATGTCAAGCCGGCCTCTACTCCAATGCCTACCAAGTGCCAACTTGACATTAATCCCAATGGTAAAGCGGTGGATCAAAAGGTATATCGCTCCATGATTGGTTCCTTGCTTTACCTTTGTGCATCTAGACCGGATATCATGTTGAGTGTGGGAATGTGTGCACGGTTTCAAGCAGCACCGAAGGAAAGTCACTATGTGGCGGTCAAGTGAATCTTTCATATTTGGCTCATACCCCAAACTTTGGCTTATGGAACCCAAGAGGGGCAAACTTCAAGCTTGAAGGATATACGGATTTCGATTGGGCGGGACACAAAGTGGATAGGAAGTCCACCTCCGGAGGGTGCCAATTTCTTGGTTGCTCTTTGGTGAGTTGGTCTTCCAAGAAGCAAAGTTGTGTGTCTCTCTCGTCCACTGAAGCGGAATATGTGGCTGCCGGTAGTAGTTGTGCACAACTCTTATGGACGAGGCAAACTTTAAAGGAGTACGGTGTCATTTGTGACAAAGTGCCTCTTTGGTGTGGTAATGAAAGTGCCATCAAGATTTCTCTCAACCTGGTGCAACACTTCAAGACGAAGCATATTGAGATTCGGTATCACTTCATGTGGGATCACATTAGGCAAGGGGAGATCAAGCTCAAGTATGTCAACACTCATGATAACCTTGCAGATATTTTCACGAAGCACTTGGATGAAGCAAGATTTCGCGAGTTAAGGCATGAGCTAAATATCATTGATTCGAGCAATGTGACTTGAACCCTTGCACCCCCCACCACACTCAACTTGTAGTTTAGGTGTAGGCATGGACATAGGGGGAGTGTTGTTCTCTCAATGAACTTTCCCTCCCCCATTATGCATAAATAGATCAACTCTTTCACATTAGCCATTTTTTATGGTACTTGTGCTTCAAAGACGATTTTTGGTCATGGGCCCAAGGATAATTCTTCGCGGTGCCATACCATCTAACTCAAACATAGGTGGCTCCGGCCACCGCCCTCTCCTTTTGAGAGGTTGTGTCGCATGGTGGTTTCTTGCTGTCTTTCTGCGTTTGGATTGTGCGTGTTCTTGTGGTGTCCGTTGTGTGAAAAGTTTCCTTGCAAAGACCTTCTTCTCGTGTTGAAACCTACTATGTCTTGAGCTCACGGTACTACCGCGGCCAGCTACGGTACTACCGCAGCCAGCTACGGTACTACCGCGTGTGGGGAGCATGGTACTACCGCCCCCACGCGGCAGTAATTTTTTACTGCCGCCTGGGTGAGCGGTACTACCGCCTCGGTGCGGTACTTCCGCCCGAGCGGTACTACCACGCCGTCATGGGCACGTGGGGATAAGGACGGGCAGGGGGAGTTCTAACTCCCCCATACCCATTTGCAGTTCCCCCACATCGTCTCTCTCTCTCCCATGCTCAAGAACGGAGCCGGCGTTCGTCGCCGGATCTCCTCCTCCGGCTGCCCTCCCATGATTTCGTCCGGTGGGATCATTCCCCACCACGTGCTCTTGCTATGGACCAAGGTCTTTCCCCAACTTCCTCTCATTTTGTTGAGTTCTTTACCTCTAGGTTTTTGGGGAGACTTGTGTGTTCTAGAGATTCTTAGGCTATTCCTATGCAAGAGTAGGATGAAGGAGAGTAGCTTTGTGTAGGAATTATACTTGTATTCTTGTCCTATGCTAGATTTGATCACCGTAGCGCCACCGTGGTTTCGCGGTTATTTTCAGATTCGAACTGTCGTTTGGATCTGACGCAACGCGGTACTACCGCCCGTCTGGCACGGTACTACCGCTTGTCCGGTACTACCGCCCGTCTGGTGCGGTACTACCGCGCTCACTACGGCACTAAAACTTTACTACCGCTCCAACCACGGTACTACCGTGACCTCGCATGGTACTACCGCGACCTGGAGCGGTACTAAAATTTTAGTACCGCAGGCTCTGGCAGTACTACCGTGGCTCACATCTATCTCATGGCAACTTTCACGTATACTTTCTATGTGTTTCTTGTGCTTTGCTGTGGTCTTTGCATTGATCCTCTTTGTGTTTCGTGGGTGTTTTGCGTTTGTGTCTCAGGTGGTGGCTCTCGCCGTTCCAATCCCAGTCGTGACACTGGCTCCAAGTGTCTGCGCAACCCAGGTGAAGCACAAGAGGGCTCCTCTGCCCCCAAGCGCCATGTCAAGACATCCGATAGCAAGAACAAGGAGCCCGCTAAGGGCATGGACGAGATATCCCAATCTGAGTATGTCCGTCTCAGGAAACTCCACCCGTATGTGAGCCCTCATTCTTCTGTCAGAGGTTGTGAGCTATTTTGGAACAAGCAACAGACTCTCATTTATCTGGATGTCATCAAGAACAAGCAGAATACCTACGTGGATGTGAAATGGATTGAAATGCATCACATGAGGAAGGACAAGTTTCGTGAGTACTTTGGAGAAGCTCTGGACTTGGTGGAGCAGTTTGGTATTGAGCATGTGATATCCTTTCACCTTGACTATGACCATGAGCTTATCATCGGTTCTTTGCCTCGGTATACTTTCACCACGATGAGGGGCGGAGGATGACTGGATGACCAATGGCCGAAGTATTTGCTACGGAAGGAGTTCATGGATTTGCTCCAGGTTCCTGATGACGGGCTCAACACTCCCGTGGGTGTTCGCCCCCATGCAAATTCTGAGTCTGCCAACAAGGACAAGCTTGCGCCATACTATGTTGAGAAGGCGCTCGCCAATGGCAAGACGGGGTTGGTGCTCAACTCTTTTCTGGACATCATGTATCGCATCTTCCGCAACTCCTTGTTCCCTCGCATTGGTGACAAGGACAAGGTACATGCCTATATGGTGGATATGATGCTCATATGCGAGGAGGCTTGTATTTCTCAGACTCGGCCACTTGATGTCTCACACATCATGTGGTGTGAGCTTCGGTTTGCAGTATTCAACCGCAAGGTCCCTATCTATGGGCCCTATCTGTTTCTGCTGATCTCGAAGACTTGGGAGAAGATGTTCCCTGGTGATGAGTTCCTTGCTCCTGACTGGATTCGCCATGATCCCATTTGTCTCCGTGTCAAGCCCAAATGGGCCAACACTACTACTCGTGCTGAGGCGACTGCTGCTAGGGCTGCTGTTGATGAGGAGGATGTCGGCGCCGAGGATGTTGATGAGGGCCGTACTGCTTGGTCTTCCCAGAGTTCCTCTATGCCCTCGTGGGCCAAGAAGCTGAAGGACAAGATGAAGACTCTTTTCTGCATGCAAGCCAAGGGGCAGTACAGGACTCACGTGGCATCTAAGGAGAGTCGCCGCCGGGACAAGAAGATCTTGCGGCTGTATGGCGAGGAAGTGTCAGGTGGTTCTGAGGATCGCATCACTCCAGAGGCCGAGTGGATAGAGAAGCAAGGCTACAGATGGACTGATTCTGAGGAGGACGTCGAGGAGTCCATCCCTGCCGCCGAGGAGTCTGACGACGGGCGTTGGGATGAGTTCCCTGCTTGAGCCACCCCTTGTGTGTAGGTGTCCTCTCTGCCTTTTTGGCGTCTCGATGCCAAAGGGGGAGAGAGTGTAGGGATTTGCGAGTCGTGTGTCGCTCGTGTTTGTTCATGTTCGATGTGTTTGCTGCTTTCTCGTTTGAACCTCGTTTGAACCTCGTTTCAGTTGCTTTGGGTTGCTTTACTTCATATGGTGTAAGACATATGCACTCTATCTATCTTAACGAGCTTGTGATATATTGTGCTACCTTTGTGCTATGCTCTGTTTAGATGTTAGTTATCTTGCCTTTGTCTCTAAAATATAGGGGGAGTGTTGATCCTAGTTTGTGTGCTATGCAGTCCAAAGCATCCATCTAGATTGCACACATCTAGGGGGAGCCCGTCTATATTTTAGAGAGGAGGGGTTTGCCTTTGCTCAATATTATCTCATCTATGTGCAAATCCCGTATTGTCATCAATCCACCAAAAAGGGGGGGAGATTGTAAGGGCATATTTATCCCTTAGGTGTTTTGGTGATTGATGACAATGCATTTGCGGACTAATCGTGTGCCTTGAGTTTCTCAGATGCTTCATCACTATGCACGAGACGATTCGGTGCCCCTCGAGACTATTGAAGACGGCGTTGTTCTATGTTTCTTTTTGGTGGATTTGAGTCGTAGGAGAGCCGTACTATTAAGAGGGGGTCCGCGTCGGAAAGCTTCGGGAGGAATCATCACGTACACATCTTCTTCATTGTCTCCTCCTTTCCCTTGCACCTTGGAGCATTCCTCGTCTATCCTCTATGTGAATGTACGGACTCATTGTTCTTTGAGCTTGCGGTAGTATCTTGCTCCCTAAATGATGCGTCGCAGCCACTCACTGATAATACCGTGCCCATCTTGTGATAGTACCGCTGAGCCCACGGTAGTACCACTCCCTCGAGTCGTAGTACCGTGGCTGCTAGGCCAAATACCGCTGCGTCGCGGTAGTAAACACGGATGTAATTTTTACATCCGCGCCACGCGTGTGTACCGCACTGCTAGGCCAAATACCGCTGTCGCGGTAGTAAACACGGATGTAATTTTTACATCCGCATGCCTGTGATAGTACGCTGCGTCTAGAAGCGGTAATCTTGTTGGTGCCACAGTAGTACCGCTCCTCCGAGCTGTTGTACCGTGGTTCCACTGGCCTAGTGTCGTGGCTTCACGGTAGTAAGGCGGATGTAATTTTTACATCCGCACCCACCTGATAATACCGCGCACTGTGGACGGTAGTACCGTGACGGATGTTTGCATCGTCTCTTCGACAGCGGAAGTAGGCACGGATGTATTTTTATTCATCCGTGCCGATTCCAGACTTAGTCTTACCTGCCTCGCGGTAGTTCTGCCTATGATATAGTCTCTGCAGCTGTCGCGGTAGTACCATGGTCTCCCACGGTAGTACCACGTGGCCTTGCGGTAGTACCGCATCCCTGGAGCGGTTGTATCGCATGTCGCAGGCTGGTCTAAGTGGATAACGGTTGGATTTCTTCCATGACTATAAAAGGGGCGTCTCCTACCTCTAGTTGATAACCTCTTCCACCTCTATGCTCCATTGTTGCTCCAAGCTCCATTTTTGCCCGATCTCTCTCCCTAGCCAATCAAACTTGTTGATTTGCTCGGGATTGGGTGACAAGGCCCCGATCTACACTTCCACCAAGAGAGATTTGATTCCCCCAACTTATCCCTAGCGGACCTTGTTACTCTTGGGTGTTTGAGCACTCTAGACGGTTGAGGTCACCTCGAAGCCATACTCCATTGTGGTGAAGCTTCGTGGTGTTGTTGGGAGCCTCCAATTGTTGTGGAGATTGCCCCAACCTTGCTTGTAAAGGTTCGGCCGCCGCCTTCAAGGCACCAATAGTGGAATCACGGAATCTCGCATTGTGTGAGGGCGTGAGGAGAATACGGTGGCCCTAGTGGCTTCTTGGGGAGCATTGTGCCTCCACACCGCTCCAACGGAGACGTACTTCCCCTCAAAAGGAAGGAACTTCGGTAACACATCCTCGTCTCCACCTGCTCCACTCTTGGTTATCTCGCATCTTTACTTTTGCAAGCTTACTTGTGTTGTTCCCCTTCTTGCTCGTGTACTTGTTGTTGTCGCATCATATAGGTTGTTCACCTAGTTGCATATCTAGACAACCTACTCTGATGCAAAGTTTAATTTGGTAAAGGAAAGCTAAAAATTGTTAGTTGCCTATTCACCCCCCTCTAGTCAACCATATCGATCCTTTCAGAAGTGACCGTCCAGCGTCCGGTAAACGGCGGGTTCTGGCTTTGCTCCTCTTCGGCATCGTCATCCATACCGTCGATGTCTTCGGAGGCGTAGTCTAGCATGTCGGTTAAGTCATCGACAGTGGATATAAAGTGGGTGGTGGGTGGGACGTAAAATTCCCCGCCTTCAGCCCCTAGTGTGGGTTGGGCGTACCTTGGCAGTGATCCTTCTTTAATGGCGAGGGATCACATTAAGTCCAGAGCCTCGTTTAAGAGTGAGGTTTGGACCGGGGAGTGAGGGTCCATGGAGCGGGGCGGGACAGGAGTTCCTTGGCCGAGCTCATGTAACACAGACCTCGAGAGTTCGAATCCGGTGTTTGGGGATGAGTCCGGCTTCGTGTTGATGAAAGGAGCCTGGTATGACTCCGGGCCTGCCGGTGAAATGATCCCCTCCTTGTCTTCGGTGTTGGGCTCTATGGCTGTGGAGAGTCCGGCGGTCTCAAAACTCCCGTTTTCGGACTCGGCGAGGCGTTCCGGATCTAAGGCCAGAGCTGCGGTTGAGGCTGCGAACCTTTGGAAGATCAAGTCTCCTCGGATATCGGCGATGTAGCTTAGGTTTCCAAAATTGATCTGATGACCAGGGGCGTAGCTGTCGATTTGCTCCAGATGGCCAATTGAATTGGCACGCAGTGCAAAGCCGCCGAATATGAAGATTTGGCCGGGGAGAAAGTCTCCCTTAGGGTGGTATTGTTGTGTATGATTGATGGAGCCATCGGGCCTTCTAGTGACGACACAGTGGAACTCTCAATGAAAGCACCAATGTCGGTGTCAAAACCGGCAGATCTCGGGTAGGGGGTCCCGAACTGTGCATCTAAGGATCGAAGGTAACAAGGAGGCAGGGGACACGATGTTTACCCAGGTTCCAGGCCTCTTAATGGAGGTAATACTCTACTTCCTGCTTGATTGACTTTGATGAGTATAGGGGTTACAAGAGTTGATCTACCTCGAGTTCGTAATGGCTAAGCCCTAGATGTATATCATGTATGATTGTGATTGTATCTACAGACTAAACCCTCCGATTTATATAGACACCAGAGGGAACTATGGTTGTACAAAGTCGGTTTACAGAGAAAGGAAGGTACATGTTCCGAACGCCAAACTTGCCATCCATGCAAGGGAGAGTCCCATCCGAACACGGGGAAAGGTCTTTAATCTCATATATTCACGACCCATTAGTCCGGCCGATATCACATAGCCCGGACACCCGAGGACCCCTTAGTCTAGGACTCCCTCACTGGTATTACTATCCTTTGCCCGACGTGATCGTGAGCGGCGTCGCTGACATTGGCGCTTTGGTGGTTCACCGATAGGCTTGTCCTTGCCTGGATCTTGAACGCCATCGTCGTCCTTTTCCTCATGAGTGTCCACCATGTATACATCATAGGTAGAAGTGGTCGTCCAACGCCCTGTAGTAAGCGGGTTTTGGCTTTGTTCGGCGTCGACATCATCGCCCATGCCGTCGATGTCTTCGGAGGCATAGTCTAGCATGTCAGTTAAATCCTCGACAATGGCTATTAAGTGGGTGGTGGGTGGGGTGTAAAATTCCCTGACCTCAGCCCCCAGCCTGTGTTGGGTGTATTTTGGAGGCAAAACTTCCGTAATGGCAAGAGATTACATTAAGCCTAGTGCTTCTCTAAAAGCGAAAGCTGGATGGGAGTCTGCGGATCTGCGGGGCCGGGAACTTGATTGAGTCCCGGGGGCGTAGACCCCAATGGTTCGGGGTTATCCTCCAGAGGCGAGTCCGGCTCTCCGATGACTGAGAGAGTCCCGTTTGACTCCGGGGTTACCAACGACGCGATCGCATCTGGGTCTCTGGCTGAGAGTTCCATGATAGGAGAGAGTCTGGCGGGGTCGATCCTTCCATCATCGGAAAGCGTGATCTGCCCCGAATCTAAGGCCAGGGCAGGTGTGAGCATTGACCCCTGGGCAGGATCTGATAGCGGATCCGAAGGGCCCTCTTCATGAGGGTGAGGAGCAGCAGTCAGGGCCGTGAACCCCTTGAAGATCAGATCCCCTCGAATATCAGTGACGTAATTCAAGTTCCCAAACCTGATCTGGGACCGGGGGCGTTGCCGTCGACCTGCTCAAGGCGGCCAACCGAGTCAGCACGTAGCACGAAGCCGCCGAACACAAAGACTTGTCCAGGGAGGAAAGTCTCCCTGGACACAGTATCATCGTTGATGAAGAGGCGCGCCATCAATCCTTCTGTTGACAACACATCATGGCTCTCAATGAAAGCACCAATGTCGGTGTTGAAACCGGTAGATCTCGAGTAGGGGGGCCCAAGCTGTATGTCTGAGGATCAATGGTAACGATGGACAAAGGGACACAATGTTTACCCAGGTTCGGGCCCTCTTAAAGGAGGTAAAACCCTACGTCTTGCTTGATTGTATTCGATGAGTATAGGGGTTACAAGAGTTGATCTACCTCGAGATCGAAATGGTTAAACCCTAGATTGCCTAGCCTATGAATATATGACTTTTCCTCCGGTCTAAAGCCTCCGATTTATATAGACACTGGAGGGGCCGAGGGTTGTACAGAGTCGGTTTACAGATAAAGGAAATAACATATCCGAACACCTAATCTTGACGTTCATACATACAGGAGTCCTAACCGGACACGGGAGGTGGTCTTCTTCCTTCATCTTGACAGCCCATCAGTCTGGCCCATATTGAATAGGTCGGACGCCCGAGGACCCCCTAGTCCGTGACTCCCTCACCCTCGGGTCTATTTTCCATCATATAAGTTTCCGATCTACTATTTTCCATCATATTAGTTTCTGATCTACTATTTTGCAATCTTTCACTTTCTGATCACCAAAAATGCCAAAAATATTTACTTTATCTTTTGTTCAGTTTCATCTATCTCTGTTAGATCTCACTTTTGCAAGTGACAGTGAAGGGATTGACAGCCCCTTTATCGTGTTGGGTGCAAGTTATTTGATTGTTTGTGCAGGTATTGGTGATTTGTGCGTTGTCTCCTACTGGATTGATACCTTGGTTCTCAACTGAGGAAAATACTTATCTCTACTTTGCTGCATCACCCTTTCCTTTTCAAGGGAAAAAACAACACAAGCTCAAGAAGTAGCATGGTCTCCAAGCTGGGAAGGACCTTTTAAGAGTACAAGAGTAGTTCCTGGAAACTCATATTTGGTGGAATCCATACCTGGTACATTGTTACCTCCAGCCCTCAATGGAAAATATCTGAAGAAATACCACCCGAGTGTGTGGCAAGAAGCCTAGATAGGCAATGGCCGACATACGATTATCGCCCTTAGCATAAACTCGGCCGATGCATAATTATCACCCTGAGAAATATAAATGGCAGATGGAGTGTTGACATCATTCTTAGAACAATTATGGTGCAAATTATTTTTTCGGCATCCAAGCTTTGTCGAAAAACAGGGGGCATGTGTTGACACCAGATTTTGGCATGGTACGAGATGCAATGTAGATAGCCTCAAATGAAAAAGGGTTTCAACATTAAAATTTTTGTATCATCAAATCGAGCAACTTTGATGTCCGCGTCATCACCATCCGACCTCATCTTAGGAGCCGAAATTGTGTTCAAAGTTTCAAAAATTTATGTTCAGATCACTGTTTGGCTGATTACGCCCCCAAGACGGCCTCACATGAAAAAATATTCTACATGAATTATCTTTGTCTCGTCGAATCGGTTGATTTTGATATAAAAATCATCTCAATTTGAGTTCGTATGCAAAAGTTAGAGGCAACACTCTATGGACCTATCCTGCGTGAAAAAGTGACACGAGGGACTAGACACCCACCTAGGTGATGTCTGATAGGTCGCTTGAGTTATTCGGACTTTGCTGGCTGAATGAAGCTTGTCAGCATGGAAAGCTTGCTGGCATGGAAAGCTTGCCGGCCAAGTGAAAAGCTAGCCCGCGTGAAAGCTTGCTCGCGTGAAAACCTTGGCGCCATGGAAAGCTTGCCGGTGTGGGAAGCTTGCCAGCGCGAATGCTTGCTGGCATGAAAATCTTGCCGGCGTGGAATCTTGCCGGTGTGAAAACCTTGCCTGTAAAAAGCTTGCCGGCCAAGTGGAAACTGTCAAGGTCAATCTGACTAGAAACTAAAGAAGGGCCCAAAGGATTATCTAGATATGGTCTCGTATGAAAAAGTGTTCTACACTAAAGTTGTGCAAATTGTCGAACAATCAACTTTGCTTTTGGAGTCATCATCATCTGAGATAATATACCGTCTGGAAGG
This sequence comes from Aegilops speltoides, assembly GCA_021437245.1. Taxonomy (NCBI): domain Eukaryota; kingdom Viridiplantae; phylum Streptophyta; class Magnoliopsida; order Poales; family Poaceae; genus Aegilops; species Aegilops speltoides. Next base: position 424,344,863 of record CM038147.1, read on the forward strand.
TTGCTACAAGACTCAGACAGCCAAGAAAGCTGCATGACCGAGTCTGACTGGAAGTTAAAGATGGCCCCACAGGGTATTGAAGATGGCCTCTATTAGAAAAACGTTCAACATGAAAGCTATTCGTCTCGTTGAAACCGTTAAATTTGCTTTTGGTCTCATCTTCATCCGAGGTCGGTTGTGACCTGTGAGATTCAAAAATCGAACTGTTGTCTCAGACTTACCTAAATCCAAGTTCGGGTAATTTTGAAAAGATTTGGACGGGATTTGGAGTCATTTTCTTGTACGAGAAGTCCATCTGCCTCTTATATATGTTGGGAGTGACCGCCGATTGAGACAACACACAATCAACAAATCAATCTATCATCTTTTACCTTTACTTTTATCTTCTCCCTTATTCTTTCTCTCTCACTCTTCATTCGTTCTTCTAGTCACGGGGTGGCGAACCTTGAGGCTCTAGGGGCGATCAGGTCAACCCAGGGCAGCACATAGCCGCCGCGCGCCCTGACGAGGTTCCTCCTGTGCATGTGGGGTTTCGGGTCTACAAAAGCGCCCGTCGGGTCTCCTTTGACGTGAGCTGTGGTGCGTCACCCCTGGTGTCGAGGGTACATGGTGACGTGTTCGTGTGCGAACACTCCCTTCTTCTCTCTTGGTTTGTTATAACTAGAGAACAATTTCAACATGGACCACTAAAGATCTTCACCGGTTTGCGGTAGAGAAGAGTTCAGAATGATGACCCTATATTGTGTGTAAAATATATTATATTAACACTAAAAAGATCACCCTCTAGCTATCTCAAAAGAAAGGAAGCTTTTCGATCGACATCTAGTTTCTAATAATCCTAATCACGATGGTATTTTTTATAATTACAATTTTGGTACTTTTGGAGCTTTATCCAATAGTTACATAAAAGTCATCAGGGTTTTAATAAGCGAAACCATACAGGTCAAAAAAGTATAAGACATTTTTACGGAGAATCCTATTTGATGCTTATGTACCAAATAAAGCAAAGCAATACACAACGCATGTCGTAGTTCCTATGTGGGCCGGCCCATGTAAGGATTGGTTTTGAGAACCTTCTATAAGATTTCCTTGGTTTTCTAGGCCGTTTTTCTGTTATTCTTTTGTCCTTTTTATATTTGGCTTGTTTATTTTCTCTGCTCTTTCTTTTTAATTTTTAAATTTTCTATTTCATTTTTTAAAACATGACCACTTTAGGTCCATGGATCATTTTTTTATAAAAAAATCATGTACTTTTTCAAAATCATGATATTTTAGAAATTCACAAACCTTTTCGAATTCATGACTTTTCTCAAAATTCACGAACTTTGTCCATATCATGGAATTTGTTAAATTAGTGAACATTTTTTGACATACACAAACATTTTTTTCAAATTAGTGAACATTTACTTCAAATCCGTGAACTTATTTCAAAGTCACTTTTTTTAATCCTTTTGTGAACAATTTTAAATTCATAAGCAATTCAAATTTGTGAACTTTTTAGATCTATAAGAACAGAGACAGTGTTTCTGTGCTAGTGGAGCTTTTTTCACACGAGAAACCAACACATGAGCACACTGGCCGATCGAACATAGACAATAAGCAAGCGACCGTTATTGCTCGAGGCCCGCGAACACTATATATAGCTCTCTGCGAGCAATTTCGAACAATCGTCATAGTGGCTCCCACCTGGGACTGGTATACCTGATTTCGTATTCGTGCGCATCCGCTCGGGACTGGTATACCTGATTTCGTGGTCTCCCGTTCCGCATCTAAAAGCTATCGACCTGCTATTTTAGGATGGTTTTTTTCAAATCCCCCCACCCTTTATTTTTTTAGCTCGTGAATATTTTTTACATCCGTGAATATTATTTTCAAATACATGAATATTTAAAAAATCTCAAACGCAAGAGCATTTTAAAATTCTTGATTATTTCTTAAATTTCATAGACACTTATTAAATTCATGATGATTTTGCTATACTCATGGAAATTTTCAAATGAATATAAAATTTATGGACATTTTTTTAGTTTCATGGGATTTGTCTTGAAATCCAAAATATTTTTTGAATTGATGAACATTTTTAAAATAGATGTTTTTAATTGAGAAAGCATTTGTTGAGTACACATTTTTTTTATTTCTCAATCCATTTATAAGTTTGCGCACGGTTTTCAAAATATATGAACACTTTAAAAATCGTGAACATTTTTGTGTATTCATCAAACATTCCTTTAATTCACAAACATTTTTTAAATTCATGAACTTTGTTCAAGTCAACAACCCTTTTCTAATTCATGTACTTTTTGAATCCGGCAATCATTTTCAAATTCATGAATCTTTTTCGAATTCAGAAAAATAATTGAAATTCAAAAACATTTCTTAGTATATTTTTTAGTTAGTGTTTCAATTTTGCGAACATTTTTGGAAATTCAGGAATAATTTGTGAACGTCTTTGCAAATTCACGAATAATTGTGATATTCATTAGCATTAAACCTGTAAACATTTTTCAGATTTATGAACATGTTATTATTGAATTTTTGAGCATTTTTTCAATTCAGTAGGAATTCTTTTAATTCATGAATATTTTCCAAATTCATGGACATTTTTTAATCCTCGAACATTTCTTAAATTCATGATATGATTTTTCAAATTTGTGCACTTTTCCTTGAATTCATGGCCTATTTAAAAAAAATTATTTTCCAAATTACAATAAGATGACACAAAAAAATGGAGAGAGAAAAAATACTCCCTCTGAAGTTGTAATAAAGCAGCGACAATTAATATCGATTGGAGGGAATAACAAACCGTCTGCTTGCTTGCTCGGAGGCTAGCACCCGGCGATTTATTTCCTCACAATAGGTAGTAGATGGGCTGCCCACCTAGAGTTGACTTGGGCGAGCATGCGTTGCTACCCGCGTGCGCGATACATAGCCGGGGTTCCATTTAACGCGTAGGTCGACCAAGCGAACACCCCCATCAATCTATACTTGAATTCGGCTCAGCCTAAGTAGAGTAGGCTCCCTCTTTCAATTTTTGTTTGTCTATCAGGGTTTTTTTTGTTTCTTTATTCAGTTTTTTTTTTCGTCTTTCGTTTTTCCTTTCCTTTTCTTTTCTTTTTTTATTTTGAGGACATCTTTCAAATTTGTGATTTTTTTTAAGTCAGGATCATTTTTTTAATTCACATTGGTGGCTATTGGGCAACCTACACGTGAAATAGGGCTTCCCATACATAGCAACTCCCCATTTTTACTACTAATTCGTTTAGAACACTTTTTACTAGTAAATAAGTTCTATACATGCCGATACTTTTCTTAAGGCATTATACATACCGTGATATAAGAGGATATATGTACTTCCACGAGGCCATGGGCCAGCCCAGACAAGCATCTGCACAACCAAGTTCCAACAAAGACGACCTCCAAGCTAGGGAGTGGGTGAAATTTCACGCGTTGTCCCCATATCATTCGACGCCTTCCACCAAGCCGACATGGCAATCATCCTCATATCGCTTTGCGCCTTCCACCAAGCCACCTCGCAATCGTCCAGAGGCACATAAGCAAAACCACTGGCAAAAATCACTTAGGCTTTGTTTGGTGACTGGGGGAGAAAGACTAGGGTGCTAAATCCCAAAATGAGAATTTAAAGAGCACATGAGAAACCCTTCATTTCCTCGAGTAGAGCTCGCACGCTTCCGCACTCGTGGAAAATTCCCACGTGCCGTTCCCCCTGCACGATACTCCTCCGCCTCCTTACGAAACTCTGCTCCCTCGCTTGCTGGCACGTCCCGTGGATTAGAACATCCGAAGAGAGGGTTTTGAGTTTGCACGTGGGTTTCGGTCCCAGAAAAAGCAAGGGATCCAAGGAACCTAGGCAACCAAATAAACCCTTAATTGGGATTAGGGGGTGATTTGCCTGTATTAGAGATTTTAGAGGTTAATTAATTGTTTTACTGTTTGAGGCTGGATGCCGGTTTCTAAAACCCTAGAGGGTTATATCGACTTCTTTCATCAGAGCCATCACCCATCAGGGTGGAATGGACGTTGGAGGACCACACACACACCCAGTCGAACTCATTATGGCCTAAAGGGCAAAGTGCATGAGGGGCAAGCAAAAAAGTAAAGGAAAAAAGTTTCGCCCTTGGAATCGGTGTAAAATTAGTGTGGTTACATTACATGTAATTATTTATATTTTTCTAAAGAAAAGACAACCAAAGGGCGTCTTATTAAGGAAAACAGTAGCTCAACTTTCAACTAGATATCGGTGACACACTAACTTTACACTCAGTTCCAAGAAATGGAATTTCGGTTAGCTGAAATGAAAACAAGTTAAGAGCCCTTCAGCAAGTAAGCATGTACCAACAGAGCATCTATTGGCTTTAGTCAAGCACATGAGCCTCAACCCTTCAACAGGAATAAAAAAAAATGTAACGGTGTTCAGATATCAGATGCATCTTATATATGAGGTGATTGATCGTCGGTCTTAAAGACACAGCGGATGCTTCGAGAAATAAAGGAACTAAAACCATGGTAATAATTATGGAACGGAGGGAGTATTAGTGAGGCGAGAGGCAGAATTCAGCTAGCCATTAAGGGCTGGGGATTAAACATCATCTTGTATTCCCAGAGGTGGCTCAATAGTAATCTACAGAAAACTGACAAGTGCAGTTTAGAAAATTGCAAACACGATCTAGCAAATCCCTGAGAAAATCTAGGCTCACATCGACGTACGAAACTGCAACGAATTGATCGAGGATGAATTTAAGTTATTCTGTGGTTGACTCTGCATACAAGCCTTCATGCATTGAATCAGAAAGTCAGACCAACAGTCATGATTAGTCTGACCTGAAAGATCTCCAAACTGAGATTTTACTCCTCCCTGATCTGTGCCGCGGTAACATCATCACCACGATTCAGGGCGGCGGGGCTGATCCAATGAAGGTAATTTGTAATCTAACTAAGATGGCTGCCACCACCATTCACTTTTATATGCAAGTAAAACAGGATGGGCGATTAGGCACCATGTGTAGCTCATAAGTCAACCACCATGATGATTAGTTCTGAAGGATACTAGACAAGTTATACAGTTATACTGGCTACATCACATGGCAACAGTGAAATGTACCTGGACATGATTTTACATGTGCATCATGAGAAAGCAAGCTTTCTTTCATTTTCAAACCACATCATGTTCTGAAATCCAGGAAAAAGTATTTCCCAGTATTCGTGTCTCGGCCATTATAAATACCTAGTTTGCTGTAGCTGTAGCAGATCAACTTGAGAAGGTTAGCCCATTTTGCTAGACATCCATACTCAGTGTTTCAGGAAATGGAAATTCCAGTGATAAAGATGGATGAGCTACATGGCGAGAAGAGATCAGAGACGCTTTCGCTTCTCCATGATGCCTGTGCACAATGGGGATTCTTTTGGGTAAGTAAGGAAATATAAGATCATTATATTGATGAAATACATTTACACTCTACCTTCTCACTGTTGTCATTTGTTATGCACCATAACTTTATGCCAGCTGGAGAATCATGGAATCAATGATGACCTCATGGACAGAACCAAGGAACTGGTGAATAAACACTATGAGCAAAACATGGAGAAGAACTTTTACAGCTCTGAGATAGCAAAAACCGTTGGTCCTGACAAAGTCACCTCAAATGTTGACTGGGAGTGCAGCTTCATGTATCATCATCAGCCAAAATCAAACATTCATGACATTCCGGAGCTGCTTCGGTGAGTTTGCAATCTAAATTATAGTAGTATCGCCATAAACCACAGTTCACATGCCCAGTAAATCAGGAAATTAGAGGTTGTGAAGTTTGTAAGTGTACTAATACAAACTAATCAACTGTGCAGTACCACAGTTCCTGAATATGCTGAAGAAGTAATCAAGTTGGCTGAGCAGCTAGCAGAAGTCATGAGTGAAAATCTTGGGCTGGACAAGGATTACTTGAAGAAAGCTTTCACTAAGCCTTCCATAGGCATAAAGGTGGCAAAATACCCCAGGTGTAGTCACCCAGAAGTAGTGATGGGACTCCGTGGACACACTGATGCTGGGGGAATCATACTTCTATTTCAAGATGACTTGGTCCCAGGTTTGCAGTTCATGAAAGATGGTAGGTGGATCTCAATACCACCAACAAAAGGAAATAGAATTTTCGTAAACCTCGGAGATCAGATTGAAGTGATAAGCAATGGAATATATAAGAGCATTTGCCATCAGGTACTTCCCAATCAGAATGGGAGCCGCCTATCTATTGCGACATTCTATAACCCAGGTGCCGATGCTATAATCTTCCCAGCTCCAAATCTCACATATCCTAGCCAATACCGTTTCCAAGACTACCTTAATTTCTATTCCGCTACCAAGTTCACAGACAAGGTATCAAGGTTCCAAACTACAAAGATGGTATTCAAATGACTCGAGTCAAAAGCTACTTTATGTACCGGCTCTGAGCAAGACAAGTGGAACTCCTATGAACTATGTATTGTGTATTTGTGTTGTCAGTCTTATTTTTCGTAGAGGAATAACTGCTCGATTTACCTGTATATTTGCTTTTCTGTAACTCAAGTGTTAAATGATAGCTGCTAAAGAATGGCTGCAGGCTATAAAAACGTTCCATTCATGCTATGGAAATATAACAAAGTTACTTTAGACAAAATTTATCCCAGAGCTTACTAGCTTAGTAAAGTTATTTGCATTTTAAACCGGCAGTCACGCCGACTGCGCTAATGATACGCCATGTGAAATATGACTCAGAATAGTTGTGTAGCAACGAAACAGTAACAGGGAACATGTATGCCGACTGCGCTATTGATACTTCATGTGAAATATGACTCAGAATAGTTGTGTAGCAACGAAACAGTAACAGGAAACATGTATGCACTAGAAAACATCTCGCATCCTCGACTCATTAGTTCAAGAGCAGAAATTACTCGGTTCAAGGAAAAAAGAAAAGCAAAACCTACTCATGAGCTAACTAAATCTGAAACGCATGAGCTGGGCACCAGGAACATATCTGTGTGCCTATGACAGAGAATCATGGTTAACAGAGATCTAATAACAAATCCTACACTGATAGAAAAACACATGCATATGAGCATAACAATTTAACAAACTAACATGAGGGCATCAAATGCATACATATGACATTGAAACCTATGGTCTTGGCCTCTTGGGTAGGGTAGGTACAACTGAAATTGACCACTGGATAATTGTTAAGTGTTAACTACAGTTAAAATTAAAGGCCTTGTTGTTGTTGTTGTTGTTGTTGTTGTTGTTGTTGTTGTGGACATCCTGGATTTCACGACAATCTCCCAATCTTGCTGCATTTGAGTCATATATAACAGAAATTCTATATTTTTATAAATGCCTTTTTAATACTCATAAGGTGTATTTGTTTTTTGATAAAATTCCAGAATGTAAGGTGCATTTCTTCTAATTCCTCATAATTCCCTTGTTAGCCCTCTAAAAATAGGGAAAATATCTTTCTTTTGATTGTCTGTATATCTCATTGTAGGAAAAGAAGGAAAGTATCTCTCTGTCGATTGCATGTATCTCTTACTTTCCTGGACTAACTGATTTACTTGCCACTAACAAGCAAATTTGCCAAGGGTAGTTTTGTCCTAACATGTCTATAATTCTGTGCATTGGTCACCGTGCCAAAAATAATACACCTTACATAAAGAAACAGAGGGAGTAGTAAATTACTTGCTACTTTGCGTATATGGCTATATGCATTGTTGTTCAATTGTTTCTGGTACTACACAAGCTGTCCATTTTAAAAGTCAAAGACAACCCTTACTAGAAATCCTGAACTTAACTGAACATAAATTCATTGCTAAAGTCAAACTTTGTTGCACTTGAGCCATGCATAAGAAAATTATGTACCTTTTGTTAATAACATTTTCATAGTAAATTGATTGCTACGCTGTATATATGAAGTAATGGTTTCTCGAACTACAAAAGCTGTCCATTTAAACAAAATAATCCTTCAATGCAGTTACATACTTGGTTAATCTGAATGGCAAGTAGACCACCAGGAGCTTATCTTTAAACACTCAAGACATCACTTCAATTAGCAGGCCGCAGTTTGGCCAATATAGCTTTAGTCAAGAAAGTGTTGGTTGTCTCAGCAGCTCTCTCGAGTAAAACCCTGTGAATCTTACATACATGCCAACACTTCGAGACGAAGCACAGAAAAAAGTTGCCAAATTTAAGCGACTTTGGAAACTTTATTGCCATATCATCAATCATGGACACTAGCCTCTCGATGGTGCTTGGTGTTAGGCAAATGTCTTGACTGAGAATGTTGTAGAATAGTGCAAAGAGAGATTCTGTCCAGACCAAATCGCAGCCAATATTTTCCCGATGCTGAGGCATACAGATCGGTTTCCGCTCTCTCTCCTCACCTGAAAGCAACCTATGACAGAAGGCGGTGACATGCAAAGGATGCATACAATCCTTGACAATCCGTGTGAGCGCATCGCACTGAGGAGCATTCAGGCCTTGTTTTCTAAGAACTAGTGGGAAGAGTACAGCCTCCAGTGCAGCAGCTGGGAAACGTTTGCAGACATCTAATGCAGCAGAAAGAAGACCAGATGAAGCTGCTCTTTGAAGGTCAAGTAACTTTGGTAGGGCAAGAGAACACAGCACAAGTGCCGGGCCTTTTCCATGCATCGCATCTTCCTCAAGTACCAAATTTGAAAGCAGAACCCGCACTGTGTCATCATCAGCTTCCCATGGCTGTACTAAGCTAAGTACCGCCTCAGCATTCCCGGATTCAAGGCAGAGGTCATGCAAATTGTTGGCTGCCTGCTGAGCACCCAAAACTGACTCTGCCATCTCAATTTCCTTCTTCAGAGCTAGAGCCCTGTGGACGACTGAATTTCCTAGTGGAGGAGCCGGAGGAGAAGGAGCGCGCCCAACCTCCTGTATGAACGAATACTCGTCTTGCTCCAGCCCCAGAGACTCCAACCGAACTCCATCTAAATCACCCCGGCCGGCACAGACCCCACCCGGCATCATGCTCCGGCGATCGAGAGGCAGCCACGGAAGGACAGGCTGTGTCCGTGCCGCCTCTGCTTTAAGCCACGGCGGCGGCTCGTGGAACTCCTCGTTGAACTCCCAGGGGACATCAGGAACGTCTTTGTCAGGCAATCCGTCGAGCAGGTGGTGGGCGCCCCGGCGGACCCAGAATTCGTCACACCGGCCGGGCGGAGCCGAAAGGACGCGAGAGGCGAGGGAGCGGAGCTGGAGCGGGTCGAGGAGGGAGGCGGAGGAGGAGAGGAAGGAGAGCGCCTGGGACTGAAGCAAGGGCGGGAGGGTCTGGAAGAGGACGGCCGTGGGTTCGGAGGCGGGGAGCGTGGGCACCGGGGAGAGGAGGAGGCGGAGGAGGCCCGCGGCCGGAGGAGGAGAGCGGGGGCTGCTGTTCGAGGGCGAGAAGGCGGCGGTGTTGGGGGCGGAGGAGGCGAGCAGGTGGCGGAGCACCGGCAGCCACGGCTCCATGGGAACTGGTCTCTTGCAAATTGGGTTTTCTGTAAAAAACAATTCTTGCAAATTGGAAACAGCCCGGCGATTCCCGCGATTTTATTCAGAGGCGCCAGTTGGGCCTAGACAAGTTCAGCCCACCCTAATACAGACCCCCTCCGTCCGGGGAGCCCCTATGTTACGCTCAAAAAAAAAAGGGAGCCCCTACGCAATTCCTTCTCCTAAAAAAAAGTGACGCAATCCCTATTTGACGTATTCTGCGTTAAAATAGTCACGCTTTCCAACGGAGAGATCAATTATGGCACTGCCTAATAATTCTAGGCTCGGTATGGGTTTTCCGGTTTTAGGAACCATCTAGAGATCACTCTATGCATTTTAGAACCGAACTGAAAAACCATACCGAAATAAAACGAACCGAACCATTTTTACGGTTTTTATGGTTTCCAATTTTATGTATGGTATGAAATTACATTACCTTTCTAAATTTAGTTTTTTATATATACCAAAAACCGAAAGGTTAACCGAATTAAAATATATTTATATTTATTGAGCGAACAACCATGCTAAGTCCCAAAAGATATTGTAACATACTTTTCTTTTACATGAGCTAGATTCCCTACTAAGCACGTCCCTTTTCTTGTAACATAGTCATTTTCCTTTTAAAAATGCTAAACACGCTGATAAACAAAGCAAAGTATACATTGCACATTTTGCATGAACAAATGAAAGCGCAAAGCCCCCGGGAGATTTTTAGAAACTCATCATACTCTGATGAATTTGACGAGAATCAGAGTGACGAAGTAGAAACGAAGAGAAGATAAATCATCACAAATAAGTAAAACATGCATAGAAGATAGAGGCAGTTGATGAACATGCAGTCATACAAACATTCAGGCATAAACGAGATGAACTGAAGAAATGAAGGCATCATGATGAACTTCAGTTCAAATTCTTCAGAGTGCATATCACAAATTCTTCAACAATGGAAGTACTGAAAGTAAAGGGTTGAGGAATTTTGGAACCAAGTTAATTAGCTTGGTGATGACACGATGATCTGGTAGACATTCAGTTCCTGCATCAATTGTATGTCTGGTTGGAGTGGCTTGAGATTCAACCGAGAAGACACTTAGTCTTCTACGTATTCTCCTTGAGCTATGGTCACTGTAGACCTCGCTCAATCACTCATGATAACTCTTCAAGGTAGACTTTCAAAACCTTCATAAACTTGTTCACCGGCATGCCAGAATTTACTTTTGGGTGCGTAGAACTTGACACCTAACCGTCTGAAAGAATGACAGTCTTCAAAGCTAACATGTGTCGGATCACACATATCAATTTTTTTAGTGACGCTCAATCACTTTGGCTCTGGTTGGGGGAGGCTGTTTATAGTCAGGGACAACCCGGCATAATAAGACATAGATGCCCTGGCGAACATGACCGTTGTTAGGATATTCCACTCGACAACGGGTGCTAGTTCAACAACAGTCAAAAATTTGAACTCTCAAATTCATCGGGGCACTCAATTTCCCTACGATAGGAAAGTCGTACTGGCACAATCAGATGTTTTTGTTTATGCATTTCATCGTTCTGCGGAAAAGTATACGGGGAATAGTGCGACACTGTAAGATTGCCGAAATGAATGAGTATATGGAGGTCTGGGTGCACGCCTCAAGTCCCCTAAGGACAATGCACAAATTTTCCAATGCCTCTCTAGACAATGCATAATTTCTCCAATGCGAACATGTTGTGGAAGCAGGCAATAGCAGCAGCAGCAGCAAACACACTATAAAATTCTCCTGGATTTGTTTTCCACAAAAATGAACATTTGGAACTCCCTGCTTCACGCTTCTTTTTTGAGTCAATTACACCCGTGGTGCTAGAACTTGCCACAAACGGTCACTTTGGTGTTAGAACTTGTGGCATACATTGAACTGGTACAATAAGTTGGCTCGAACTTGCAAATACGGTGCAAATCACGTCTGTGTACACCCGAGCCGCTGACTAGTACCATGGGGTCCGCTGTCAGCGCCCGGAAGACGGAGAGGGGCCGTATGGCCTGTTTTTTTAATCGGAAACCCTCTCAATTTTTTTATTTCTCACAAAAAAGCACCTGCTGATGTTGGAGAAGTAACATTGTCATTTTTTCTCAAAAAACAACATGAAAAACAATTCCTTCAAGTCTCGAGCCAGCGACCTATGGTTATCACAAATTCGGTCGTAGCCACTCCATCGGTCCAACCATCTTTTGCTCCATGGATAACATTTTTTTAGGGAAAAAAAGGGCATGCAGTCTATGCGGCCCATTTGGACCTACTCGTTTCTTTTGGAAATTTCTAAAAGGTATGTAAATTATAACCTCAGTAATAAAAATAAATTTCAAATATTTTTGGAGTATAATTTTTGATGTATAGTTCAACATTTGTATAATAAAAAATATTTGTACTTTAAATTTTAAAATGTTTGTATGAATATTCAATCTTGTCTACTATGTAAGTTATAGATATTTTATGAATATAAGTTATGAGTGAAAATTATATACAAGTGAATATTTAGTAAATTTGGTATTCATCATTTTGTTAATTTAAATATAAGCTGCACATGTATAATTTTTTGTATTAATTAAACATGTTTATTTAATAAAAACTAAAATTTCCTTATTTACTAAACATTTTTATATAATACATGGGTGTATATTTAAAAGTTTTATTTACTAATCATCATCTTTATGTATAATATTTATAATCCCACAAAAAAGGTATAATATATATAACACACGAATATTTGAACATTATTTTTATTACCTACTTTTACATTTTTATAGGATTACTTACTTTTACAAATATATTAAAATAACTTTTTTTATGGGTATATCTTAAAATAACAACCTATTTAGGCCCCACAGGCGTCCTGCTTATACTACATTAAGGACTGTTATATCGACCTAAGCAAGCAGAACGCGAGTTGTGTAGTGGCCATGAACTTATTCAGTCTTGTTGTAGGCCACGTGTTCGAGACTTGGCGGCCATTTTTTCAGTTTAATTTTCCTGTACTGCAGGTGGGACCCATGTGTCATAGATGCGAAAAAAAATAAAAAGAACAAACACGTAGACATGTATTTTTATGAAATCAAGGAGATTTCGCAAAAAATAGGTCACACGCGCTCCTCTCAGCCTTCTAGTCTCTGACTGCGCGCCCCATGCCATGCTGGCGCGCCAAGTCAGCGCTGATTTTGTATCCGAACGTGATTTGCACCGTATTTGCACGTCTGAGCCAAATTATTACACCAGTTCAATGTATGCCACAAGTTCTAGCACTAAAGTGACCGTTTGCGTCAAGTTCTAGCACCACTGGTGTAATTGACTCTTCTTTTTTTTTCAACGCCACCTTACATTAATTAACCAGTGCGAAACTTACAATCGTTCGATACAAAATTCACCACATAGGGCGGTACATCATTAACAAGAATACCATCGGATCTATTGTTAAAACTAAATTTTGCAATTAGATGAGCCACCACATTGGCGGATCGACTAATCTTAGCCGTTTGAAAGTTGTTTATCAGCTTAGATAAGCTCAGCGCTTCCTTCTTCAAATCGACCAATGATGACCTATTAAGGTTCGCTATTGCAAGAGTCGTCACAACAAACGCATAATCAGTCTCTAAAATAATAGAATTGTGGAGAGGTATACCTATGTATAGACCAGCAATGCATGCCCTTATCTCTGCTTCCTTCACGCTTCTGGAAATATCATGTTTTGGACTCCGCTTGTTTCTGCTGTGAACTTGCCGAGTTATTTCAGTAAACTTTTTAGATTTTTAACTTTTGAACATCCAGCATCTGTATAGGTGGCAGAGGTGTTCCGCTGAACTCCCGAGCAGGTTTGGTTTCTTGAACTTTCACAATTGGAAGATCCTCCCATCCCCTCCCCGCGTCGCTCCCGTGTGGCGGCCAAGAGAAACCTAGCCGCCGGCTTCGGGCCTCCTCTCGTCCCTTTCCTCCCTCGCCGCCGCTGGACCACACTGCCGGGCAAAGCCCACCGGCGTCGGTGGCGGCGGGGCTCATCTTCATCCCGCTCGGAGGTTGTTGGCGCGTGGCGGCGGCGACGGCGGTGCTGCGCTAGTCTTGAGGCGCGAGGCGGGCCTGGCGGCGGGTAGCGAGGGCTTGGTGGCGTAGTGGTGGGCTGCACGGAGTGGCTTCGCGCTCGTGGGCTGATGGCGGCAGTCTGGCTCGGCCAGATCTGGCGATCTGTGGCGCTTGGCGTCATGTGGCACTCGCCGTGGGCGCTGGAGCTTCCACTCTGCGTGCTGTGTGCAGTGGTCGGGCTCATGGTGGGGTAGCGTCTTTGGTGGTCTGTGTTGGCTGTCCTCGGTCAGGGCTCCTGTTCCGGCCCCTGGACGGCGGCGAGTGGCGCGGGATGGCTCTTCCGGTGAGTGCTCTTGGCTGCGGGTGCGGGCTGGCTTCACGCTTATGGTCGATGGTTGGGCGGGCTGCCGTTGGTGGCCTCGCGTTGAGCTGCGGCGGGCGCCATGGTGAGGCGACACGGGGGGTGTGTCCGGTGGGGAGTTCTCAGGAGGGATGGGAGACCCCGATGGCCACCCTTCGCCGGTGCAGGGGTGCATCGGTCCGGATGCGTCCGCTCCTCCTCCCCCTTTCCTCGGCTGTGTGCTCTTTGTTGGGGTTCTGACGATGTTCGAGGCAGGACGGTTGCTAGCATCTTCATAGGCGAGGGCTGCCAGTCAGGCCAAAGCCAAGGCCTTTGGGTGTTCCCGAAGTTGCTTGGATGTTGGGCGGCGGCCTTGGCGGCGGGAGGCGCGGTGTTCGTGGGCGGAGCGCGCGTCTTGGGTGCGGTCGGGCAGCCATGGCCACGTGGGTGGCATGGTTGGTGATGTTTGGCGAAGCATGGTGGTTTGGTAGAGGGTTAACACCGGAGTACATAACTTGCCCGGTCTTATCCGGCCAACGGTGGCGGCGCCGCGGGCGTCGTTTCCTTCATGAAGGCTCCGTCGTGGTGTTCTCTTCTCTCCATGTTGCTCCGGGTGAAAACTTGATCTCTAAGATCGGGCGGTGGCGGCTTTCGGTGTCGTGCCCTTCTTGAAGGCACCGCCATGGAGTCCATGCTTCGCCATTGTCCCGCTTCACTTCTTCTCGGGTGGCTTGGTCTCCAAAGGTCCTCGTCGGCCCCAAGTGTTTGGTAGTGTGCTTGGTGGTCGATTGGGTAGTGTTGCGGTGCATCGGCACCCTTGTATCTTGCCTTGGGTGTGTGGGGTGTGTGGGGGTTGCGTGTTATACCCGGATTTGTACTTCTTGTCGTTGCTTTACATATAAAGCGGGGCGAAAGCCTTTTTCGATAACTTTCACAATTCTAATTTTTTGCAAGAACGCATAAAACTTCATGTACACCAGTACCTAGGATAGATGATGAGGCGTTTAACATCTCCCAGTAACACAACTCAGCATGTTCAGGAATCCATTCAACAGCGTTTCATCAATATACATATTTTTGACAAAAAGAGATACCACTCAGGTTTTCATTTATCTGAAACCAAGTGGTTTTTTTACAACATTTACTAACGTTTCATCGATATATACACAGATACGCTTGTGCTGCATCCCTTGAGATAATAAAAGTCTGGCCATGTTCATGGGCACTTCACTTGCATCCACCGGGCATCGAAACCCTGTCTTTACAATCTCTGCATCTCGCCTCAGATCGCTGCACACGTACTTCCTCCGTCCCAAAATAAGTGTCTTGAGCTTATTACAAATTTTGGAACGGAGGGAGTACATATTTTTGCATGTTCTTCTATGCAAAGCACCCCGTTCACTCACTCACTCAGCATTAAGCAGAGAGATAAAAAGGGCAGCCCGATGCATGTAGCTCCCGCTTGCGTAGGGTCCGACCACTTTGGATCTACTGTACGCAGTCTTTCCCTGATCAAACAATTTCTGTCAGTTCAAACTTAGAGTAGGGGGTCGGAGGAGGCAATAAAACACCTTTCAATTCAGTTAAAAAATTCAGTCAGTTCAAATAAAAAATTCCATCTGTTTAGATAAAAAATTCCTTTAGACAAAACTGGGTCTGCTGCAGCTGAACACGAAATACTAACCAGCGCCCAGGTTATCTAGCGAAGCATGTGTTATTCAAAAGAGTTTTGTAACAATATATCTTTGGTATTATGAAGGGAAGCCTTGGCGCGGTGGTAAAATTGTTGCCTTGTGACCATGAGGTCATGGGTTTGAGTCTACTATTGATCCAAAGTGGGGAGAATATCAGGTGCTACCGGTAGCACCTGAGATGAGGTGCTCCAATGCGACCTCAGCCGTTTGATGACGATCCAACGGCCAACATCACGTGAATGTGGATCTAGTCGTTATTTTGGGAATGTTCAAGGAGTTTTTCGCAAAACTCGCATTGACCAAATGTTGCCCATTCGATTCACGATCCAACGGCCAAGGTCGCATGGGAGCACCTCATCTTAGGTGCTCCCGGTGCACCTGATATTCTCCCCGTGGTCGGAAGCAGGAGCTACAGGGCTGCATTTTTTATATTTTTGGTATTATATTGCACATGTTTTTTATTCAAATTGAGGACCTGTACTAATCCAGATGGGTGGCAGATCATTTCTCTAGGTAACTAAACTTTACAAGCAACTAGAACATGATGGCGCGCGTTGCCGCACCCGTAAATGTTAAAAAGAAAATGAAAAAAGACTTGATAATAAGATATTGAGATGGGCATAGCAAATAATGAAATCACAAATAGCACATAACAAACAATGTAATTCGGTGCAATGAATTCGAGTTTAGTAAGATCGCCCATTTGATCATAATTTCAGCCATAAACTCATAATTTTGAACATCAAACTATTTTTATAAGATTTTGTAAATAGCTTGAAACGATGTATAATTTTAGAGCGACCAAGAGGACATGCGCAGCTAGCAAGCACCGAAGAGTCAAAGAGATCGTGTAATAAATATCAAAAGTATACAACAATTTACCCTTTCTTCTTCTTCTTTCTCTTTTGAAAATTGAAGTGCAAAAAAAATGTCATCGGAGAAAAGACATGAGAACACAACATAGACCAGAGAATGCAGTGCTGTGTCACAACCCTGGCCGTGTGTCGGTGGCTGGTTGTAACCTTCTCGGCAGCCGCTTATTATATCATGCATGGCGGTGCACCATGTAGTGGCGGAGCTTAGAGCAAGGCTGAGGGGGTCGTGGCCTCCCCAGCATTAGGCAAAACAGTGAAGAAAAATTACTGTGCGGGATTAGATAAGGAAAAGATTGATCTTTACCCTCTTAATTGTTCATGTTTTGGCTTTTGGCCCCTCCTGAGATTCCTGCCTAGCTCCGCCACTGGCACCATGGTACACCACAGCCTCTTTCGGGTAGCCCCACCACATCAGCAAATTCATGTTCCATGTCGCAACTCAAGGTCGTGGTAGTCTAAAGAGAATATATTTCTCCAGACGTATGATAATGACATAAATTTAGAAATCATCAAATACATAGCAAAACAATATTTTTTATCATATACTTGTATCAAAATAAATTCATAGAAACTATGAAGAGTGCTCAAGTAAGTTCAAGAGAAAGTGTGCAAATCGCCAAAGCCTATTGAAAACATAATAACAAAAGTTATATATATGACCCCTACGATATTTTCTTTAGATATAAAAAAACGAAACACCATTCTTAAATTTGTAAATTATGACCTAATAATCTATCCATGGAGCAATCCCACCAAAAAGAAGGGAAAACAACCGTCCTAACTGAACGCCAAATGCGACGAATTCCCCTAGCTAACCTAGAGAGGGGAAGAAGTGGATGCACCCCCGTGAGGGCAGATCTTTGGCCCGCCCATAATCAAAGCAGGCAAAGATTTCTTATGTCGCGAATGAAATTGGTATCAGCTACAAACCGATACAATTTATCTAGAACTATAGGACATCATTGTTTCTTTGTTATATCAATCAAAGCAGAACTCCATATATGTCACATATAAATTAGAAATTGACATAAAAACAGTTCAGAGATCACATTAGCATGTAAGACTGCCAACAGAGAGATAATAAAAAAACAGTTCAGAGATCACATTAGCATGTAAGACTGCCAACAGAGATAATAAAGAAATGGCATGCAACAGGGGAAATTTTTTGTACCAAAGGCAAGCGAATATCGTGGACTATCAATGTTTCTTTTTATCTTAGCAATTAATCACATACCCAGAATAATTAGAGAGTCCTTTAATTTGGAGCTGAGCAGTTGAATCCACGTGAACATTTGCATCCACGACACAAATCGCCAAGATCTGGAGAGACCTGGAGTAGAACATAAAAACCATACCATGCCGGAATCCTACAAACAATTCTGAACGGAGTCTCACTTGTTCAATTAAATCAAGGTCTGCGGTGGTGGACACTTAATTGCTCTCGTGTCTTCTTTAGACCTCGCCTCCTCCACGGTCCTCCCTAAGCTAAGCAGCTGTATTAGACAGAACCGCGAGGAGGTGGGCGAGCACTGGCTTAGGCGCACCTCCTCCGCACCTTCGCTGTTGAGGTAGCCGCCGCCTCCTACTCCTCTCGTCATCGCCCACGGCCGCTGCGCCATTGCTTCGCCTCCTGTCGCCTCTGTCGCCACGAAAATAAGATGATCAAATAGACGGAGCATAAAGTAGCATCACCAACATGGGAGATGAGGTGGGAACGACTTGTGTAGAATCTGAGTTTCTGGTGGAAAAATAGAAGAAATGATGTTGGGCCATCGGATGAGAGATCGATGGCACAGGACCGGATGGAGGGATCTTTGAACAAAATTTGCGAAAAGGTCCAACGCTACAAGCAAATTTGCGTTCGCTGCCCTCCCTACTCTGTACCAAATCCTTACACAGCGACGGCACCGGACCGAGCGGCTGCGGCGGCGGCCAAGATCCTGAGCCAAGCTGGGCAGGCTCGCGCAGAGAAGATGCTGATCCATCTCCTCTCCGATGGATCCTAACCGTTTCGTTGCCGGTGGCGCAGTTTGTGGCAGATTAGATCGGATTCCTCACCTCCTCCCCGCTCGCTCCCAGATCAGCTCGCCGCCGTCCTCCTCCACCCCCACCCCCTCTCGCGATTCAGCACTAGCTCGGCGGTCGTGGATCCTCGCCTCCTTCCCGGCCGTCCGCTTCTGGTTCCGCCAACAGGCCACCACAGTTCTTCGTTCTTCAGGTAAATATAAATGTTAAATTTTTATTAGCTACTGTATATATTAGATTGGTACTACATCTCTATAGTTTTATATTCTTTCTACTTGTTAATGTCGAATCTGTCCATTTAGTTGGTGGGTAGCAACAGAACAAGAATGAACAACAGCTTGAGTACAATAGAAGCAGATCCGTTCTGGGGGTAATGCTTATATTTGTTGGATTCTTATTTTATCCAGAAGCAGCATGTTGATTACTGCTATGACTTAGTTGTGCTATTGTGTATTGCTACCAGAAGCAGTGCACCAACTGTACATAAACGCTAACCTGTTTCTACCAGGAAGCAATACACTAGCAAATCTAGCTATTCCGGCGAGATGCACTAGTACACGAAGTAGGCTGCTCTGGCTTCATCGATTCTTCAGCGGCAAGCCGAAATGCACACACATGAGACACAGTGGCTATTTTGTTTCTCTCTCCATGCAAAGATACATATGCTGATGCATGGATATATTTGCGCCCGTGCAGCCTACTTGTACAACTCCGATTCTATTTCAAACCGGTTACTTTCCTAATCTAATCACATGGTCACGTTGATCACTAGGACTACTATAGGAAACAAGCAACTATTCTCTATGGACAAGGTTGTTAATTCCAACAGTTTGGTGGATCGCTGCTAGACAACTTTCCAATCAGCTGAAACAAATGGAACAAGTTGATATGTTGTGGTTTTGTAATGATGGTAGCTGTTGGCCTCCATTTCTACTGCTTTTGCTTTGCGCTGTGTCAGATACCTTTTTAGCTTGCCCAGTACAGGGGTTACTTTAGCCTCCCTTGCTCTAGTGTTAAACTGGAACACTTGTAGAGTTCTTTAGATGTTTTTCCCCTTTCTCTGTAGCAACACATTGGTTTTACAGAAATGAAATAGGAGAGGGGAGCTCTTTTTTTTCAAAAAGAAGTTTTGATATTGCATAAAAAAACACAGGTCTGAATTTAAAATTGGCTATCATACCCAAACTCTTGATTTTCTACGCAAAAAGGGAATATGTGCTTAATTACAAACACTTCACATAATAAATACTCATGCACTTATTTGTCTTGCTAGGACCACTCAACTAGGTTTATTGAAACGATTAGGCATACATAGATCATTATACCAGAGATATGTGCGCCTTCCATTTTTACTGACCTATGGCATCGCTACAGCAAGGATGTGTGTATGTGATTTAGTACTAATCCTTCATCCATGACATGAGCCTATCTGGCATCTTGTTCATTTATATTTTCCCATGCTGCTGTGGTTTTCTTATTATTTCAGGGTATAATATAATGCATGCCATCAAGTTTGCTGTTTATAGCTGTTAGAACAGGGTTGTGCTGTGTGTGTAGTTATCATATTGTATAGGGGCTTCTTTGCTTATTTCCCTTCATGTATATGTGCTGGCCTGTTGGCCCGATGGAATATATGCTCACTTCATAACATGGTATAAGAGCTAGGGTTAGGTTCCCCAGCCGCCGCCGCCGCCTCTGGTCGCCGCCAGCCGCTGCCGCGGCCGCCGCCGGCCGCCGCTCCTCTCTTCATCGAGCCTCTCCCCTCTTCTTCCTGGTAGCTGCTGCCGCCTGCTGGTCCAGTCCGCTGCTGCCGCCGTCCTTCTTGGCCGGCGCCGCCGCCTCAACGTGCTGCTGCTGCTCTTCAACGAGCTGCTGCTGCTGCTGCTCCTCTTCTTCAACGAGCTGCTGCTGCTGCTGCTCTTCAAAGTGCGGCTGCTGCTGCTCTTCTCCTCCTGGTCTGCTGCTGCCATCAAGCTGTGCCTCCTGCTGCTGCTGGTCTTCAACGAGCTGCTGCTGCTGCTCTGCTGCAATGGCGCCCTCCACCACCACCGGTGCTGTCCCAGTCCCACGATGTCCTGTTATCTTCAACGGACAGAACTACAGGGACTGGGTGCAGCACATGAAGCTGCACATGAGGGGCCAGCTGGTCTGGGAGCACCTCTCTGGTGCTCTGCCTTGTCCCCTGCTGCCCACTCCTCCAGCGGAGTTGGCCTTCCTGTTGATGCCGATGAAACCAATCAACGTGAGATGCTAGATGCTTTTGAAGAGGCCTTTGAAGAGTATCAGAATCAACTCCACTTATACAAGCAATGGACAAATGATGATGCTCGAGCCTCTTCTATCTTGGTGAACAACATGGATGTTGATCTCACCATGGATGTGGTGGCCCTTACCACTTGCATATCGGATGTGGGAGCACCTTCGCCATCGCTATGAGTCTCTGGGGATGCCATGTATCTCATTGTTGTTCGTCAAGAGCAACAACTACAACAGGAGATGCTATCGTGGATGATTTCTACAAGGAGATGTCGGCGGTGTGGCGCCAATTGGACTCTCGGGAGCTGATGTTTGTCGCAGATGTCGGTGTTGTGTGCGGTGACAAGCTAAGCTGGAGGTTCGTCGCCTCACGACTTCTCGCTCGCCTCCGGCGGAGTTCGGCAGAGTCGTGCTCACTATTGGCACGCCATCCTCGGCTCTCTACTCTGGAGGCCCTTGCCGAGGTGCGATCCGAGGAGGTGCGCCTACTGAGCACGGGCTTATGCCATCCTCTTGGAGATCCTGGTCGCCGCGTTCCACCACCGCTGGTGTGCCCTCTTCTACAGTGGCAGCCACCTCCACTAGTGCTTTTGCAACTCATCGCAAGCGGGATGGTCACATGATCACGGAGTGCATCAAGAGGAGGAAGCAGGTCGCCGTGGTGGCCGTCCTCAAAAGGACTCGGAGGCTCCTCTAATTCTCGTGAGGGCTCCCTTGAGAAGGTTCACCAGAGATGCTCACCTGTCTGCGCCTTTATCGCTCTCGCACCATCCTCGAGTTCATTTGGTTCTGCTGGTCGACGTCCGTCCACCACCGCACTCTTCGTCGGTACATCTTTGTTGGGGAGCGTAGTAATTTCAAAAATTTCCTACGCACACGCAAGATCATGGTGATGCAGAGCGGCGAGAGGAGAGTGTTAGCACAACGCGGTTGATGTAGTCGTATGTCTTCACGATCCGACCGATCCAAGTACCGAACGTCGTCGCCTCCGAGTTCAAAGACACGCTCATTCGATGGCGTCCCTCGAACTCCGATCCACCGAGTGTCGAGGAGAGTTCCGTCGACCGACGGCGTGGTGGCGATCTTGATGTTCTATCGGCGCAGGCTTCGCCTAAGCTTTTATGACGATATGACCGAGGTGGAATATGGTGGAAGGGCGCGCACGGCTAAGGAACGATCCGTAGATCAACTTGTGTGTCTATGGGTGCCCCCGCCCCGTATATAAAGGAGGAGGAGGAGGAGGCCGGCCCTAGGAGGAGGCGCGCAAGGAGTCCTACTCCCACCGGGAGTAGGATTCCTTCTTTCCTAGTCCAACTAGGTCGAGGGAAAGAGGGAAGTGGAGAAGGAAGGAAGAGGGGCCGCGCCCCAAACCCTTTGTCCAATTCGATTTGGGCTTGGGAGGCGCGCCTCCTCCGGCTCCTTCCCACTAAAGCCCATTAAGGCCCAATACTCTTCCCGTATTCCGTAACTCCCCGGTACTCGAAAAATACCGAATCACTCGGAACCTTTCCGAACTCCGAATATAGTCGTCCAATATATCGATCTTTACGTCTCGACCATTTCGAGACTCTCGTCATGTCCCCGATCTCATCCGGACTCGAACTCCTTCGTACATCAAAACTCATAAACTCATAATATAAGCATCGAAACCTTAGCGTGCGGACCCTACGGGTTCGAGAACTATGTAGACATGACCTAGAACTATTCTTGGTCGATAACCAATAGCGGGACACGGATGCCCATATTGGCTCCTACATATTCTCTGAAGATCTTTATCGGTTAAACCGCATAACAACATCGTTGTTCCTTTGTCATCGGTATGTTACTTGCTCGAGATTCGATCGTCGGTATCCAATACCTAGTTCAATCTCAAGCACGGCAAGTCTCTTTACTCGTTAAGTAATACATCATCTCGCAACTAACTCATTAGTTGTAATGCTTGCAAGGCTTAAGTGATGTGCATTACCGAGAGGGCCCGAGATACCTCTCCGACAATTGGAGTGACAAATCCTAATCTCGAAATCGCCAACCCAACATCCGCCTTTGGAGACACTGTAGTACTCCTTTATAATCACCCGATTCACGTTGTGACGTTTGGTAGTACCAAAGTGTTCCTCCGCAAACGGAGTTGCATAATCTCATAGTCATAGGAACATGTATAAGTCATGAAGAAAGCAATAGCAACATACTAAGCGATCGGGTGCTAAGCTAACGGAATGGGTCATGTCAATCGATCATTCAACTAATGATGTGATCTCGTTAATCAAATAACAACTCTTTGTTCATGGTTAGGAAACATAACCATCTTTGATTAACAAGCTAGTCAAGTAGAGGCATACTAGTGACACTCTGTTTGTCTATATATTCACACATGTATTATGTTTCCGGTTAATACAATTCTAGCATGAATAATAAACATTTATCATGATATGAGGAAATATATAATAACTTTATTATTGCCTCTAGGGCATATTTCCTTCAATCTTTGCCCTGGATTCTTGATTCAGGGGCCTCCTTCCACATGACACCACACAGAGATCATCTTTGTGCTGTCAATTCCGTGCCTTCTCCTCTTCTGATTCGATTGCAGATGGCACTTCTCTTTCTGTTGCCGCAAGAGGACTCTTTCCACGTCTTCTTTTCATGTCCTGCCGTTTCTCATGTTCCTAAACCGACTATGCAACTTCTATCTGCTGGTTGACTTCTCGACTTGGGTTGTCGTGTTATTCGGATTCGACTCTTGTTGTGTTCGGGATCGTCGACGGGACTCTGGTTGGGATCGGTCCTCGGCGCCATGACTCTCGGCGCCTTTGGGAGCTCGATTGGCTGCGCCTTCCTTCCCAAGGCCTCCTCCACCAATCGGACATCACCACCCTTTTGCTTGTTGCCACCTCCACCACATCCTTCGCTCGGTGGCATCATCGATTGGGTCACATTTGTGGCTCCGCTTGTCTTCTTTGGTTAGGAGTGGTGTTCTAGGGTCATGTCCGTGATAGTTCACTAACTTGTATGGGTTGTAAGCTTGCAGCGATACAACTTCCATATCCTCTAGTAATTACATTTCTCGACGACCTTTTGAACTTGTTCACTCGATGTATGGGGTCCCGCCTTTGTTTCGAAAGGGATCACAAATATTATATAATTTTCATTGATGATTTTTCTCGCCACACTTGGATCTACTTTATGTCATCTCGTAGTCAAGTGCTTCAAATTTACAAGTCGTTCGCTACCATGGTTCGTTTCAAGATGATTCCTCTGTTCGAGTTTTTCGTCTTTGATTAATTTGGCGAGTACCTATCTCGTGCGCTTCGTGGCTTCCTTCTTTGAACAGGTACCCTTCCTCAATATTCTGTCCCGGTGCACATGCTCAAAATGGGGTGGTGAATGCAAACATCGTCACGTCCTTGAGACCGCTCGGGCTCTTCTTTTATCTTCTGCATTCCCCGCACTTTTGGGTGAGGCTGTCTCTACCATTGTTTATCTCATTAATATTCAGCCTTCATTTGCTCTTGAGGAGGGATACCAGTTGTTCATCTAGGTGATGGTCCGGTGATTATAGTGGTCTACGCTTTGTTTGGTTGTGCTGTTTTGTTCTTCTCCACCTCATGAACGCACCAAATCGACCGCTCAATCTGTTGAATGTGTTTTCCTTGGCTACTGATTTGGAGCACAAAGGTTACCGTTCTTTGGGACCCTATTGCTCAAGACCGAGAATCTCCAAAGATGTCACTTTTGATGAGTCTCGCTCCTTCTACCCTCGTCATTCTTCTACTGCCACAACCGAGTCGTTAGTCGAGCCTCTCTCTTTTTTGACTCTACCTGATTCTTCACCTTTATCATCACCTGGTAGGTCCACTCCTAGCCTTTCACCTGTGTCTGCTCATGAACTTCAGCTTACACAGGATGAGGTTTCTATTCCTGACTCTCCTACTCGGGTTGAGCCATCCACTCTCTCTCCTTTTCCTTTTACCTACTCCCGTCATGCTCAACACCCTTCTCCCTCTGATGCGCCACCTTCCACTTCCCTCTCTCCGCTTCCTTTTGTATACTCCGTCGTGCTCGGCACCCTTCTCCTCGGATGCGCCAGCCCACTTCCACTCCTTCCTGTTGGGTCCCATTCCTTGAACCACCTACCCTCCCGCTCCTCGGTATAATCTGCGTGATCGCCACACTCTCCACCTCCTGCGTACTATGTTCTGCTTTGCTACCACTCTTGTTGAGCCGTCTCACGATCGTGAGGCTGCTGCTCATTCTGAATGGCAGCATGCTATGGCAGAGGAAATTCATGCTCTTGAGCCGACAGCACTTGGGACCTTGTACCCCGCCTCTGAGCGTTAGACCCATCACTTGCAAATGGAGTACAAGGTTAAGACACATTCAGATGGTTCTCTAAATGCGCTACAAAGCTCGTCTTGTTGCGCGTGGCTTCCAGCAGGAGTATGGTCGTGACTATGATGAGAATTTTGCTCTGTTGCTCACATGACCACTTGCTCGCACTCTTTTGGTGTCATTCATTGTTCGGCGATGGTCCATCTCTCAATTAGATGTCAAGAATGCCTTCTTGAATGGTGAGTGTGGGAAGTGGTCTATATCGACCGCCTCCGGCTATCTTGTCTCTGATGGCATTGTCTGTCGCCTTGGTAGCGCTCTTCTGGCTGAAACAAGCTCCTCGTACTGGTTTGAGCATTTCTCATTTGTCATCACAAGGATCGGGTTCTCTGCTAGTGTTCATGATCCTACTGTTTATCCACACTTCTCCTCGCGGTCGCACCTTTTACTACTCTATGTTGATGACATGATTATCAGGGGTGACCACCAATTCATTGATTTTGTGAAGAAAGCGTCTACATGAGCAATTCTTGATGGTGATTTGGGTTCTCTTCGCTACTTTCTTGGACTTGAGATCATTTCTTCCCCGAGGGTATTTATCTCTCTCAAGCGAAGTACATCCAAGATCTTCTCACTCGTGCTCGCCTCATCGATCGGTAGACGGTTGACACTCCTATGGAGTTTGGTCTCCATCTTCGTCTGGTGAGGTGAACCCTTGGAGATCCCACACGCCACCGTCATCTCGTTGGGAGCCTTGTCTATCTAGGCATCACTCGTCCGACATTTCTTATCTTGTGCACATTCTAAGTCGGTTTGTCTCTGCTCCCACTCAACTTCACTCTGATCACCTTCTTCGTGTTCTTCGTTACCTTCGTGGTCTTGTGACTCGTCGCTTATTCTTCCCTCGCTCCAGCTCTCTTGACTTGAGCCCTCTTGTGATGCTACAGGCCAGCGATCCCACCGATCGCCGCTCTCTCTCTCGCCTATTGTGTTTTCTTGGCTCCTCTCGATTGCTCGAAGACCAAGAAGCAGAGACTCAGTATCTCGCTCCAGTCTTGAGGCTGAGCTGCGAGCTATGGCGTCCGTGTTGCAGAAATTACTTGGCTACGATGGCTTGAGATTTTGGTGTTTCCACTGCTACACCGACCCTCTGCTCTCCGACAGCCAGACTGGGGCACTCAGCATTGCCCGTGATCCTGTTAAGCATGAGCTCACCAAGCACATCGGTGTTGATGCCTCCTACACGCGTTCTCAGGTGCAAGACAGAATTGTGGCCCCTCAGTATGTGCCCTCGGAGCTTCAGCTTGCTGATTTTCTGACGAAAGCTCAGACACGGTCCCAACACAGCTTTTTCCTGTCCAAACTCGGTGTCCAAGATCCCCCTTGAGTTTGAGGGGGGGTGTTAGAACAGGGTTGTGCTGTGTGTGTAGTTATCATATTGTATAGGGGCTTCTTTGCTTATTTCCCTTCATGTATATGTGCTGGCCTGTTGGCCCGATGGAATATATGCTCACTTCATAACAATAGCTATCAAATTTGAATAATAATTTGCATCTACAGGGCATTGATAAAACTCCCTTTAAATTGCTCAATGCCACTTATTTATCGTTCTCATTTGTTCTTTTAACTAATCCTGGAATTGTAATCCATTTGTCGTAGGTCTATAATGGAATAATGAACTATGCTACAACAAAATATTTGTACTTTCTCTGTTATGTTTCCTAGGTTGAGTGTTGAATGAAGCTGGACATATATAATGACTGGGACTGTCTCTCTTCTCAAGATATGCTATTTGGTATATGTTTCTGCCTGACCCCTATTTACTTGGTGTGTTTACCTAGGTAGATCGAACTGGTGAAGTGTATAAGAGTCCAGGAAGCTCGATTGCCAGGAAGCACCACACGAGGCAAAACAATAGATATTTTTGGTCTTGTACCAGCAAGTAGCTTGTTGGGCGATGATAATTTCAGTCTTTACCATTTGGTCTTGCCGGTCATATACTAAAAATGATCTGTATGCCTCATGTACTCAAGTACTTAAATGCTTGCTGAGTTCTGATAATTTCAGTCCTTAATTTGCTCTAATTCCAGTTTGACATGTACGCGTGGTTCTGCTTGCCTCTTGTGATGTGTTCTCATGTACTCAAGTACTGAAATGCTTGCCGAGCAGCTATCATTTCAATTCTTAAATTGATATATTTCCAGTTTGACATGTATGCGTGGTTCTACTTGATCCGGGATGGCTTATTATGTCATGTACTAAAATATTTGTTATATATATTGTGGTTTCTTAGTGGCTAAGATGTTCAACTCTCTTGAAAAATTAGTGGTGTCACATAAATGTGTCTGGATTTCATGCAGAATATATTTGATCAGATTTTATATGAGACCAGCTGTTTCAGACTAAGAGAACATGGGCATTAGCACAGTTCATATCTGAAAGTAGTTGTATTTCACGAAGACTTGAGGTGCATAATGCAAATATCCTAATTCATGTCTAACTGTCGGTAGGGGGTTTTCTGTAAAATCTACATTAAGTGGGCTGAGATCCCTTCACCTAAATCTGTACCATTGATCTCCAATCTAGTGGTCCAGGATGTCTTTTTCTATTTTTGTACAGCAAGCTCAGATTCTACACAAGTCGTTCCCAGATGAGGTGGGCAACCAGAAACGGACGACCACTACAACCGGAAGGGGAGAAATCGGAAGGGCGGCGACGCCGCACCTTCCACGCCATTAATTGCGTGAACACCGCACCGTGGCCTCCTCCCTGTCGCTCCGCCTGTCGTTTTTTTTAGGTGACTCCGCCTGTCGATGGAGCACAGGAAAGCTAGATGACCTGGCCTGTTAACGTACGATGCTGGATCTTGGCCTTTGATCTTAGGACCCAATTACCCACAGAAACGATAGATCATTCTGCGGAGCAGCGGCCCATCAAACGGTGCCTGAAACGTGCGGTAGTTAATTAGCGTGAAAGATCAATCCTGCACGTACGTAACAGTGATCTGACGGCTTAGAGCTCCAAGTCGCTGTGGAGGCGCCTAGGTGGCTCAGTTTTACTGTTTTGCACGTACGTAACAGTGATCTGACCCTTAGAGCTCCAAATCGCTGTGGAGGCGCTAGGTGGCTCAGTTTTACTGTTTTTCAATGATGAATGTCAATTGGACGATTACTAGTACATTAATTATTTTCTCCAAGTAGACGAGTGCACCACCGGGGATTTGCCATATAACATCTGAAGAACATGTTCAGAAGTAATGAATGATTCAGAAAATAATTCCCCCGAGACCAAGAGGGATTCAGTTTACTTCAGAAAGCACTTGCGTGCGCAGGCCTGAGAGCAGATCCACCCACCTACCAACGGCTCGAAATACATTTGCGATCGACAATGAACCAACGATGGTCTACCGGCAGGACGGCCGGCCGCCGTGCCTGAGCTACTGTTCCGGCGACCGCGCCGACCAACACTCTTTAATTAGCTCTCCAATAAATACTACACCTACTAGTCTTTGTACGACTGTACGTATACCAATTGTATCCGTATCTAGGCCGTATGTACTGATATGTATTCGTGTGCCCTCTTCCTCCATCCATCCATCCATTTTCCCTCCAGAAGATTATTCACAATTTCTGCATGCCTTCTTCTTCCTCCTCCCGCCTTCCCGCTTCTCATGTCGTCCTCGTCATGAGCGTGACGCCCGACAGGTCGCCCCCGAACTCCTCGAGCACGACGAGCAGGTTGCCGCTGGGCTTGAGCCACGACCGCGGCACGTGGTACCACCGCTGCGAGATGTCGCCGCAGTTGGTCTGGCACTTGGTCTCGCTGAAGGTGCCGGTGTAGCTGCAGGCGCCGCAGCTGCCGGAGGCCCTGTACGACCAGTACCGGCCGGCGTTGTTCCCGTTCACCCAGATCTGGCCCTTCCCCATGCTGCCCATGTCCAGCGCCACCGGAGCGCTGCCGGCCGGCGCCGCGAAGTATGCCTGCAGATCAGCAGCCATAAACAGTTCAGTGAATTGCAATGGAAGAGTGGTGGCGACAATGTCGATGGTGCACAGACCTTGTGCCATGTGAGCGGCTGCGCGCCGCTGGCGCTGCTCCACTCGACGGAGGAGCTGCCGCTGATGGAGTTGACGCCGAGCGACTCGCCTTTGAGGCCGATCTGGTACGTCCACTTCTGATTGCTGAGGTCCCTCTTCCCCTGGTTGAGCCCCGACAGCGTCACCGGGCCGAGCACGCCCACGTTCCAGGCCTCGTAATGGGTCCCTTGGTTCTGCCAGAGTTACCATGTCAGAAATGGCCTGAGGACCGAGACAGTGCTGCAGGTGCTGCCATGGCCATGGCAGCCTGAATCTATGTGAGATCAAAACTTACAGGGAGGCCCATTGCGGAGCTGAGGATGGAGATCTTGTTGCTGCCCTGCCACATCTTCACGGCCTTGCTGTACGTCAGCTTCGGGCTGTTGTAGCCGCCATAGGCAACGCCTGGGACACGGACAAACGTTCATCAGTAACATTCAGCCTCGATTTAGTCGATATATCGGACAAAAAGATTCAGAGTTTCAGACGGTACCGAAGGACTGGCCGTTGACGAACACCTGCACCGAGTGGCCGGCGGAGTTGATGGTGAGCTGCGGCCACTGGCCGGACTTGAGGAACTGCTCGCTCGAGTCGATGTTGACGCTGCATCAGGGTGAAAATTCAGAGATTAGCAGAGGTCAATGAATGGTTCCATGGAGGCAGTCAGACAGAGATGGCCAGTCAGTGCGTCACTCACTAGGTGGTGTACCACAGGTAGTCGGACTTGTCCCAGGTCATGCTGAGCTGCTCCACCAGGCCGTCCTTGGTGAAGGCGCTCGAGTCCAGCGCGTTGGTGTCCTCGCTGTACGACTGCCACGCGAAGCCCCCCGCCGGGTTCATCTTCGCCGGCAACGACGGCTCCTTCACCTGCACCACCACAATGGTCAAGACACGTTCGTCAGGCCATGATTTGTCGTTCAGCTCAGGCTGACTAGTATTAGTTTCGGTGCTGTCTGTTTCTTGAGCAGCCCGTACCGTGGCGGTGTTGAAGACGGCGGTCTTGCAGTCCGGCAGGATGCTGATGGACCATGCCGGGAGGTCGTACCGCCGGCCGTTGTACACGACCCTCGCGGCGGAGCTCGTGTGGTAGTTGGACAGGAACGCGGTGCAGGCTCCGGTGCTCGACTTGAACACGTACGCCTGCACAAGTAACAGATATTCGATCAGTTTCAGAAGCATTTTTTGGCTCTCTCGTCACCTGAATTTGCCTAGGGATGGGATGGAGCGAGAGCGAACCTTCTCGTAGTTGCCGATGCGCTGGACGGTGGGGTCGCCGGAGACGAGCGCCGGCTCGGCCTGCTTGATGGCCTTGTGCAGGTCCCTCAGGTGACCCCATTTCGGCTGCCTGATCAGGCCTGTGCACCATGCCACCAATGAATTTTCGTCAGTGAGTTTGCAACTGTTTTTTGCACCCGGGAAAGCAAAACGCAAACTGAAATTGCTGAATCCTGCTGCACAAATGGGGCAACGGTCGCGTACCGTATTCATCGATGGGCGCGTCGTAGTCGTAGCTCGTCGCGATGAACGGGCCGCCGGCGGTGCGGTCGAAGTTTGTGCCTCCATGGTACTGAAAGGAAGACAGATCAAATGTTAGGTGCCACTGCAACTGAAGCCCGAGTGACAACACGTGGTCGCTCAAGCCTCGGTGGCTCACCATGTAGTAGTTGACGAAGGAGCCGCCCTTCTGAATGAACCTCGCCACGGCGAACGCCATGTCCTCCACCGGCCGGTGCGGCACCGCGCCGCCGAACGCCGTGAACCTTACAAAAATCAGACACATTCGATCGTGTCAATAATCAATATCGTGAGGGTTTTCATTTTTCACGTGTGGTGTCATGCGAACTTACCATCCAGTCCAGGCCTCGGTCCACATGGTAGGCTTGCTGTTGGAGTTGGGGGTGAAGTAGTCGCAGTAGAAGCCATTGCAGGAGTTTATCTGCATGCGGCCAACACGAATCCATTAATTCATCGTTACCCAGGGAGCACAAGCTGACAAATATTTCAATTTTAAAAAGAAAAGGAACGAATTACTCTACTAGCTAGCATAGAGTAGGAGTATATTTTGTGGTGGCAGCGCCAGGCTGCAAAGTTGGCAGCTTGATTCGGTGATGTGATGTCCTAACGGCAGAAGCATGTGTCCAGCGCGAGAAAGCGAAGTGGTTAAAATCACTAGCTGGCACCGCAATTTGCTCTGTGCGACATGCGCCATGGCATTGGCAGCAGTGGCGAGATGAGAAGGAGATGGCATGAGGTTAATTACCACGGGGTCGGGGGCGTCGTCCTGCTTGCACATGACCCAGGGCACGCCGGCGTCGGTGGCGACGGCCATCTTGGCGGCCCAGTTGGCGTAGGGCTTGGCGCCGGCGCCCATGGCCGACTCCATGGGCCCGTACTCGTTCTCCACCTGGGCGAGGATGATGGGCCCGCCCTGCCACTCGAACAGCCCCTCCGACTTCATCATCGACACGATCTTCTCCACGAACCTCTGCATCTCCGCCTGCAAGCGTCCGCAATTCCAACTCAGCTCCGCCGTCAAATCATCAAACACAAAATTACAAATTGCAATTCAGCCATGAGCACTGTACCTTGAAGGGACCGTTGTCCGTCCGGAAGCTGATGCCGGGCACGTACTTGAGCCAAACAGGGAATCCACTGCAACAAACGCCCAGAACGATCCAAATCACCACCAAGGAAGCAACAAGAATGGACAAGAATCAAGACTGCCATCGCATTGAGTTTGAGTTGGGTACCCGAAGTTCCACTCGGCGCAGACGTAGGGGCCGATGCGGAGGTGGACGTAGAGGCCGGCCTGCTTGGCGAGCTTGACGAAGCGGACGAGGTCGTAGCGGTCGGCGAAGTGGTACTGCCCGCGCGCCGGCTCGTGGCCGTTCCAGAAGACGTACGTCTGTATCACGTCCAGGCCGCCGTCCTTGGCCTTCTGGATGAGGTCCGGCCACATCTCCGGGGTGCTGCGCGGGTAGTGGATGGAGCCCGACATGAGGATGCGGCGCTGCCCGTTGATCACCACGGCCCTATGGTCGTAGGACACGGCGGCATTGGCGACGGTGGCGGCCGCGGCGAGCAGGGCGAGGAGGAGCACGCCTGCGCCGCCGGAGGGCATGGTGGCGCCTGGCTCTGTTCTCTCCGCCTCGATGGACTGACTGCTCTGACAGTGTGAACCAACTCCAACTGGTGGTTGGCTTCCTGGAGGGGCAATGGAGGGAGGGGAGAGGAGGGGAGGCGTGGATGGCGCTGGGCTTATATGTGTGTGCCGATGACGGGTCTATCTATCGGCTGGACGGACGGACGGCGCCGGTGCCCGAGTGGGAACGTGTTCTTGATTTCTGGAATCTTTTTGGCTCGTTTAACTGCTCTCCTCTGATCTTTCCCCCTCCCTTTTGGATTACCGGATGCTGTTTACCACTGGAGAGGGAGGAGGAGGAGGGGGAGGGGCGGCGTCGACGGAATGGTGAAACTGTGAAGCGGAAAGCAGAGGAAGCGTGTGCCCTGCCGTGATTCTGGAGGATGGAGTGGAGGGAAAAGGATTGGGAGGCGAGAGGTGGAGCCCGCGTCCAGCAGGAATCCCTTCTTCTCATTTCATTTTTCGTGAGTAAATAATAAATCTGAAAGTGATTTGTATCGCATGACATTGCATCCCAATTACGTGCCTAATTTGATGGAGGCTGTTGATGAGCGGGCGGTTTGTGAATTCATGAATTGGCGGTTGAAGCGGTTGTGGCACTGACCGTACCGATGGCATTGAATATTGGTGGCGTGGGTTCAGCAAAATCTACAAGCAACACGGCGGCCTGACATTTGTGCACTTCCTTTCGTTTTCGAGGTACCAAGCGCCAGTGCCGTGACTTTTTGGCAATGCCCTGCCTCGTCTTGTTTTTAAATGACAACATGTAAGCGTTCTGCCATTTGAATAGACAGAAGGCAAAGATATAATTTGAAGAAAGGGAAAGGAAGAAAAAGGCTAAAGCCGTAAATGACTCTTTGATTTTCAAAGGATGTGTAAAGGAATTTTGAAAGGTTCTAAGGATTTTATGTTCCTACATGGATTTTTGGTTCGTAGGATTATAATCCGTGTGAAAAGATTAATTTGTACTATTTTTTATAGTAAAATTTCCATCCCGTGAAGGAACGGGAGAGGATTTAGGGCACCGGGGCACGCGGATTCGGTGCCGTTGATCTGCATCAAAGTCTACATATTTTGAGATGTATAGACAGATTTCTATTTTCGCTTTCGTGTGGGGTTGTATACCTGTACCGTGGGGTGCCTTAACAATGAAAACAGCAAAGAACAAACACTTACAGAATAGATAAGGAAAAACGATTCACCATGCCAAAATTTTGATACTCTTGTTGCTTCCTCTTTGTGCTTCTCTCATGTTCATTAAAACTGAATATCCATATTCAAGCATCATTTGAGTACGGGAAAGGTTGTGTCCTCACAGATTGAAGCCTTCAAGATAAGAAGCCCCACGACAGTATATTTGGTGCAAACAGGTACATATTCGGCTACAAAGCTTGATTTTCTTGTTTAGTCCTAGGTAGTGATCTTGTTTGTTCAAGAACAAGCTTTTAATGTGCGGTATAGCTGGTCATTCTGATATTTGATATTTGTCTTTATTGCGTAAGTGTTCGTGTTGGCCATTTTTTATCTTCGAACAACTTTTTTGTTTGACATATTGACTATTTTTAATTTGAATTTGTATGAACTATCTTCGAACAACCTTTCCCCACTACCCACGTCCATGTCGGTCCTCCATGCAGGTGGGCCCCACTCCAAAACCTTCTAGAACCTTCCCAAAATATGATTTCCCATTCACACACACACACACACACACACACACACACACACACACACACACACACGATGGCCCTAAACTAAGCGAGCACGTAAAATTAGTAATCGTACGCTCCGGCCGCCCCAATTACCCGTTCGGCGCAAGTCCAACGCCACCCGCCCCGCGCTTTAGCAATTGATGGTAAAACACTTGCAGAAAAATAGTAACGTATTTAATTCTATTATTGTTGGCAGTTGTCGGTGTTAAAACCGGCGGATCTCGGGTAGGGGTCCCGAACTGTGCGTCTAAAGCTAATGGTAACAGGAGGCGGGGGACACAATGTTTACCCAGGTTCGGGCCCTCTCTATGGAGGTAATACCTTACTTCCTGCTTGATTGATCTTGATGAATATGAGTATTACAAGAGTTGATCTACCACGAGATTGTAATGGCTAAACCCTAGAAGTCTAGCCTATGAGGATATGATTGTTGTCCTACGGACTAAACCCTCCGGTTTATATAGACACCGGAGAGGGCTAGGGTTACACAAAGTCGGTTACAAAGAAAGGAATCTACATATCCGAATAAGGAGTGACAAGAGCCTAAGCTTGGGGATGCCCAAGGCACCCCAAGATATTCAAGAATAGCCAAAAGCCTAAGCTTGGGGATGCCCCGGGAAGGCATCCCCTCTTTCGTCTTCGTTCATTGGTAACTTTACTTGGAGCTATATTTTTATTCGCCACATGATATGTGTTTTGCTTGGAGCGTCGTGTATTATATTAGTCTTTGCCTTTTAGTTTACCACAATCATCCTTGCTGTACACACCTTTTGGAAGAAGCCTATTTGATTAGAATTTGCTAGAATACTCTATGTGCTTCACTTATATCTTTTGAACTTGATAGTTTTTGCTTTAGTGCTTCACTTATATCTTTTAGAGCACGGTGGTGTCTTAATTTTGAAGAAATTTCTAGTCTCTCATGCCTCACTTATATCTTTTTGAGAGTCTTTTAGAACATCATTGTATTTGCTATGGTTACAAAGTTGGTCCTAGAATGATGAGCAACCAAGTTGGGTATAATAAAAACTATCGTAGAAAAAGAATTGGATGCTATGATCAATTTGATGCTTGATAATTGTTTTGAGATATAAAGGTAGTAATGTTAGGGTCATGCTAGTGGGTAATTATGAAACTGAGAAATACTTTTGTTAAAGTTGGCAAGTCCCGTAGCATGCACGTATG
Organism: Aegilops speltoides; assembly: GCA_021437245.1. Taxonomy (NCBI): domain Eukaryota; kingdom Viridiplantae; phylum Streptophyta; class Magnoliopsida; order Poales; family Poaceae; genus Aegilops; species Aegilops speltoides. The sequence goes on from CM038147.1 coordinate 424,380,069, forward strand.
GTAAAAGTTGTGTGACAAATTTGTTGCATGAGGTGCTCTTTTGATTGTCTTCCTTATGAGTGGCAGTCGGGGACGAGCGATGGTCTTTTCCTACCAATCTATCCCTCTTGGGGCATGCGTAGTAGTACTTTGCTTCGAGGGCTAAGTAGACTTTTGCAATAAGTATATGAGTTCTTTTTTGACTAATGTGAGTCCATGGATATATGCACACTCATCCTTCCACTTTGCTAGCCTTTATTATTACCGTGCAACTTTCGCCGGTATCGTGAACCCTTTATCTACCTTCCTCAAAATAGCCATCATACCTACCTATTATGGCATTTTCATAGCGATTCCGAGATATATTGCCATGCAACTTTCCACCGTTCCGTTTATTATGACATGTTCCATCATTGTCATATTGCTCTTTGCATGATCATGTAGTTGACATCGTATTTGTGGCAAGACCACCTTCATAATTTTCATACATGTCACTCTTGATTCATTGCATATCCCAGTACACCGCCGGAGGCATTCACATAGAGTCATATCTTGTTCTAGCTTTGAGTTGTAATTTTTGAGTTGTAAATCCATAAAAGTGTGATGATCTTCATTATTAGAGCATTGTCCTAGTGAGGAAATGACGATGAAGGCTATGATTCCCCCACAAGTCAGGATGAGACTTTGGACTTTACAAAAAGAAAAAAAAGAGAAAGGCCAAAAAGAAAAAAAAGAAGAAAGGCCAAAGAAGGAAAAAAAAGAAGAAAGAAAAAAAAGGGAAAAAGAAAAAAAATAAAATGAGAGAAAAGAGAGAAGGGACAATGCTACTATCTACTTTTCCACACTTGTGCTTCAAAGTAGCACCATGATCTTCATGATAGAGATTCTCCTATGTTGTCACTTTCATATACTAAGTGAGAATTTTTCATTATAGAACTTGGCTTGTATATTCCAATGATGGGCTTCCTCAAAATGCCCTAGGTCTTCGTGAGCAAGCGAGTTGGATGCACACCCACTTAGTTTTTTTGTTGAGCTTTCATATATTTATAGCTCTAGTGCATCCGTTGCATGGCAATCCCTACTCACTCACATTGATATCTATTAATGGGCATCTCCATATAGCCCATTAATACGCCTAGTTGATGTGAGACTATCTTCTCCATTTTTTTCCTCACAACCACCACCATATACCACCATAGTGTTATGTCCATGGCTTGCGCTCATGTATTGCGTAAGAGTTGAAAAAGCTTAAGCGCGTTAAAAAGTATGAAACAATTGCTCGGCTCATCATCGGGGTTGTGCATGATGGGAGTATTTTGTGTAATGAAAATGAAGCATGGCCTAACTATATGATTTTGTAGGGATAAGCTTTCTTTGGCTATGCTATTTTGATAGGACATGATTATTTATTAATATGCTTTGAAGCATTATTATTTTTATGTTTTCTAAGCTTTTATTTTGAATCATTTGGATCTGAACATTCATGCCACAATAAAGAAAATTACATTGAGAATTATGCTAGGTAGCATTCCATATCAAAAATTTCTTTTTATCATTTACCTACTCAAGGACGAGCAGGAATTAAGCTTGGGGATGCTTGATACGTCTCCAACGTATCTATAATTTTTTATTGTTCCAGGCTATTATATTACCCCTTTTGGATGTTTATGGGCTTTATTTTACACATTTATATCATTTTTGAGACTAACCTACTAACCGGAGGCCCAGCCCGTATTGCTGTTTTTTTGCCTATTTTAGTATTTCGAAGAAAAGGAATATCAAACGGAGTCCAAACAGAATGAAACCTTCGGGAGCGTGATTTTTGGAACGAACGTGATCCAGAGGACTTGGAGTGCAAGTCAAGAAGCAGCCGAGGCTCCCACGAGATAGGAGGGCGCCCCCCCCCCCATAGGGCGCGCCCCCTGTCTCATGGGCCCCTCGGGCGTCCACCAACGTACTTCTTCCTCCTCTATAAGCCTACGTAACCCAAAAACATCCAGGGAGCAGACGAAACACAATTTCCACCACCGTAACCTTCTGTATCCGCGAGATCCCATCTTGGAGCCTTCGCCGGTGTTCTGCCGGAGGGGGAATCGACCACGGAGGGCTTCCACATCAACATCCTTGCCCCTCCGATGAGTTGTGAGTAGTTTACTGATACGTCTCCAACGTATCTATAATTTTTTATTGCTCCATGTTACTTTATCTACTGTTTTAGACTATATTGGGCTTTATTTTCCACTTTTATATTATTTTTGGGACTAACCTATTAACCGGAGGCCCAGCCCAGAATTGCTGTTTTTTTGCCTATTTCAGTATTTTGAAGAAACAGAATATCAAACGGAGTCCAAACGGAATGAAACCTTCGGGAACGTGATTTTCTCACCGGACGTGATCCAGGAGACTTGGACCCTACTCCAAGAAGCTTCCGAGGAGGTCACGAGGGTGGAGGCCTCCCCCCGGGCGCGCCCCCTACCTCGTGGGCCCCTCGGAGCTCCACCGACGTACTCCTTCCTCCTATATATACCTACCTATCCCCGTATGATCACAGAGGAGCCCAAAAAACCTAATTCCACCGCCGCAACCTTCTGTATCCACGAGATCCCATCTTGGGGCATGTTCTGGAGCTCCGCCGGAGGGGGCATCCACCACGGAGGGCTTCTACATCATCACCATAGCCCCTCCGATGAAGTGTGAGTAGTTTACTTCAGACCTTCGGGTCCATAGCTAATAGCTAGATGGCTTCTTCTCTCTTTTTGGATCTCAATACAATGTTCTCCCCCTCTCTCGTGGAGATCTATTCGATGAAATCTTCTTTTTGCGGTGTGTTTGTTGAGACCGATGAATTGTGGGTTTATGATCCAACTTATCTATGAATAAAATTTGAATCTTCTCTGAATTCTTTTATGTATGATTGAGTTATCTTTGCAAGTCTCTTCGAATTATCCGTTTGGTTTGGCCAACTAGATTGGTAGTTCGTACAATGGAGAAGTGCTTGGCTTTGGGTTCAATCTTGCGGTGTCCTTACTCGGTGACAGAAAGAGTTGCAAGGCACGTATTGTATTGTTACCATCGAGGATAACAAGATGGGGTATTTATCATATTGCATGAATTTATTCCTCTACATCATGTCATCTTGCTTAAGGCGTTACACTGTTTTTAACTTAATACTTTAGATGCATGCTGGATAGCGGTCGATGAGTGGAGTAATAGTAGTAGATGCAGAATCGTTTCGATCTACTTGTCATGGACGTGATGCCTATATACATGATCATACCTAGATAACCTCATAACTATGCTCGATTCTATCAATTGCTCAACAGTAATTTGTTCACCCACTGTAGAATACTTATGCTCTTGAGAGAAGCCACTAGTGAAACCTATGGCGCCCGGTCTATTCTCATCATATCAATCTCCATTACTTTATTTACTTGCGTTGTTCTTACTCTGCCTTTACTTTTTACCTTGCATCTATCTATCAAAAATACCAAAAATATTATCTCTATCAGATCTCACTCTCGTAAGTGACCGTGAAGGGATTGACAACCCCTAAGCGTTGGTTGCGAGTTGCTATCGTGTTGTGCAGGTACGAGGGACTTGTGCGTGACCTCCTACTGGATTGATACCTTGGTTCTCAAAAACTGAGTGAAATACTTACGCTACTGTGCTGCATCATCCTCTCCTCTTCGGGGAAAACCAATGCAAGCTCGAGACGTAGCAAGAAGAATTTCTGGCGCCGTTGCCGGGGAGGCTTACGCAAAAGTCAACATACCAAGTACCCATCGCAATCCCTATCTCTCGCATTACATTATTGCCATTTGCCTCTCGTTTTCCTCTCCCCCACTTCACCCTTGCCGTTTTATTCGCCCTCTCTTTCCCAATCTCCACCTCTCTTTCCCATTTGCCCTTTTCCCTTTGCCTTTTTGTTTGCTCATGTGTTAGTTTGCTTGCGTGTCGTCATGACCAGTCTTATATCTTCTCCGTTATCTCCCGAGAATGAAGTGCTAAATTTTAAACAAAGGGAGGGAGAAAATCTAAAAGATGCTTGGTATAGAATTTGCAATGCTCAAAATAGATCTACCAGGAAGCAATCTACTTGAGTTCTTCTTCGCAATTTTTATGTAGGCGCTAATCCTTGGTATAGATATATTCTTGATACCATTACCGGAGGGAATTTCTTGGGTAGCCATACTTTTGATTCCTATAATGCTTTAATAGATTTATTTGGCTGACCTCCTCTTTTGGTTAATGGAACTATGTTAACTTTGGAGCATGTTATGCAAAGGCTTGAAATTATTGAAAACAAAGCTGCTACCATTGAATCCATTGAAAATCTAGATAAAAAGATTCATAATCAAATTAATCAATATGGATCTAAGCTAGGAATTACTTTGAAAAATATTAAGGAGAAGGAACCCATGGTTAATGAAAAAATAAATCTAGATTCCACTCGTATCGATAAACTTGAGGGTATCATTACCAATTTGGGAACCACTTTTTCCTCCGTAAATAATACTCCTAGTCCTCCTACTAAAATTGCCAAGCTTATGTATGTTCCTAAAAATAAGGGTGAATCTTCTAGTAAGGAAAATGCGGATCTTAAATCTATAAGTATTCATCCCGATCTTTTTACTATCATTAAGGAACCATTTGCTACGAATGAATTTTTCGATCTTATGCCTAAAGGTTTGATAATTTCTAGAAAGAAAGAAAATTCAAAGGGAGGTAGATGCCTCATTGAAGAATTGCCTACCAAAGATGGCAATACTTAGATCTATCCTTGCTTTTATGCCTAGCTAGGGGCGTTAAACGATAGCGCTTGTTGGGAGGCAACCCAATTTTATTTTGTGTTTTTTGTTTTTGGTTCTGTTTAGGAATAAATAAGCCATATACCTTCTGTTTGGATGTGGTTTTATGTTTTAATTAGTGTTTGTGCCAAGTAAGACCTATAGGATAACCTACGATGATAGTTGATTTGATTCTGCTGAAAAACAGAAACTTTTCACGCATGAATTTAGTTATGATAAATCACACGAACGTGCTTTTGCGTTGATTCTTTTTGCTGATGATCAATAAACAAATTTTCCAGAACTTCTTATTTTGGTAGAAATTTGTAGAGTTCCATAAGTTTGCGTTAGTTACAGATTACTACAGACTGTTCTGTTTTTGACAGATTCTGTTTTTCGTGTGTTGTTTGCTTATTTTGATGAATCTATGGCTAGTAAATTAGTTTATAAACCATAGAAAAGTTGGAATACAGTAGATTTAACACCAATATAAATAAATAATGAGTTCATTACAGTAACTTGAAGTAGTCTTTTGTTTTCTTTCTCTAACGGAGCTCACGAGATTTCTGTTGAGTTTTGTGTTGTGAAGTTTTCAAGTTTTGGGTGAATTCTTTTGATGGATTATGCAACAAGGAGTGGCAAGAGCCTAAGCTTGGGGATGCCCATGGCACCCCCAAGATAATCCAAGGACAGCAAAAAGTCAAAGCTAGGGGATGCCCGGAAGGCATCCCCTCTTTCGTCCACTTCCATCGGTAATTTACTTGGAGCTATATTTTTATTCACCAACATGATATGTGTTTTGCTTGGAGCGTCTTGTATTATTTGTGTCTTTGCTTGTTAGTTTACCACAATCATCCTTGCTGTACACACCTTTTGAGAGAGCCATACATGATTTGGAACTTGTTAGAATACTCTATGTGCTTCACTTATATCTTTTGAGCTTGATAGTTTTGCTCATAGTGCTTCACTTATATCTTTTGAGCGTGATAATTTTTGCTCTAGTGCTTCACTTAGATCTTTTAGAGCACGGTGGTGGATTTGTTTTAAAGAAACTTGATCTCTCATGCTTCACTTAGATTATTTTGAGAGTCATTAATAGCATGGTAATTTGCTTAATGTTAAAATACTTGGTATTCAAGATTGGTGAAACTTTCTTTTTCTGAGTGAATTAAACTAAGTTTGATGCTTGATAATTGTTTTGAGATATGGAGGTGATAATATCAAAGTCGTGCTATTTGAATAGTTGTGAACTTGAGAAATACTTGTGTTGAAGTTAGCAAATCCCGTAGCATGCACGTATGGTTAAAGTTGTGTAACAAATTTGAAACATGAAGTGTACCTGGCTTGTGCATCCTTATGAGTGGCGGTCAGGGATGAGCGATGGTCTTTTCCTACCAATCTATCCCCCTAGGAGCATGCGCGTAGTATTTGAATTTTTGATGACTTCTAAATTTTTGCAATAAGTATATGAGTTCTTTTGACTAATGTTGAGTCCATGGATTATACGCACTCTCACCATTCCGCCTTTGCTAGCCTCTTCGCTACCGTGCATTGCCCTTTCTCACCTTGAGAGTTGGTGCAAACTTCGCCGGTGCATCCAAACCCCGTGATACGATACGCTCTATCACACATAAACCTCCTTTTATCTTCCTCAAAACAGCCACTATACCTACCTATCATGGCATTTCCATAGCCATTCCGAGATATATTGCCATGCAACTTCCACCATCATCATCGTGACATGCATTACTTTTGTCATACTGCCATTGCATGATCTTGTAGTTGACATCGTATTTGTGGCAAAGCCACCATGCATTATTTTCCATACATGTCACTCTTGATTCATTGCACCATCCTGGTACACCGTCGGAGGCATTCATATAGAGTCATATCTTGTTCTAGTTTCGAGTTGTAATCCTTATGTTGTAATCAATAGAAGTGTGATGATCATCATTATTAGAGCATTGCCCTAGTGAGGAAAAGGATGATGGATACTATGATTCCCCCACAAGTCGGGATGAGACTCCGGACGAAAAAAAAGAGAAAGGCCAATAAAAAAGAGAAAGGCCAACAATAAAAAATGAGAGAAAAACGAGAGAAGGGGCAATGTTACTATCCTTTTACCACACTCGTGCTTCAAAATAGCACTTTGTTCTTCATGTAGTGAGTCTCATATATTTGTGCTTCAAAGTAGCACCATGTTTTTCATATAGTGAGTCTCATAAATTGTCTTGTTTATACTAGTGGGAATTTTTCATTATAGAACATGGCTTGTATATTCCAATGATGGGCTTCCTCAAAATGCCCTAGGTCTTCGTGAGCAAGCGAGTTGGATGCACACCCATTAGTTTTCTTTTGTTGAGCATTCATAGCTCTAGTGCATCCGTTGCATGGCAATCCCTACTCCTCATGTTGACATCAATTGATGGGCATCTCCATAGCCCATTGATTAGCCTAGTCAGCGTGAGACTTTCTCCTTTTTTGTCTTCTCCACACAATCCCCATCATCATATTCTATTCCACCCATAGTGCTATATCCATGGCTCGCGCTTATGTATTGCGTGAAAGTTGAAAGAGTTTGAGATTATTTGAGTATGAAACAATTGCTTGGCTTATCATCGGGGGTATAGAAGTTGGGAACATCTTTGTGTGACGAAAATGAAGCATAGCCTAACTATATGATTTTGTAGGGATGAACTTTCTTTGGCTATGTTATT